>CM073203.1:2614311-3216104 GCA_037042915.1 Auricularia sp. M13 | reverse complement strand
ATTTGCTGGTTTGCTGGTTTGCTGGTTTGCTGGTTTGCTGGAGCTGGCCAGAATACACCATTATTTTCGCCATTTTCCCCTGAGATATATATTCATCAGAAAATTCTCGGACCAACTACAGAAGTTTCTTAAGACCTTGCGCTATATGGGAACTTTTTATTCTAGGTCATAGCGTGTGATACCCCCCCTCCAGCAGCGATTTTCTTTGATGTCATCAAAGAAAGGCGACATATTAATAGGCATCTATGAGCATTAACCTAACCCTGATGGACAAGGCCGAAAGGCGCTTTGCACGCAGCCTGCCGCGGGCCACACAAAATTCCGGCACCAACTCCGGAATGGTTCCTGAGGGCGTCGATAATTTTCTGTCGTTCTGCCGAGCGGCTATCTCCGATATTGCGTCCCCTGGAAGCTTTTCATCCTGATACCATCAGGATCGAGTGACATATTAAGAGGATCAGGCGACATATTAAGAGGTAGTATTTCTGGGATTCGGTTCGCAGTTGGAGGATAGGATCTGGCAGCTCAGATCCGCAGTACAACCCGCGCACAAGCCAGGGCTGTATGACGATGGATGCCATTGCAGTCATAGCCAGTCCGGCCCATGTTCATATGCTCGCCTTCATTAAGGCGCGCATGGCGAGGAATATCTTTGGTGTGATTTGGGTGCACTTGCAACACCTCGATGAACAAGTTTTTCTCCCAGTTGTTCAGCAGAGACAGGACGGTGGGCAGCAGCTCGTCATAGCTAACCCACTGGTTGAAGCAGTAGGTATTCGGTGTCGTCACTCATCAGGCGTCTTGCCCAGATACCCAAGGGTAACTTTGTGTTGCCCACACATGACGTGTGGCCGGTACTCGAACAATGCAGCCCATATGACTAGGCCCCCAGGCAGGCTGATAGTGATGCAGAGGCGGTCGGTGTGGACAGCGTGGATGCATGTGCAAACACGGATAGCAAGCCGAAAGGCCATGGGAGGGGCCGGCAATGGCGAATAAACTGTCGGGGCTTCATCAAACCCACTTGTCAGCCAGTAGACCTGCAAGTCACATGGCACCAGCATCGGACAACGACAACCGCGGCGGGGGTGGTGGTACGAGGTCAAGTTCATTCACCCGGACCGGCTCGCTAACCTAAGCCGGACTGTAGCCGGACCGTCACATGCTCACATCTAACACACTACACGCGCAGGAACCGAGGCCCCCAGGCCACAGAACCGATGTCTCCCAGACTCCAGAGCATAGCTATACCGCCCACGCACAAGACGTTCGCTACCAGATGCCGCCGGACTCGGTACGATGGCTGCTGCGCCGTACGCTCCCCGGCTCCATAGAGCCCGACGGTGGGCAGTACGCCCGGGCAGCGCGAAACAATCCTATCCGACACCCGCCGCACGTCGACGCACGCAAACGGACGCGTTGGCCGCAGCGGATGGCAGAGCTTCAGTGCGCGCGCAGATACACACACACAGACACAAAGCCCAGCGCGCAGTCCACTCCACGGACGGCGACTGCGTGCACGGGACCTCAAAGTGACCACTGCCCGCGCCTACGTCTTTCTGTCCGTGCGCTGGCTTGCGAGTCGCACTGGGCGTGGAATCAAGTGGTAACGGGCCAACGACGACGACGACGGTGACGAGAGCGGTTAGCACAGAGCCGGCGCGCAGGTTGCGGTTGTGGTTCGCAGAGTCGGCGACGCAGTCACGACCCCGGACCAGTACGGCCTTCTGGAGCCAACGTCACCGCCCGCGCGCTGGTGGTCGCGCCTGGACCGTGGACGCCTATATGTGCGTGCGCTCGACCTTGCGTGACCAGCGGATGGGGAGCGCACAGCGCACCGCAGTGCCAGGGCGCACTAGTTCGGGTCGTCGCCAGTAGCGGTCGTCTGTACTCCAGCGACGACGGCGCTGGTGACGAGCGAGCGTGTTATAATGCAGGCGCCGCGGTCGGCGATGAAGTTGATGCTGCTGGGCGCGGGGACGGCGCGCGCCGTTGAAGAAGCACTCGATGGACTGGTTGGTCACGATGTTGACGAACGAGCACGCCGCGCGGGCGCACGCGCCATCCAACCCGCGGTTGGCTGCCGAGCGCTGGGCGAAAGTGCATCCGCATCGTTCGATCCAACGGTGCTGGATTCAGAGGCGAGCGCGGACCAGCGCGGTAGACGGTAGCGGCACACCACCCAGATTTTTTAGGCGCTCCGCCTTAGTGGTTTACGGCACGGCGCACTCTTCCCGACCCGCTGCCAGCCGGGCAGCACGGGCGCGCGAGACGGAGGCGGAGAAGCGGAAGAGGGATGTGAGCGTACTCTGGCGCGGGCAGGGCCCTTGTCGACGGTCGAACTGGCCATGGACGGAGCGAGCGAGGGGGCAGCGCCAATGCCGACGTTCAGCTCTGTTGACGCGGCGGCGGAGCGAGCCCTCGCGGCTGCGCACGTCGCCGCAGACTCCGTCGTTGCGGGCAGTACGAAGTGACACGCGCGCGGCCAAGCGCGAGGCTGAGCGACGACGACCTTGTTATTGCGCGAAAGACGCGCGCGTGGTGGGCACGCCGCGTCGTAGGCAGCACAGAGGGACGGGGTGCAGCCCCAACGGGTGTTATCGACGGCGGCGCTGCGATGGCCTTCGAAACGTGCGCCGGCGCCGACGAGGCTGATGCTGAATGGCAGCGCCACGACACCTGCGTAGGCGCCGCGTGGCGGCGCTACATGCGATGCGGTCTGTAGTGGTGTAGAAGTTCGTTGCCGCGCGAACTGAACGGCATATGCGCATTGCGCGAGCGGTGTGTATCTCTTGCTTCGCGCACGAGCTCGCGGTGGTTGTGGGCGACGCCGGGGTAGGCTGATCGACGAGGCCGCGCTTGGGGCTGCTGTAGTGACAGCAGCGGGGTGTCGGTGAAGCGGCATAAGCTCGTTTGACCGTCCGACACGACGAGGTCCGACAGACGATTATATAAAACGAGCAATGAGCATCCTGACACGTTCTGACTCGCACAACGCAATGCACGAGTACGTACGTTTTTAGGCTGTGAATTCAGCGCCGGTAGACGACGAGCGGCACGGCGGGGGCAACGCACAGGTCAGACGCCGTGCACGGCGCCGCGCGTCTCGGTAGAGCCTACAAGGCAGCCAAGGAGTCAGACCCACCCAAGCGCGCGTCGATGTAGAGCACACACCAACGGTAATTGCATAATACCATCCAGGCGGCGTCCGAGCTCAGCAAAATCATGAGCGCGAGTCCTGCTCGAAACGCGTCAGCTTGGACTCTGATTAAAGTGCGCAAGCCTACCCGCACAGACAATCGCGTGCGCAGGCTCAGCCGGCTGGTGGTGAACGGACGGCACAGCGCGCGCGTCGTGGTCGAAAGCAGAAAAGCGGAGCGGGCGCCTCGGTCCGATCCCGGGCAGCTGTTGGTCAGAGGTCACCTTTGCGGCGACTGTACAGTTTATGGTTTCAGTTCAAAGAGATGACTGATGATGAGATTGGGGGGTCTCAAAGATGATGCCTCATAATCGAGCGGAGCGGCGTGATTTCTACTGCACCCAGATTGCGCGAACGTCATCCCAGCGCAGCGTTGGCAATGAGTTCTCGGGCCGCGAAATTATCCAGCAGAACGACTATAAAGGAGCCTAGTGTCTTCCGCAGGGACGACGCTCACCCTCGCTACCTCGCTCTCGTCATCTGCTACACCCGCCGTCTGCCCGTCTACAACTCACACAGATTGGCTGACGGTCTTACTTGGAGACGTGCTGGTTAAACCACTTTACACATCAGGTTATTGCACCCATATTGGACCAGCATTGCTCGCTCAGGGGACGGAAAGTGGTCAATCCAGAGCGAAGTGCGTCCGGAACGACGGGTGTGGAGTCGGCCTGCTCGTTCTCCTTCGGGCGCGTCGACGGAATTACACGGCGTGCGTGCATCCGCGGGCGCAGAGCGCGCGCTAGGGCATCGCCGAGGTCGACAGTCGCTGACACGCACGGGTGTCTAGCGCACAAGCTGCACGCTGGACGAAGCCGCAATGAGCACAGTGCCGAGCGGGCAGTAAAACTAAGGGCGCACCAGTACACCTTTATCTCGAGCAGCCCGCAGTCCATAGCGGGGGCACGGCTTGAGCGTTGCATTCGGAAAGCGCGCGCCCGCAGCCCGTGAGGAGACGTGCGGCAGTGGCGTTGCACGAGCGCGGTACACGGAGGTGCCGCCAGAGTTGAACGCGGGGAGGGCGACGGTGCAGCGGAATCACGAGCGGCCGGCGCGCGGCAAGCCCAAGCCGTATATTCGCGGGCACCGCGCAAGCGCCGGCGTCGTGTGCACCTCATTCTCGCGGGGAAGCGGACTCCAGAGCATCCGCGGGTGCGATCGAAGTTGTACCCCAGCGGCCCTCTCGGCGGCGTGCACGCAAGCCAGAGGTCTATATCGCCTCTTCAGTGCGCAGCGCGCCGGTTGGGACGTTGATGAACCGCGCGAGCGAGCCCGAAGAGAGCTGAGCGCGGTGGCGTTAGCGCGAGCTGATCGCGGTATGCTGCAGAAGCAGACGCACCTTCGATGCATCAGGCGCGGCATTCTGCACAACCTGACGCGTCAACGGAGAAGCTTTGAGCCACTATACACCACCTGACGCGCTGCAGAACGACCGTTGTGCTCGCCGACTCTGTCCGATACCAGTGAGCACGCAGGAACGCGGCAAAGACAAGCCGCACTGACATTTCGCGGAAAGACGCAGCAGCAGCGGCTGCGTGCACTCGGCGCCCGCGTCGTCGCGTGTTGAACTTGGTACATGGCGGTCAGAGCCAAGAGCGCGCAGCGGAGTTTCGGGCCGCGAACGCACTTTGTCTCGAAACTATTCAAGAGCCAAGCCGCGCGTCCTTGCACGCGCGCATTACGGGCTCACCAACAGCGCCCCGTCGACTCCACGTGAACGCTACGGCGTGGGCAATACCCGCGCTCTGGAATATCATTGCCTGACACTGCGGCCCACCCACTCCACGAACGACGCGCCTGTTACTGGTGCTCTGATAATGTCTCGCCCAACCGACGTTTCTGGGGTCGAATACTTCCTGCGCCGTCGTTCGACGGCATCATCCCGGCATGAACGTCTGACGCGCGCTGCTCGCGCCGGAAACTTCGCACCATCCGATTCCCCAGCGCCCGCGCCCAGCCATCCTTTCGCGCCTGCTGCATTCCGCGCATCAAAGCCTGAGCGGCGCCTTGGGGCCGCTGGTCCTTCATCAGTCACTGGAAGAGACCCGCACATCTTTCGCGGGCGAAATGTCGGTGTGGCAACCCCTGTTACGCAGAGAGCAATTGACAAACCTGAGTCGCGCGGGCGCCGTGCCACCCTGGAGCCCATTATATCGATCGAACACATATTGTTCCAGCGGATTCGAGATGACGAAAACCTAGTATAGCCCATGAGATTGAGATGATGAACCGCGCGGAATGCCGCAGCGAATACCCTCGGCTTGCGGACCATCTGCCCTGGCATATATAAGCACACGGGGACGACTTAGCTGGGAGGAATTCCCATTTTTCCTCGCCCTCATTATCTGCTAAGCAACGGGATGCGAGTACTTCGTTGCCCGAAATGGCGCGCTCCTTAAGGCTGAGGATCCTATGCTATTGCAATAGGCACACCAGTTCTATGCCTTCGTGACCCGACTCTGATGCCCTGACGGTTCGGTCAGCTGCACAGGGTATACATATCACTCATGGGAGATGTATGTTCCCTCGGCATTCCAGCGAGCGTGCACAGCTTCCGATTCATCGGTCGTACACTCATGGACTCAAAATATAACTGATTACTGGCTGGCAGGGTGCGACAATTCGCCGGAGATCAGATTACGCTGTAGATGGGCGTCCGACCCAAACTCCGCTTCGCAGTTTTTGGCTCTGACCAGTGACCACGCCAAACCGCGAATACTGGCCAGCGACAGGCGCGGGCGCACTTTCGCGCTCGGCATCCTCTCGCCCGCTCCAGACTTCGGTCTTCATCGCGATTGCGTCCACCTGGACGTGTTTTCGGTCTAGACAACGCGCCGAGGCACGGGTAGCACCGTCGTTGTCCGGCGGCCTGTTGTACCGCGCGAAGATGCGCAGCGCTGAGCAGCTGGACTCGCGGGGCTGCGCCTGTTCTTCGTTGTCATCGCGAAACTTATCAGTCCTCCACAACGCTCGCACGCGCTCGCCCACGTACCCCCATAGTCGACATGCTCCACGCCGTCTTCAGTTGTCGCAGGCTGTTCCTCCTACACGCGCAGCTCGTTGTGCTCGTCTACGCATACTTTGACGGCGTCTCGCCGCGGCAGAGCCGTCTGATTGTCCGTCTACGGCACGACCGACAGGGCTATCTCCTGCGCATGCGTCTTGGCACGCCGCGGGAGGCGCGCTCGCCATTGGACATTCTATAGTCTTGCCCGTCAACCTGAGCGGCAACGACAACAGCGCCAAAACTGCTCGGATAGGATACCGCGCTGTCATACCGTGTCACCGGCAGAGGTCGCGACGCACTCGTTGCGCCGGACGCGCTGTCCCTGTGCATCATACAACGCTCTGGCCCTGCCTTGGCGCCATTTGCATCCCGCGCGAAGAGCAGCGCGCTGACGTTCTCCGGATCCGCGTCAGATCCCACCCACGGCCTGCGCGCAACCGCCATCCCCGCCCGCTCATCTGTGGCTGCGCAGTCATCGACCCGCCAGTACATTGGACCAGCTGCTGCACGGTGCGTCGACCTACTAGCCAGCGTCGCGTACCCTTCTTGCGCAGCCGGGGGTTCGTTCGCGCCCGGGATCCTCCCAACGCCGCGGCGCGCAGTGATCGTTCGCAGGAAATGCTGACGCATTCCTCTGTGCGCATCGGACCCCGCCTTCTGCTCGCGCGGCCGCAGCGTCAGCAACTTCTATTGTGAACGGGTCTGCGTCGCGTTGCCGTGTGCAGCTCACGCATTATTGCTCGACCGTTCCAGCGACGCGCGTCGCGCAGGAATCAAGGGGCTCACGCCCGCGGTATCGAGGCACGCTGTCGTGGGTCTCGAGTACGTTTCCTCAGTTCTTGTCATTGATCCCGCGCTGAAGTTTGCCGAACCAGACGAGACGACGACTGCAGCACCGCGGTGCCAAACGCAGCATTTGCGACGCGCCCGCACCCGAAACAGTCCGCGATCGAGTGCGCGGGACTCCAAGCCGGTCGAAGATGGTCACCATGGGCCTCATGTTCGCTCGCCATTTCACCAGACGCTCGGCTTCGGCTCGAGATGAGACGATGCGCGTAGGGCCCGCGCAGTACTTCGCGAGCGAGCAGCGCGCGATCCGCCTATAATTCCACGCTTAGCGACGCCGCTCTCTCGTCCGTGACAAGCTCGCAACCGCGCAACTCAAACTATAAGGGTGCGTTTTATCGCCGTTGTTTCAATGCCGGTTTCCCCCACCGCTCGCCGGCGGCCAAATTTTCCCGATTCGCCGCGAGTTCCGCAGCGCTCAGAACGAGCTTGCAATGGCGGGCTGCGCTCCCTCGTTCGATTCTGGCGCTCGCTCGCGCGCTTTGTAAAAACTGGTAGCTCGCGATCGGCCTGCTTTGGTGTTGCCAGGGCCTCAATTCAGATTTTGTACTGGCGATCAAGCTTCACCGGGGCTGCTGTATGTCCGAGTCTCAGCAATGATTCATTTACATTAGCGTTAAGCTATGAGGGGGATCACTTCGCATGTCAGACAGCAGTGAACTGAATTTACAGCGAGTGGAGATGATGACATGGAGCACGATGTGGGCTTCTTGCAGATGCTAGGAGCCGCTCAGGCTGCGAGGTTGCGGTCCGCGAGAACTACAGTATCCGGCCAGGTACATATATAAAATACTCACGACCGTACCACAAAAGAGTATCTGTGTTTCCGTTCTCATCGCTCCAATCATCAGTGTGGGAGAAAACCGCAAAGCGGTTTTCCGGCTCGCCCGCGAGCATCTATGGGGAACAATGTGCATAGTGAGCGAAGATTCCCCATAGAGGCTCGCATCGGAACCCGTTGAGCGGTGAGAATAGAATCAAAACCTCAGATGAATCAAACTTGCGAGGGGAGCGGAGGGTGGGTTGCAAATTTGATGGAGCTGAGCACTGGGAGAACAGTCAGGCTGTGAGACAATGCTTCTGACAGTTGCGGAAGTGGCGGTCGCGATGAGAGAAGAACAACGCTAAATTACCACTCTAACGCAGACCTAGCTCTGCAGCTACACTCGTCCCTCACTTCACTGCAGACCCGCGTCTGTGTTTCCGTTCTCATCGCTCCAATCATCAGTGTGGGAGAAAACCGCAAAGCGGTTTTCCGGCTCGCCCGCGAGCATCTATGGGGAACAATGTGCATAGTGAGCGAAGATTCCCCGACATGAAGGAGCAACGCGACGCATCGAGCGAGCGAGAGCCCCCAAATAGGAAGGAGCGGGCGACGTACTATCGCACAGGAGGCATTGCCAGCCTAGTGAATTCAGAATGGACGTCCGGATTGGCATGGATGTAAGGTGCCATGATCTCGGCGTGCTTGCGTAGGTACTTGAGGAACGCGTCGCTTGCCCAGCGTCCTTTTGCGCGCATGACATCAAAGGGCATACCGCGGAGTAGATATTCCGTCGTTGAACCAATCCTAATGCTATGAGTGGGAGGAATGACCACACCCGCAGCGGCACCCGCCTTCCGGAGGCAGGACAGAAACTTCTCCCTCGTGAGAGGGAGCATCTTGTTCTTCGATGCCTTATAGGCGAAGAGATGAACGCCCACGGGTGGGCTGTTCACATCTAGCTGGCGCTGAAGCGCCGCGCAAGGGTCGATGATACCTAGCAGGAATTAAGAATCAGCCGCAAGCGGCACAAAAACGGCGAGGCCTTTGATACCTGGCTGGGGAGCAAAGTAAATGTCTTCGCCATGGAGACGAGCGCATTTGGTGCTGGGATGGTGCAGCACCGTCACCGCGTTGCCATACTGGTCGACACGGTTGGTGACGTTGTTGGGAGTCAGATGTTCGGTCGCGCGGAACACGATCTTCGCGTTAGGTACCACGATTTCGCCCAAACGAGCTGTTCCCCAGAAGCAAGACGTCAGTGCGGCAGCGACAGCCACATCGAGCGGTTTGGACATGTCGAGATGCTGCAGAACCGTGCGGAGTAAGTCAACGGTGAATGGCGGGCGAGGTGCTTTGGACGGTGGAGCGGCAGCAGTTGCACCGCGGATTAGCAACTCGACCTCCCTGTCGTTTGCCTGCCAGTCAAGGCGATTGATAGTGTGCCAAGCGCGCAGCCCAGAGATGTAGTTGCCAATGGCGGAGGCTGAGTAGGCGCCGGCCAGGGCAGAGATGAACAGCGAGATCAGCGCTCGCGAAGCAGGTGCACGGAGCGGCTCTGAGATAGTGCGGCTGTCACAGAATACGTGGTAGATGAGGAGGCCCGAGCCATAGGTCTGTAGTGTACTGTCACTGAATCCCAGCGCGAGCAAGTCCAGGATGCGTTTGCGGTCCTCAGGCGACTCATGCGGGAACAGAGGAGAGACGGCTGGCTTCCATGACAGAAGTCGCTCATGTGCAGTGCAGTGTGGACGGAGGGTCGATGGGAGAGGCACGAGGCCCGGCCTGTATGGGCGCGGACGGTTGGTGGGGTAGGGTGCAAAGCGAGGACCTATATCAGCAGTCCGCAGCGTCGGCGGTCCACCAATATCGCTCGTCGTTGAGCCATGCGTCCGCGCAGCGTTCCGTTGCAATGTTGAACTCTGCACGTCGCTTGAGCTCGGTGGTGTCAAACCGCTTCTGCTCAGCTGTGATACAGGGAACAATGCCGCCGTCCGAGCCGTTGATATCTGCGAGGAAGGGCTGGAGCTGGACAGGTAGCTCAATGGGAGGGAGTAGTTTTGAGAGTGGAGGGCAGCGACCACGGGAGGGACCGTCCGCTGGGTTTGAGATACACTCGACGTATCTTTGTATCATTGCACACCGTTAGCGACGAGCGCTCGACACGGTGCATACACACCTAGCGTGGACGTTGAACTGTGTTTCATCAAGATGTTCATGTAGCCTTCGGAAGACGCGGTTGACAGCGACGTTGTGGCTGGAGTATTTGCGCCAACCCTCGACGACGGCTTGATTATCGCCAAAGACCTTGAAGCTGCAGGGTTCCGTGCAACCAGACGTGACAGCGCGGACGAGTAGCTCGAAGCCAACAGCCTCTGCCCATTGAATATCTCGTCCCTGGGACTTCCAGGCGCCGATGAGGCGCCAGGCGCGCCAGTAACCTCCGATGACGACTGCGACCCCAAAGCCCGAGCTTGCGTCTGAGAAAGCGCTAAAGTCACGGACAGTGATGGGCACGGGGATGCGCCGCTGGCACCTGGCTGAGTCTGAGAGGCGTTCAAGCCACCAGTCAAGGTCCTCGGGTGTGTCCCGGTGTGGGGTGCGTGGAACATGAGGACTGTCGTGTGCGAGGGAAAGGAAGCCCTCCAGGTGGGTGAGGTAGGCACGTCCCACAGGAATGACAGTGCATGCGTGCAGTAACTTCCCGTACAGCTTCTCCACGTCACTGAGGACATGGCGCCGCGACTCGCGGAACACGGAGAGAGCAGCGATGTACTTCTCCCGCTTGGCCGCCGGCAGAGCAACTGTGCGTGCTTCCAGATCCCACTGAAGTCCCGCATACACGGTCAAGGCACCGAAGGGCAGGTCTTTGTCTGTATTCCAGACGTAGCCCAGACGGTGGGAAAGGGCGTCGATGTCTGCGAAGCAGTACGAGAAGCACGCATCCTCCTCCGAGCGCGGCGAGGTAGACGAAAGGTCGAGCAAGGGAAAAGCGAAATCTTCGACGAACTCTTCCACCGTGTCATCTGGGAGCGTACCACCGGCGAACCAGATACGTCCCCGGACATGCTGCCGGCCAGAGATTCGCGCGCGCGCGGACTGGCGGCGGTGATTGACATCGTCAATGTGCTGCCGCTGTATGCGGAAGAAGCAGTGATCATCGACCCACTTTGTGAGTGGGCCAATGCCAGCTGAGCGCATGAGATCTGCACCGGCGTCTGCAACATGGCCGTGAACGCCTGGGCATGAACTCGAGCCAAACATAGCGCAAGTGTCGACGGCATAGAGGTCATGGTCGTTGGACAACCGCACGACACATCCGTTCCACTGCGAAGGATGCAGCGGGATGGTACGAAAGGCCTCGCTGATATCGCGGCACGCAACTTGGGACCCAGGAGGAAGCATAGAAATGATGAGACAGACGACAGTGAATGAACCCCAAGTACATGGAAAGAGAGATGAGTCAATGGTGGAATTGATAGATGAGATGCCGTCGTGAGGGTGATATGGAAAGGATAGGTTTTGGACGAGCCGAAGTGAATCTGGTTTATGGGGCTTTGGTACAAGGGAAAGAGGCGAGGATTGAAAGGGACCAATGAGAGATTCAACCTCGGCCTTCGTATATGGGCCGAGGTAACGCTCCCGCTCAAACTCCTTCGCCACAATGGCATCAAAGTGAGCTGCGTGCAGTGCAATAGTTGCACTATTAACGGGTGTGAAAGTACGCGAGATAGGCTGTATACCGAGCGAGAAACCAAAACGGATGCCATTAGGAATAAATGGGTAGGAGCGGATGAGTCCTGATGAATGAAGAAGGCTGTCCCACTCGTCTGCGATGAGGGGAGTGTGTGGTTTATGCTGACGCTGCAAGAGTGCATTTCTGAGCGCCGTGATCGGCCTTGCCGCAACCGGAGCACCTGTGAGCCCCGTGAGGGCGGGTGCCGGTCCGGGCGTGCTCGTTGCAGCCTCGTTCAAGGTTGAAATGCAAGCAGATGAGGTCGCCGGTAATGCGAGCGAGCAGCTGGTCGAAACGCTGCCCTGTGCGAAAGCAGAGAGTGGGCTGCGCGCTGCCGTGGAAAGTTGGCCCGTTGCAGCGACGAACATCGTGCTGGTGGCGGCCAAGGCATACGACGCAGGCTCCACGGCCCCGCTCCGAGCGTGCGTCGTCGCGAAAAGACTGGCCGGACGACCGGCGGTCATCGCGCACATCATATCTGGTCCCGCGAGAGCCTCGCGATGATGAACCGGACCGCCGGCGCTCAGGTGATGCCGAGCGCGACCTCGAGCGGTAGCCCCTGCGCTCTGAGCGGCGCTCGACTATCGGTGGGGGCGGGGCAGCCCTGCCGGAGCCTTCAGCCACGATATGTTTGCGAAGCACGGCCCAATCAGCGTTACGCATGCGCTCCTCGACGATCACGCCGAGATTGAAGACCGGCTTCTTCTCCTCATGCAGTCGGTGCCATTCCTTGCAGACGTCTGCCAGGTATCGGACAATGATCTCGTCCCCGTACTCCTTGTAGCGCTCCGGGTCGACCTCCAGAGCAGTGAAAAGGTTGATGTGAGCCTGGATCAAGTCGTCCTTCCATCCAACCTCTGCCGCAGTTCGGAGGAATATAGGCTTAATGAGCGAGACCTCAGACCACGTGAGCTCGTGGTCTCCCTTCACAGGCGTCTTGCTGCCTTTCAGGGTCGCGGGAGCGAAGGAGATATGGCCGTCCGCGTTGGAAATGAGATCGAATGTCTTGTCCGAGTCCCGAGCGGAAAAAGTCGCTTCCGCACACTTGAGTGGATGAAACCAGTACAACTCGATGTACTCATATTCTCGGAGCTTCTTGCGCGCGTAGGTAGACGGCGCGACTTGCACTGCCGCCGGTGCCAGGGCGTTGGTGACCATCTCGGGTGCCTTCGGACGTTTCTTCTCGGCTTGTAGACGCTCGGCCCCCGCCTCCGCCTCCTGACGAGCTCTAGCGTCCGATTCCTCCCGTCGGCGGGCGTCCTCACGAGCTAGGCGCTCCTCTTCCGCTGCGGCCTTCTGGGCGTCCCATTCAGCGGCGCGCTCGTCGCGGTCCTCGCGCCAAAGGGCCAGGAAGTGCTCGATAGCGCCTTCGCGAGTACCTCCGTGCGCCGTAAGCATGTCTGAGTAGCGAATGTGGCCGTAGTTCGGCTCAGGCTCCAGTCGAGGGTCCAGTCCGAGATTTGGCATCTCTGGCTGTATGTCCGACATAATGTTGCAAATTTGATGGAGCTGAGCACTGGCAGAACAGTCAGGCTGTGAGACAATGCTTCTGACAGTTGCGGAAGTGGCGGTCGCGATGAGAGAAGAACAACGCTAAATTACCACTCTAACGCAGACCTAGCTCTGCAGCTACACTCGTCCCTCACTTCACTGCAGACCCGCGGCACTGCCGCCTTCGCTCTCATCATCTGCTCACATCGTCTCCTCGCGGTCTACAGGGCGCTCCTCCTCGGAGCGGACCCTCAGTAGCGTGCTACACGCGGAAGTCATGAACCGCTCAACTGGTGCACTCTGATACTTCTTCGGCACGCCCTCTCGCAACTAATGCGTCCGCAGTCCGATTAACCCAGTTGTCTGCCGATTCGTATGAAAAACGGCACCCATCACGCCATACTGCTTACTGGACGCTGAGAAGCGATCTAAGCATGCCCCTTGTGGAAAGTCATCAAGATTCAATGGTCGGCGAGCTGAGCTGCTGACAGGAATGCCCGAAACGCGGTTCCAACTTCAGTCCAATTTGCAATGCTTCGATTGGAATGCAGAGCACGATTCCGAGCTTGCATAAGTTTTATATATGATTTTTGCATGAGCGGGAGTCGGGACGGTGTTGTAAGACGCGTTCGAGGCTGGCGCGTCCCGGGCCGAAACTCCGCTGCGCATCTTGGCTCTGACCGTGACGAGCAGGACAACGACCGGCGCGCGTACTCGCCCCATCGAAGCATTTCTACCTACTGTCCGTTTTGTTGGCGTTAGGCGCGTTACCGTTACTAATTATAGTATTCCTACAGTTCAGGCGACTGCGAACGCGACTTTGCAATATGAACGGCTCGTCGCGCCTCAACGGGTGCCCAGACGGGCTCGCACGGCCATCCCAGTCATGCGCGTTATGGTGCTGGCCTATTACCAGCTTCGCCCGGCCAGAGGACCAGATCGTTTAAACCAGCCCTTGAAGTTCGGTGTTGCGCGCCTCGTACGTCGGGTTACTTTGCACCCTACAAGATTTAATTCTAAAAACTTGCGCAGTCCATGCAGGCCTTACAACGCTTCGCACTCTACGGCCCTCGATGCCATGCTGCCTGGTTGCCGATGTAGAATATAGCGCTTGAGCGCGCGAAGGTGCGTGCGGTCCGTCTACATCTCGCGAAACCGTTCGTACTGACGCCCATGCGCCCAGATCTCGTCAGGCTCCTGCGCGCGACTTCTAGACGCCCATACAGCCGCGGTGCACGTTCCTGGCTAGATTGTGCCATGCACACTGCGCGCACGCCGGGCTTGCGTCTTTGGCAGAGACGTATTCGTCCCTGCGTCCGCCCAGGGACACCCACGCGTGATGCCGCGTCGTGATTGCGCGATCTTCCCGTAAAATCTGCGCTCGCGCGCCGTTGTCGTCGTCCTCGGCACGAGTTGGGCGGGTGGCAGACCAGGCGGATAGGTCAGAACAGCTCGACGTCGTATACAACGTTCATACACCCGCGACGGCACCGCGATCGTCCAGCAGTTGGTTGGGCCGCGATGCCAAATTTCAGGAGCTCTGCAGGCGCAGCAGCAGTGATGCATCAAATCTACGTGGGCGCGCACGCGATCTGCCCTTCGCCCGCTCGCTTTAATGGCCAACGGCCGTCTGGTCAAGCCGTGTCATAATGCAGGGCGCTCCTGCCCGCCGTCGTAACTGCGACCCATACGCCCCCCAGACTGCGAGCCAGGCGTTCTGACCCTTTTGGACGGAACGCGCCTACACGCGCGCCATATCAATCGTCTGCCCGCGCCTCCGCTGCTCTTGCTCATCGCCTCCGATACAGCGGGACCGACGACATTGCTCTGACACTTCTACCCTCGGCGCGCAGCTAGCGACGCGGGTCACCGAGCCGGGCGCGCGCGGCGTCAGCGGCACGGCCGTGATATCTCGACGCGGCGAACGTACCTCTAAACACACATCGTCCTACGCCACTGCGCCCACTTCATCGCGCCCGGCGCCGCCAACTTCTTGCCTGCGCGTGCACCGCCGAGGTCGCTGCTTTGGCCGCGGCGCAGGTTGCTCGTTCAAATTCTCGCGCTCGCTCCATCGCCCGCTGCTGCACGCGCGATCTCCGGCATTCGCTACCGCCCGCGCCTGCTCTGGCGTTCGCTTTCGCCGCGCGAAAGAGATGCAGGTGCATTGCCCGCGGGTGCGTGGCAAGGGCGTGTGCCAGTCTCGTCGAACCTCCGCCATCGCGCGCTGGTCCTGGGCGGCGCTCCGTCGCGCGCGCGCCTTGGGTGGCACGTCGAACTCGAGCTTCCAACGACTGTGGGAGCAGGCGAAGGCGCAACCGCGTCCGAGCGCGCCGCGCAATCGACGGCGTCTGCAGCCTCGAGTTTTGGACGCTCGATCCGCTCTGCGGGCGTACATCTGACGCGCGCGTCGAGTCGCCTGTCGCCTGACCTTCAAGACGTCGGTCTGGACTTGCGGAACATGGGCGCTCCAGCGCACCTCGCGCTGGACTTGCTCTCGGATACCCGAGCCTGGCTTGGGCGCGCGCGGCGGAGGATGCACTGCGAGATTATGCCGGGTTGCCAGGTATGCCTCTTCTTCTTCTCTTTTAAACTTCCTGCTGACTGTTGCACCAGTCTGAAATGGCATCGCCTCGCAACGCGGCATCCTGCGCGAGGTTGGATAAGACGGGACGGCGCGCGCGCGAATCCTTCGGGCGACGCTACATCCCGCCGGCGAGCGCTCTCGACCTCATCCTCGCATTCAAAGCCTCGACGGTAGCCTCCAGCTGCAAGATGCGGTTATCATTTTCCTTGCATCGCTTGCAGTCGCCTCCGCATGCGATGCGGCGGTCCTGCGCGACCGCCCGGACGCACTACAAAATCGTCTTTCAGAGCCAAACATCCGAGACGGTGCGCCACTGCGCGTGACTGTATGTTTATATGTATCAGAGCTCGATAAACGGGGCAGTGCTACCTATTGCTAATCAAAACGTCGAGTTGTGGGAGGCAACGGCATTTTGGTGAGATGCCGCTGTAGGAATCCAAGAAATGCTACAACGGCTGCGCGAGAGGCTGCGCGAGTCAGCATTCCATCAACGAAACTAATGTCTGTCACATTGCGGAAACTCCTCCCGCACTCGGAGCTCAGGTTGGACGCGCGTCGGAACTCCGCTCCTCTCCTTGTCCGTAACCATCACTACAGCGCTCGCTACTTTTTCACCGCGCGCGCACCAACTGATTTGCTGTACGCGATAGCACAGTCTGTATGTGACGAAGATGCAGCACACAGCGCGTCCGCCCGCTCGCCGGTTCAAGGACGCGCTGTATCCGTGCGCAAGTTGTGCGGGAGTGTTCATCATGCGGAGGCCATCGGCGCTTCCAGCCGTGTTGGGCTTTCCCGCCTGTTCGAGGTATTTCCATGCCTCGTATCGCTGGAGCTCCAGGGCCTCAGCGATGAAACTCTGTCTCTCCTCCCCGGTTTGCCTCCCACCGTTACCGACGTTGTGCTCCGGGCCGCTGTCGACTTCTCCGCGTTCCTGATGAACCGGACGGGCCATGCGAGTCTGAACTTCGTCGGCCATGGCGCGCTGGAAATCCCAAATACCGTTGTGAGCGGCCCGGGAGCATTAGTCGGGCCGCTCCCACCGTAGGATACACAAGGCATGTATTGGTCCCGTTGTTATACATTGGTTGCCTCCCGCCATCGTGCACCTCCCGCCGCGAGTCCCTCCGACTCCTCTCGTTGGGCCAGCCGCCCACACCGTCCAAGCTTTTGCGACGAAGGTCTCAGGGACATGGTCTCTGACCGTCTCACCCAGCGGCATCGTAACGCTCGAAGCGCCTGACAGCAGCATGATGTACGACCTTCACTACAAACACAGTGCATGGTGGGACGCGCAGTATCATCCGTTTCTGCGCTCCCTGGATCGGCTTGCGTCCCTCACGATAACGATGTCCGACCTTGTCAATCTCTGCGCCGACACCCTCGCCTGGGATAGGGCACTCCCGTCGCTCCGCCATCTCACCGCCACGACTTACAGAGACGCGGACCTCCGCAGCGTGCAACCTGAACATCTCACGCATCATTCGCCCATCCACGCCGCGCAGCTGACGACGCTGACCGTGAAGGGGAGCCTGCCGCTTGAGGCGACGTGCATTGCAACCACGCTCCCTACCGCCATCCCGCTCCTGCTCCCTCGGCCGCGGCTCGACGTTTTTCGGATGGAGTTGAATCACGCTGAACGTCTCCGCGACCAGGAGGTCGACTTGCGGGGACTCACGCGGTTGGCAAGGCGAGTGCAGATCGCAGACCGGTGTACAAGGGACGTTATCGTTGACCTTGTCGACGGAGATGAGCAACCACGTACGTCCAGACTCTTCCTTTCCGTTCTTGAGCTTGATCATTGATGTGCTGCGCCCAGGTGAATCTTAGCGCGCCGTACGGTACGTCGCGTTCTCGGAAGAAGCGCGCGCCCGTCGTCGTGTCCGCGATGGGCCAGCAAATCGCAGCCGTTGCCGCGCTTTTTTGTTCTGCGGTGCAATTGAGAAAATACAGTGAACGGCAGCTTTCTAGGAACAAATTCAAATAGATACATTGGTGTCATCAATATCTGCAGGCTCCATTTCCGCCGTGAATACTCGCGAGGGCGACGCAGGAACATACTCATTGCCCACAACGACGCGCTCTGCGAGAGGAAGGAGCTGCGCGACGTCCGCACGCGACCAGCTGTCCCAGCGGTCGTGCTGGATGTAAATGCTCGGAAGCGGGCGCAGTGCGTTCGAAAGCAGCGGGGGCAGCAGAATCGGCACAATGCGCGAGATGATGTACACAAGCGAGTCGACTGGCCCGCACTTTATCAGGTTGAACGTGTGGGACTCCAAGACGGGCATGTGGATTCCTGATATGCCGATGTCCCTATAGCTGTCAATGAGGAGCAGAGCATCTGGGTAGTTGAGCGACAGCGTGAGAGAACGCAGCGCGGGAAGCCGCCTATCCCAGCCTCTCATCTCTTGATGAAGTCGCCAGATATCTGCCAGCGGGAGCTCCAGGGCGGTGAAGTGGCGCAGGAGGTCCAGATTGCCGGCATATGACCTCAGAGTGATAAAGGTCGTACCGCAAGATATGGTCCAATGTCGCTCGGTATCCCGCAGATGTAGTTGGTAGCCCCAGCCTGTGTCCAGCGTCCGGACATCTGACGGCTCTTGTATGAATGTTTCAAGGGCGTTGGTACATGTCACCGCGCCACCGATAGAAAGCTCCCGTATTCTCGAGGATTCGAGATTCTGTAGGAATTGGGCATAGTCGATGATCAGAGAAGCGCAGCTCAGGAGGATGGTATTGAGAGACGACGGCAGCTGAAGCAGCATCGATAGCGAGTTCTGAGTGATTCCAGAGAGCTCCAGCCTCGTCAGCTTCGGGAAAAGCTCGAAGAATGGCGCGTTTAGTGTTGTCTGGGATGGAACGGACACGTGAAGTGTACGAAGAGCCGGGAATGGCAAAAGATCGGCAGGCAATTTGACGCCTAGCAGGTCGAGGGTTTCTAGACCTGGTGCATGTTTTGCGCCCCAGTCCTTCGGAAATTCAAGCGTATGTCGCCGAGTGTTATGGCGGCAGTCGTAAGTCAAATGTTTCAGCGCCGGGGCGTTGAGATGCGCCACCGGCGAAAAGTTGTCGCCTATGTGCAGCGCGCCCATAATACCCAGTTTGCGGAATTTCGTGACATCGGCAGGTATTCCGGGTTGCTTTGGCAACGGACGGCCGAGGTAGCGACACCATCGCGTAGCCACGATCGTCAGCCTTCCGGAGATATATGGGTGTCGGGGTGTCTGCTCTCATTTGGAGTCCCTGGAAGCTCTTGACGGTCTCTTGTCGGACAAATGATGGACAAATCGCGGACAAGTGATGGACAAATGATGGGCAAGTGATGGACAAGGCCAAAACGCGCTTTGCACGCAGAGTGCCGTGGGGCTCGCAAAATTCCGGCACCAACCCTCAATCGAACTGCCGGGCCCAACATAATTTTGCGAGTCAGCGCCGAGCCCCCCTTCCTCGTTTCCGTGGCGCAGGAACCTTTTGGATCTCATACCATGAGATCCGGGCGACATATTAATAGGTAAGTCCAAACGATGGACCTCCGTGCAGCGCTCAGTTCTGCCCCTGAAGTCACGGGACGAGAAGATCGATATCCTGCCTCCGGAGGGAAGGCCTCCGGCACGGGATTTTGACGGTAAGTGCAGTAGATGGCGCTCAGGAAGCAAACGGGCCTGATGGTATCAAGCCGGGCGACATAGTAAGAGATTCGGCGAGCTCCCCACAAACACAAGCTAGCGGCATCCGGACATGCAGAAGCTCCAGGGCACTGGGTTCCTGCCGCATATGTTGCGCAGAAACGACAGGTATGGCTTCATGGCCATGAAGTAATTGACAGGGGCATTGATGTCGCAGAGCCCCACCACATTACCCATAGCCTCGGAAGACTCTAGCGTCACCCATCTGGAGGTCTCGATCATGAACAGGTAGTTGCCACCATCGTACTTGGCAGCCCTGTTGGTGTCCACGAACATCTTCTGGAGCATCGCGAACATTGATGCATGGCCATGGAAGAGAGCGGGCTGCACGTACCAGGAGTATTCGGAGCCTCCAGCATCCACGCTAGCAACAGACGCGGAGGTGCGGCGCGACCTGCCAGATCTGCAAGTCCCGGGATAGCGCTCCTGGGCCTCCTCCGTGCTAATCCCAGACGACGTATGAGTGTACCGGCCTTGCTCTGCCACCACTGCCACTGTCACCACCTCATTGTCGAAGATGGGCCCGCTCTGCAGGTTCTGCTCGTACAGCGAACCATCAGAGGCCTCGTCCACCTCCAGCATCTCGCCGCAGTTAGTCTGCGCATCCGGCAAGACCACAAGAGAGTGCTGAGACTGCGAATTCCTGCCGATGACAAAGCTCATGCTGTCCGGTTGCGAGCGCGAGGAGATTTAACTTTGTGTTGCCCACACATGACGTGTGGCCGGTACTCGAACAATGCAGCACATATGACCAGGCCCCCGCACAGGCTGATAGTGACGCAGAGGCGGTCGGTGTGGACAGCATGGATGCATCTGCAAACATGGATAGCAAGCCGCAAGGCCATGGGACGAGCCGGCAATGGCGAATAAACTGTCGGGGCTTCATCAAACCCACTTGTCAGCCAGTAGACCTGCAAGTCACATGGCACTGGGATACATACAGCATACACACATATGCGGTCGGCTTAGACAGCAGAGAGAACCAACAAGGCAGCATCGGACAACGACAACCACGGCGGGGGTGGTGGTGGTACGAGGTCAAGTTCATTCACCCGGACCGGCTCGCTAACCTAAGCCGGACTGTAGCCGGACCGTCACATGCTACCATCTATCACACTACACGCGCAGGAACCGAGGCCACAAGGCCACAAAACCAATCTCTCCCAGACTGCAGAGCATAGCTATACCGCCCACGCACAAGACGTTCGCTACCAGATGCCGCCGGACTCGGTACGATGGCTGCTGCGCCGTACGCTCCCCGGCTCCATAGAGCCCGACGGTGGGCAGTACGCCCGGGCAGCGCGAAACAATCCTATCCGACACCCGCCGCACGTCGACGCACGCAAACGGACGCGTTGGCCGCAGCGGATGGCAGAGCTTCAGCGCGCGCAGATACACACACACAGACACAAAGCCCAGCGCGCAGTCCACTCCACGGACGGCGACTGCGTGCACTGGACCACGAAGTGACCACCGCCCGAGCCTACGTCTTGCTGTCCGTGTGGCTGGCTTGCAAGCGCACTGGGCGTGGAATCAAATAGTAACGGGCCAACGACGACGACGACGGTGACGAGAGCGGTTAGCACAGAGCCGGCGCGCAGGTTGCGGTTGTGGTTCGCAGAGTCGGCGACGCAGTCACGACTCCGGACCAGTACGGCCTTCTGGAGCCAACGTCACCGCCCGCGCGCTGGCGGTCGCGCCTGGACCGTGGACGCCTATGTGTGCGCGCGCTCGACCTTGCGTGACCAGCGGATGGGGAGCGCACAGCGCACCGCAGTGCCAGGGCGCACTAGTTCGGGTCGTCGCCAGCAGCAGTTGTCTGTACTCCAGCGACGACGGCGCTGGTGACGAG
Source organism: Auricularia sp. M13 (assembly GCA_037042915.1). Classification (NCBI taxonomy): domain Eukaryota; kingdom Fungi; phylum Basidiomycota; class Agaricomycetes; order Auriculariales; family Auriculariaceae; genus Auricularia; species Auricularia sp. M13. The sequence goes on along the minus strand of CM073203.1, from coordinate 3,194,943 downwards.
CGAGCGTGTTATAATGCAGGCGCCGCGGTTGGCGATGAAGTTGATGCTGCTGGGCGCGGGGACGGCGCGCGCCGTTGAAGAAGCTCTCGATGGGGCTGGTTGGTCGCGATGTTGACGAACGAGCACGTCGCGCGCGCGCACGTGCCATCCAACCCGCGGTTGGCTGCCGGGCGCTGGGCGAAAGTACATCCGCGTCGTTCGATCCAACGGCGCTGGATTCAGAGGCAAGCGCGGACCAGCAGATAGAGCGCGGCACACAGCAGGAGCGCGCGCGGCTGTGGTTTGCAGCACGGCGCACTCTTTCTGAGCAGCTGCCAGCCGGGTAGCACGGGCGCGCGAGACAGAGGTGGAGAAGAGGAAGCACGATGCGAGGGTACTCGCGCGCGGGCAGGGCCCTTGTCGACGGTCGAACTGAGCATGGACGGAGCGAGCGAGGGGGCAGCGCCAATGCCGACGTTCAGCACCGTGGACGGGGCAGCGACACGCGCGCCGGGGTTACGCACAGCGCTGGAGACTGCATCGCCTCCTGCGCGCCGCGATGTCGTTGCGCGCCGTGGGAAGTTGCACGCGCGCGCGGCCAATGACGGCACCGTCGTTATTGCGCGAGAGGCGGGCGCGTGGTGAGCATGCCGCGTCGTAGGTAGCACCGAGGGACGGGGTGAAGCCCCAACGGGTGTTATCGACGGCGGCGCTGCCATGGCCTTCGAAACGTGCGCCGGCGCGGACGAGGCTGATGCTGAATGGCAGCGCCACGACACCTGCGTAGGCGCCGCGTGGCGGCGCTACATGCGATGCGGTCTGTAGCGGTGTAGAAGTTCGTTGCCGCGCGAGCTGAACGGCATATGCAGACTGCGCATGCAGCGCATGTCTCTTGCTTCGCGCACGAGCTTGCGGTGGTTGTGGGCGACGCCGGGGTAGACTGAGCGGCGACCTCTACGAGACCGCGCTTGGGGCTGCTGTAGTGACAGCAGCGAGGTGTCGGTGAAGCGGCATAAGCTCGTTTGACCGTCCGACACGACGAGGTCCGACAGACTATTATATAAAACGAGCAGTCAGCATCCTGACACGTTCTAACTCGCACAACGCAATGCACGAGTACGTACGTTTTTAGGCTGTGAATTCAGCGCCGGTAGCCGACGAGCGGCACGGCGGGGGCAACGCACAGGTCAGACGCCGTGCACGGCGCCGCGCGTCTCGGTAGAGCCTACAAGGTAGCCAAGGAGTCAGACCCACCCAAGCGCGCGTCGATGTAGAGCACACACCATCGGTTATTGCATAATACCATCCAAGCGGCGTCCGAGCTCAGCAAAATCATGAACGCGAGTCCTGCTCGAAACGCGTCAGCTTGGACTCTGATTAAAGTGCGCAAGCCTACCCGCACAGACAATCGCGTGCGCAGGCTCAGCCGGCTGGTGGTGAACGGACGGCACAGCGCGCGCGTCGTGGTCGAAAGCAGAAAAGCGGAGCGGGCGCCTCGGTCCGATCCCGGGCAGCCGTTGGTCAGAGGTCACCTTTGCGGAGACTGTACAGTTTATGATTTCAGTTCAAAGAGATGACTGATGATGAGATTGGGGGGGTCTCAAAGATGATGCCTCATAATCGAGCGGAGCGGCGTAATTTCTACTGCACCCAGATTGCGCGAACGTCATCCCAGCGCAGCGTTGGCAATGAGTTCTCGGGCCGCGAAATTATCCAGCAGAACGACTATAAAGGAGCCTAGTGTCTTCCGCAGGGACGACGCTCACCCTCGCTACCTCGCTCTCGTCATCTGCTACACCCGCCGTCTGCCCGTCTACAACTCACACAGATTGGCTGACGGTCTTACTTAGAGACGTGCTGGTTAAACCACTTTACACATCAGGTTATTGCACCCATATTGGACCAGCATTGCTCGCTCAGGGGACGGAAAGTGGTCAATCCAGAGCGAAGTGCGTCCGGAACGACGGGTGTGGAGTCGGCCTGCTCGTTCTCCTTCGGGCGCGTCGACGGAATTACACGGCGCGCGTGCATCCGCGGGCGCAGAGCGCGCGCTAGGGCATCTCCGAGGTTGACAGTCGCTGACATGCACGGGTGTCTAGCGCACAAGCTGCACGCTGGACGAAGCCGCAATGAGCACGGTGCCGAGCGGGCAGTAAAACTGAGGGCGCACCAGTACACCTTTATCTCGAGCACCCCGCAGTCCATAGCGGGGGCACGGCTTGAGCGTTGCATTCGGAAAGCGCGCGCCCGCAGCCCGTGAGGAGACGTGCGGCAGTGGCGTTGCACGAGCGCGGTACACGGAGGTGCCGCCAGAGTTGGACGCGGGGAGGGCGACGGTGCAGCGGAATCACGAGCGGCCGGCGCGCGGCAAGCCCAAGCCGTATATTCGCGGGCACCGCGCAAGCGCCGGCGTCGTGTGCACCTCATTCTCGCGGGGAAGCGGACTCCAGAGCATCCGCGGGTGCGATCGAAGTTGTACCCCAGCGGCCCTCTCGGCGGCGTGCACGCAAGCCAGAGGTCTATATCGCCTCTTCAGTACGCAGCGCGCCGGTTGGGACGCTGATGAACCGCGCGAGCGAGCCCGAAGAGAGCTGAGCGCGGTGGCGTTAGCGCGAGCTGATCGCGGTATGCTGCAGAAGCAGACGCACCTTCGATGCATCAGGCGCGGCATTCTGCACAACCTGGCATCCGCTCGGAACGCGTGCGAGAAGGGCTCTAGCGTTACAGCAATGTGAGTGAATTATCTGGACCGCAAAGTAACCAGACGTACGTGCGCGGCTGCGCGACGATTCTTCAGGCCACCTATGATCATGCAGGTCTGCGTTCGACGCGCAGAATTTCTACGCGTCAACGGAGAAGCTTTGAGCCACTATACACCATCTGACGCGCTGCAGAACGACCGTTGTGCTCGCCGACTCTGTCCGATACCAGTGAGCACGCAGGAACGCGGCAAAGACAAGGCGCACTGACATTTCACGGAAAGACGCAGCAGCAGCGGCTGCGTGCACATCGGCGCCCGCGTCGTCGCGTGTTGAACTTGGTACATGGCGGTCAGAGCCAAGAGCGCGCAGCGGAGTTTCGGGCCGCGAACGCACTTTGTCTCGAAACTGTTCAAGAGCCAAGCCGCGCGTCCTTGCACGCGCGCATTACGGGCTCGCCAACAGCGCCCCGTCGACTCCACGTGAACGCTACAGCGTGGGCAATACCCGCGCTCTGGAATATCATTGCCTGACACTGCGGCCCACCCACTGCACGAACGACGCGCCTGTTGCTGGTGCTCTGATAATGTCTCGCCCAACCGACGTTTCTGGGGTCGAATACTTCCTGCGCCGTCGTTCGACGGCATCATCCCGGCATGAACGTCTGACGCGCGCTGCTCGCGCCGGAATCTTCGCACCATCCGATTCCCCAGCGCCCGCGCCCAGCCATCCTTTTCCGCCTGCTACATTACGCGCAAATTGCCTGCTCTCCTTATTTGTGAGCCGCTCTATGTCAGGCGCGCGCGTGCCGATGGTCCAAGGCGCCCATACATGGCGGGCGGCGCGCTCAGAGCCAGAGCGGCGCATCGGGGCTGTTGGTCCTTCAGCAGCCACTGGAAGCCCGCATGTCGCGGCTCTGCATGACATTGTCTTCCAATCGAGGACTGACGTGCTGGACGCGACCGCTGCTCTGATGCGTGTCGAGTCGCGCGACGACGAACCCGCTCCGCGGGGGCCCTGACTTCGATGCGGCGCGCCGAGCGCATAGCTGTGCGCAGCTCCCGTGCGCTTTCCTGGGATGTCGGTGCCGCGGGCTGATTGGGTGCTCGCGCTTCAAGAATGACAACATATGCGCGCAGATTATTGCGCTGTTATAATAATTCACTCGCTGCGTCTTCATCGCGTCCGTACACACCTTGGCAATTACGGCCGTATTGCTAATCGTCCGCGCCGCCCACGAGGACTGGCCACGGTGTTCTCTGCCTCGGCGGACTGTGAGTTGCGCTCGATTGCCGTTGTCTAATCCCCTGTTTTCTAACCCGCTCCAATCGCACAGGCAGAGGGCGCAATTCCCTGGGGACGCGCAGATCATGGGAAGTGCAGCGCCGGAAGGACCGCGGTTATCACAGCAGCAACGCGCCCAGCGCAACATGAGGAACGCCGGGATCTATGATGTGTTGCCCTTACGCACATTGCGGACGTTCTCGACGTTGAGCCCGCCTGGAAAACATGCTTCCCGCACCGGAGCGAGCTCAATGCCCATTGGGAATTCTATATAGTGTTGAGACCCGCACATATTTCGCGGAATTTCGGTTTGGCCACTCCTGTTCCGCCGAGAGCAATTGACAAACGTGAGTCGCGGCGATCAGCGTATCGATCAAACACATATTGTTCCAGCGGATTCGAGATGACGAAATAGCCCATGAGATTGAGATGATGAACCGCGCGGAATGCCGCAGCGAGTACCCTCGGCTTGCGGACCATCTGCCCTGGCATATATAAGCACACGGGGACGACCTAGCTGGGAGGAATTCCCATTTTTCCTCGCCCTCATTATCTGCTAAGCAACGGGAAACGAGTACCTCCATCCCTGAAATTCCCCACTGCTCGAGACTGTGGATCCTATGCTATTGCAATAGGCACACAAATTCGATGCCTTCGTGACCCGACTCTGTCAGCTGGACGGGGTATACTTATCACTCATGGGATTGGGAGGTGTAACCCACGCGGCAGTCGAGCGAGCGCGCACAGCATCCGTTTTGTCGGTCGTACACTCATGGACTTAAAAGACAAACTGATCACTGGCTGGGAGGGGTGCGACAATTTACTGTAAGGGCGCACGCAGATGGTTGACCAGGTCCAGAGATCAGACAACGCTCCAACCAAAACTCCGCTTCGCGGTTCTTGGCTCTGACTAGTGACCACGACTAAGTAACCGCGATTACTGGCGCATTGTTCGCGCTCGGCCTCCTCCCACCCGCTCTAGACTTCGGTCGTCAGCGCTGCAGCGGCGCCATCGCGACTGCTTCTGGACGCGTATTCCGTCCAGACAACACGCTGAGGCACTTTCGCCCACGTACCCCCGTAGTAGACATGCTCCACACCGACTTCAGTTGTCGAAGACTGGCCCGCCTACACGCGCAGTTCGTTGTGCTCGTCTACTCGTACTTTGACGGCGTCTCGCCGCGGCAGAGCCGTCTGATTGTCCGTATATGGCACGGCCGACAAGGCTATCTCGTCACGCCGCGGGAGGCGCGCTCGTCACTGGACATTTTATAGTCTTGCGCGTCAACCTGACAGCGCCAAGAGCGACGCCGCGAGTCGGATAGGATGCCGCGCCGTCCTACCGTTTCACTGACAGAGGTCGCGACGCACTCGTTGCGCCGGACGCGCCGTCCCTGTGCATCAGGAAACGCTCTGCCCCTGCCTTGGCGCCATTCGCACTCCGCGCGAAGAGCAGCGCGCTGACGTTCTCCGGATCCGCGTCAGATCCCACCCACGGCCTGCGCGCAACCGCCATCCCCGCCCGCTCATCTCTGGCTGCGAGTCATCGACCCGCCAGTACATTGGACCAGCTGCTGCACGGTGCGTCGACCTACTAGCCAGCGTCGCGTACCCTTCTTGCGCAGCCGGGGGTTCGTTCGCGCCCGGGATCCTCCCAACGCCGCGGCGCGCGGTGGTCGTTCGCTGGAAATGCTAACGCTGCCCCGTGCGTGCATCAGACACCACCTTCTGCTCGCGCGGCCGCAGTGCCAGTGGCCAACTATGAAGGGCTGGCGCAGCGCGTCGACGCGTACAGGTCAGCCATTGGTCGCCCGACCGTTCCAGCGACGCGCGATACGCAGGAATCAAGGGCTCGCTCTAGCCGACCATACCAGGGCGCGCTGTCCCGGATTTTGAGTACGTTTCCTGATTCCTGAGAGACGAGGACCACGGCACCATGGTGCCAAACGCAGCAATTGCGACGAGCCCGTGCCCGAAACATCGTGCTATCGCGCATCCGGGACTTCAAGATGGTCGACGATTCATTGCACCAGATGCTCGGCGCAGCGAAAGGGGTCGTGGCCGCGTGCTTCGCGGCCTAGCTGCGCGTGCTCCCACGCTTCTAGATGCAGCCCTCTTTAAGCTGGTCGACGATGGTGAGCATGAGCAGAGGTTCCCTCGTCATTGCAGCGGATGCTCGACACGACGAGGGACGACCACGCCGCACAAGGAACGCAGATGTGCTTCCCAACCAGCAGCGCGCATCCTGTCTATCATCCCGCGCTCCTCGACACCGCCCTCTCGTCCGCAAGCTCGCAACCGCGCAACTGAACTACGAGGGTGCGTTTTATCGCCGTTTTTTCATTGCCGGTTTTCCCAACTGTGAACCCGCGGTCAGCCAGATTTTCCAGAGTCGCCGCGAGTTCCGCAGCGCTCAGGACGAGCACTTGCGACAGAGGGCTGCGCTCCTGCGTCCTGTTCGGGCGTTCGCTCGTGCGCTTTGTCACTGCAGACTGGCAGCTTGAGAGCGACCTGCTTTGGTGATACCAGGGCCTGAATTTAGATTTTGTACTAGTGATCAGGCGCAAAGGAGTAGAACTTCCTTCTTGGCTCTCATCATCTGCCCACATCTTCTCCTCGCAGTCCGCAGGCCGCTCCTCCTCGGAGCTGAGCTTATCCTCAGTGGCGGGAGTTACGAAGCGCTGTACTGGTACCCTCCGATGCTTCGTCGGCACGCCCTCTCGCAACTAGTACGTCCGGGACTGCAGTTGTCTGCTGAATGGTAGAAAAAAACGGAACACATTACTCCATAGAGCCTACGGGACGCTGAGAAGCGATCTAAGCATGCGCCTGGTGGAAAGTCATCAAATCCAATGGTCAGCGAGCTGAACCGCTGAGTCCTGACAGGAATGCCCCGAAACGCGGTTTTACCTTGAGTGCAATTTTCAATAGACAAAGATGCTTAAATCGCAGAGCACGATCCACATTTGCTTTCGAGGCAGACATGGATTGGGTAGTGTTATAATTATTGACGCGGTTCGCGTTTGCGGCTCGCGTCCCGGGCCGAAACTCCGCTGCACATCTTGTCTCGGACCGCGACGCGCAGGACAGCGACCGGCGCGCCGCTCGCCCCATCGAAGCATTTATGCCTTCTGTCCGTTTTTCTGGCGTTAGGCGCGTTACCGGTTACTAATTATAATATTCCTACATTTCAGGCGACTGCGAACGCGACTTTGCAATATGAACGGCTCGTCGCGCCTCAACGGGTGCCCAGACGGGCTCGCACGGCCATCCCAGTTATGAAAACGCGTTCTGGTGCCGGCCTATTGCCAGCTTCGCCCTGCCAGAAGACCAGATCGTTCGAACCAGCCCTTGAAGTTCGGTGTTGCGCGCCTCGAACGTCGTGTTACTTTGCACCCTACAAGATTTAATTCTAAAAACTTGCGCAGTCCATGCAGGCCTTACAACCCTTCGCGCTCTACGGCCCTCGATGCCATGCTGCCTGGTCGCCGATGTAGAATATAGCGCTTGAGCGCGCGAAGGTGCGTGCGGTCCGTCTACATCTTGCGAAACCGTTCGTACTGACGCCCAGGCTCTCAATATTGTGCCACGCACACTGCTCGCACGCCGGGATTGCGTCTTTGGCAGAGACGTATTCATCCCTGCGTCCGCCCAGCGACGCCCGCGCGCGAGGCATAGTCATGACCGCGCGCGCTGCGCCTGAACTCGGCGCGCGCGCGCGGCTGTCGTCGCCCTCGACCGTTCTGATCCATCCGTCCGGTCCACTGCCCTCCCAACTCGTGCTCGACAACGCATAGAACGTCGATACGCCCGCGGTCGTCCAGCAGTTTGTCGCGCCGCGATGTCCAATTGCTAAGGGGTTGCAGGCGCTGCTCCTTGGATGCAGCAAATCTACGTGGGCGCGCACGCAACCTGCCCTCGGGCAGATCGCTAATATCGCGCACGGCAGTTCGGTCGACCCGCGGTGTGTTGTAATGCAGGGCGCTTCTGCCCGCCGTCGTAACTTCGAAACATACGCCCCCCAGACTGCCAGCCAGGCGTTCTGACCCTCGCGGACGGAAGGCGCCCACACGCGCGCCATATTACTCGTCTGCCCGCGCCTCCGCTGCTCTTGCCCATCGCCTCCGATACACTGGAACCGACGACATCGCTCTGAAACTTATACCCTCGGCGCGCAGCTAGCGACGCGGGTCACCGAGCCGGGCGCGCGCGGCGTCAGCGGCACGACCGTGATATCTCGACGCGGCGAACGTACCTCTAAACACACATCGTCCTACGCCACTGCGCCCACTTCATCGCGCCCGGCGCCGCCAACTTCTGGCCTGCGCGTGCACCGCCGAGGCCGCTGCTTTCGCCGCGGCGCAGGTTGCTCGTTCAAATTCTCGCGCTTGCTCCATCGCCCGCTGCTGCACGCACGATCTCTGGCATTTGATACCGCGCACGCCTGCTCTGGCGTTCGCTTTCGCCATGCGAAAAAGATACAGGCGCGTTGCCCGCGGATGCGCGTTTATGGGTGTGCCAATCCCGTCGAGGGCGCTGCGCCATCGCGCGCTCATCCTGGGCGGCGCGCGCGCGTCCTGGGTGGCGCGTCGAACTCGACCTTTCAAGGACTCTGGGGGCAGGCAAAGGCGCGGCCGCGTCCGAGCGCGACGCGCAAGCTACGGCGTCGGCGTCCTGGAGATTCCTGAGATTGAGCGTGATGTGTCGCGCTCAGCGCGAGGTGAACGCAGTTACATGTGGTGCGTGACGCAGCTGTTCTCCAGGATTTCGTGAGTTCCGCTCATCGGTACACCAAATACACACAGACAGGATCCCAGTGCTTTCTCGCTTGATCTCTTGCGTTTACTACCGGAACATTTGTAGCTCATGTCCAAGCCCTCTGCACAGGGAATATACAATGCTCAGCGAGATATAATATTGTACCGCTCAACCTCTGGGGGGGCGGCGACGTCCACTTGATGGCGGCGGGTGCGCTTCGTTGGCTATCAATAAAGGGAGGTTCGCGCCGCCCGACACTGTTCGACTCGGCTACCGCAAAATACTGCATCCCCCGCGCTCAACAGCACCTGGCACACGACTCTACGCAAGCCTGCACTATTCTCGGACAGCACAGAATCCAAATCTGGCGTCGTATCGCGTCAGAAAACATCTAAATAAAAACGGAAACAGAGCGCACCTTCGTAGGTCCCCGCAGTTGAGTTGCACCAAGCGCGCGCTTGAGAGCAAGCTGTCGAGACTGTACAGTAAAGCTGCTTTTTGATCGTTCCGATGCGGCGTACCACACGCGCTCGGTACTGCGAGCGTTGCGAGCGTTGACGCTAGCCAGATGGCCCTGCGTCTACCGAGGCAACTCGCGCGCGCCATCCCGCAGGCTCGAATCGCACGGGCGGGAGTGCGTTTGGGCACCTATACTCGCCGCCTCCTGGCTGCGCGAGCCGATGCAGAGCTGTTCGGGCGCCCAGGGTTTGATTCGAGCACACCGACGCTGATGCTTGGGCCGTCGTGTCCGGAAGGCTGACGTGCGGATCGCGGTGTGGCTCCCTCTTCGCGTGAGCAGCCGAGCACTACGAGACACTGGCAGACGGACGAGGGCGCGGGTAAGAGTGATGGCGGCGCCGACAACCCTGAGCAGGATTGGCGTGGGCAGCTTCGACCGAGCTCAATAGCGCCCGTGAATCCCTGTGTCGCGCGTGGGACCGGACGCCAGAGCAGGATCGAGAAGTCGGAAGAGGAGCGCCCGGAGCGTTGGTCGCCAGCGTGCGCACAGGTCAGAGGTGCGCGAGACGAGAAGCAGGCGCAGACGGCGTCTGTCGCGTGAACCGACCCTCCGCATCGCAGTTTGGCGTCGCCATGATCGGACGCGCGCAACGCAACCAGGCGCAGACGATGCTGTATCAGCTGGCCAGCACGGGCCGAGTGTTGCGTGTGGTAACCGGACACTGACGATCCCGAATGAAGTGGACAGGGCGTGCTGGCATAGTCGACGTGCGGGCTGGCGGCAGCCTCGTGTAAGTCGCATTCTGAAAGCGGGAGCATGAGCGCGCGGTGAAGTAAGTACGGAGGCCATGCGGGCAGACGCGGGTTGGAATCTTGACCATTGAGGGGAACGAGGCCGATCGTAGCGCGTAACAGGAAATAAATAGGATGCGGTCGTACCGACGAGCTCGGAGAATCGACGCAGCCTGTCTGATGCCGCTGAAGCGGGCTATAAGTTGCGCATTCCAGTGCGATAAAGAGTTGGACGATAGAGGTGCTGTCGCGCGCGCCATCCAGCATTGCCGCTCCGCATTCCGTTCCGTCGAGGGGATCCAGGCGATATATTGACACAACCAGCGGCGCGCGGGAGCAAAATCAATGCGTAACGCGCGAAAGCTTTCACTGAAGGGTATCTCCTGGTGCGCTGGTGGATGTATCGGCGCAGATTTTGAGTGTGGAACGGAAGATCCTGCATGCCAGTCGCGCGTAACGCGGACCCCGTGCAATATTACGCTCGGGAGCCCTGAGCGCTTCTAAACACAGACAATCTATGCGCTGTGGATAAAGCTCACGCACCGTCGCGCGCTTGACTCGAACACGGTATTCAGCGTCGGCTTCGGTGGGTAACCAAATGAGCGGATCCCCGTTCGCAGCATTCCGTCATTCAGCAGATTTTTAACGGCTGAATTAACAGTAGGAATGAAGGTAGAGACGAAGAGTGGAGCGCATCCCGAGCACGACTCTCGAGTTTTGCTGCGCGCGGATAAGACAGGGCCGACAGCGCAAGATCAGAAAATTACCGCGGTTAACGATTAATTGATGGAGCCATTTAACGCAGATAAATTGAAGTCGCGCATGATCTGGCGACGTTGTGGCGAGATAATGACAGTTGCAAGCGCTGATTCAGATACGGGTTCAAGAGGCGGTCAACAAGCGCAAATAAAGCGCGATGGTCTCCTTCTCTCCGCTCTACCGCGACAAGGTGTACGCGTGCGCCACAGATGCGCTCTGCGCTGCTCTGAAGGAGGCCGGGGATGCAAGTCAGAGGTAGCGCTACACGCACAGTCTAAAAACTTTTCATATTGACAACGTGGCAGTAAAGCAGGACAAGATTTGCACGCCATTGTCGTCGCCGTCGCTGCTGCCATAGAGACTGCCGCCAACGAAGCCTGTGCCGATTTTATGGAGCGGTTCAACGACGTGCATCCTGACCCATTACGACGCCTGCCCGCCGAAATTCTCCGGGAGTGCTTCCGGTCTTTGCGCATCGAGGAACGCATCGCTGTCTCGCAGGTATCCCGCGCCTGGCGTCGAATTGCCATCGCCGACCGTCGCTTGTGGACAGAAGCTTGCATCATAGGTCACCAACGATCCAATGCAACGAAGTTATCGGTTTTTCTATCGCGGTCCTCGCCACTACCCTTCCGCTTAAGCTGGTATACCTCCGGTTCCCGCGACGACGCCGTGCCCCATATCACGCAAATTCTTGCTCAGCATATGAGCAGGATTCAGTACATCTTGTTTAAGGATGTTCCCGACGACGCCTTGATCGAGATCTTCGACCGCCCCGCCCCATTGCTGCAACACATCAGGAAAACGGGGGCTGGATTAAGTGTGTGCTCTGGAAGCTCAGACTGCTCTGGCAAGTTTTCGGAGCTGCGGGCCTTTTGCCAACTTCTCATAGCAATTGGAGCGATCAAATCTTGTAAAGACGACCTTGCCGTGTCCTTGACGCATTCGAAATGAATTTGAAATGAGATCTTTGTGCCGGGAAGATGCTAGTCATTAGCTGCAGATTGCGCCGGGCGTATCCTAAGTGTCGAGAGCCCTCGAAGAGTCCAATATCACAGCTTTATGATGTTCCTGCGTCTCCGATAAACTTGCTCTTAAATTCATATTGGATTATTACTGTGATACGAAGGGGACGACTTTCCCCGACTTTTATCAATGTATGCGGGGCGAATCACCACTTGAATTGACAGAGACAGCACCACCGCGGCAACTTGGGTTTCTATCATGAAGGTGGATGTGATAAAGCACCCCCTCTAGAATAGAAATAGGAAAGGTTTGCAATTTCGTGCACAGAACTTGAATCTGAACTTGGGCTTCGGCGCGAGTCGCCAAGAGATCGGCTGCGGCCGACGGGACTTTGCGCTTTTTTCCTCTCAACCGTCTGGTCGATGCTCGGCCCTGGCAGTACCCCGCCCTTGCCGTAGCGCGCAAGACCATTGCATTACCACGGCTGCTCCTTCTGAGTGTCGGTCTGGCTCTATGGGCTTGTGGCTGCGTTCTTGTCTGGTCCTTGCTCTGCTCTGCGCGGTCCGTGTCACTCTGCGGCCGGTTTTACTGCATGATTCTATCTTTCTTGATTACTTGGTTATCTGCTCTATTTGGTGTGGTCTCTCCTGGCTCTGTTTCTCCTGGCTAGCATTGTCTCTCGCGCTGGCTTCGCAAGCGTCATCAAGCACTAATCATTGAATTGTAGGCCCTCAAACCCAAGCACCATCGGACCGGAGTGCCATCGAAAGTTTTCAATCGTACAAACGGTGAATCATTTGCGCCCTCGCATGCTACACTGATGGATCACTTTGAGGAATACACCCACTGCGTGCGGCCCCATTCAACGTACGTGGCTGATTCGGCCACTCGACCGTGCCATCTCGACACATTTTGCCACCGTCTCGTGCACGCAGCAGCTGGTGAGCGCAGCTTAGCTACATAACGACACCATCCTCATCCACACCTGAGCAGCACACACCGGTGGCAGCCCTGGATATTTTCCCCTGTCCCGTCTCTTTCCCCGCGTCCCGCCCCACTTCCCTTTCTCATTCTTGCCTCCGCCTCCTCAGTCCCCTCCAACATCGATGTTCCCCCGTCGACTATTCTGCCTTGTCGTCCATTAGTAGTGTAGTTTCAGTAGTACTTTGTATCGTTACGTCAATATAGTCTGTTTTTGCATTTTCGTGTCTTCAGAAGAATTATAAAGGCAAATGAAAAGGAGTGCCATGCGGGTCCGAGACGTCAGAGTGATGGGAGCAGCCAGAGCTCCGGCCGCTCCAGCTGGTTTCGAAAGAAAGACGATAATACCTAACATATTTAGAGCTCTCAGCGGTTTACACGCTTATTTGCTCCAGGAGGTGCCCAGAGCTCTGAAACCAGCCAAACCTCATCCCCCGTTTTCCTGATGCACTTGACCATCCACTACTCGTTTTTCTGCTTACCCGGAAACTGGAGCGAGTATGCACCTCGTCCCGAGTCTGTGAAAATATCTATATTCGCTATCCCTCGCGAGGTCGGCCCGCTTCCCTCCGTGCGCAAGTTGTGCGGGAGTGTTCATCATGCGGAGGCCATCGGCGCTTCCAGCCGTGTTGGGCTTTCCCGCCTGTTCGAGGTATTCCCATGCCTCGTATCGCTGGAGCTCCGTGACCTCAGCGACGAAACACCGTCTCTCCTCCCCGGTTTGCCTCCCACCGTTACCGACATTGTGCTCCGGGCCGCTGTCGACTTCTCCGCGTTCCTGATGAACCGGACGGGCCATGCGAGTCTGAACTTCGTCGGCCATGGCGCGCTGGGAATCCCAAATACCGTCCAAGCTTTTGCGACGAAGGTCTCAGGGACATGGTCTCTGACCTGCTCACCCAGCCGCATCGTAACGCTCGAAGCGCCCGACAGCAGCATGATGTACGACCTTCACTACAAACACAGTGCATGGTGGGACGCGCAGTATCATCCGTTTCTGCGCTCGCTGGATCGGCTTGCGTCCCTCACGATACCGATGTCCGACCTTGTCAATCTCTGCGCCGACAACCTCGTCTGGGATAGGGCCCTCCCGTCGCTCCGCCATCTCACCGCCACGACTTACAGAGACGCCGATCTCTGCAGCGTGCAACCTGAACACCTCACGCATCATTCGCCCATCCACGCCGCGCAGCTGACGACGCTGACCGTGAAGGGGAGCCTGCCGCTTGAGGCGACGTGCATTGCAACCACGCTCCCTACCGCCATCCCGCTCCTGCTCCCTCGGCCGCGGCTCGACGTTTTTCGGATGGAGTTGGATCACGCTGAACGTCTCCGCGACCAGGAGGTCGACTTTCGGCGACTCACGCGGTTGGCAAGGCGAGTGCAGATCGCAGACCGGTGTACAAGGGACGTTATCGTCGACCTTGTCGACGGAGATGAGCAACCACGTACGTCCAGACTCTTCCTTTCAGTTCTTGAGCTTGATCATTGATGTGCTGCGCCCAGGTGAATCTAAGCGCGCCGTACGGTACGTCGCGTTCTCGGAAGAAGCGCGCGCCCGTCGTCGTGTCCGCGATGGGCCAGCAAATCGCAGCCGTTGCCGCGCTTTTTTGTTCTGCGGTGCAACTGAGAAAATACAGTGAACGGCAGCTTTCTAGGAACAAATTCAAATAGATACATTGGTGTCATCAATATCTGCAGGCTCCATTTCCGCCGTGAATACTCGCGAGGGCGACGCAGGAACATACTCATTGCCCACAACGACGCGCTCTGCGAGAGGAAGGAGCTGCGCAACGTCCGCACGCGACCAGCTGTCCCAGCGGTCGTGCTGGATGTAAATGCTCGGAAGCGGGCGCAGTGCGTTCGAAAGCAGCGGGGGCAGCAGAATCGGCGCAATGCGCGAGATGATGTACACAAGCGAGTCGACTGGCCCGCACTTTATCAGGTTGAACGTGAGGGACTCCAAGACGGGCATGTGGATTCCTGATATGCCGATGTCCCTATAGCTGTCAATGAGGAGCAGAGCATCTGGGTAGTTGAGCGACAGCGTGAGAGAACGCAGCGCGGGAAGCCGCCTATCCCAGCCTCTCATCTCTTGATGAAGTCGCCAGATATCTGCCAGCGGGAGCTCCAGGGCGGTGAAGTGGCGCAGGAGGTCCAGATTGCCGGCATATGACCTCAGAGTGATAAAGGTCGTACCGCAAGATATGGTCCAATGTCGCTCGGTATCCCGCAGATGTAGTTGGTAGCCCCAGCCTGTGTCCAGCGTCCGGACATCTGACGGCTCTTGTATGAATGTTTCAAGGGCATTGGTACATGTCACCGCGCCACTGATAGAAAGCTCCCGTATTCTCGAGGATTCGAGATTCTGTAGGAATTGGGCATAGTCGATGATCGGAGAAGCGCAGCTCAGGAGGATGGTATTGAGAGACGACGGCAGCTGAAGCAGCATCGATAGCGAGTTCTGAGTGATTCCAGAGAGCTCCAGCCTCGTCAGCTTCGGGAAAAGCTCGAAGAATGGCGCGTTTAGTGTTGTCTGGGATGGAACGGACACGTGAAGTGTACGAAGAGCCGGGAATGGCAAAAGATCGGCAGGCAATTTGACGCCTAGCAGGTCGAGGGTTTCTAGACCTGGTGCATGTTTTGCGCCCCAGTCCTTCGGAAATTCAAGCGTATGTCGCCGAGTGTTATGGCGGTAGTCGTAAGTCAAATGTTTCAGCACCGGGGCGTTGAGATGCGCCAGCGGCGAAAAGTTGTCGCCTATGTGCAGCGCGCCCATAATATCCATATTCCGAGTGATAACATCGACCACAGAATTTGGAATATCGTAAATGCTGCGATCCATCGAGACTCGGAATGGAAAGGGCCGTGATCGTGATAGCAGCGTTGAAACTGCATCCAGCAACACAGAGCCAGACTGGAGGCCAACAGTATACTCATTCCACAGGGTACCATCTTCCAGGGCGACTGTACGCCAGCCGCGCGAGACATGCGAGACGGTGATGCGTCCCCGGAGATTGAGCTGCGCGAAGCATTTCCGAGCCAGTTCGGTTGGCAAAGAACTACCGTTGGCCGCATTCCAGTCTTGAGCAAAGTCACTGACGACTGAATTAACGGCATTAATGAACGCTGAAATGACCGAGGCGGCGCATTCAGCGCGCGACTGCAGTGTTTTGCTGAGCATATCGTCAGACAGCGTCGTCAGCGCAGGGCGGGGACTTTACATTTGCAACTCCCCAATCGATTCGTCGAGGAGGTCCTGCAGCAACGGAAACAAGCAGTCGCGCACAGTCTGGCGGCGTTGTGGCGAAAGAGCGACCATGCGGAGAGGTTGACGCGGGACCAAGATGTTGATGTTGTATTGTGACGCGGTACGGACTGGTATCCTACGGACTTAGATTGTACGCCCGGATTGGTTCCGCGCTATATAGTCTGGGTCCGCGGCGATGTGGCACTCTTGCCCTTTCGTGCTCATCGTCGCGGACTCCAGGTATGTGTACTCGCACTCACTGCAATATATTGCCCTTTCGTGCTCATCGTCGCGGACTCCAGGTCGCGGTCTCCCCTACGTGCGCTCACAGGTTATGAGCCCCGCGCTCGCCTGAGACCGTTACCACTGTCTGCCTCGCGATACCACATTTGCGCCACCTCTGCAGGGACCTCACCCGTCCTCACGCTCTTTCGGTTCTAAGCCATCCCAGTGCTCGCGCGCCCGCTACGCCTCGTCGCTCGCCGCGCACCGCGCTCATCCGGCAGTTACCGAAGTGCTGCATTATCTACCCTTTGTTCTCGTCGTGCCACCCGTCGCCGCCGCCCCGCATTCGCTACGCCGTCTACGATGTCTGAAGTCGAGAACACACCTAAACGCCTACCCACACTGACCGAAACCAACTACGACAAATGGAAACCGGTCATGCTCGCTACGCTTGGCAGTCGCGGCCTTCGTTGGACCATCGACCCCACCGTCGTCAAGCCCAGCCCCGCAGATCCGAACAAAGTCACCGCTGCTGAGCGCCGCGAGGCGAAGGAGTGGGATTCGGACCGCCAGAAGGCCGCCGGCGACATCTATATGGCCGTCCACGAAGACATCCGCAAGGACATCGACGACGACCATGAGAAGGGCGATCCCGCCGCCATGTGGGCTACGTTGGCCAAATGCGGTGCGCAGAAGAAGCCCAGCGACCGTTTCAGTGCGCTTGGCAGCATCATCGCGCTGCAGCAAGACGCCGAGGAGAACCTCCTTGCGTACCACGCGCGCTGCAAGAGCGCTGTCGCTGAGTGGGGCGCGCTGCTACCCACGAAGTACACGATTGCGGAGATGAAGGAGGAACTTGGGTGCTGGTGCACCATTCGCGGTTT
Source organism: Auricularia sp. M13 (assembly GCA_037042915.1). Lineage (NCBI taxonomy): Eukaryota > Fungi > Basidiomycota > Agaricomycetes > Auriculariales > Auriculariaceae > Auricularia > Auricularia sp. M13. The sequence continues at coordinate 3,177,907 of CM073203.1, read as the reverse complement.
GCTCCCCGAGAACGAGTCTTTCGCGTCTAACGTCGTCCACACGATCAAAATCAGCGGCAAGACCATGAACATGGAGACGCTGCGCACGACTTTCGCCAACGAGAACTCGCACCGCATCGGTCGCCACAACCCAGCTTCCCTCGCTATGCGCACCTCCACCTCGACTCCCGCTACCTCGCCGTCGACGCCAGCTGCCTCTGTTGTCTCTGAGGAGGACGCGCTCCACGCTTTCGCTACCAACGCTGGCCACAAGACCTGCTGGATTTGCGGCAGTCCCGACCACCTCATTCCCGACTGTCCGCAGAAAGACTCCATTCGCGAAAAGGCCACCAACGCTCGCCGCGATCGCAACAAGAAGAAGAACAAGAAGAAGGATGGCAAAGATGATTCCAAGTCGGGGTCGTCGAACTCGAACGCCGCCAACGCCAACGCCGCGTCCGCCGCGCCTGCTACTAGTTCTGCTGCTGCTCTCGCCGCCACCGTTCGGTCGCTCAATGCAAGTGATGATTATCGCCTCCCCCTTTCCGCTCTCTGTGCTTCTGGCTCGCAACCGCGTGCTGACTGGAATACTGACACAGGCTGCACTGCACACATGAGCCCGCATCGTTCCTACTTCCGCTCGTACTCGCCACACCGCCAGCCAATCCATCTCGCTGACAACACGTGCATTTACTCGGAGGGCATGGGCTCTGTCGAGTTTCAGCCGTTGGTGGACGGAAAGGAGAGCGCTATGATTGTCTTCCATGATGTGCTACATGTCCCGAAACTCGCCGTTAATCTACTCTCGGTTTTTGACTTGACTCGGAACAAGGGCTACACCGTGCTTGCTCAGGGCGATAAAGTCGGCTTCTTTCATTCTGGGACTCTTGCTTGCACTGCGTCTGTCAATTCCGCCAACGTCGGCTACCTGGACGGCGCCACTGTCGAGCACCCGATCGCTTCTGCCAACGCGGTGTCCACGCGCACTCTCGACTTTGCTCTCTGGCATGAACGCCTGTCGCACATCAACCAACGCGACCTGCGCGCTATGCACCGCCACGAATCTGTGATCGGCATGGACGTCACTTGCACGGACCCTGTCGATCCGATCTGTGAGCCGTGCCTTGCAGGGAAGCAGCACCGCCACGCGATTCCTCGCGGACCTGCAGCGCGCGCGTCAGAGGTGCTCGGTCTCGTGCACATGGATCTCAAAGGGCCACTCCCGCGTTCGCACCAGGGCTTCCGGTATAACATGGTTATCATTGATGACCATTCGCGCCTTCGTGTCGACATGCCGCTGCGCAAGAAGAGCGAGGCGTTCGCCGCTTTCCTTCTGTTCAAGGCCTGGGCGGAGAAGAAAACCGGCAAGAAGATCAAGAAGACGCGTGACGATAAGGGAGGGGAGTTTATGCTGAAGGCTTGGGACGAGTATTGCCAACGGGAAGGGATCGAACGCCAGCACACGGAGACCGCGGAGCCGCATCAAAACGGCGTCGCGGAGCGCGCGAATCGAGACGGCATCGAGCATGCAACTGCGCTGTTAAACCAGGCTAAGTTGCCCGGCATCTTCTGGGTCGAAGCGCTCGCCACGCATACTCACACGCGAAATCGCTCAGTGACTTCTGCGCTCGAGTCGCACCTCACGCCGTATACCGTCTTCTATGGCAAGAAGCCGGAGATCGACTATTTCCGCGCCTTCGGTTGTCTGGCTTACGTGCTGCTGCTCAAGAATCGGCGAGGTGCGTTTGACTCCCACTCTCGCAAGTGCATTTTTGTTGGGTATCCCCAGGGCAAGAAGGCGTGGCGCTTCTGGGACCCTAACGCACGCGTGTTCGTTGAGAGTAGCCACGCGGTGTTCGACGAGAGGTACTTCCCAGGTAACTCTCCTCGGACACTGCAGTTGCTCTCTCTCGAGGCTGAGATCGAGGATGGGGATGTGGCAGATGCGGGGGGTGAACCAGTCGAAACGCTGGATGGTGACAGCGATGCTGGTGATGACGACGTCTTCTGGCGCGAGCTGGCGGATGAAGTTGTTGCTGATATTGCTCCAGTCGCCGAGCCCCCACCAATTGCTCCTCCGCCCGAGATTCCTCAGCCCGCCGCGCAGGCTGAACTGCGCCGCGCCCCCGGGCGTGCCAGTCGGCCGCAGGCTAGCCTACGCGAGCCTGATTTGCGCAAAACCTCTCAGTATCCCGTAGCGCCGCCAATCGGCAGCGCTGCACCGCCCGCTCCTCAAGTCGATCCTCCTGCGCCAGACGGGGCCGATCCCCCTGAGGCGCAGGCGAACCATGCCTTTCATTTGTCTGCGCTGGAATCTGCGTTAGCGGCCGGCCTGGAATTCATGCTTTTTGACGGTCAGGAGTGCGATCTCGGGGATGCACTCGAGTTCGCCTACGACCAGAGAGCATTGAAGGCTGGAGCCCATAGCAACGAGCCGCGCACATTTGAAGAAGCTATGAACCGACCCGACGAAGAGGCTTCTCAGTGGCTCAGAGCTACGCTTGAGGAGCTCAGTAGTCTAGCGGACAATCAGACTTTCAGTCTCGTGCGTCTGCCAAAGGGTCGGCGAGCTATTGGGTCGCGCTGGGTCTTCAAGGTCAAGCGCAACCCAGATGGCACTGTCGAGCGATACAAAGCTCGACTGGTCGCTCAAGGTTTCTCTCAACGGCCGGGGTTTGACTTTACGGAGACATTCGCACCTACTCCCAAGTGGGCGTCGATCCGTATCGTTATTGCTCTCGCGGCTTTCGAGGACCTCGAGTTAGACAGCATCGACATCTCGTCGGCTTTCCTCAACGGAGAGCTGACCGAGGATGTGTACATGAAACAGCCGCCAGGCTTTGAACATGGAGGGCCGGAATGGGTTTTGAAGCTGCTGAAGTCGTTATACGGCCTCAAGCAAGCTAGCCGTATATGGCATGAGACGCTCGACAAAGCGCTCACTGAGATGGGCTTCGACAAGATCCTCGTGGACAACAGTGTGTGGATTTATCGTCGTTCGGATGCGCGCGTCATTGTACCCGTATTCGTCGATGACATGACAATCGCCACCAAGTCTAAAGAGGCATCTGAACGCTTGCGTAAGGAGCTCGGAAAGCGCTTCAAACTTCGCGACCTCGGGCCCACAAAGTGGCTGCTTGGTGTGGAAGTCATTCGTGACCGCGATAAGCGGATTATCTCGCTGTCTCAACGGCAGTACGCGCTTGATGTCCTCCGCCGCTTCGGCATGGAGAACTGCAGCCCGGTCACTACGTCTCTGCCCGACACGCCGCTCACCGCCGAGATGGGACCGCAGAATGATGAGGAACGCGCCTACATGGCAAACGTCCCTTATCTCCAGGCTGTTGGCTCTCTGGCGTACCTCGCGATCGCAACTCGTCCTGATCTCGCGTTCCCGGTCGGTGTTCTCGCTCGCTTCAGCGCCAATCCCGGACCCGAGCATTGGAAGGCGTGTAAGCATCTGCTGCGCTACCTCGCTGGCACTATCGACGAGAAGCTGGTCTACGCACCGCCACCTACCCCGGATTCCGAGCTCTTCCGCGCTTTCAGCGATGCCGATCATGGCGGCAATCCCGACAACGGACGCTCCACATCTGGCATGGTGATCAAGATGGGTTCCGGCGCCGTCAGCTGGCACAGTCGTCTCCAGCCGTTTGTCACGCTCTCGACCACGGAAGCCGAGTACGTTGCTGCTTGTGCCACTGGCCAGGAGATGCTCTGGATGCGGAACTTGCTCACGTGCTTTGGCTACGATCTCTCTGCGCCGTCGTCTCTTGGTGTGGACAACATGTCTGCCGTCTCAGTGGCGAAGAATCCAGAGCATCATGGGCGCATGAAGCACTTGGATTTGCGCTACTACTGGCTGCGCCACGAGATCTCTGAGCGCAAGACAATTCGCATCGCGCACGTGCCCACCGCAGAGATGCCCGCGGACATTATGACCAAGCGTCTCGCTCGTGTCAAGATGGACGTCATGCGCCGCCTTCTCGGTCTCTCGAAGAACCCGCTCGATTTTACTTGATGGCTTTCTCTTTTCTGGTCTTATTTTCCCTACTCTCTTTGATTTCTACTGCATGTTTGCCCCGTACCGGGTCAGGGGGGTGTGTTGATGTTGTATTGTGACGCGGTACGGACTGGTATCCTACGGACTTAGATTGTACGCCCGGATTGGTTCCGCGCTATATAGTCTGGGTCCGCGGCGATGTGGCACTCTTGCCCTTTCGTGCTCATCGTCGCGGACTCCAGGTATGTGTACTCGCACTCACTGCAATATATTGCCCTTTCGTGCTCATCGTCGCGGACTCCAGGTCGCGGTCTCCCCTACGTGCGCTCACACAAGAGGCAGTCAACACGCGCAAATATAGCGCGATGGTCTCCCTCTCTCCGTTTCACAGCCGCAAGCTGCACGAATGCGCAATGGGCTCCCTCTGGGATACTTTGCACCAGGATCAGGATGAGATCGAGAGGTAGCCCGGCTATTGAACACTCGAATATGTACTGTCTGAAAATACGCTGTGCACCAACAGGCTGGATCTAGTCCAGGCTGCCGGTGCCGCTGTTCGATCCGTTATCAGCGAAGCCCTTGCGGGATTCTACGAGCATTGGAACGACATTAATCCAGACCCAATAATACATCTCCCTGTCGAGCTGTTCGGCGCTATCGTCGTGCCGCTGGACAATCTCGCCGATCGGACCGCCGTCTTGCATGTCTCCCGCGCCTGGCGTAACGGTAGAGTCGCCCTGGCGAATGATTGCGGCACGGGCGACGCGCGCGTTGCGGAATATCTGCCGGTCTCCGCGCGAAATCGTGCTGTTCCCTGGGCACTCTCCGAAGCCTGCGGCACGCACTCCATCAAGACGCGCAGGCAATGCGCATGGCACTGTCACACGCGTTGCCGCGCAAGGAGACCAAACGTATGCACTGTCAAGGAATGGCGACGCTGGACACTGGCAGGGCGTTCGCCCTCCGGATCTGCTGCGCTTTTCGAGTTCTTCGATTCCTCATCTGGCAGAGCGGTTGGTCGATGCTACGGTCCCGCGCTCCAGTAGAGCTTGACCACGAACCCGCGCTAGCGCAGGCGCGATCTGCCCGCGTAGTGCAGATCGGCGGATGAAACGTGGCGAAGGAGATTGTGCGCAAAGTGGTTTGGGCGTCATGAAAGTACGCACGAACGCGAGTTCGCCGTGGACTCAGGCCAAGATATTTGGTGGCATAACAACAAGCCACAGTTCAGCACATCGAATGGTGTGGCAATATGATTGCAATTATGGCGAGCGCGTCAGCGGAACCCGTGCTAAGCGCCAGTAATCCGAATCTTGATGCCCAGCCGCAAGTTCAATATGCACACGCTCTGGTTAAGGAAGACAAAGATTCCGTGGTTGGACATGGAGGGAGCCAGGCGGAAGGAGTAGACAAGAGAAAATCGAATAGGAACAGAGTCCAGTAATGGGCAGGCCGCAGATGATACATTTGCTTTGGAAGCCGGACACCGGCGCCGCAAGTAGCAGATCTGGCGACAGCTGTGACGACGGAATAATTGCGACGGGCTCGGACAGGTGTCATGCCCACCTTCGCCCGGTTACTTATGTACGAGATGCTGAATGGATACACCACAGTTGACGGTCCATCTGGTACGCAACGTTCCCTACATCCAGCGCTGCTTCTCAGTGCTTTTCTGACGGCCGTTTTTCTGCAGCACGACGCGGATGCGCTGCCAGTCTGCAAGAGCCAGCGCCAGCCTTGTTTAACTTTGTGCCGATGAATCAAATGCGCGGGTGCTCGCGGACGAACGGAGAGAGAAGAATCGGAGGCCAAACTGAAGCGCGCGAGACCGGGATTTGAATGAATAACCGAGCGCCGCGGCACGCTGCTCCCAGATTTGTGCGCGAGATGAGGTTGACGGTGAACCTAAAACAGTAGCGTTGTGGAAACGAAATGAGAGAGAATTGCAGATACGAGAGCAAGGGGATGGACGCAGCGTAGCAGCAGTCACTGGCAGATCAGCACTCGATACGAAGCAAGATCGCTCAAGTCGTGATGCAGAAGCGCGCGAAGCAAGCACGGTCGATGATTCCGAAGGCATAGGTACTGGCGGGCCCGCGGGACGTGGCACTTGTAATGACTGCTAGTGTTGACCGCGGGCTATTTAAGTGCCCTGGGATATGCAGGGAATAAGTACCAGCAGTGTCTTCGCGCCTAAAATAATGTGAAAAACGGCAAGCAAGGCTCTATGAGCCCCGTGAAATGCAAGATAGGTTTGTGCACGTTCATCTTCCCTTCCCACACGCTGGCCGATTACCCATCTTACACGTCTCCAGTCACCCTTCCTGCACGATCTTTATCCCTTCCCGCACGATCTTTATCCCTTCCTACACGTGCAGTATGCCTTCCTACACGCTCCAATAACCCTTCTAACACGTCCTTATAACCCTTCCTACACGCTGGTATTACCCTTCTTACACGTCCTTATAACCCTTCCTGCACGTTCTAGTATCCCTTCCTGCACGCTCCCAGGGAGAACTCTAGTACACATCAAAGGAGTGCTCAGAAAATTCTGGAAACTGGATGACAAATACCCATAATCCAAAAGAAAAATATTGGGATACTTACCGTAACCCTGGATGCTGTGCTTGATTTGATATTGAGCATTCTTTCCTTTTTGGACGCACATGTCAGACGTCAAACTGTACAGCACCAGAACCAGACCCCCATAAATCTTGGTGAGCTTTTCATAAATCATAAGAATGCTAACAAAAAATATTTACAAAGTTTCGGAGTCCAAATGCTATTTCCCAATTTGGTATGATGTCGCTTATCCGCTCACAGTGCGGCACACACAGTGCCACGGTGGATCGGTGATAAATTGAGTTTGGGGTCTTGAAAATCTCGATCATCATTACTAAACATTATGATGCAGAAAGGTACAATTATTTCATTGAAAACGAGCTTCAAATCACAATTTTATTGCAGTTTTCCTATAATCTGTGCAAGCGAACACGATGTGAGGCTTCACAGTACATTCACATCATTTTCTGAGCCACAGATATTCTGATGAGTACAAGAACAGAGAGTATTACAGGTCATCAGCTTTCAACGATACGAAACACCTTCACGGCGTGCTCGTTTGGGCTGCTGTGCGGTGTGTGGAGTTGGTGGTGTGTGCGGCATCTGCGCCTGAGATTGATGGATTTGTGGAGGTGTTGAGGGTGGTGGAGACCTATGTTTAGATTTTTTAGTGCCTAATTCTGTTCTTAATCCAACAACTCACTCTACTTGCATAACATTTTTGTTTTTGATGTGGAATGCGACCAATTGCTCTGCAATGGTGTGCCGGTATTCAACTGGATTGATCTCAAATTGCTTCCAAGACGAAGGCCGTGTCTGGGTAGACAGCTTTTCAAGGAAAAAGCAGGTGAATGGGCCACAACTATGGCCATCATTCTGCTGCTGCACTGCCTGTTGGGAAGTATTTAGCAAATAGGCAAACAGGTTAACCCTGTATGTTCAGCTTACTGGTAGGTGCACAATCCATTGGGAACGCTTGAAGGGGAAATCAGCAGCACGCTGTGGAAACTCCATGCGTTTATATATCGCATATTCTTCGAGGTAGTCCAGGAGGTGCTATAAGAATTTCAGCTTCATATATGAGGGGCAGCAGGTAAGCATGACGCACCAGCATAACTGTGTCGCGAGAGTGTGTTTTTTTGACATCACCTCTATCCTTGGAATGGGTAGAGAGAGAGTCCATATAAGAAATGGTGTGCTTCTGAAAATCGATGACTGCCAACGCCCAGTGATTATTGTTGATGTTGATTGGAATGTTCAGGTGAGACAAGGCAAACAGAGTGTCGCACTGATCAAATCAATTTAAAATTCTGGTGCTCCTAAAGAATACACTCACCTTTTTGAACCACTTGTGCAGTTGAGTAGTCTGAGCAGAAAACAAAACTTGACGTCTCTGTCTCTCCTGTGCTGGTAAAGCGGCAAAAGTCTCTACACCATCGTCTCTGATCTTGATGTATTCCATCAGCTTTGCAAAAAAGAAGGAAGACACATTGTGCCAGCTTCCTTTGTCAAAACTGCCACCGTGTAGGACTGCCCAAGCATTGATGATCTCATCATTGAACCAGGCATCATCACGGCGAAGAATGGAGACTTCTCGCCCAGTGATGAACTGGCGCCCAATTGTAAGAAGTCGAGTTGACTGGTCTCCTGTCCAGGCAAGGAGCTTATATCAAGTTAGTGCCTGATAAGCGTTGGATGCGAGTACAAACCTCATGAACAGTGTGAATGTCAGTCTGTGTAGCAGTGACTGGCACAACCGGATTGGTGACGACGTCCTTCTGAAGGAAGGTTAATTGGTGTAGATAGTATAGAGACGTATTTGTACCATTTCCACATGGATGATCGCTTTTGCAGCGGATTCATCAATTTCCTAGAAGACATGAGTACATATGATAGACCGATTTTGCAACGTACCATATCCAGAGCCTCGTAGTCTCCCATCACAAAAAGTACCTGCTCTGTGGGCGCAAGAGGTCGGGGAAAGCCTCTGGAAGCTGGAGTCCAAGTGGTGCAATCCAGGTAGTCATTTCGGATTTTGAGATTGGCGAAGCAGGGAAAGCAGTAAGAAGTTGCTGGAAAGCTGAGATGATTGTTTGAGGTGCGATGTCACCGAAGACATTGGCTGTCGATCCATAAGGACGCTTGTTGAAGAGAATAAAGAACGCCAGCCCAGCCATTAGAAGTGCACTTTCACAATCTTCCTGTCCAGATGCAGGGAGTGCGAATTGTTTGTACATCGGCTACGACCTTGATGAGAATGTGTGTTGCATGAAGACGTGCTAAAACAAACCTGGGCTGGATCATCGACTGGCATCCAGTGGCGCATAATGGTGAGCTGTGTTGCACGATCTCCATCTTGCACGTTGTGCTGATGTTGAACACCATAGACGAAGGGAACCACAGGCGACTTGGGCCTCCATTCGCAGAGGTACCAGTGCTGCGAAGCCACACTGAAATGGAAGAAAATAATTCGCTTGATGGCCTGCTTGTGAAAGGCGAGATGAAGAGTTTCCCACAACCCTACGAGGTTCTACATTATCATCAGACACTGATGCCCGCATCAAATCAATGAATTTATACCTGTGGTGCGCCTGGATCCTGTCGAAGCTTGGCAAACTCGGCAGCCTGCTTTTCAGCATTGTACTCGCCAGGCACAAATAGTATCCCAAGTTCCAGCTCTTCGCTGAGGCAGCTGAGGAAGGCCGAGAGAATGCGAACAATCTGGAAGCTGTCCATTGGAGTTTCGAATGAGGAGTTGTCCGTCTGTTACCAAGAAATGTTAAGAATACATATCCAACTGCACTGAGTTCACACACCATGTCCAGCTGCTTTCCTTTTCCTTTGTCAACAGGTTTTCCCTGACCCTCCTTCGTCATAAATATATTAGACGAATATATCAATTGGAGACACTATGGAATAAAGCATACCTGTGATTGCTCTGCAATCGTCTTGGCAGGAAGCAGGCTGTTTTGTGGGCCTGCTGGACGCCCAGGACGCTCTGAAAATCGAAGATGAGAAGAGCTCTGCTTCCCAGATTCACTTCGCCAGGACTGCATTGGCTTGATTTTCCCTGGATGGCCAGGAGTAGATCCTCCTCAAATAGCATTAGTTTTTGTGCATGTGATCGTTATTAGAAATGTGCATACCAAATTGAGCTCGAGGATGAAGCTCAGGCTGTTGAGCGTCAAAGTGTAGGGGAGCATTAGCCATAGATGTATCTGAATCGGAGTCCTGCTCTTCCATCTTGTGAAGCAGGCGACGTGCGAGCGAATCAAAAGTGGTGTTCTTGGCTGCGTCTTCAACCACAAGGTCAAGAGTCTCTGCAATCTTGCTATCTCGCAAAGGACGAGGGGGCGCCTTGCTTCCGGGAGGTGGCTTTGGAGCAGACGCTTTGAAGCCCTGCTTTGTGGCCCCTTGCATCTCGCGCACAGACTCATTCGCTACCATTTTATTAGATATAGCTGTGCATCATGACTATCTGGAGTATACGTACCAACCCAGCTCTTGGCATCGCCATTCCCCAACAGCAGGCGGATTGCCCAGATATGGCAGCATGATCTGCCCGTCTGGTCAAATGCCTTGCAGCTACAACGTAGAGTGCTGCTTTGGGACTTGGTCACCATAAACCGCTCCTCAGATCTGGAATAAAATATTAGCCTGATGACCATTGATTCACTCAAACCCATTTACTTAAACTCTGAGACCCTCCAAGCGTCACCATCAAGTTTCCGTAGCATATGGGGCTCGCTCCAAATATAGTGACCTTCTTGGATCTCGCCTAGCAATTCGGTGTTGCGAACAGGTCCCTTCGGCTCCCACTGCTGGAAGAAAGGGAAGAACTCGTTGGCCAGGATGATTACAAGACGATCAAGCCTAGAATGATGTTCAGAAATCCTGTCCATAGTTAAAATTTAGACCCCTACCTTTTGTTTGCACGACAGTGCAGGAACAACTGATCAAACGTCTTGAAAGAACGCTCAATCCAATTGTTTGTATTGAGCATTCCATCGCGGTTGTGCCCTGCAGGCAAGCCAATGTCTGTCCACATATCTGCAGGATTTTAGTGACATTGTGTTATGGAAAATAATTCATACCTCGCCAGAACGAAACAAACCAATTCTTCTCAAAGTATCTCCAGGTTTTCAGGCGTAGTTGCGCATCTAGAACAATGGACTCGAGCTGCTTTTTGAAGGTTCCAATAGCTGCCTGCCATTTATCCATTGAATCGCAACGCTGCAAGGAGCGAAAAGCAACACAAAGAAGTCGCTTTTGTGGCACAGACAGCGAAGGTCGCTCGCCTGGGGATCCTTCGCCGTCAAACCTTAGAATGGCCTGGATAACGTGGAACTGGCACAGGCGGATTATCATATCTGGCCAAACTAGACTTCAGTTAGTGTGATGACCTTCTGCAAGATTTGAATAATCGTGCCTGCACGAATGGCATTTGCTTCAGCTCGGCTTTTGTCAATCATGACCCAGGCAGGTTTCCACCCATGCGCCACAATGTACAGCGCAGATGCTTGCAGCTTCTTGATGTCTGCAGCATCCTTGTGCTGAACTTCGACATTTCCTAATAAAACTGTTAGTATCGAGCTCAGCAAAGGAGCATCCCTCTGACCAGATGAGATTTTCAAAGCATAATCCTCAATGCGAGCCTTCGTTTCCCTCAGGAATTCCTCCAAGGTTTCTGCTTGAACATCCTCAGAGAGCATTGCTGCGCCTTAATTTTTTATAAGCATTAGAGCGCACCTGATCAAATAGAACTCACCAGGCAGACAATGCGTCTCCTTATTGACAGTAACCAGGAAAGTAAGAGGCGCTCGATTTTCATTCTTGTTTCTCCAGGACGAATCAAGAGCGCAGCCAAGCTCTGGAGCATTGATGATCAGGTTCTCCATGGCGAAAGCATCAGAAATGGCGACAGAGAATTTGGTGGGAGGCGTCGCATCAGGATCGTGATTCTTGAACCTGTAATATAGATTAAAACCCACACATGTGGGCTATTCACTACTCACATGTAGATGGACTGAGGCTTGTTCTCTGCCAGAGTGCCAATAGCACGTATGGGATCATGGTCGGCACGCCCATGCCTACGCCATCCTTGAACAATATCAGCAACTTGTCTTGCAGTATGCTGGCGGCGTGGCAAAATCTTGTAAGTCTGGTAGGTTGTCATGAGGCCTAAGCCAACATTTAGCATCATTGATCATACATGGTATTTTCCGGTACTTACGCTGCTTGATGATGCCTGCAGTAAGTCCCAAAGATGCACAGTCCATGATCTGCTGGCGAACATAGTGGGATTTTACACTGTGCTTCTCAGCAGGATGATGGTGGTCCTCAAGCGCTTGGGTCCAAATTGAAGCCAACTCGAGATTTCCAGCCAGAATCTCCACCTATATGATCTATGAGTAAAAATATTCTGCACATAGACATTTACAAACCTGGAGGCGTCCTTTGCACGGGCATAAAATGCGAGCACGCCGACGCCGCGTGGGGGTCCAGATTCATCTACAGGTGTAGTGCCTGAGGGAGCATCCTCTGGAGCAGCTTCCTCGTCATGAAGCTCTGCATCTGCTTCCTCGGCAGTGTCTTCGGGCCAAGCGCAACTGCCTAGGCAATTGTAGGAAACACGAAAGACAGGTTCGTCTGGCTTCACAAATGCTGGACGCTCGTTCTTCCACGAAACCATGAAGTCACGTGCACGGATATCTTGTGGTCGATCAAGAGGATGACCGACAAAGTGCACATCAAGCTCCGGATGATGCGCATATTCTGGATTAACGTAGTCGTGTGGCTGGTAACATGATAAATAATGATTAGAAAGAACGAAAACATGGATTACACACCAAAGCTTCAATCTGATGCCAGAGTCGAGCAAGAGGAAACTTTCCAACACAGGTCCACGAAAGACCATCCTTTTCCTCATGGGAAATTTTGTGGAGCTTGCGACTGTTACGTGTGCGAGACGCAGAGTGCGATGAGCGTGTGCGGGAAACACTGCGCGATGCAGGCTCAAGAGCTGCCTGGGTGGTGGGAAGGAGCGCCCTACGGCCAGAGCGGTGAAAATCCAACAGGCTGAGAGTAGCAGGTGTTTCGTCGGGAATGGGAGTTGCAGGAGGCAAATCAGAGCCAAGAGAGCCACGATCGGTCGAAGGAGCACGAGATGGATTTACAGACGAAGCGGTAGAAGCATTGGCGGAGGTAGTAGCCGAAGCACGCCCACGGGGAGCAGACGAAGGCAGTTGAGCACGTGGGCGAGGAGGTCGTCCCCCTCGTCCACCGGTTTTGTCAGACATTCTTGTAAGGAAGCGTAGAAAAGAAACAACACAAAAGGATTCTGCAAAAATGATATTAGCGTGTTTGAATATAAATTGAATAATTGATTTGAAGACGAATTAAAAGAAATAATTATAATTATTTTATTGCAATTAAAAGAAATAATTATAATTATTTTATTGCAATTAATTTAATATTAAATATCGGAATCAATAATGATATTCATCATGATTATTAAGATGATTCCTGGGATCATCATCATAGATGATGATGATACCAAGTATCATCATTGATGATGATGATGAGTACTATTGTCGACGACAATGATCATCACAATGATCGTCATCATGATAATCATGATACCAGGTATCATTCTGGTCATCATTCAACTGATCTACATATTTGAACGCTTTGGACGAACAAGCGACACCACTGACTCGTCCTAGCGCCAAACTCGTGCTCTAGGCGGCAAAAGGCACACCAGAGAGTGCAGTAGACAATATATATCATGATTATTTCAATGATTCCTAGGAATCATCATAATAATCACAATGTATATAGGAATGATGACGAGAATGACCAGAAAATGATGAAGAATCAAACACAACTAGTGAAGGAAGAGAACAGAGAGAAAGGAACATAATTACCAGCACAGGCGGTGATGATGGTGGTACAGAGCCAAGATGCAAGGTTTCGGAGTCTGAAACTGTGGAACCTAAATAAACAGCATTTTCGCGAATTTAATGCATTTTTTGCAAGTTTATTGAGTGAAACTGTGATTTGAAGCTCGTTTTCAATGAAATAATTGTACCTTTCTGCATCATAATGTTTAGTAATGATGATCGAGATTTTCAAGACCCCAAACTCAATTTATCACCGATCCACCGTGGCACTGTGTGTGCCGCACTGTGAGCGGATAAGCGACATCATACCAAATTGGGAAATAGCATTTGGACTCCGAAACTTTGTAAATATTTTTTGTTAGCATTCTTATGATTTATGAAAAGCTCACCAAGATTTATGGGGGTCTGGTTCTGGTGCTGTACAGTTTGACGTCTGACATGTGCGTCCAAAAAGGAAAGAATGCTCAATATCAAATCAAGCACAGCATCCAGGGTTTACGGTAAGTATCCCAATATTTTTCTTTTGGATTATGGGTATTTGTCATCCAGTTTCCAGAATTTTCTGAGCACTCCTTTGATGTGTACTAGAGTTCTCCCTGGGAGCGTGCAGGAAGGGATACTAGAACGTGCAGGAAGGGTTATAAGGACGTGTAAGAAGGGTAATACCAGCGTGTAGGAAGGGTTATAAGGACGTGTTAGAAGGGTTATTGGAGCGTGTCAGAAGGGTTATTGGACCGTGTGGGAAGGGTAATAATGGACGTGTGGGAAGGCATACTGCGCGTGCAGGAAGGCATAAAGATCGTGCAGGAAGGGTATGTAGAGACGTGTAAGAAGGGTAATTACAAAGATCGTGCAGGAAGGGAAAGTCAACGTGTGGGATGGGAAATTGAACGTGAGGAAACAGATTTTTGCCGTGAAATTGCAAACAACTGCTGAGGTGCGCGTAACATGCCGTTAGAGCGTCGCGTTGGTCATATCCGCTGCTAGGCAGATGCATGAGCGAGCGGAGCCGGGGACAAGTTGATTGAGACAGCGGCGACAAGAGACGGAGGCAAACGGCATTCGTGTGGGGAGATTCTCGGTACACAGTGGGTTGAGCGCATAGCAACGAAGTCAAAATGTAGCGGGCTCGGCCCGAAGGTAGCGCTCGGGGTATCTCTAGCTCTGGGAGCGAGGCTGAAAGCGCCGCCGAATGAAGCGGGCGGGCAGCGAGCGTTCAGTCAAGCGGGCGCGTGAGCAGCTGGCGGTCGGAATACTGCAGAAATCCCCGCATAGGGCGTGACGCGGTCTAGCGTGCTCGCAGACGAAGTATGGTGTATTGCGTCCGCAGATAGCGGTGACGCAGGAAGCACTCGAAGAGCAGCGCAAGCGGGCGCGCGGCGCCCTGATGCGAGCGCAGCGCAGTTCGCAGATGACGTGTGCGCGTGAACCTTGCAGCAGGCGCCGGTCACGTATATGAGCTCGAGTAAGGATAGCGCCGCAAAAGCGCCGCCATTCTCCGGAGATTCAGGATAGGAGGACAGACAAGAGGCACACGACGGACCTTAAATTTGTCGTCGCAGTTGGTGATAGACGCTCGGGAGCAAACGTCTCTTGTCTCTGGCCGCAGCGCGGCGCGTTCCAGTCTGAACCCGTCGTTCAGCGCGCGCAGTTATATCTTGAAGTGCGCGTGAGAGACTGCTGCAAGGCTACGCAATGGCTTCCGAGTACAGTCTCCATGGGCTCTGCAGTTTCGGGCACTGCATAGTCTGCACCGCGCGCGTTCTCCTCCCGCGCCTCTGATACCACTCGGCTCATCGTCCAATGCTATGTAGCAGTTCGCCTCGATCCTCTCCCTGGACACCGCACTTCGCCTCAGGACCCCTATGCTGTGTTGCGCTGTTTTGCTTCGACGACGGGCCCGCTGTCTGAAGAAGATCGGCTAATCCAGTGCGCTTCATCCTTGACTACAAGCCGACCTTGTGTCCACTCCTTCTTCGCCTCATGGGCGCGCCTCGCGCGTGGTCTGGACTCTGGCGGCACCGCGAGGCTGGTCCTGCGCCCGCCCGCCTCGAGCGCCATTACCGCGGCGCGGATGCTACATCACTATCGCTGGGCCACGCGAGCGCGTCCGTATCACTCGATCTAGATGCACAAACCGCGGCTGAAGAGCTGCATCTTCCACTGCGCCAATGCCCGTGTATTTGCCTCTGCATTGGGCCAGAGCCGTTTGACCGCCTGCCGCTGGATTGTGATCTGACGGCGCGCTCTGCGAGCGGCGTAAAAAAGGCAGAGCTCCCAACGGGCATGTCTCCGCCGCTGCCGCGCCGTCTCTTCTGCTGCACGCAATGCACATCTGCGTGCGACGCTACGCTATGTGGATACTACGACGTGGACGGTGAACGACATCATCGGCAGCACGAGTGCTGGCGCTATTGCAAATGCGTCGCCGCGTGCTGTTCTGGGATGACGTCGCCGACGACCGCCTACCACGCCCCGTGCTCTGCAACGGAGACCAGGTCATGCTCATCTGCAACACTGCCAGCGCCATCCCCGCCCCCACCGCCATTTCCCATTCTTGCGACGCCCACGCTGTCGTTCCCTCCTCCCATTACGACTATAGTACCACCATTTCCGCTGCCCACGACCATTCTGCCGCCCTTTCCCTGTCCGTCGATATGCATTAGTTGCTGTCTGTGCGCGCCACGCCCCGTCCCAACAGACTTTCCTTCTTCCGCGCCCCCTCTGCCATCCTCGACTCTACCAACGTCGCCTCCTCCGACCATCGCGCCTTTCCCTCCGTTTCCGCCCTCGCCGTCTCCCACATTGACACCGCCGCCGTCGCTGACGCTTCCCACTGCCGCGCCCTCTACATCCGTTTCTTCTTTCTTCACAGCACCGCTTCCATGTCCGCCAAAAACATCGATCTCTACCAGCCCGAGCGCACCACCCACCGTCCAAACTCCCGCACGCCCGCCCGCGCTCGCCCCCGCGCAAATAATCGGCATTTTCGCCGGCGCGCTCGTCCTTTCGTTCATCATCTGGGGCATCGTCCTGTCCAGACGCGCCATGCGCGAACGCGCACTGATTACGCCGCAACTCGATGGCAGAACGGATCGCAGATCAGACGCGAGCTGGGTGCTCAGCCTGCGCGGGGTGAGCGGGACGGGGACGTTCGCCGGCTCGCTTTATCGGCGGATCGAGCGTGGGATGAGCGTTCAGAGCGGGGTGACTCGGAGGCCTGGCTCAGAGGCCGAGGAGTCGTCTGCGATGGTTTGAATTGAATTCGACAGGTTCGAGTTCGGGCTCCGGGTCCGCTGCGGCGAAAGTAAAATACGCACGATCCATCCCGATGACTCGCGCTAAATGAGTGAGATCTATCGAATATTTTGCCGACATGCGCTCGAGATTGAGCATGCGTAAATCGTCTACCATTCCTCATTATCTCAGGGACGCGAATAAATCAAAACGGCAACCGCAACCCACGACGCTCAGAGTCAGCTTGCGGCACCAACAAGGACGCGGCGATGGCGACCTATGTAAGGAAGCTCACACAATGCGGAAACTCAAGATACTATGAAGTCAACGTTGCCTCACGCTATCTCATGTGCACGAAAAGGAAGTGTATAAGGGGAATAAGCATCGTGCAGTCTCACAAAGAAAGCAAAAGGTATAAAGAAAATGTGCGTAAGACACAAAAGGATCGTCGCGTGCAGCGCGTTCATTCAAATTGTTCCAGCATTTACGCCAGACCAGCCGCCTTGCGCAGCGCAGCGTAGCTGGGCGTGCCGAGACCAGTAACCTACAATCCATCGGTGTAAGCACGCGGCGTTGTGCAGAAGCAGGCATAAACGGAACGCACCGGGTCCCAACCAGGCAGCGCCTCGAAGCCGTCCGTCCCACATCCGGGGTTGCTTCCACTCGTGACGTCCACAAACGCGTTCGCGGCCTCCTTGTACAGCCACGGGTTGAGGAAACCCAGCGGCGGCTTACCCGCGGCAGCAAGCTCGTCGTTCACCAGCGCGATCATGCTGGCGAACAGCGGCGAGCTCGCGCTGGTGCCCTGCACGCCGATGGTCTCGCCGGCGTTGACGACGGCGAAGTTGACGCCCTGCGTCGCGACGTCGGGGAACGCGCGGCCCTTGGGGTTGAACTTGCCGCTGTACTTGTCGCCCAGCTGCTCGAGGTACTGCGCGACAGCGGCGGACTGGTAGTCCGGCATGTCGAACGTGTTGCTGAACCCGCCGGACGAGAAGTCCGCCGCGGTCTCCGGCGCGAAGCCCTGCGTCGAGCCGACCGAGGTGATGCTGTTGCGCGGCGCGCGTGAGCATTATTGGGTGCGGAAATGGGAAGAGCGGGGGGCGTACTATGGGCAGCCGGAGGGGAAGGTCGGCGCGAACTTGTCACGGCACTGGCCCTGCGCGTCGCCGACGCCCGAGTCGCCGGACGCGAAGAGGATGGACACGCCGCGCGCGCCGAGCTGCATGTACGCGTTGCACAGCGCGCTGCACAAACAGATTCATCAGCACAAACTGCGCGCGAGGACTCGAAGAGTAAGCGCGACGTACTCTGCGAGATCAGCGCCGGCATCGTCCTCGCCCTCGCCGTACGACGTCGTCATGACCTGCGGCGGCGCGTCCGCGTCGAGCAGCGTCGTGATCGTGTCCAGGAAGCCGTCCTGCGGGCCATCGTCGCCGACGGAGATGAACGTCGTCGGGACGCCCGTCGCGATGCCGATGGTGTACTGCACGTCCAAGTTCTACCGGCGCGCGAACACTGTCAGCATCCAACGAATAGCAGGTGCGCCAAGGGTGTGGCATACCGCCTCAACGCCCGCCTGTTTTGCGCCCTGCGGGTTCTTGCCGCCGTCGAGCGTCTGCACCTCAAACGTCGTCGAAGAATCTACATCATCTTGCGTCAACGAAACGGGCCCATCCACAAATAGAGGACAAGCGCGCACCGATATCCGGCCGGAACTGCTCCAAGAACGTCTTCAAGTCGCTCGTCTGCGCGTACTGGCCAATATATCCCGTCACGAGCAGCTTGTTGCTCGCCTGCGTCGCAGGCGCCGTCGGGATGCCGTAGAGCTGCTGCAGGCACTTGGGCGAGATGAACTTAGCGCAGTCGGCGTCGGGCGTGCCCGTAGTCGGCGGCTCGGACGGGGGCGCGGGGTCGGACGTCGGTGCGGGAGAGGGCGCGGGGTCGGACGTTGGCACGGGCGATGGGAGCGGGTCTTCAGTCGGGATGGGCGAGGGGATGGGGTCTTCAGTGGGGATGGGCGACTGCAGCGCGCGCGTGTCATGTCAGATAGACCACACGAACGAGCAGAGATAATGAACGTACGGGCGGGAGCTCAGTGGGGACGTCCGTCGGGAGCGGCGTCGGGATATCAGTTGGCAACGGCTCGGTCGGCAACGGCTCCGTCGGGATGTCAGTCGGGAACGGCAGCGGGTCCGTGGGGATATCAGTAGGGAACGGCAGTGGGTCCGTGGGGATATCAGTAGGGAACGGCAGCGGGTCCTAAGCACACTAATCAATCAGCTCGCATTCAGCTCAAACGTCTAACGCACCTCGCCGCCAGGCGGGAACTCAGTGGGGAACGGGCTCGGGTCCTCAGGCGCAGTGGGCTCGGGCTCCTATGGACGCAAACACATCAACACGCGCGCACGAGACGTAACATCCAACGCACCTCGCCGCCGCCGCCGCCGGGCGGCAGCGGTACGTCAGTCGGGACCGGCGGGAGAGGCGCGGGCTCGTCACCGCCACTACCGCCACCTCCGCCACCAATATGCTTGAAGATCTCCTCCAACAAACGGCGCAGCCAGTCCGGCAGCGCGCTCAAGTCGAGGTCGCCCAAGTCCGGCAGGCTGACGCCGCCCATCGCCTCGTGGTGCCCGCCGTGGAAGTCTGATGAGGCGAACGACGAGACGTTGAAGGTCTTGGAGGAAGAGGATGGGGAAGAAGAGTGCGCGAGGTCGGACAGCTGGCCGTACACGCGCGCGGCGCCGGCGTCGAGCGCCGGCAGCGCGGTGCCGAATGTGCTGTTGAGCACGTCGAGCACGTCGCCGAGGTTGGCGGCGCCGTGCAGCCGCTTGTACAGCCCGCTCAGGTCGCCGCGCTTTGTGGAGGAGCGGGAGGTGATGACGCTGGACGAGGTCTTGATGGGCAGCGAGCGCGCGCTGAAGAACCTACAACGATCGCAAACTCGCATCAGCCATCGCACGCAAAACCGAATCAAACAGAAAGAGCGCGCAAGAACAAAGACGGTACGTACGAAGTACTGGGATAAATCATCCTGACATGCTCCTTCAAGTCCTCCGGCAGCGAGTACTGCAGCGTGCGCACGAGCTCCTTCCCGGAAGTCTGGTGCGCGAACACGCGGTAGTCGGCCGCGAAGAGCGCGTTGGCCGTCGGCGCGGGCACGCGCACGCGCAGCCAGTCGCCAGCGGAGGACGCCGCGGTGGCATTCAGGCCGTGCGCGGCGAAGAAGGCCTGCACCGCGCGCGTGGACTCGGGGTTCGGGCGCGTGAAGGCGGCGACCTGCAGAGCGGGATGTTAGCGAACGGCGTCAAGAGCGAACAGAGCACGCGGTAAATGGCGAATGTGCAAGGAACGCACCTCCTCCTTAGTCAAATGCTGCCCATAGCGCGGGTTGCCGGGCGTGCTGACGGCCATGAGCGCGTCGCGCAGGCCGTTAGGGTTGCCCTGTGCAAGGCGCACGCGCATGTCGAGCACGTGCGCGTCGCCCGCAGCCCGGAGCGGCGCGAAGCCCGCCGCGGGCGCGATGCGCTGGTCGTGCAGCACCAGCTTGCTGGACGAGGGCGCGGTGAACTTGGCGCTGGCTACCGCACCGAGGAACGGCAGCGCGACGACGAGGGAGAATGCGACCATAATCGAGAAACGGCGGTCGTCAAGGGGTATGTGAACGGTGAACGGTGAAGAAAGCCTGGAAGAGAAAAGGAAGAGCTGGCTTCCCTGAAGAGAAAGAGGATCAGGTTGGAGGGCGCGCTTGGTCGGCTGGCCTGGGGTATATATGTATGCTGTGTGCGCGCTGATGACGATGTTGGCATGACGCCGGGGTTGGGCGATTTACTCTGCGGTGCAAAATCAATCTTCGATGGTGACCCGGGCGGTGTGCACGCGCTATTCTTAGCCCGTATGCACGAGGAGAATCTCTTCTGCTGGCGGTGGGCGTGGTAACGCAGTATGTCTGGACCCGATAGGGCGGCGCGTGCTGAGCCAAGTGCGTGCGTGTGACGAGCAGACGGACGCCAGCGATGACGAGCCAAGGGACGGGTCGCGCGCTGACCATGCGCGCGTTCGGGACGGAAGAGTGGAGCGCCGGGCAGCGATGCGCGTGGCCGCACGCGACTCGGTGCGTCGGCGTGTCGGCCAGGTGTGCGCGTGCGGCACTGCCAGGGGCGGGCAAGAAGGCGCCCCCGAATGACACGGTGGAAAATCGTTGATTGAGATGGGTTGCGGTCCAAATGGAGGTGTTAGATCGATTGGACATCTCTGCCTGTCGACGTTGTCAGTTGAAGAATGATAATCAGCGCGAGTATTGAACGCACGAATCGTAGAGCAGAACGTCCGTCTTCCCTGACAGCATGAACAGCTGTTGGCCTTAGCCTATCCGTGTTGTGCGGTCGCCGATTGGCGCCGGTTGTAGGAGCAAGGGACAGGCAAGATCCCAAACAAGGAGGCAAGACGGGAATTGACTAAACTGGTGGTCTCAGACCATCGCCTAGCACTGGAACTGGCACGCAGGGAACACAACCACTTTGCGCCTGCGGATCGTTTATGCCGCCTATGCGCTCGAGCGGTAGAGGAACCTATTCATGTACTATTTCAGTGTACAGGCTCTCAGGCGCTGCTGGATGCACGTGCAGAGTTCTGGCGCCTATGCGAGGCTACAATGGAAAACCAACATGGATTGCCTGTGCCAGGCATCTCATATGCTGATCTTCGACACATGTTACCCACACGAGCCTTTCTGACAATGATTAATCACAAAGGGCTCTCAAGGATTCTGGGAGACTTGGTCTTACGGATGGTGGAAGTGTTTGACTGCTTGCCGCTGCATAACGATCATGCGGCTGCAATCCCTGCGGCCCACTAGCACGATGTCGTCATGATATCGTGTTGGCGGGCTGGTAGGAAGCGGTACGGGCTGCCACCGTATGGAGCAGCCGCCAGCTCTCAGATGGCGTATGGGCTTGAATAAAGTACCGCGCAGGATGGAGCTGGAGTGCCGGGTTTTTCCTGAAGCGGGACGCGTCTACATAGGCCCATAGTTCCTGTACCTACCTACCTACCTACCTACCCCCGAGCATGCGGATCGGTGATCCATGAATCATTGCAGTGATCCTCAAGGAAAGGCCGATCGTGAGTTGCTACGGTTCAGCAATAATTAAAAGTGCAAAACGCACGATTTCATCAGCATGGAATGGCGTGAATTTCGTTGTAGCGCGCCCGGAGCGAATGTGCACCGCCAGGGAGCTCCTGCTGAGCACGGCGTTCAAGCACCGTGAAGATTCGCGCGGCCGAAAATCTGTTCCTGACCCGCACGAGGGAATTTGCGCGTGTGCGCGCGATGTGGGAAGCGCTAGCTTGTGTCGAGCGTCGAGAGCAAAGAGCGCGTGTTCTTCCAAACTCCGCCATGTGGCGTTTAACTCCGAGTCTCTACCCCGGCCAACCTGCGCTCCAACCTGCGCTTCGAAGCTTCCCCCGGTTCCTTGTACGCCTGAGAAACAGATACATAGCGGCATATTTGCCTGCAATTAGAGCTGGAATATCTCTGTGGTCGATCACCTCTGTCCTAGTTCACCAGGCCCCCGGCTTATTCCTATAGATCATTCATCCAAAGCTCCACACATGACGGCACTTTTGAGGCTCAACGTCCCATCCAAAAGTCCACACGTGTGGACCCAATTGGGAGTAATGTCTCATCCAAAACTCCACACCAGCGACCCAATTTGGGCAACGAGTATGCTATCATGACAAGCAAAACATCATGGAGAGTAAACTTTTGAGAAATAATGGGCTCAGCATCTATATATGCTTTAAATTTACAATTTCCAATGCTCGTTCATGCAGCTTAAACTATCAGGGAAGTTGCTAGCAGTCTGAGAGCCTTCGGACTTATCGGCAACATCCGGAAAGACCCGATGTTTCATCCAAAACTCCACATCTGCCGCCGAGATTGGCGATTTTGGTACTCCACACATGGGCAGCTTCCTGGATGAAGGCTCAGATGGCATAAGCCGGGGGCCTAGTTCACCATCAAGAGCGCCTTGCCGTTCGACGAAGTAGTCTGCAACGCGGATACAGATATGGAGGAGAATGTTTAGAGCAACGGCTGTGCCATGTCATCTCACAGTTGTTATGTGCGCAGTCGGGCGCTCAAAGATCCTGCGCCATCTCACGATACGCGTCCGAATACAACGATACTGAAAGCACCCTCCAAGTTCCGCCTCGGTCTACACCATCACCACCTCCTCCTCAAACCCCGTCCTCACCGCACTCTGAAAACCAGCGCCTACGCTGGTACAGCGAACCGGAGAACGTCCCCCGTCTGGTTCATCCCGCGCAGGCTGAGTACCCAGCTCCGAGTCGAGTCTGACCGGTGACTTCAGCGTGGGAGGAGCGTGGGACCGGTGCGGGCGATGAGTCTGTAAATAAAGATACCGCAGACGATGCCCAGGAGGACGAGCACACTGGCAAATAGGCCGATGATCTGAGCGGGCGCGCGTGCTGGCCTTTGCGTGAAGCTCTTGGATAATTAGAGATAGGTGCAGACGGCGCGACAGTGGGGATCGAGGGCGTGAGGAACGAAGACGAAGGTGGCCACGGAGGAAAAGGCTCGGTTGTAGGAGTGTGCGGCGTGGGCAGAGTTGTAGATGGAGCCGGAGGAACATTAGATGCGGACGAGGGAAACTGGGTTGGAAATGGAATTGGCGGGTGCGGACGCACATGGTGCTTGGCCGGAAGTTCGGGGGGAGGCGCTCGTTGTGGGTGGCGGAAACGGTGGCGCATTGGTCGTGGGAGGCGGAATGGCGTCACAGTAGTCATCGTTCGGACCGGGAACGGCGCCGGCATCCCTGAAGACGAGCATGGCATCGTAGCTGTCTCCGACGAAGGGGGGCGGTCCACCGTGGTTGTCAAAGTCTTCAAGTAGAGCAGACGGGAAGGCATTTACAATAACGCCAACACTCGCGGCATTGATGTCGCCGTCCGCCGGCCGCGGCGTAACGTCCATACACGGCCGCATCGTATGCAGATGTGCAGTCCGTACAGTGGAAATCATAGAGAGGAGGCGTCGTGGCAGTCGGTAACAGGTGCAGGGCATCAGTGGCGCCGCTCGCAAAGCCCGCCGTCAGCAAACAGTCGAGCGGGAAGCAGCAGATATCCAGGCAATAGTCGAGAGGTAGACGCAGCTGTTCATCCGCAAGCCATTGACCCCGACTGGGGCAGTCGCGCTCGGTGCTGTAGCATCCGTGCGTCCGCAATGGCGCGCGCGAGCAGAGTCAGCCGCCAAGTCGAACTTTGCACGGCGGGCCCGCATCCAGAGTCCACATGCAGGCCGCGCTCCGGGCGTGCTCATGCGGGGAAGAAGAGCTACCAGTGTATGCTCAAGTCAAGGTGGAAGCGCACCGGGATAGCCGATCTTGTTCACAAGCAGCAGGCTCGTCGTCGAAGCAAGCATGAAGCGTAATAGCGCATCACAGCACAGAGGTAGTGCGGCGTCCCGGGAATGCGATGGAATATCTGCGTTGTCACTGTGCGGTCCGCATTGCTGCGTGGCATCAGAGGATGAGCAGGGTGGTGTCGAAGGCGGGACAAGAGGATGCGCGTGCTTTTCCCATCATATTCAAAAGGCCAGGCATAGTATTCAGCAGACAGTTGCGCGAAGACATCCAGAGAGCAACCTACGCAGTAGCAGTTTTTGTGTCGTGTGTGCATAGCGCCGATTGTGCGCCTCGCCCTCAAATACATCAAGTCCTGGAGTGGTTAAAATGGCCCCAATGTCTGTACGTGCGCGTGCTGAACAGCGTAGCGTTAGACGAGAGCGCGAGCGGAGGCAAGAGCGGACATCGGGGAATTCCCGTCAGCCCGCTATCGGCATTGCGGACATTGCGGACATTGTGTCCTTCGTCATGGCATGACAAAGCCGCATCATATGGTGCGAGCATTGTATCAGCATTGCAATCACTGCTGGGAACCATGATTTTTCCGAGCTCATGGAATAGGTCAAATTTTGCAAGGCTTGGAAAACTCTGTTCAAGATTCCACATTTTGCGAAGCCACAACCATTTGGGCCCTTACTGATGGCAGAAGTTCAAATTTTCCGAAACTCGGAGAAGCCCGCGGGATTTTCCCGGCGACGGACATAACAGGATGTTTGTGTTCGCAAAATTCCGGCTCAGGCGGCTTTTACGGTTCGCAAAATTCAATGTTGTGCCTGATTCGGACAATCCGGGTCAATTCTCCGAGTTTCGGAAATTTTGAACTTTTGCCATCGGTAAGGGCCCGAATGGTTGTGGCTTCGCAAAATGTGGAATCTTGAACAGAGTTTTCCAAGCCTTGCAAAATTTGACCTATTCCATGAGCTCGGAAAAATCATGGTTCCCAGCAGTGAATAGCATTCCAGATGGTGTAGATTTGCAATGCCCTTGCTGTTCCAAACCAGCATGACCGTGCACTACAATGCCAGTGCCAGTCCAAATCAGCCTGGTATTGCACGATAATGTCAATGCAAAGGGCTGGTGGCATGTACCTCAGCTTATTGTTACCGGTGCTCACTTCGGCCGCGGTCACGGTCGCCGCGGCAGACGCCGCAGGCACTGGCGTCTCTTCTCCCCGACCGCGACTCTGACGCGCGAACGGCCGCTCTACACGCTGCCGCTGCCGCCGCTGCCGCCGCTGCCGCCGCCGCCGCTGCCGCCGCTGCCGCCACCGCATCCCGCCCACCGCCTGCCCCTCGGTGCGGCTTGCTGCTGTTCGTCTTACCTCGCCGCCGCCCATATCGCCTGGATAAACGCGATCTTTGCCTCTGGTTCCCGACGTCAACACCAGCATACCCGGTACGCAGCTCTTGCTCAGGTTTGCGATGGGCATAATAAAGCTCATTCTGCGGCCACAACCATATACTTACATAAGATTAGACAGCTACGAGCCAGAGTCCAGCGGCGGACGGCGGGCCTGCAGGATCACCGACATGCGCAACGAGTGCTGCTTGGCCATTGACACGTGTGCATCGCGTTTGACGCGTATACATGCGTCCAGCGGCCGCTGGTACAGATCTCCATGCCAGTGCGTGCTCGCTTTGCAGTCGCACTCGTCCTATGCATCGCGCGCTCGAAGCTCATCCTGAAATGTCTCGGTAATTGGCCCAGCGGGGTGCGCGTGCTCCGCCTGGCTGGGGGGCGGGCGCCGGGCATTGTGCTCGTTGACAACATCGACGCGGGCGGCTCGAATCGGTACGACTCGACCTCGGGTGACGGGCCTGCGATCCAGCGCAGAATCATCGAGTTGCTTGACTGGCTGAACGGCCTTCAATACGGGCGCGTCCTTCGACATAGGCGGTAGCGTCAGCGTCATGATGGCGACCAGCAAGATCAAGTCGCTCGACTTTGCGCGTCCCTTCTCTGCGAGGCTCTGTTGCGGGTCCTGGCGGCGCAGATTGCGAATCAGTCATGGGCCCGTGATAGTGCCCTGCATGAAAAGGACGCTCATTTATTCTGTGTCCTCTTCCGACGCGTAATCCGTGTCATATGTTTCCTCATCGCCCTCATCCTCGTCCTCATCATCGCTTCCGCCCCCCGTTGCACCGCCTTCTGCACCACTTTCTGCTTTGTCACCCGCGGCGGTGTCTCCCGCAGGGCTGCCCGCAGATACATGACTTGGCTGAGGATCTGGCGCGGGGTCAAGCCGAACAGGTGGCCTTCGGTCGACGAGAACGCGCGGGACAACACCAACATGACCGACTCCGAGGCCCAAGAACCGCATCGCCAAGTCATCGTTTGAGAATCTGTAGGCGTCGAATCAGTGCTGCGACGAAAAGACGTAGTAAAGCAACTCACTGTGCAATGTAGTGCTTGGCATAGTCGCCGTCGCGATGGCGGAACTCGGACGGGCCAAGGAGTTGTTTCGTGCGTCCATGGGCGTAGGCAGGTACGATGTGGCAAGCGCGTAAGACCTGCGCGGGATCCAGGAAGCCAAACGCGTCGTCCGAGGTGACAGGGATGAACGCGACCTTGTCTAGGTGCGTACGGTCCCAATCGAGCTGTGGCGCGTCCGTATGCTCGAACCAGCGTACAAACAGGAGTTCTATACGCTCGGGCTCTGGCGCGAGAATGCTGTGCTCCACGTTTCCGTGGAAGATACGATGCACCCTCGCAAAGCGGAATGGATGACAGCGCTGGGCTCCCGTTGCTTCGTCTGTGAGTACCATAATGTTGTTCCTGCCGCTATTCACGTTGATGACATCCTGCCTGCGCCGCACGTCGTAGGACGTGTAGTTGATGCGCATTGTTGCATGATTGTAGAGCCGATCTCTGGCAAATCGGAGCTCGCGCGCGACTCGTTCACGGCTGAGAGGCTCAGTCCCTTTGTACTGGCGCATGAGGCGGTCTGCGCAATGGTCAAGCAGCTTTGGAAGAAAGTTCTGCGCGGCATCCTCAGAAACATCGACGTAAATACGAACTTCCTGCGACGTACCTCCAGCGCGGCGTCGCATGCTGCCTCGGACAGCCATTTCCCATACACGAGTGCGTCTCCCTGATCATGCGCGATGATACAATGCACCGAAGGATCGCCTATGATTCGTTCCTCGTCGTGAGTTGCGCTGGACGCATCCGCCGTTGGTGCGTGTGCCTGTCCGAGCAATCGATGGGACTCCTGTTGATTTTCCTTACCAACAATTTGCGCTGTAGCATCTTTTTTCGATGTGCGATTGTAGTGCGCCTTCTGTCTCCGGTGAGCTCTCTCTCCCTAAAGGACGTCAGTCTGATTTAACGATGCGTAAAGCAATTCGTACAATACTTGTAGTGTAATTCCCGGATACGCCCATCTCGGCAATGTACTGTGCGTACTCGCCCAGAGACCAGAACTTGTACGTATTGAGGTTGAGCTTCTTGGGCCGCGCCCCGCTCCCCGTATGTTCGTCGGACTGCTGGCCAGCTTGCTGGCGACGTTCCTCCGCTTGCTGCCTTTTCCGGACCTCCGCCACCGTCTCAACCGTATCAAACTGAGGACATATGACGTCCTTGAAGTGCCGCATGGTAGTCCCCAAACGGATTGTCGCGTTGTGTAACAGGGTGAGAGTTGATGTCGTATGCATGCGCAATTTCGCGAGCACATGCCATTCGCCAGCACGAAAGAGCAGAAGCGAGACGTGTTCGTCGACCTCCTTGATTCCAAAGAGGCGTTCGAAGCATGGTATCGCGACGAGAAGAAGGTCTTCGAACGCGTGCGCCGTCATGTGCGACAAGTCGGCGACATTTTCAGGAAACCGTCGCACGCCGTCCGTTCCAAATGGATCGGTCTCTCGGTATCTGAACAAGGCATCAGCCTCATCAATGCTCATATCTCACAGTGCGGTAGCCTACCTCCTATTGAGCTCGACTATGAGATCATAGCCCAGTAAATGCAAGATTCGGAGGAGATGCATGAATACGGCCTTCCATACGCCTAGTTCCCACTCATGCGTAACGTCAGGCCCCATTAAGCGCATGGCGGAGGGGCCACCGAGGTCATAGAGCCATGAGAAGCGTTCTGAATGCATGAGAAGACTTCATTGTGCTCAATTAAGTGCTGCATACCTCTGTAGGTACCCACGACTCTGATTTGAGTAAGGCTTCGATTTTTCTGCTATTGACAACGTAGCCGCCGCGGTACAGCAGCTTTCTTGCTTCAAGAACTGCGCGTCGTCGCTCGGCGCTGTCTTCGCGGCGCTCCGTATTCCGCGCAAGCATGTCGCTGACGGTACCCATGAGGTGTAGATTCTCTTTCTTGACAAGGCTCTGCGGAGTCGGTGTGCCTCCCATTTCCCGGATTGTCGCGATCAATGCTCTGAGATCGATCAAATGAGTGAGAATCTGCGAAAAGAAAGGAATTCCTCACTTCTCCGGATAGTCCGCGGAATAAGTGAAAAACCGCGGGTAGTGACGGCGCGTGACACCATCGGTCCCCGTAATGACGCGGCCATGCTCATAAGCTTGCCTGAACTCAGGGTCACTGAATAGAACTGTGAGGCACGCGTGAAAGAGCTCGCGACGGAGATGGGCAAGCAGAGGATCGTTGCGTTTCTTTCCGCGACGACGCTTGTTGTATTCCTTGATGAATCGCAGGATGCTATCCGGAAGCTGCGAAGTATGATAAGTATGGGCAGCCAAAGCAGATTATCACCAACTAACCTTTGTGAGGTATGCAATCGGGTGGTCCGCTTCTGCGGATGGCATTCCACGCTCGTACATAGACTGATTTGCCCACCAGAGATACACAGGCCACAGGGAAGCATGTCCAAATGCCGCGAGCCTCATAGAGTCTGATCCCATTAGGATACCAGCAATAACGCGCGGTAAGGTGCAATTGGGTTCTGGTGGCGAGGATTGCAGTTGTTCATGCGCCCGAATAAAAGCTGGCGAAGAGAACATTTCGCTGTGCACGCGCTCCCTCGGCCATGTGGTATTGTGAGGTTGCCAGTGCTGCGAGAACGGGATGTGGTGGAAGCGCTTAGATGCCACATCCTGGCCAAACACGATGTCCATGAGAGCTGGGATGGAACGATGGTAGAAGCCAGGAACCTGAAACGGGATCCCGTTGGCAAATGGCGATGATGCAGCACACTTCTCGCCGCTGGGAACCTGTATCTCGACAGTAGTACACAGCCAACCCCGCCCAAGTGAGCCTCCGGTCTCGCCCTCGAAGGCAAGCTGTTGAAAAATCGAGTTCCATGTGACGTCGCGCGTGTCGTCGAGCGAAAACTGATCCGAGTGTAAGACGGAGAGCAACTTCTTGAAGTCTGTGAGAGACTTTTGGGCGGTAACAGAGAGAAACCAGCTGCCCAGTTCCATTGCGCTCCGATTGGGATACGGGCCAAATGATGGCACAACCGCGCTCGCAATCTCGCCGCGCTCAGCTGCGGCAGCCTGAGAGCTGCGCTGCCTTTCGTCGGGCAGTGAGGTTGGACGGCCGAAGTAAAATCGAGAGAGACCAAATTTATTCGGAGATGTGCGCGCAGTGGGTGTGAGATGCAGTCGCACAGTGCCTAAGTTGTTCAGCGCGAGCGAGCGGATTGGCAACGCCGGAGCCGGTTCTTCCAAGGCACCCGCATCCCCAATATCGTCGGCATCGTTGGGAATGAGATCTCGTAGCCAGGCGGGGCCTTCAGGAAGATTATCCTGGACATATCGGACAGGGAGGCGACGTTGTCGGGGTAGATGTACTTTGTCCGCATCTGCGCACGATCAGCGGCTGAACACAGGGTTTCCACTCTGAATACCTAGCTGATCCTGCGCAGCGTCGGCAGCAGGCTCAAGATCTGCATCTCCAGTGCTGTCTGTGTCGGTGAGACTGATGGGGAGAAGCTGTCGGGTTGGTGTAATTTGCTTGGTTGACGAACCCGAAGCCTGAGAGGAAGGCTGATAAATGGATGTTCCTTTTTTCATGGAAGCCTACCACAGGAACATTTGTCAGTCGGTCAAAAGGTCATCTTTTTGACGTACCCGATTACCCGCAAGGATAGGCCGCTTCACTGGCGGCATGGAGGCGAAGGATTCGGTCCTCGGACGTTTAGGACGCGTTTGTGCGGTTGAGCTTTGCGTTGCTTGAGCAGGGCGTGCAGGTTGCTGTGGTTGACCTCGACAGTCATGGTCGGTCAAGTAACGAGCGCGCGAAAACGAGCGTGAACAACTAGCGCATGTGAATGATGAGTTGCCACTGCCGATGAGCGGTCGAGGTGGGCCGTGCGCGCTCATCGAGTGCTGCCGCAGCTCGGGCAGGTTACAAGGGCAGCTCAAGAGCGGTTAAACACCACAAGTAAATTTTGAATTGGACATCCTGATGGGATCTACAATCCATGTTACTGTATTTCTCTGATAAGTGTGGGTACATAATGTGTGGCTAGTAGTCAATCAATGAATCATGCACTTGACTGGTGGGAACGGTAAATCCCTGCACACCTCGCTGGCTTTTATACCTCTGAGGCCTTCCCTTAGGGAATAGCCGTGCCAGCTGGAAACTACCGCATTGCACGTGCTCGAAACCTTGTGCCATGATCCCGGGAAGTTGCGGTTGTCGTGCGTTTATAAGTCCGCAGTCTGCTCTTGACCATGGACACCCACCATCGCTTCCCACTCCCGAGCTGCAATGCCCGCCGCCACTCCCGTTCGTCCAGACCTCGCTAGCGCTAAGGCCGCTCACGTGGCTGCCGCCACCGACAAGCAGAGCAAGAAGCGCAAGAACACCGCCGGCGACGCGACCAGCGGCAAGAAGAAGAAGAAGAAAAAGACGGCCGCACCTGCAGCACCTACGGCGCCGCCTCCTTCCTCCCCTGAGTCCACGCCTTCCCCGCCTTTGGACAGTCAGTCCCGCGAGCCATCAGCGAGCCCGAGATCTCCGGAGGACGACGACGACACGGATGATGACGAGAGCGGTGACGAATCAGCCTCAACGCGCACCAGTCCTGGCGGGCAAAATGCCAAGATTGACTGGAGCACGGCTATGCAGCAGTACGTGGATTTCCTCCTCATTTTGTCGCTATGTGCTGATTGTCTAGAAAACGGCACCCTTTGAACAAGGGCACTCGACATTTTGTGCGCACTTGCGCAGCCTTCGAGCCCATGGGTCCCATTCTACAATGGGGCCTTTATTACGATTGGACCGTTGAGCAGGGCGAGGAGTGTGAAATGACGCTTCTGTACTTTTTTTTCCCGACCTGTTCTTCATGATTTAACCACTTTTGCAGCGAGCGCAAGTACACTGATCTCTGGCTCGACCTCAAGCGACTTGTCCCTGATCTTCGGGGCGCCATCGACTATTATGGCATTGACCTCACAGCTACCCTGGTAAGCCCATTGTGTCGAGCGGATAGACAATATACTAAATATTTTGAGATGACAACCGCGGCCACGAACGCACGAGGCGAGGACGCGAAAAAAGTCAAGGATGCGCTCCCCATCCTTCACGCATGGAATCCGACGTTGCATGGTGTCACTAAGACGAAGCGCGGCTTCTACCACGACGGGGTCGGCGTTGTGCTCTGCCCCGCACACGATCAAGCCAACCTGGAGAAGCCAGAGTGCGTATCGCCCACCCGCATCTTGCTTACTCTTACGTTCCCAGGGTCCGCACCGAGTATCAGCATGGCGTCCAGCCGCTTGACCCAAAGGAGTGGCCGCCGTTCATGTACTACAAGCACCGGATTCACGACGACAATGTCTGGCGCGGCCTTTGCAAGAGTGATCTCGGCGTCAATGTATGTCCCGTCCGCATTTTCTGGCCCTCCTAACGGCATTTCAGGCAGGCAAGGTTGTATTCACCGGCAAGTCCTCCGTCTTCAGCACCAAACGCAACGGAAAGTCGACCGCCGCCCGAAACCGCATGCGGCAGATGACTCTGCCTGCCATTTCGTGGGTCATGACGCTCGTAAGTGTTTGTTTGTACTCCGTCTTCTTGTTGGTAACCACAACGTCAGACTTTCTTTGCGTTGTCATCGGACAGCGAGTTCACGCCGTCCAACCACGACAGAGGCTTCTCGTACATGAACTTTTACAACAACCTGCTCGCATCGCTCGAAAACGAGGAGGACGGGCGGCGTACCAAGCTCCTAGCCTTTTGGACGGAGTGAGTATATCATGACATTGGCTATCGCGTTGATCTGACCGTACAC
Source organism: Auricularia sp. M13 (assembly GCA_037042915.1). Taxonomy (NCBI): domain Eukaryota; kingdom Fungi; phylum Basidiomycota; class Agaricomycetes; order Auriculariales; family Auriculariaceae; genus Auricularia; species Auricularia sp. M13. Next base: position 3,145,590 of record CM073203.1, on the reverse strand, counting down.
CAGCAAGTTGTTTGGTTCTGCCAACAACGACGTCGCTCGTCCCGCTGGCGTCATCCCCTCGACGGAGCGTCTACTGCTTGCCCCACCACGCGAGGACGACGATGATTTAGATTATTAGTTGCTAGTAGCTCATTGCTCGTAATCCACCGAGTTACCCAGTATACCGTGTGCATCGGACAGGTTGAGAATTATGCAAAGTGAAGGAACAGGAACGCGCAAGCCGTGAACCACTCCTCAGGTCATAAATACCGCAAGTATGCAATGTGATTGAAAGGCCATGGCCATTGGGTGACGGCTGGCAAGCGGATGGCCAACCTAGTAACGCTTTGTATCGGTATGGTCAAGTTCTACCAAGATGCCGAGCTTTGCAATAGCATGGTAGATCGACATGCTGGCCTTGTTCCGAGCATTGTATCATCTGGTATCGGTTGACCATACTATAACCGGAATAGAAGCGGCCACCCCTCACGGAAGCGGCCACTCGGACTTTTCGCCTTTCCCTCCTGCCGTGCTTGTTCATAAATCTTGAGAAATTCACCCAAGGTAGTTTGACCTTGGATACATGCATCCTGATGCACTAGCAATGGCGTTGTGGTCTATGAGCGGTTGGAACCGCATATCATGAGTTTTGATCTCAAAGTGGCTGACATCATTCGAGCATTGTGCATCTTAATGTCAAGCTAGCAAGCTAGGAACGGAAATATACCTTGGTATAGCATGTGAAAACATTCCTGGAAAGTTTCAAGGCCCGAATGTGAGTGGAACATGAGCAACTGCAAAGCTTGGTGCGGTTCCATCAATGAGTGGCCACTTCTGTGATCACACCGGCACGACCCCAGAGACACGGATGCTGCCTCAAAAATTAAGCCCTCGTAATTTTCGACCATTCAATACATGCACTTTGAGACTATGAAGAGCCGAGAAGAAGGGGAGGTGAGGAAGGACGCAAACCACGAAAGTGGCCGCTTCCATTCCGGTTATAGTAGCAGCATCATCTTCGGATCATTATTTGTCTGGCACAGGCATTGCCACCCGTTACCAACTTGCGGGGATTTCCCTGATGGAGGCAAGAGCGCCGATGAGCGCTAGCGCGCGTCTATCATTGCAAATTCATTCTCCGGCGCTTACACCTTGGCTTCCCATCTCGCGGGCTGGGAAAGCGTCCAGCACGCACAGCCTTAGCTTGCTCGAATTCTACCTCGATACATGCGCGTAAACTGCGCGGCGTGCTGTGTATTTCGCGGGTCTTCTACATGCGGGCATTACTTTGCAGTCTGCTCTTGATGCTCGCGGCTGTTCTTCGCAGGGCAACGATTCCAGAAAATGCGCACGCTTGATGATAACTGCTCCCACCTCCTGGTTTGATGTTGCAAGACGTCCACTGGCCAACGCTGCCCTTGACTCCGCAATTGGCGCCAGATTTGCTACTTGCGCTGTGCGCTGCGCCGGTGACCGGCTCCTGATGCAACAGTATCATCTGCGGCCTGTGTTTCCCATCCGATTTGGTCTGTGTCTATACCTTCTGAGGGGCTCTTTCCAACTCCAGCCACACGGACGCTTGGTTTCGAGCCGGCGCTCCACGAGAGCGCATGCATATTTGACTGGCCATTGGGCATAAAGATTAGGTCGGCTGGTGCCAAGGTGCATAGCACGTGCACCTGAAATTCTCTACTACGCGCCTTCACTGAAATCCTGGCACCAAAGACCCTGTCCCTCGGCAAACGCGCGCGTTCTTGAGCACAGTACTGTCATTACGCCCAAACTTATCTGTGCACAATCTCCTTCGCCGAGGTTCCCCTGGCCAGCTCACTGCGTCCTCCAACTCGCGCGGATCGCGCCTTCGCTGGTGAGAGTTCGTGGGTAAGCTCTACTGGAGCGCGCTGGACCGTAGCATCGGCCAACCGCTCTGCCAGATGAGGCATCGAAGCACTCAAAAGGCGCAGCAGATCCAGAGGGCGAACGCCCTGTCCAGCGTCGCCATTCCGAGTCTCTGACGGTACATTTGTTTGGTCGCCTTGCGCGGCAAAGCGTGTGCCTGTGCGATGCGCATTGCCTGCGCGTCCTGACGAAATGCGCGGCGCCGCTGGATATAGGGAGCGGGGCCACGGGAACAGCTCGATCTCTCGCGGAGAATGGCAGATAATCCACAGCGCGCGCGCCGACCGTGTCGCAGTGATTCTCGTATCTCACTTCTAGCGCACCTTCTCCTCGCCCGTGTTCCATGCCCGCGGGTGATTCAGAACCTATATTCGAGCGGCTGTACCATCCATCGCACGTCCTATAAATCCACGCACGTCCAACCGCGGGCCCGCTGTACGAAAGCGACCAGAGCCGCTGTCTTTGGTTAGTCCTGACTAACAAACGCGGGTTGCAGACCTCCTATTTTTGACATTGTTCACAATTGTAGAATGCCGCTGTAGACTAGAATGCCGGGCTGACCCGCGCGCCGCTCGCAGGCTCCCCGTCGAGGAATTCAGAAACAACGATCCGCCCATCGCACTCCTGGATCCGCCCTCGCTGCGAGACGCGCGACATCCGGGTCAGTATCGCGCAGCTGTGATGCCCACGGGACTTCGCATGCTGGGGGCGAGTATAGAGCATTAGCAGGGGTAGGAGAGTCGCTAGCAGGGCGGCGATTCAACGAAATAGTCCACATATACTGTAATTCAGTCGTGATCTCAATATTCAAATCCCCGATGGATGGGAAAGGCAGCGGTGGGGACTGAGGTCAACGCCAGGAACTGGGCGATCGTGCGCGAGGATGCCGTGAGAGACAGTCTGCGGAACAACGGCAGGATCCTGTCCCAAACGACACATTGTGACGCGAAATCCAGCATGGCGCCAAGAGGTAGCGACAAATTTGGAGGTGTCGATTATGAGCCTGATCCGACGTGGCACGGATGAACCGGAGAGAGGGAGACCATCGCGCCTTGTTTGCGCGTGTTGACTGCCCCTTGGTCCCGCGTCAATCGCTCTGCATGGTCGCTCTTTCGCCAAAACGTCGCCAGACTGTGCGCGACTGCCTGTTCCCGTTGCTGCATGACCTCCTCGACGAATCGACCGGGGAATTGCGAATGTAATGTCCCCGCCCTGGTTGTTCACTCTATCTCACGAGTCACTCAGAAAAACAATGCAGTCGCGCTATGAATGCGCCGCCTCAGTCGTTTCAGCGCTCATCGACGTTGTTAACTCCGTCATCAGTGACTTTTCTGAAGAATGGAATGCGGCCAACAGTGATCCGCTGAGTTCTTTGCCAACCGAGCTGGCTCGGAAATGCTTCGCACAGCTCGATTTCCGGGGACGCATCGCCGTCTCGCACGTCTCACGCGGATGGCGCAGAATTGCACTTGCAGATGCTACGCTGTGGAACGAGTATGCGCTTGGCTATACTACCCGCGGTCGCAAGTCTGTCTTGCTCGACGCCGTCACAACGCTGCTGGCCCGATCCCGTCCTCTTCCTTTTCAATTCTCAGGGTTCCCACCCTGTTACGACGTTCCAGACTTCCTGGTCGATTTTATTACTCAGAACATGCATGCTATGGGCGCGCTGTTGATAGGCGACGAATTCTTGCGGCTGGCGCATCTCGATGCCCCGGTGCTGACACATTTCACTTGGCAACGTGACTCCTGGGCGGACGCGCCCGAATTGCCGAAGGACTGGGTCGCAAAACATGCACCGAATCTGGAATTCCTCGACCTGAGGACCGTCAGATTCCCCGCCGACCTCTTGCCATGCCCGGCTCTTCGTACACTCCGCGCGTACGTTCCGTCCAATACAGCGCTACACACGCCATTTTTCGAACTGTTCCCGAAGCTGACGTGGCTGGAGCTTATCGGAATAACGCAAGACTTTTTATCGATTTTGCTCCAGCTGCCGCCGACTGTCGATACCATTCTCCTGACTGGCGCCTTTGCGTGTACCGTCGACTATTCCCAATTCCTGCAAAGTCTCGAACCTTCGAGAATACGGGAGATGAACATCAGCGGCGCAGTGAAATGCAGAAACGCACTCGAGTTGTTCATACAGGCGCCTTCAGATCGCCGGACGCTCGACCTGCGCAAACACAGCCTACGTCTGCATGATGCCCAGCGGGATTGGACCATAGCTTGCTATACCGCTATCACGGACAAACTGCAATATCTGCACCGCTTCACCACGCTGGAGCTTCCGCTGAGCGATGCCTGGCGCCTTCACGAAACGACACGAGGCTGGGATAGGCAGCTTCCCTCGCTGCGTTCTCTGTCGCTCTCGCTTATTGAGTCTTCCGATCATCTGCGGGCGCAGCGCCTCATCGACGACTGTAGGAAAACCGGCATCTCACCAGTGGCAGGAATCCACATGCCCGTCCTGGAGTCCCTCACGTTGAGCTCGAGATGGGGCGGCGATGCTGTAAAGGTGCTGGACCTTCTCTCAGCCATCGCCTCGATTCTGCTTCCCCCGCTGCTTTCGAACGCGATCCTCCCGCTTGCGAGCATCGTCATCCAGCAAGACTACCTGGACAGCTTGTCGCGTGCGGACGTCGCGCATTTCTTTCCTCTTGCGGAGCGCGTCGTTGTGGGCAATGAGTATCTTCCTGATACGCCCTCGCGAGAATTCACGGCGGAATTGGAGCCTGCAGATATTGATGGCACCAATGTAGCGATTTGAATGTGTTCCTATGCAACTTCCATACCCTATATTTTTCTCAATCGCAGCGCAGAACACGGAGCTCATTGCGGACTGCGCGCAGCGGCGGCTGAAATTTGTTGTCCCAGCGCGGACCCGACGACGGGCGCGCGCTTCTGGCGAGAACGCGACGCGAGGCACGGTGCGCTAAGATTCACCTGGGCGCAGCATCAATGATCAAGCGCAAGAACGGAAAGCAAGAGTCTGGACGTACGTGGTGGCGCATCGCCGTCGACAAGGTCGACGATAACGTCCCTTGTATGCCGGTCTGTGATCTGCACGCGCCGCGCCAACCGCGTGAGTCCCCGCAAGTCGACCTCCTGGTCGCGGAGACGTTCAGCATGGTTCAACTCCATCCGCATAAAGTCGAGCCTCGGGAGCAGGAGCGTGATGGCGGTAGGGAGCGTGGTTGCAATGTACGCCGCCTCAAGCGGCAGCCCCCCCTTCACAGTCAGCGTCGTCAGCGGCGAGGCGCGGATGGGCGAATGATGCGTGAGGTGTTCAGGTTGCATGCTGCGGAGGTCGGCGTTCCTGTAAGTCGTGGCGGTGAGATGGCGGAGCGACGGGAGGGCCCTATCCCAGGCGAGGGTGTCGGCGCAGAGATTGACAAGGTCGGACATCGGTATCGTGAGGGACGCAAGCCGATCCAGCGAGCGCAGAAACGGATGATACTGCGCGTCCCACCATGCACTGTGTTTGCAGTGAAGCTCGTACATCATGCTGCTGTCGGGCGCTTCGAGCATTACGATGTCGTTGGCTGAGATAGCCAGAGACCAGGTCCCTGAGACCTTCGTCGCAAAAACTCGGATGGTATTGGGGATTCCTAGCGCGTCATGGCCGATGAAGTTCATACTCGCATCCCCCGTCCTGTTCATGAGAAACGCGGAGAAGTCGTCACCCGCCCAGAGCACAAGGTCGGTAACGGTGGGAGGCACACCGGGGAGGAGAGACAGAGTTTCATCGCTGAGGCCATGGAGCTCCAGCGATACGAGGCATGGGAATACCTCGAACAGGCGGGAAAGCCCAACACCGCTGGAAGCGCCTATGACCTCCGCTTGATAGACACCCCCGCGAAACTTGCGCACGGAGGGAAGCGGGCCGACCTCACGAGGGATAGCAAATTCAGTTATGTCCAAAGACTCGAGACGAGGTGCATACTCGCTCCAGTTTCCGGGAAAGCAGAAAAACGAGTAGTGGATGGTCAAGTGTTGCAGCAATGGGGCGGGGCGGTCGAAGATCTCGATCAAGGCGTCGTCGGGAACATCCTCAAAAAAGATATACTGGATCCTGCTCATATGCTGAGCAAGAATCTGCGTGATATGGGGCACGGCGTCGTCGCAAGCACCGGAGGTATACCAGGTTAAGCGGAAGGGTAGTTGCGAGGACCGCGATAGAAAAACCGACAACTTCGTCGCACTGGATCGCTGGTGACCTATGATGAAAGCTACTGTCCACAAGCGACGGTCGGCTATGGCAATTCTGCGCCAGGCGCGGGATACCTGCGAGACAGTGATGCGTTCCTCGATGTGCAAAGACCGGAAGCACTCCTGGAGGATTTCAGAGGGCAGGCGTCGTAATGGGTCAGGATGCACGTCGTTGAACCGCTCCAGAAAATCGGCACAGGCTTCCTTGGCGGCAGTCTCTATGGCAGCAGCGACGGCGACGACAATGGCGCGCAAATCTTGTCCTGCTTTACTGCCCCATCGTCAATATGAAAATTTCCGACTTTGTGCATAGCGCTACCTCTGACCGTCATTACCAGCCTCTTTCAGAGCAGCACGGAGCGCGTCGGTAGCGCACGCGTACACCTTGTCGCGGTAGAGCGGAGAGAAGGAGAACATCGCGCCTTGTTTGCGCTTGTTGACTGCCTCTTGAACCCGGCGCTCGCAACACTCATTCTCTCGCGACAACATCGCCATATCATGCGCAACTTCATTTTATCTGTATTTGCTCGATCAATCAATAGTTGACCTGGGTAAATTTTCATCTTGCGCTGTCGGCCCTGCCTTATCTGCGCGCAGCAAAATTCTACAGTCGCGCTCTGGATGCGCTATGGCCGCTGTATCTTCTCTCATGGATAGCACACGCAAAACTCGTTCCACGCTGGAGGGCCGATACGGCGCCGTCCCCGCCTGTTTGCGACGCGCGCTGCCGATCACAACGACGCGAAATCGCCATGCGAAGGACCAGTTCACGGATAGAGGATAGAACGCGTGCGCCTGCTTCTCGTCTGGCGCGCCGGTGACATGCGCGCATACCGGCGAGGGCGACGCTATATCAAGAGGTCTGGCGTTGCTTGTCCGACTTCTCGCGCCTTCTCTGGCGTCCGGTCCCACGCGCGCCACAGAAATAGACGGTGCTAGCCGGTGCTAGCTCAGTCGCAGCTGCGCACGCCCATTCTGCTCAGGATCGCGCGGCGCCGCCGTCAATCCTACCCATCTCGGCCCTCGCCCATCCGCCCGTGTTCCGTCGTGCTAGGCTGCTCCCGCGAAGGGAGGAAGGAAGGAAGGAAGGAAGGTTTCAGGCGGGGAGGTCCCAATCAGGGACGACCGCTCCGGGCGGAATACACGCCACGGTCCGCACGTCAGCCTTCTGGACGCGACGGCCCTAGCTTCGTCGGTGTGCTCAAAGCAAACCTTGCACGTCCGGATAGCTCTGCGTCAGCTTGCGCGGCCTGGAGGCGGCGAGTACGCGCGCCCAGACGCAGCTCCTTCCCGTTCCGATCGAGCTTGCAGGATGCACGCGAGAGATACCTCGGTAGACGCAGGGCCAGCTGGCTAGCATCAACGCTCGCAACGCTCGCAGTACCGAGCGCGTGTGGTACGCCGCATCGGAGCGATCGAAAAGCAGCTATACTGTACAGTCTCGACAGCTTGCCTTCAAGCGCGCGCTTGGTGCCGCGCAGCTTTGGCGAACTGCGGAGGCGCGCTCTGATTCCATCCTCCTGTGATATTTTCTGACGCGACACGACGCCAGATTTTGATTCTTTGCTGTCCGAGAATGGTGCAGGCTTGAGAAGAGTCGTGTGCCAGGTGCTGAAGCGCGCGGGGGGCATGCAGTGCGAGATTTTGCGGTAGCCGAGTTGAACAGTGTCGGGCGGCGCGAACCTCCCTTTATTGAGAGACAACGAAGGAGCATTGTATATTCCCTGCGCAGAGGGATTGGACATGAGCTACAAATGTTCCGGTAGTTAACGCAAGAGATCAAAACTCGAGGGAAAGCACTAGGATCCTGTATGGGTATTTGGGGTACCGATGAGCGGAACTCACGAAATTATTGAGTACAGCTACGTCACGCACCGTATGTAACTTGCGTTGACCGTCTCGGGCTGAGCACGAGACATTACACTCAATCTCGGGAGTCAGAACTGAGCGCAGTGTACACGTCCCCGTCCAGAAGGTCAACGATGATATCGCCCGTATATTCGTCTTTGATCTGTACGCGATGCGCCAATCGTGTGAGGCTGCTGAAGTCTGCATCGCAGAGTCGTTCAGCGTCTTCCGCCACAATGGACAAAGCGTCGAGCTGTTGAAGGCTGTGCGAGATTAGGAAGGGGATGGTGCCGGCCAGAGAAATAACGGCCGCGGCGTAGTCGTCATGCAAAGCATATCCCCATGCCAATGTGAGCGTCAGCTCCGCGAGCTGCGCAGTACGGATGGGGGAGTAATTCGAGGTATTGCTCGCGCGCGGTCGGTGTCGACGTGGGTGGAGATAGTGATGGTGAGACAGCACAGGGATGGCAGGGACTTCTCCAATACGAGGCTGGCGCGGCATAGATCGACCATAAAGCACATAGGTAGGGTCAAGGTTGCAAGGCGGTCAAAGGAGCGTATAAACGGATGGTACTGAGCGTCCCACCAGGCGCGCTTGTACGTATTGAGCTCGTATTTCAACCCGCCATCAGCGCCTTCGACGTAGCTTCGAAAATCGCTGCGCGGTCCGGATGATGAAAATTTCACTGCGCGCAAGATGCGCTCGGCTGATTCCGCATCTTGACCTCCTCCGCGTCGCGACTCGTCCCCGCTAATCGCGGTCCGCAATTCTTCAGTGTTTCCACATGGCTTTCGCGCACCTGGGCACGTAAAACGCGGAACAGCGGTCTGCGTGCCCGGAGAAGCATGTAAACGTCGGGCTCGTGAGTCGTCCTAGCATGTCAGCGCCTCAAGACTAACTTTTCCTGAGTCATTACGCTAGTATCCACCGCAAATCAAATTCTAGATGCTGAGCGGTACTGCGCTAGCTCGCTCGTGTGCGTGTTTACAACTCCATTCCTTGCAAAGTCTGACGCGGACTTTACTTATCTGTCCCGTCGCGTCTCGTACAATAGATTGAATCTGCGGTATGACATACACTGTGCGTGACGCTCTCTATGTTCCGGTGCGAGTAATGCCTACACTGGGCATGCACATCTCTCAAACGTTGATGCTGCATTAAACCCCAGCCCGGTCCGTCTACACCTCAGCTAAAGTCTAAAGATACATCCTCATTGTTCCCTCACCCAGATCAACGATCTTAACATCGCATTACTGCAGTGGGAAGCCAGGACCTCTGGGTCTATCTAGATGGACATCAGGAAGTTCCAAGGCCCCGAGGCTGTAGTAGGCGCGCCTGCAACCATCACACTGTCGGCGTCAGACATCTCGGTCCCAGTGTGACTGTGTCGCATTCGTGCACTGCGCGCGTGCAGAACGATCGACGCAACAGTAATAAAGTTACCCTGGACAAGCACGGGCGCGATGCTGGCTTACAGCTCTTCTTCTCATCCCGCCATCTCGACACCCTCATGCACGAGCAGGACTCGCTTTTACGCACTGTCTCTCTGCGTGCGCGTCATTCAGGCCTGTTGCAGAAACCATCTTCGCACAGCGGCGGCGGCAGCGGCGCTTCCGTACTTCAGAAGATTGCTGGTTTCCTCGGGGGTTTCTTGGGTTCCAAGAAGCAGGGCCAAGACGGCAAAGGAAGCGGGAACAGCTCTCCGCAACACCCTGGCAGCGGTGAGGACGGTCGGCCCCGCCTGCCTACGCCCGCTCCGCAGCCCGGCAAGGGCTCTGGCGCCAATCCTCCCGGTGGCGGCTCAGGCGCTGCGACGTCTACAGACCGCGGCGCGGCAAATGCTGGAAGTGCTCCCTCAGGCTCTACCACGCCCGGTAGACCCAGCGCGTCTGCGCTTTCAGCGAGCACGACGCCGACGCCGCGCAGGTCGCCGTCTTCGAACAGATCGACCTCTCAGCTGCATAGCGGCACCTTGCACCCATCTCTGCCGCTCAGCGCATCCGCTCCGCCCGCGCAATCACCCACCGTGGCACCAGGCCCGTCTGCTTCGTCGACTGCTGCTGGCGACAATCAACCAAACAGCGGCGGCAAGAAGAGCTTCCCGCTCGCAGCAGCGGGTGTTCTAGGCGCCGTGCTTTCATTCCTTGTCGTCTCAGCAATAGTCTGGGGCCGCTGGTACATCCTCCGAGCGCGGAGACGACGCCGCCAGAGGCCACCTGAATGGGACTTCAACGTCCGCAGCGCAAAGCGCGAGACGACTGCATCCTCTCGTTTTACCGCTGGCAGCGGCACGCTGTCGACCTCTGCGTCGACCATCCCGTATTTCATCAGCGCTGACGAAGCAGGGCACCGCGAGGTCGTCAAGCGCAGGTCTGACTCGTCGTTTGATCATGCCATCCCAAACCCATTCGCACATACCTCTGACGAGGGGGAGATTGACCCGTTCGCCTCAGATGAGGACGCGAGCATGGTGACGCTGCGGCGCGAGAACACGCACATGACGCGGTCGACGATGTCTGTATGACACTCACGGTTTGGATTGTATTTCTATGCCTGAGATGCAGCATCCCGAACATGATCAAGTCGCAGAGAGTCAGAGAAGCGGGGCAAGGGAGCAACTCGGATTGACGCGGCAGGCCTATATCTCCAGCGGTGCCGTCATCCCAGGCGCAGGGAACACGTCCTTCTAATCGGCGAATAGATGGAAGCGGAGCAAACTCGAGAGGGGTAGAGAATGACGGTAGCACCAGAGAATCAGACGGGGTACGTTGCCGCCCCAGTTTCCGGAGATACTGAAAACCCACTGTAGATATGATTCTGACATAAGAGTTCCTTTATGGCATAGAAATCGGCGTAGGAGATATTGCGCGCATCTAGGACATACGGAACGGGAGCGGGGAAGACCGCGATAGCAGGACGGACAGCATCGTCGGATCGATGGTTGTTCACGAGAGGATAGCCTCGTCCAACGCCTGACGGTCGCCAAGCGAAATGCGGCACCATGCGCGGGATACATCTGAGGAGTCATCAAAATCCAAGGCCCGAAAGCATATTAATTGCAGTTCAGTGGGCAGGCGTCGCAATGGGTCCAGATGCATGTCGTTACACTGTTCCGGGACATTGTCACCGGCCTCGGTCACAATCGAGTAGACGGCATTCACGACGTTGTGGATATCATCCCGAAAATTTTGCGAAGCTTTGCTGCTGCATTATCAGAATGAATGGAGGAATTGAAGCAGAGCGCTACCTAGGTAATTCCAGCTTAGCTTCGTCCAGAGCGGCGCGGAGCGCATCCATGGTGCAGTCGTATAATCTGCTGCGGCAAAGCGGCGAGAGGACGACCATCTTGGTTTGTTTGCACTTGTTGACTGCCTCTTGATCTCGTTAGTATCAGCGCTCGGCATGGCCACTATCCCGCCTCGGCGTCACCAGAGCGTGCTGAACAGCGTTTCAGCTCTTAATGCCTCAGTGTACGAATTCGTGGCGGACCTGAAAACGTAAATATCCCCCATCTTGCTCTGTCGAGCCTGTCTTAACCTGTATGCAGCAAAGCTCTGCAGTCATGCTTTAACGGCGCCGACGCCGTTGTATCAGTGCTCAGGAGTGCCGTAGGCCCAGCCGCGAGAAATTCTGCTGAAGACTGGAATGCTGCGGATAGTGATCTGCTCACCTCGCTGCCGACCGAACTGGCTCTGGAGTGCTTCAGGCAGCTCGATTTCCGGGACCGCATTACTGCATCACACGTCTCACGTATCTGGCGCCGGGTTACGCTCGCTGACCCTGCTCTATGGAACGAATACGTTCTGCCTTTTGATTATCAACGTGATGATGCTGTCCTGGCCAACGCGCTATCGGCGATGCTGTCGCGGTCCAACCCGCTTCCCTTCCACTTCTCATGCACACCTGTCTACCAATCTCTCCCCGACTTGGTTCTTGCTATCCTTTCCCAGAATATGGATCGGATGGCCAGTCTCCGGATTGGCCCTGATTTTTCGCGGCTGTCGCACCTGGATGCGCCCATGCTCACTCGTCTATCATACGGCAACCCATTGCCAGTCAAAGCAGATTTCCCTGCAGACTGGGTCGCGTTGCGCGCTCCGCGTCTGGAGCTTCTGGATATCGACTGCCCGTTGCCATCCGACCTATTACCTATGCCGACGCTGCGCAACTTGATCGCACACATACCGCACAGCGGAGCTTTCGACATGCCATTCGCCATCTTATTCCCGAACCTGACAACACTTACGCTTGGCGGAATAACCCAGGAGTCCTTAAAGATGCTGTCCCGCCTCCCACGATCTCTCACAGCCGTCCACTTGAGCGCCGAAGCTCCGAGTCGCACGGACTACACGCACTTTCTGCATGCGTACTTACCTTTCAGCGTGCGAGAACTCTGCATAGACTATGCGGATAGGCCATTCAATGCAATCGCGCTATTTATCCAACGGTCCTCCGCTGCCAGGACTATGGAGGTCGACGACGTTGTCATTCATCTCCACGACATCGAGACTAACACTACCTGGTCCATCGGCTGCGAGATGGACGTCCGCATGCACTGGAAACCTGACGTCTTGGCCCAGCTGCGACACTTTCCAACCCTGACACTCCCGCTCTACGATTTTGCGGTCATCCATAAGAAGCACACCTGGGATCGCCAGCTTCCCGACTTGCGCAGCCTCACGCTGACCATTTTGGAGCCCGATGTGCAAATGAACCGGCTCGTCCGCCGGCGTAGTGCACGCTCACACACCGCGGGAATCCACATGCCGCTACTCGAGTCGCTCACGCTGAGCTCGCGTGAGCGCATCACCGGCGCAAAAATGGAGATGCTGGCTTCCATTGCGTCGTATCGCCTGCCTGCAATGCTTTCCAACGCTCCGCAACCGCTGGCGAGCATTTGCATTCGACAGGAATCTCTCACAGACGTAGCGCGCGATGACGTTGCTCCGTTTCTCGCACTCGCACGGCGCGTCGTTGTAGAGAATACGATGCATACGCAGTCTTCTCCGGTTGTATTCTCTGCGGAGCAGAGTATTTGAGGCTGATGCTGCATTCAGCTATGTTGGTCGCCGGCCCCGTTGTCATACTAGTAGAAAGTATGCGCGATCCGGAGCGAGCCTCATTCGTCTTTGGGGGACAACCGGACTCTGCATCACGCAACTTCACGACTACCTCAGGCCCATCCGAGCAGTGCAGTGTGCCAGTGTACTAGTTGCCAATGTGCGAGTAAAATTTCTGTGTAGGCGCGTATTGATTATCGTCTAAGCTATTCACAAAGTTTGCATGCTACATGTTTTTCAAGCGCACATGGAAGTTAACCTCCTGGGCCCTACTAAATTTCACAGAGATTTCGGTTTCGGTATCGATTCATTTGATACAGTTCAGGGTGGCAACAAAGTACAATAGTCCGAGTCTCTTATGTGCGAATGAGAAAGAGATATGAAAAGACAGTTTAAACGGACATAGTAGAAACAGTGCGCTTCGTATTCCCGCGCTGCAACGCGTCAGCGTCACGGTCGGATTCCACCTCGAACGGGTCATACTCGGGCCCATCGTGCGGGTGCACAAATGGATTTATCCGCATCGGGCGCTCAATGACCCCCGCCTCGTGCGCGCTGAGGAACTGCGGGACCGTCGACACAGTGCCCGTCGAATCCGTCCCCACCATGGACATGCTGGGAGCACGCCTCAAAGACGATGACAGAGAGCTGAAGTCGCGGTCGTCGGGCACAGCGCCTGCGCCAACACCGAAGTCCCACTCGGGATGCGCGCGCGCACGGCGCCGTCGTCGCAGCCAGAACCACAGGCCCCATATGATGCCGGAGACGACGAGGAAGGAGAGCACGGCGCCCAGCGCGCCTGCCGCTGCCAGCGGGAACCCCTTCTTGGGTGTGCTGCCCGTTGACGCGGACTGGGAAGCGGCGCCGGGTGAAATCGTATTCGTCGTGGATGGCGTGATGCTTTTGCTATTGTCCAGCGCTGGTATCGAGGAGCTGCGAAGCGATGTTGCCGTTGACGACGGACTGGCAGAATCGGAGTGTACGGAGATAGGGGTTGTGGTGGGGGTTGCGTCTCCGTCTCCCTTCGACGAGGATGCTTCGCCGGCAGAAGGACTGGGAGAGCTGGTTGACGGGTTAGCAGCACCGCCGGGCTTGGTGTTAGACTCGGTTACAGACGAAGTTGCGGGCGGCGGCGACGCGGTACTGGCTCCGTCCTGCCCACCGCCTGCGACGGGGGGAAGCGGCGAAGACTGGTCAGGCGGTATACCGGGCGGGGGAGGAATAGAAGGCTGAGGCGGTTCATTTTTGCCTTTATCCTTCCGATTGTCGTCTTCGTCGTCCGAATCGCTGTCCGAATCGTTGTTATCGTTGTCGGTCTTCTTATTTTTGTTTTTGTCATCGTCATCGTCCGAGTCATCGTCGCTATCACCACCGGAGCTGTCGCCGTCGCTGTCATCGTCGCGAGGCGCAAGGAATCTGATGGCGGCGCGAGGGTTATCGTTTCGAGGCCGCGCAAAGACCACTGAGCGACCCATATCTCGTCGCTGCATGAGATCCATTTGTTCTCCGAGTCGCCGGGAGTCAGAGAGCCTGGCACTAGCAGACCCGCGTGCCCTAGCGCGCAGAAACGGAGCAGTTCGTCGCGATTCCAGCTCGCGCATAACAGAAACAGAAAGTGCAGAGAAACGGTGCTGTGAGGGGGAGGAAAAGAGACAGCGCAAGCGCAACGCGAGCGGTTAAAGTACAGAACGCAGTCCGGGGCGTCGCGTCGTCGATACAGGGGGCAGAGTGTGCGTGCAGTGCAAGAAATCCCAGCAGCGCCAGTGCAGAAGGCGACAAACCGAGAGCCGCCCGCGTTTGGCGGTGATGGTTGCAGAACAAGCTGGGGAATTTGCCGTTACGGTAGTTGTTCACGGATCCGGACTCCAGGGCGACCGGGCGACGTTTGCCTATCGCCCGCACCGCGAGCTGTCTGAAGCAGGCCCTTGAAGCGATTGGAAATTCTTTACGAGATAGACTAGCATCATTTGTGTAGTTTGGACTTCTGGGAGCAGTAGAAGGCGCACATGCGCAGCCACCAGCTACCGTTTGCTGTGTTAGCGAACGTAGCAGGGTGCCAAGCCCAACTTGAAGCGTACCCCTAAGCGCAAACGTGTGTGTACACTTGCACCGCAACGGCAGCTATTGCAATCGAACAGAAGAGGAGCCGCCAGCAGAAACGATCCTGAGGGCCAGCGGGGTGCTGCAGAGCGTTTGAACCGAAGAAATGTGGCCAACTAGCCAGGCGCGAGATGCACTGAAATTTATGGCAGCCCTTCCTTCGTTCGAGAAAGCAGAAAAGTCCGGCGGAGAAGTCGTGCACCGCGGCGCGAGGTTGCCGGTGCTGTTTAAAGAGCATAACGAACAGGATTAAGCCTCGACGGTACGCGGATGCATCAACCGACCGGGCCGCCAGCTATAGTATCCTGTTGCTTAACTGCATGCGAGTGAGAAGCCGGAGTTGCCAAGCCCAAGCATGCGCAAAACACGAGTCCATGTATGAACTGCAAGGGTGATATTTGGCATGGATGGCTGTACTTTAAGCTTTAAAGCATATGGCACCAGAAGGAGCGCGAAGTTCCTTGAACCTGGCACTGGCACCGCGTTGCAAATAGCAAAGTCCCAAGGCTTGGCGATTTAATGAAAGAGTAAGAAGCAGAATGGACCTGCGGATACCGAGTAGCAGTGCGCGCTTGGACGCAAGCTGCATGGCGTTCAGATGAGCCTGAAATGGTAGGAAGTTGGTAGGAAGACAGGAGCGGGCGCTTGCTGTAAAGTCCGACCGGCGTTGATCAACCCGGAAGCAATGCTCCTTATCCCCGACCGCAGCCAACTGCAGCCAACTACCGTCCGAGTTGTTGTGCTACAGCTCAGGTTCTACTAAGTTCGACTGTGCTATATCCAGGCTTTATTGAGGCTCTGCTGCTCCAAGTTCTTCTGGCGTTTGTCCGGGCTTCAACTGGCTTATCTTGCTGCGTCCGCGAGCACCTCTGTATCATCACGATCACAGTCGCGTTTCTTCACTTGCTGTCCTACGCCTGCCTCGCTGCTGCACGTGGGTTCTGCGCTGTCACTCATGCTCCGGTTCATCATCGGTCTTCGCGTCTTGCAGCACACCGACAGAAATACGTGGCCATAATAAGATAAATATCATTTAGGGTAAAGTGTTGCGTATGGTGCTACGCGCGCGAAGGGTTATATATCATCGAATGCTGGTGTCGTCTCGCTCGCGCTCAGCCGGGGTACGGGATGCTCACGTAGCTCCACTTCGCGGCGGCGCGCACGGCCCTCTTGGCGGCGCGGCGCAGACGCGCGAACTTGGCCGAGTTGCAGGACTTGGGCGGCGCCGGAGAGGGCTCCGGGGCCGGCGCGGGCTCGGGCGTGGGCTCGGGCTCGGGCGCTGGCTCTGGCGCGGGGGTGGGCTCGGGCTTGGGTGCCTGCGTGTTCTCCTCACTGCGGCGCGCGTTAGTCACGCCTGGCTATAGCGCAAAGGAACAAGGGCGACGTACACGGTGAAGGGGCGCTTGTCCGCGAGGCAGGTCTTGGCGTCTTGTGCCTCGTTGATGCGCGCGTCGTTGGCGAGGAGGTCCATCTGCGGCTGCATGCACGCCGGGTCCTTGGGCAGCGGGCCGAACTGCTTGGTGTACGTGTACAGCACGTTCGACTGCGTCCAGTCCTCGGGGTACGCGACGTTCGCGTAGCCGTCTGGCACGCAGGACGAGTCCGCCACCGCCTTGTGCCACTCGTCCGAGCCGCTCATGCCCTTGTCGAGCGAGTGGCCCGCCTCGTGCAGGAACACGCTGTCCGGCTCGACATCAGCACTTGCTCACGCAGAGGGGAAAGCACGCACGTAACGCCGCAGTCGCCGTGGAAGCGGATGAACTCGCCGTTGTAGTTGGCCGCAGAGCATCCATCGGCCTGCGTCGCGAGCGCCGCGCCGACATACGAGCGGATGCCGACGGGCACCGTGGCGAAGCGGTCCTGCATCTGGTCGAGGCTCATGTTCGCGTCGCCGCAGCGGCACAGCGTCCAGCTCTGCTCGCAGTCCTCGTACGTCACCTCGCGCGCCTCGAGCGCGTTGACGTCGCAGCCCTGGTCCTGCGCGTGCTCGATGCACTTGGACGGGATGCTCGACGGGATGCCCGTGCTCTTCGGCCGGGAGATGTCCTCGAACTTGATCAGCGGGTCGTGCAGCCCGTCCGGGAAGAGCGAGTCCTTCCCCAGGCTGTCGGCCGCGACGGTGAGCGCGGCGGCGGCGATGACGGCGAAACGGGTAAGCATTTTGCGAAAAGTGGAAGTGGAAATGAAATGAAAGAAAAAAAGTGAGAAAGTGGGGAACGGGGGAAAGGCTGGGTTGGGATTGTCATGTCGGCAGTTTATAGCTGGCGGCTAGCTCCCCACGTGGTACCATCGCAACGCCAAGAGCGCAGTTGGGCTAAATATGGAAATGCGATGAGCACGGAATCAAACCTCCGGCGTTCGGGCTCCCGCGGTGAGCACGAAAGTGAATTCAAGGGTACGGGACGAGGAAGTGCAGGCAGCGTGCAGATATTTCTGCAGGCAGAAGCGCGAAGGAGTTCGTTCATACAGAATTTGGCATCACGGTCATGCTCACGAGCCGCACCGAGCACATGCGTCATACGCCAAGAAGATCAGGGCGATGCTCGGTGGCTTCCGCAGCTCGGAGGTGGGGAGAATTTGCTGGCAGCTCACTGGCAGATGCAGCTAATGATGGAAGTGCAAAGGAATTGCACTGGATGTCTCAGGAAAGACGAATTACTCATCCGATGCCCCGGAGATTGCTGCTCCTCAGGGACACTTTTGTGTCGGGGGGTTCAATGAGGCAGGTACATATGAGACATGCTACAGAAAGCAACGAGCTACCGTATAGACTCAACTCTGACGCGCGGAATTATTCAAATAACGAAGCGGATGGAAATACAATGGGACAGCTTATAGACCGGCTGCATGGATGGATCTTATTCACGGATACTCTACGCGCGACGCGCGGGGGAGAACACATCTCGGAACTGGCTTGTGAACGAGAGCGTAGCGCGGGAGAAGGCTCGTCCGTTGAGGCGGCGAACACGGTATCCGCACCTCAGGAAAGACGAGCGAAGTACACATGGGCGTGTTTCTCACGTCGACGCGCTCCGCGAACAGCACCATGTCTATGCCAAGGACGCCGGACATACACTGCAGCTCGATGTACACGCCCGATATCGGCCGCCTGCTGTCGGAAAATAGCCGCCGGCGCGAGTCGTCGGCGAGCTACGGGCCATGACGCGCGAGTTTAAGGTGTGCGGAAACTGCATTGTGATACATGCGAGCACGGGCATGTAGAACCCGGCCTCAGGCTGGTGAGAGTGCGCGTGTGAGTAGTCAGAAAGCGAGGGGGTGATGCGCTGCGAGGCAGGTAGAAGTCATCGATCCCGTATGCATGATTTGAGCCGGGGCAGGTCCACCAGGTCCGCGAGGGGGAGCGCCAGCATCGAGAAGCAGCGCATGCGGCACGAAAGTCATCTAAAGCATCTGCCAGTGATTGTAGTATCCAATAGACCAAGTCATGGCACGCAGATACTGCCTAGCAGCCACGCGCGAGTTCCAGCGGACTGCTGTACGAGCAGCTCGAGCGCATCCGAAAAAGACGCTGCAGCTGAGCGTCGATGAATAGCTGGCGTATCCAGCACTGCAAGAACGCCTGCAGAAACGGAGTGCGGGCCCGGGACCGAATTCGGACAGTCAGGTTCGGAAGCACGCAGTGAGTGAGCAATCGAAAATCCGGAGAGCCGGCATGAGCAGAAATTAGGGAGGTAGCTAGATCCGTGGAAGTCTAAAAAAAAGCATGGAGCGTGTGCGGAAGTCCAATAGAATAGAGCGCGAGCACAGCAAGCTTAGGAAACGAAGAACAGATCCAGTCCAGCAGCCTTGTATCTGAGCGGAATTATTGAACGAGGAGACGCAAGCAATATACTGCCATAGGCAGGTCTGTAGTTCATCTTGAAGTGTATCTAGCGGAGCAATGCTTCACGGACTAGCAGCGTTCGGGTGAAACGGTTCAAGAGGCGGTAAACAGTCGCAAACAAATCCCGATGATTTCGGTCTCACCATCTTACCACAGCAAAATATACGAATGCGTCAAGGATGCCCTCCGCAGCACCTGGGATACAGCTCTTGAGGATGCTCATAGGTAGTGCTGTTCTTCAAGCTCTGGATTCTTTCTGATTACGCGCAGCGAAGCAGCTGAAAATCTGCCAGGTCTTGTCATCGCTGTAGTGGCTGCCGTGCAGTCCGCCGTCAGCGAAGCCTGCGCAGACTTCAAAGAGCAGTGGAACGACTCAAACCCCGACCCGCTGATGCGCTTTCCCGTTGAGGTGGTCGTCGAATGCTTGAGGCCTCTGCAGGAGAGTGGGCGCTTAGCCGTCTCACACGTGTCCCGCGCATGGCGCCGCGTTGCCCTTGCCGACAAACGCATGTGGGCGAACATTTGCATATCGCACCGGCGCCTGCAGCCGGACAAAATTGATAAGCTGGTGACTCTCTTGTCACGATCGAGTCCGATACCGATTACGCTCTCATGGGATGCACACGGCGCATCGGCGAACAGATTTACCGCAGCTATGGAACCGTTGTCCCGCAACATGCACCGTATACAGTATCTGGCCATCACCGGTGCACACAGCGCTGCCCTAGCCGTCATCTTCGGCGTCCCTGCCCCCTTACTCCAGAATATGACGCTCAGCGCGGACGGCTTTGTTCAGCTACCTGGATGCTGGGGAGATCGCCACGCGCCTCGCTTACGGACACTCACCCTCGATCTATTCACTGTCCCTCGCGCGTTCGCGCCACTTTCTGCTCTGCGCGAATTTCGCGCACGTCTTCCCGATCGCTCGAGCCATAATCTCAATGACATCGGGCTACACAATCTTTTCAGTATCTTTCCTGGGCTTACTCTGCTTTATCTCGACCACATCTCCAACGAGACTCTGTTGATGCTTCCCGCCTTGCCTCGATCAGTAGTCGACGTCGACCTCTCGTCCTTCAACAGACGCCCAGTGAACTTTTCTTCCTACATCGAGCATCGCATAGACCTTAGCCCTCGCCGCTTTCGCGCACGCTGGGCACATAGTATCGCAGCCACAATCGACGCCTTTGCCGCCAAAGTACACACGACATGGTCCATGACCGTCCTCAGAAAGGAGGTCATTTTGGAGACCAACGACAGCGGCGCAGTGTACAGTTTCACCCACCAGTGCTGGTGGGCTGCACAGCGTCCATTTATGTGCCGCCTGGACCGGCTGGAATCCCTGACGCTGCCCTTCTCCACCATGATAGCCTGGGCCTCCGACCAGATCGCCTGGGACAAGACCCTCCCCGCGCTCCGCACGCTCGCCTTCACAGAAGACGGCGACAACAATCTACACGACACCCGCATGCTCCTCGCCGAGCACCGAGACGGCTCCCTCACGGTGTCGCCCGTCCGCACCCCGCAGCTCGAGTGCCTCACGCTGACGGTCACTATGCCCGAGAAGGTCAAGGCCTTCCTCACCACAGCATTTCCGACGCTGCTGCCGCTCCTGGTCGCGTATCAGCAGTCCCAGCTTGCGATGCTGCTCGTCACAGTGCGGTGGGCCTTCAATCTGCGCAATTGCGACCTCGATCTCCATGCGCCCCTGGCGCGGCACGTGCAGTTCCAGGAGGAGCTCAGCCATGCCGTTTTTGCCGAGTATATTGGCGGGGAACTTGTGTGCGGACCTCAGCCTAGACTCATGAGCGAGAGTGCGCAGCTCAGCTATTTGTCATAAGCTTCATGTGCTTTCGACTAACCCAATGCACTCAGGGGAGCTCGTTGAGTACCGCTTCGACGCGGACGATCGGTTGTAGAAGGACATGTCATAGATTCAGCGGTGCTGGCATGGCTCGGATTGGAGGTCCCACCACGAGGTCACGGGCACAATTGGAAGTTAGAGGATAACTCTCGCTGAGCTCGTCTGCACAATGTGTCGCCTTCCGCTCATCTGCGTCCAGCGCGATAGTCAACTTACTCAGCTAGGAATTCTACAGCACACAATAGCATCTCGATCACGTTCATCATCCATGGTCATCTCCGGTGTAGAACACAGCGTAGTACACTGATTAAGCCAAGAATGAAAGTCACACGGACATCGTGGACCGCGTCATCTGCGTGTTCCCGCGCTGCAGCGTCCCGCTGCTCGTATCCGCAGCGTCAAACGGGTCAGCCTCCCCCTCATCCGAGGAGTGCGCGAAAGGATTGGGGGTCGCAGCGCTGGCCTGCACATGCTCAAACGACGAGTCCGACCTGCGTTTGACGACGTCTCGGTGCCCCGCTTCCTCTGCGCTAATGAAATACGGGATCGTCGAAGTTGAAAGCGTGCCGCTCAGGCCAGCGGCGAATCGAGACGATGGAGCCGTCTCGCGCTTGGACTCGGTGCGGACGTCGAAATCCCATTCAAGCAGGCTAGCACAGTGCGCGCGCCGACGTTTCCTTGCTCGGAGGAAGTACCAGAGACCCCAGATAATGCCCGAGACGACGAGGAACGAGAGCACGGCGCCCAGAACACCCGCGGCTGCGAGCGGGAAGCCCTTCTGTCCGCCGCCGCTGCTGTTAGGCTGATTGTTGCTAGTACCAGTCGACGGCGCAGCAGTAGATCCACCTGGCGCGACGGTGGGTGATTGCGCGGGAGGAGCGGATGCGCTGAGTGGCAGAGAAGGGGTACCACTGTACGGCTGAGACGTCGATAGGCTGTTTGAAGAAGGCGACGAGCGCGGCGGCGTCGAAGTCGTGCTCTCCGGGACCGCGGACACGCTTGGGCTACCAGGCTTGGATGAAGGGACGCTGCCAGCATTTCCCGCACCGCGGTCTGTCACAGATGACGTTGCAGCGGTGCCGCCGTTGCGCAAAGACGTGCCGGGCAGTGGAATCGGACCCGGTGGCGCTGGCTTCCCACCACTCTCGCCGCCGCCGCTGCCGCCATCTCCAGAAGGGGCTGGAGGTAATTTCTGCGGGGTGCCCTTTCCCTTTCCACCTCCATGGGGTGGATGTCCGGAAAGCCCACCCAGTAGGCCTGCTAACTTTGAATGGCCTGCATGCGAGCCCGGTTTACCGCCCAGAAGGCCCCCGGGCCTCTTGAGTGGCGCAAACCCGTGACCACCGAATAGCCCCGGCATCCGCGCGCGCAGGTATGCAGTGGGTGAGAACGAGTCCTGCTCGTGCACCCGTCGAGAAGTGGAATGGAAAGGAGACAAGCCAGCACATCGCCGGAGCCCTAGTGCAGGGTAACGTTGTTACGGTAGCCGTCGTGTCGATCTCGTCTGCACGCATGCAGTGCACGAATGCGATGCGTTGAAACGGGAGCCGAGACGCCTGGCGGCTATGTGATGGTTGCAGGACAAGCTGAGGAAGTTGCCGCATGTTTGGGTCGTCGGTGCCAGTTGTCGAACGGTCGCGATAGCTAAACTTCGGGAGTCGCTGAAGATGACGTTCCTAGGAGACGATTCAGCAGGCAGAATATACCATCACATCCAAAGTAAAACATGCCTAGTCGATGCAGCGGTCAAAGACTTCGCGGCGCTGCAACTTCCTGTCCTCCATCGGTGTGGAAAAAGTGGCTGCTTCTAATAAATGAGTGCGACAACGTGATGCTAAGGGTCTATGAATATCTAGCGCGAGATGGAACGTACCGACTCGGACCGGGGCTTGGGCTGTACGCGCCAACCGAGTATCAGTGTTGCATGCCCTCTGCAGGCATACCTCGCATCAAACCTAAGGAGCGTCATGCAAAGCGTCCTCTGTGTTGGATCGCGCATCCAAACTATCGAAGAGGCCTGATGGAGAGTCAGCATTCGTCACAGCTTGCAAGAATCGGAGGTAATTAGATATGCACGTCCGTGTAGAAAAGCGGAAATGCCTTCATTTGCGGTAAGAACATAGCGGACTGATGCAAACGAAGTTGGTCGCGAGACGCTGGACGAAGCTGATGTTCGCTGCGCGCTCAAAAGGAGCGTTGGGCCGCGTTTGCAAGTATAAATGCGCGGAATCTATGCGAGATTGGCAGAAATTTTGCGAACGGTGATTTTCGAGAACGGGTTGCGTCGAGGAGGAGGTCAAGATGCGGAATGAGCCGAGCGCATCTTTGCTCCTGCTCGTGCGGTGAAATTGTCGTCATCCGGACCGAGCAACGATTTTCAACTCACATAAAGCTCCAAGCTAATCTGATAGCTCAATAGCTGTTCTATGACTGGCTCGCTCGGACTTCCTGCACTGTGTCGACGTTCTATTTCGCTGCCAGCCTTTTTTTTCGTGATCATGGACTTACCGCGAAGGCGGGCAACCCTGACCAGCTACCCCGCATGCATCGCTGAAGAACTGCGTACCCGCACTCTGCGCCGCATTTCACCCGCGCTTCTGGCTGCGCTAGGGTCTGTGCTGTGTCAACACTTGCTTCGACGACGGGCCCGCGATTGTACCCGCTCCTTCCTACGAACATTGGCTAATCCAATGTGCTTGAGCTTGCGCTTTGTTTCTTGACTATCAAGCTGGCCTTGCGTCTACCATGAGCGCGCCCGGTGCGCGGTCTGGACTCTGGCGGGGCCGCGAGTTTGCGCTGGACGCCGATAAACCTGCTCGTCCGCGCACACGTCTCGAGCGCCACTACCGTTTTCCGGATGCTACATCACTGCTAACCCGCCACGCGAGCGCGACAGCAGCGGATGCGCTCGACGCGCAGAATGCGGCTGCGCCTCTGCTACGCGAGCTTTGCTTGGACATCTGCATCTGCCTCGAGTCTGGGACATGCGTAGAACTGCGTGACGACCTGCCGCTGGGCTGTCTGCTGGCGGCGAACTCGGTCGACGTCGATACCTCGCGCTCAACCAGAGCCCTGCCATCGCACCGAATCATCTGCTGCGCCGGTGGCCAACTTGCGTGCAAAACGTACCGATATCAACACCTCTACGCGTCCGGCGCCGGAATCGACCGTCATCGTCGACACGCGCATAGCGAGTGCTGGCGCTATTGCAAATGCGTCGCGGTCTGCTCGTCCGCCGCTCCCATTATGACGTCGAGCGCGACAATATACCATGGCCCTTCCTACGCCACCGTGCTATCGACGACATCGTCATCTCCCGCAGGGACTACGCTGCCCTGGGCGTCAGCGCCGTCGTTCCCCCTTCCGACGACAACAATCGTCACGCCGTTTCCGCTGCCCACAACTATCATTCCATTTCCGACCTTCCCGTCTATTCCCTTTCCATTCCCCTTGCCATTCCCAACCGATTTCCCGTTACCCACACCGATTGTCCCTCCCGCACCTTCGGCGACTCTCCCACCCTTACCCAACCCGACGAACGCACCCTTTCCTCCATTGCCACCCCTGCCAACGTTTCCCACGACCCTCACATCGTCGACAGCACCCACGATGACCACATCCACGTCGTCGTCTCCCACCGCATCCCATTCGCCCAACTCGAAAGGGACATCAACCGGCGCACCACCCACAGCGCCCAGCTCCGCACAAACCCCCTCGCCGGCACGACCGCCCGCGCTCAGCCCTGCGCAGATCATAGGCATTGTCTTGGGCCTCCTCGCGCTCCTCGGCGTCATATGGGGCGTCATCCTCTACCTGCGCGCCACGCGCGAACGCGCGCACATCGTCCCCAAGCTGGCCTTGAACCGCGACTCCAACTCGAGCTCGAGCGCCAATTCGAGCTGGTTGCTCAGTCTGAGAGGGATGAGCCAGGCGGGGACGTTTGCGAGTTCGATTTATCGACGGATTGAGCGGAGTGGGAGGAGAGTTGGGACTGGCGATGGGTCGAGGGAGGGGTATGGGTCAGTTTGATTCGATTGCATTCAGCGCTGCAGATGTGCCCGAGGTGTGAATCATCATTGCGGGCAACTCATTTGCAGAGCTGAATGCATGTATTTCTGGGGCTTCGAGGACTTCGTCGCCCATACGTTCCTGGTTGTATTTCTCCATTTGATCACCTCCTATGACTCGGAGAGCACACACCCGCAGCTCGATATCCTGCGGGTAGAGCTTCCAGTGGCCGCGGAGCTGCTCAAGCGCGACATGGCGGTCCTCGTGCGCTTGGCACAATGCGTGCTGACCGTCGCTGAGTATGTCAACTGTGAGCGCATGCGTGTATCTCTTGAAAGTGACTGCTGAGCGCGCTTTCAACTTCGAGAGACGTGCACCCGCTGACTGAGATGCCCAAGAGATTAGCTAGATCAACTCCGTTTGGAAAGACCTCCACAGGTCGTCGTACGTCGCATTCTATTCGCGAGAGACCCATAAATAGCTGATTTTACCGCACTGATCAGAAGAGATGACTGTTTTGACGTATTCACAGCACGAGGACCGAGTTTTGCTGCGCGTGGCGTAAGGTTGAATGACCGAAAAAATTTAGACAGCTTATTCGTGCGAAAATAAGAATATATAATGATTATTTAATCGAAAGCGTGATAGAACACGCTCGCTCGCGGTCTGAGACGTTGAGGTGAAAGCGAAACTATGCCGACGAGATGACGTCGAGCGCGACAATATACCATGGCCCTTCCTACGCCACCGTGCTATCGACGACATCGTCATCTCCCGCAGGGACTACGCTGCCCTGGGCGTCAGCGCCGTCGTTCCCCCTTCCGACGACAACAATCGTCACGCCGTTTCCGCTGCCCACAACTATCATTCCATTTCCGACCTTCCCGTCTATTCCCTTTCCATTCCCCTTGCCATTCCCAACCGATTTCCCGTTACCCACACCGATTGTCCCTCCCGCACCTTCGGCGACTCTCCCACCCTTACCCAACCCGACGAACGCACCCTTTCCTCCATTGCCACCCCTGCCAACGTTTCCCACGACCCTCACATCGTCGACAGCACCCACGATGACCACATCCACGTCGTCGTCTCCCACCGCATCCCATTCGCCCAACTCGAAAGGGACATCAACCGGCGCACCACCCACAGCGCCCAGCTCCGCACAAACCCCCTCGCCGGCACGACCGCCCGCGCTCAGCCCTGCGCAGATCATAGGCATTGTCTTGGGCCTCCTCGCGCTCCTCGGCGTCATATGGGGCGTCATCCTCTACCTGCGCGCCACGCGCGAACGCGCGCACATCGTCCCCAAGCTGGCCTTGAACCGCGACTCCAACTCGAGCTCGAGCGCCAATTCGAGCTGGTTGCTCAGTCTGAGAGGGATGAGCCAGGCGGGGACGTTTGCGAGTTCGATTTATCGACGGATTGAGCGGAGTGGGAGGAGAGTTGGGACTGGCGATGGGTCGAGGGAGGGGTATGGGTCAGTTTGATTCGATTGCATTCAGCGCTGCAGATGTGCCCGAGGTGTGAATCATCATTGCGGGCAACTCATTTGCAGAGCTGAATGCATGTATTTCTGGGGCTTCGAGGACTTCGTCGCCCATACGTTCCTGGTTGTATTTCTCCATTTGATCACCTCCTATGACTCGGAGAGCACACACCCGCAGCTCGATATCCTGCGGGTAGAGCTTCCAGTGGCCGCGGAGCTGCTCAAGCGCGACATGGCGGTCCTCGTGCGCTTGGCACAATGCGTGCTGACCGTCGCTGAGTATGTCAACTGTGAGCGCATGCGTGTATCTCTTGAAAGTGACTGCTGAGCGCGCTTTCAACTTCGAGAGACGTGCACCCGCTGACTGAGATGCCCAAGAGATTAGCTAGATCAACTCCGTTTGGAAAGACCTCCACAGGTCGTCGTACGTCGCATTCTATTCGCGAGAGACCCATAAATAGCTGATTTTACCGCACTGATCAGAAGAGATGACTGTTTTGACGTATTCACAGCACGAGGACCGAGTTTTGCTGCGCGTGGCGTAAGGTTGAATGACCGAAAAAATTTAGACAGCTTATTCGTGCGAAAATAAGAATATATAATGATTATTTAATCGAAAGCGTGATAGAACACGCTCGCTCGCGGTCTGAGACGTTGAGGTGAAAGCGAAACTATGCCGACGAGATGATCCGGGTCGAGGGGAGGGACAACACGCACAAACAAACTGCGATGCTCTCCCTCTCACCATTCCACCGTGGCACGCTGCGCGACTGCGTTACGGATGCCCTCCGCGCCCTTTGGAGTGAAGTTCAGGATAAAAGCTTAAGGTAGCGCTGCTCTATAAGAGCTGAATAACGTTCTGATAATGCACAGCAAAGCAACTCAAAATCTTCCCGATCTTGTCGAGGCCGTAACCGCCGCCGTGCAGTCTGTTGTCGACGAGGCATTTGCAGAATTCAAAGAGCAATGCAACGGTTCTCATCCAGATCTGATAATGCGACTGCCTGTGGAACTGTTCGGCAAACTCTTCGCGCCGCTAGACACTCTCGCCGAGCGCACCACCGTCTCGCATGTATCCCGTGCATGGCGTCGATTTGCACTGGCAGAAAGACGCTTGTGGACCCGTGTGATCTTGCCTGACACAACGGAGCACCAGCTGACGAGGCTATCGACGCTGTTGTCACGTTCCCACCCTCTGCCGTGCGATGTGTCTTGGGTGACGTATAACGAGTCTTCTGGCGACTCTGACAGCATCATTAACCTCCTGGCACAAAACATAGACCGTATACATTGCCTCGAAATTTACGCTGCCTCCTTCAGCGCCCTGCCGACCATCTTCAGCCGTGCTGCTCCGATTCTGAAGGAGCTGACCTTTCTAATCGTTCAAGATTACATCTGTGAACTTCCTGGTCCCTTGGGACCCCTACTAGCGCCCTGCCTGCAACGCCTATCGCTCGAAAACTTCTTTATCTCTCGCGGATTCGAGCCGATGCTGTCCCTGCGCGAGTTTTGGGGGCGTATTCCGAGAACAACTTTAGACGGGCTCGAGCTGCACAATCTATTCAACATTTTCCCCGGACTCACATCTCTCAGTCTCAACGGTGTTACCGTCGATTTCCTGTCCCTACTCCCCACCGTGCCGCCATCTATTACCGTCCTGCTGTTCTACACCTACAGCAGGTCGGTGGATTTCTCTGCGTTCATCAAACACCGCATCATCCATACCGTTCGGCGCTTTGAGGCGCACAGCGCTGATAATGTCCCAGCCACAATCGATGCTTTGGCGGCGAAGGTGCTTGGCAAATGGTCCATGACAATCGACTCAGGCGAGGAACGGGTTGCTTTGACGGGCGCCGACAGCGGTACACACTATATCCTAGTCTCGCCCGATAGGGACTGGTGGGATGTAGGACATCCCTTCATGCGCTGTCTAGATCGGCTCTCATCTGTGTCGTTGCCTCTCCGTGCCATGATAGACTTCGCGTCCGAGCGGGTCGTCTGGGATAGGATCCTCCCGTCGTTCCGAACTCTCACCATGACGGCAGGCTTAGAGGACATCGACGAATCATGGAACCTGATCTCGGCCCACGATTCTGCTAGGCCAGTGCGAGCCGCGCAACTCGACGAACTAACGCTCATGCTCTCAGCATCCTCCGACGTGGACGACTACGTCACGGTCGCCTTTCCGGCGACGATACCCCTGCTGGTGTCGTATAGCCGCGCCCAGCTTGCGGAAGTGCGCGTCGAGGTGGTGTGGGCGGGGCAGCTGCGCTTTTGCGACCTGGCGTGTCTCGCGCCTCTGGCACAGCGTGTGCTGATCCAGGAGCACACCAGACGGATAGTCATTGCCGAATTTCTCGACGGAGAGCCAGTGAGTGACCTGCAATTCAGCTCGTCCCCTGCTTTGGGCGACGCAGTGTGCGAACTTGAAGAATGACACAAACACTTTTGCGCTGGTCGTCTGTATTCGTTGTCCATATATTTCTCCGTCCGCTGAACAACTCCAGAGACATTTACTTTGAAGCACTGTCGTTTACTGGAAGATCATATTTGAACGGTTACATAGAGCGTCGAAACGAGATGTAAATCGGTTACTGTGCTCGCGGTCATTGATGGAGAATAATCAAAAAGGGCAAGACTGTGAACCCAGAAATCATTCAGGATGATGGCTCGAGGTAATTTTACCCTTATAGTACTCAGATTCAGCTGAATAATGGGACAGCAAAGCAACGGAAGATATACACGACATTGTCACCCCAGTTACCACCGCTGGCGAGCATCTACGTCCGGCCGCTTCTCCCGCCGTTTGTCACTCTGACTCGCGAGAGCGTCGAGCCTTTGCTACGGCTTGTGCAGCGCGTCGTCGTAGAAAGCGTACGCGAGTCCGAGAGCTCGTTTTCGAGGCACACCTGGATTCTGCATCACCCGACGCCACAACCAACTGATTCAAGCATGTAGTCGTCATATCGCAAATGAAATGTACCTTTATAGGAAAATACGATGGGGAAGCATGTGCTACTAGTTTGTAGAGTCCGAGCTTTGAAGCAATGACTGTGATCCATTCGGCCATCATACACTGCTTCCATCTTGTAAATAACTAGGATGACCGCCTGGGAGGTTAGATCCCTCCTTGAAACTCGACAGCTTTCAGAATCTAATACTCCAACACATGACACACTGTTGACAAGATACTCGCGGTTTCTGCTCCTATGATTGCGTTTGACTTCAGTGATAGAATAGGCAGTAACTGCGCCAGAGCCTTGCGCGCGCGGGACTGCACAAGACGCAGTATCAATGCGCTCTCGAACCGCAGGCCCTGCCGGAGAACGTCGATGCGCAGCTTGCGCAAGCCAGAAAACCGTTTCAGAGTGACGCTCAGCAGTTCATTGGGCGTCCTCTGAACGACGAGCGTCAGCTCTGGAATTGTGCATTCGGCAGGCAGGCCGACAGCGAAGAACTTCCATGCGGTGGCGTCGACGACTGCGGACTCCACGCGCTTGTTGCGGAGGTAGCAGTCCCAGAGCGCGGCGGCCATTCGTCGGGGTCGGTAGTCCACGAGAAAATTTCTCTGGCATTCCGTCGCGTCAATCACCGAGATTTTGTATACCGTTCGCCGAAGCCGCGTCAAGGTGAGCCGGACGGACTCAGTGAGCGCATCGCATGGAGAAGGCAATGACGCATGCGATGGTGAGTCGCGGCGGCACTCTAAGCCGACGTAGTCGAGCGTCAAGTTTCTGTACCGGGCATCGTCGAACCATGCGGACACAAAATGCTCCTGCGCCTCGCCGATGCGGCTGACCCACAGCTCAGGCACGCGTGCGAGGAGCCCGAGGACACGTGAGACGTGCCGAGGCCAGAAGGGCGGAAAGAGATGCGTCACGACGATGGTGAATCGCAGCAGGTTTGGACAGCACAAGAGGGGCTCGATTGCCTCAGCGATCTGGCTGGGCGTGAGGGTGGGGCACTTGGAGGTTAGGCACCGGATAAATGCGCCAGTGAAAGAATTCATGATACGAGAGATCGCACAGACGCGCTCGAAAGTCCAAGACCATGGGCTACGACGTTGATGCGGAGCGTGTGTAGGGATGAGAAACGCTCGAGGGTTACGCGTTGGAGTTCTGTAGCGCGCTGCAGCACGACGACAGTCAACTCGGGAATCGCACATTCAGTGGGAAGGCCAACGGCAAAGTAATGCCATGCATTGGCGTCCACAGTCGCCGAAGAGACGGTCTGCTGTTTGAGGTAGAATTCCCAGAGCCCAGGCGCCAAACGGATGGTCGATTCGTCCATGTAGATGTCCCGGCGGTGGTCCTCGACATCGAACACGGTGATCCCATACACGCCATCGCGCAGCGTTAGTGTAACGCGCACCGGAGCCCTGAGTGCGTCACATGGGCTGGGCAGCGACAAATACCGGCCTGACGACCGGCGCCGTACACGGCCGCAGTAGTCCAGCGTCAAATGGCGGAAGCGCGCGTCATTGAAGGCAGTCAGGAGAAACGTCTCGTGCGCCGCGGCGATCTGACCGAAGCAGAGTTGCGGCACGCGTGCGACGTCGTCCAGGAAGCGTTGGACGTCGGGATTGGCGGCCTGTTGCGAGCTCGGCGGGTCGAATTGCGCCATGAGGATAGTCAGGCGCGACAGGTTGGTGCAGGAAGTCAGTGCATTGCTGACGGGGCGTACGTTATCCGGCGTCAGCGTGAGTTCCTGGACGCCGGGCAACGGGATGCAGCACCAGGGGATGCATGCCGAAGCTCCAAAGACCACTTGGCTGAGGACAGGCAGGCACTTGGGATTTGCGGAGCGAACTGGTATGTCGTCGTAGTGGATCTCTCGGTCGTCGAATCCCGCCGAAAGAGTGCGCACAGCGGGCAGGTCAAAGTTGCAATACTTGAGGAAGTCCAAAAATTGCGTTTCCGACGAGTATTCCAGGTGAATGCGGACAATTCTTTGTCTGTGGTCGTCAAAAGCGTAAGAAAAGGAGGTGCCATAGTGGCGACGACATCCGCGAGCAAGTATGGTCACTTGCAGCGGTAGGTCGCGGCTCCGCGCGAGAAGCTGACGCAAGAAGCCTGCGTTGTGCGCCCTTTTCCATGGGTAGTAGACATTGCTCATAATTTCCCTCGTGTTCTGAGGCGGGCGCGGAGGGCAGACGCAGTTGTGCCCATGACCTTCTTCAGCCACCACCGCGACATGCGTCCATAGGCTGGGCAGGGCCAAAGCCATGCTGCGCCACTTCCTGCAGACCTGTGAAACGCAGACGCGTTCCAGAGGAGGAAGCTGGTGCCAGATCTCGAGCAAAATCTCGTTCGGCAGAGCCGGCAGCACTCTTCGTGAACTTCGCGGATGATTGGCGGAGTTTTTGCTGGTCCTGGCCCTGTGTCCGTATCAGATAGGTATTCACCAGCATAGATCTCCGGAGGCGCACCGTTTGCGCGACATTTACGTGTTCAAGGGGCGACGAGGTGGTAAAAGAAGAACAAGACGCGCGCGGGGCTCGGTGTTGGCCGAAACTTCCTTTAAACACCATCACTGACGCGGCCGGCGCTATCAACGCGACGAACGAGGAGCTATCGCAGGCCCAGGAAGACATCCGCAAGCTCACCGCCGACGCTATCGACGATTGGGCTACGTTCACGGCCTTCCGTCGCGACATGCAGCGGCACGTCCAGGAACACGACGACCATCTGGATTCGACGCGCGTGCACCTCAAGACCTCTGATAATTCAGAGCAGCGACAGCTCCCGTCGCACCATCGCTCTGCTCGCGCCCGTGACGACTATGAGGAGGACGATCGCGACACACGGGCCAACAAGCGTCCGCGTCGCGGCTCAACGTCCGCAAGCACTGGCCGCGGCAGCCCTATCGATCTCGACCCGCGCGACCCCGTCGTTTACGAAGATGGCGACGCCGGCGAGGACGACTGGATCACCTGTCGCATCGGCCAGCCGTCGTGCCCGGATGGTACCCCGGCCCTCACCTGGAAGGACGACAAGTTCAACATGCGCTTCGTCAAGAGCCTTTGCGAGAACCTCGCGCACGGCAACGGCGGCTGCCCGGTGCCCGTCAAGACGTTCCTTCCACCCAACGACAACAGCGCTGTCTGGCGCTACTTCCAGTTCTCGACCCGGCCGAACTTTGAGCGCTTCATGGCGTTCTGGCGCAAACGCGACGAGGGTTACAGCTCACTCCGCGCCATCCCTGTTGCAGATACGATGACCGTCGCGTCTCTCGCCGACCTCATGCGCAAGAGTCAGACTGAGCGCCCGTACCCCTCGCGCAACCGCGAAGGCGACCATGACCGCCGTGACCGCCGTGACCGCCGTCGCGCTTGACGGTGGCAGACGGGTGCTTCTATGGATCGTGCTGCCCGTTCCCGTGTTACCGCTGCCCGCGAGGCTCATGCACGCTCGCGCTCGCCCGTCAATAAAGGCATTCGTGACACAAATGAACTTGTAATCAAGTCTATGAACATCAAAGGGAACCTAGCACTGAAACTGAAGCGTCCGTCGATGGTACACCTCATCAAGACAGTGGATGTGTTATTGCTTCAGGAGACTCACTTGCGGCCTGGGGAAGCTGAATGCCTGCAGAAGCAATTACCCCATGGCTATCATATACTTTCAGTTACCCGACCGTGCAGACCGAACATGGACCACGGGTGGGGTGGCGTTGCAGCTATCGTTCATGAGTCCGTTGATCTTGAGCTCTGCACCGACTTGTCCGGGGAAGATATAATGGTTTTGAAGCTGCCGCAGATGTACATTGTTAACGCTTACTTATACCCTGAGAACACTCATCTCGACCCTTCTCTCTGGGCGTCAGTTGATCCGACACAGCGCCTTGAGGAGATCCTTGCTGGTCTCGAAGTCTCAGGCTTGCCGGTTTACTTGACAGGAGATATGAACGCCAGGACAGGAAAGGGCGTCGGTAACCCGGCCCTCGATCCACCCCGCCTATCCAGGGACACTGGGAAGCGCAATCCACGCGGAAACTACCTCCTCCGCATTGCGCGGGAGGCGAACCTGTGCATTCTGAACGGTGCTGTTGGCAACGACAAAACGAGCGGGGGAATGTTCACCTCGTTTCAATCCCTCGGTCGCTCAGTCATCGATTACGCCCTTGTCTCCCGATCTCACCTGCAACTCGTCGCTCGCTTTTCCATCACGCCGCAGGCCCGTCTCTCAGACCATGCCATTTTGAATGCCACTCTGACAACGCCAGCTCGCCGGCCTCAACGCGTCCGGAGCCCGCGGAAACTACATCCCATTGCTGAGCTCAACTTCCGTGAGGATGACACGGGCATTGATAAGCTCCTGGAGGAACTTACTCAGAGTGCGCGCTCATGGGAGGAAGCTATGGCAGATCTATATGGACCGGTTTATTGCGACGATGACAACCCCATACACGTATATACAGATGGGAGTTGCACAAAGAACGGCAAAAACAGCTCCTCGGCGGGTGCTGGCATCTTTTGGGGACCGCATAGCCCGCACAATAGATCTCTGCGTGTTCATGGTGACCAGACCAACAACCGGGCCGAATTACTTGCTATCCAGGTTGCGATCGACATGGCTGACCCCTGCCGGCTACTGGTCATTCACACTGACTCTGAATACGCCATTCGTAGCCTGGCCGAATGGGCACCGGCAAGAGCTGAACTAGGTTGGAAATGTGTCAACGGCGACATGCTTCAATCAATCCACTCCTCGATCCGCCGTCGCGCTGCCCGGGTGCACTTCAATTGGGTCAGGGGTCACAGTGGAAACGCGAGTAACGATGCCGCTGACGCACTGGCTCGTGCGGGGACTGCTCTGCCGCTTCCACCAGAACCGTACCGCGCTGAGACCGATGCCTCGACGCCGCTCAGTGAGCAGCTGATGAATCAAGTGCCGCGTCAGGTACTTAAAGTCACTATGTCCCTGCAGTCCTCGTCAAAGGACGCCAAGCCTTCCGAGGATACAATATTCACTCGGAATGTCGATCTCCACAACGAGCGGTGGTTCAAATTACGCAATGGGAAGTGGACGCAAAACCCGGCTCTCTGGCATGAAAGACACAGAGCTTCGCATCGCAACAGATGGCAGCTCAGTGAGCAGCAGAAAGAAAATCGGGAACGTCTCCTTACAGCGGAGTCTCGCCGTGAGTTCTGGAAGCTGATTAATGAATGGTGCCGCCCAGCACATATCAAAGCAGACGTTGACGACGACCTGCTATTTGATGTGTTTGAATCGCGCTTGCATCAGCCTACTCGCCCACCTGAGGAGTTTGACATTCCTCTGAGAAATCACGCCGAAACGTTGCTGAACAGCCTGCCGTCACACTCTCCTGACTCGAGCGCTGATGGCATTTTCACGCGAGATATTACAGTAGATGAGGTTGCCGCGGCAAAGGCTAAGGTCATACCTCATCTGAAAACGCAGAAAGGGGTTGATGCGCTCTCCTATTCGGCGATTATCGCGGTGCCAAATGAGAAGCTGGCTGAGTTCTTCTCCCGTTGCATTCGCGAGCGTACAATTCCCTCGTCCTGGAAGCTCTCCCTCCTTGTGGCCGTTCCGAAGGCGAAGGGCCCGTATGACAACCCAGAAAACTACAGAATGATCGCGCTTGAGTGTTGCTTGCTGAAGTTGCTCACCACTATCATTGACTCCAGGATCCGGGAGTTCGCAGACCGGGAATCCCTCCTCCCGCCCTCTCAGAACGGCTTTAGACCGACATACCGCACTGAGAACAACGCGTTCATACTGCGGGTTGCGGCGGAGAAATGCCATCGCGCCGGTCGACCGTTGTACGTGACGTTCGTGGACCTGAGTAATGCATTCCCCTCAGTGAACCACTCAATTCTCTGGCTCAAGTTCCTGCATTCTAAAATCGGCGGCCCAATCATTGACTGGCTCAGGACTCTTTATACGGATATGCGATACCGCATCAGGCATAACGGCTTCGTTTCGGACGAGATGAGCGCCGAACTGGGCATTCTCATGGGGGATCCTGGATCCCCGCTTGCATTCCTGCTCTACATCGCCGATTTCAAGACAAGATCACATCGGGATGACATCCTGCTTGCTCAATCAGTCGTTTCTCACCTGGAACATGCGGACGATATTGCGCTATGTTCCATGTCCGCGGAAGGGCTACAATCAAAGTTGAATGACCTCGCGCTTTGGGCCTCTCAGAATCAGATGAAGGTCAACTTATCAAAAACTGTAGTCATGGTCATCCAACCACCGCGAGCGTCGAAACCAACACTGCCTGCCTTTTCTATTTATGGCCGCCCTCTGCGCACTGTCACAAAACAGCCCTATGTTGGGATTACCTTCTCAAGCGGTGCAGGAAACATGTGGGACTGCCATTTCGAGACCTGTGCTCGGCGCGCAAGGCGGGCCGCTAATGTCTCATTCTTTGTCGAATCCCACATCGGTAAGCTCCCACCATGGGAGGGCCGCAAGCTGTACACTGCTCATATCGACCCTCATTTGACATGGGGGTGCGAAGTGACTGGGGTGGGCACTCTCAAACAGCTAGAGGAACTCGAGGAGGTCCAGCACACATTCCTGAGGCGTCTGCTCGGCGTACAAAAGCGCTCGCAGCTTTGTATCCTTTTCACCGAGACCGGTCTTTGGCCAATCAAGTTCCGTCGTATCCACCTTCAGCTTCGCTACCTTTCGCACGCACTTGGCCTGCCTAACTCGCATCTGGTTGCAGCAGCACTCAGAGATACACTATCGGCACACACGCATAATGGCTGGTATGCACAACTACGCGACGCCCTGAATTCCATTGGCTTGGTTTTGCCAGACACGCCAACCCAACGGCAGATCGAATGGCTGATGTCCAACACCAAGACGACTATGTATAAGTACCTACAGCAGGAGATTCACGGTAGCACGCGCCAGGATCTATTGCATAACCGTGTGGTATTCGATGAGACCGGCCCGAGACCTGCCGCAGTCATGGAGTTCCGACCGTACCTAAGGATAAAGTACGGACCACATCGCCGCGTCCTGACTGGATTGTTGCTCGCGGATCACATACTAGCAGTAGAAATGCTACGGCGCCGGGATGAGGACATTGATAGGGAGTTACGCCTTTGCCGCCTCTGCTTATGCTCTACGGAGGACACACTGCACGCACTTTTCTTGTGCAGTGATACGCGTATTGGCACCCTGCGACAGAGTTTCTGGAGCACATATGACACTGCATACCATGCTCAGCGGAAGTCACTCAGCCCAGGACCGCGCAGCACGTCTTTCCCGCTCTCGCGGGACGACCTTCAGCGCCTGACTCCGAAGCGCCGCCTATTTGCCCTGATATCGACCACAGAATCGTCTGAGATACTGGCATCTTTCGCGAGTCGAGTTATCGATGTATACAAGTCTGTCAGGATGTTTGTGCCGACCGCCGACATGCTTGCTGCTTTCAAGCGTGATCGCACGCTGCCATTTGGTAACACAACACCTTAGGTTATTCAGATATGCCTTCACTTCCAATAGTGTAAACTGAGAATACAGTCAGTGGATGGTGAGAGGCGTTGACCCCCGCCATGCACTGATCGGACTGGTATAGCCGGAAGCCTTCCGGGATTGCATATTCGTGGTAGTCAGGGAGTTACATGTTGGTGAGGGGAACCGATCCTTCATTCCTCCGGGGTTTTTTCATGTTTTTTCCCCACAAGAGGTTTTACCTGGCTGCCTGCTCACATCTGAGCCGGCGAGTATGCATCTCTAAAGGCAACCGCTAGCACCGCCGCAGTGTCTGTCGGGAAAAACTACCGCACAGAAAATTGGCTGTACTGGGTGGGAGGGTTGGTTTTCCGGAGAAGTTGTACATTTCATGTATTTACGCTCCGAAGCGGAGGCAGTCCAGATGGGCCCACCAGCTCCGAATCTACCTACCTACCTACCTACCTCCCACCACACCTCCGCGCCCATGGGCGCAACCAGATGACGAATTATGTAAGCGTGGTGCCGGCTATGAGATCCCCGTCCGCGCGGCGCACAGTGGGCAGCCGCCCCAGTTGCAAGCCGCGAATTCGCAATCAAGCCGTCACCGTCAAGCTCTGCGGATGTCCACTATTGGATCATTTACGTTCGGCTCCCAGCTCCAGCTTGTCGACATCTGACAAAGCGAGCGAATGTATAACGTTGTCTGCAGAACTAGCCGGGGAAGCGAGCAATTCATTCCAAACGCCTTTGTTCGCAGTCGCAAACCGCACCAACCGTAGTTCGGCCTCCGCCAATGCGACATTTTGAGGCAACTGGCCCATGCCATCCGCTACCGCAAAAAAACTGTCATGCAGTGCACCGCAAGACCAGTAGTGCTTGCAGAACGATAGATTGAAGGTAGACTTGACATACTCAAAGTGCGCGGCCACGCCGCTGCGAAACTCGCCGAGCACGGGTCCGGTGAAACGCTGCAGCGAATTAAACGCCCGCAGTGCACCGCCGAACTCTGAAAACCAGATTTAACTCGCATTGCGCACCATGTGCAACGAGCGCGGGCCAGATATGGTGCAGAGTGCTTCAGCCTCGGCCTTCAGCTCCGAGGTGTACGAATCCAATGCTACCTCGACGCGCGCGGGGACCACCAAATCGGGGTTGAGCAGAAATGCGGCCAGAACGGACGGCACTGCGTGCGGGTTCTACAAGCTTACAAGCCTCGAATACGAGCATTAGCATTTATCAGAGGAACGGAGAAAGCGACGGCAGCGCCGTAGAGACCGTATGCCGACGCAGAGTCGGAGCAGGCGATTGAGCGCGAGAAGCCGCGGGCGTTGGCGACGGCCCTTCAGCGCTATGCTGCTTGCGCGACAAGCTGTGTCGTCGGCTTTGGAATCTGTTCTGGTCAAAGTCGACGTAATCTTTGGAGCTAGACCTGCTCCTTGCGGGAGTAACAGAAATCAGAGAGAGCTGGTTCAGCATTCGAATTAAGTGTTGGATGTCAATCCCTAATGGCTCACTGCACACGTGTACTGAGACATAGTCCGGCACGGTGAAAAGACCAGAAAGGGTGGAACTACAAATAACACTGGACATATGGATGGATAGCCTAGAGGTTAGGCACTCCGAGTACCAATGGAGAGACCCAGGTTCGATTCCTGGTCCAACCAGACTTTTAAGACGTTCAATATTAAGCACAGCAAGTTGGCTGTGGTCGGAGGTCCAGGTATAGGCAGCAGAGACGGAGAGCCCGGTGTAGGAGATCTGTTGACACTGACATGGCCGAAGAGTGAAGCAGAAAGACTGAGCCACCACAGTAGCATAGAGAAACACCAGACGCAAGATTCAAGTGCCAGGCAGACACGCAGACAAAGGGACGTT
Source organism: Auricularia sp. M13 (assembly GCA_037042915.1). Taxonomy (NCBI): domain Eukaryota; kingdom Fungi; phylum Basidiomycota; class Agaricomycetes; order Auriculariales; family Auriculariaceae; genus Auricularia; species Auricularia sp. M13. The sequence continues at coordinate 3,106,969 of CM073203.1, read as the reverse complement.
GGAGCATTAGCATTCAAAACTCGCAGGTCAGCGTCGGCGGCGGCGCAACCATGTATCCTACGCGCCCGCAATAACATTCACTAGGCACATTGGCGCCGTGCAGACCCCAGGCATACAGCACCCTTTGCGCAACGTGGTTAACCGATGAAAAAACGGGAAGGAGGTTCGGCGTTGGCCGAACGCAACTTGCTTTCTCCGCTCACCGCGCCGACCGCAAGCTCATGCGCACGACTGCATGGCCCATGGGCATCATCTGTTTGTTGGTTTACTGCGATACATGTCCCGGTTGACACTGACTTGCGCTATATGACTCACTCAGACCGTGACTCGCAGACTCCGAATCGCCGGGTTGCTTTCATGTGTCAAAAGCGCCAGCTTTGCGACCTCCTGCTTGCCTCCTCCTCGTGCTCTTTCTCTTAAACCGTGTTCCCCCAGAATGGCTTCGACTTCGACAACGGCCACTCCTCCAAATCCCTCATCTGTGGCTGCCGCCGACATCACTGCCAATCTCCCGTCCGTTGCTGGTGCGGACCCTGGGAGGTCCATCTTGGATGCGTTCCGTATATCCATAGCCCGGCTTATTTCCACCGCGCTCTCCATTCCGCTCGACCAGGCTTATCAGGGAATCGACTATGGCAAAAAGGGCGACGATTTTTCGGTTGCCGTCCCGCGCTTCAGGCTTGCGGGAAACCCTGCTCAATTGGTGAACCAGGTCGCGCAAGCCGTACGTCGTTGAAGTGTCTCTTTTTGCATAGATTTCTGATTACAAGTAGTTTCAACCCAACGAGTGGATCGAGACCGTGACTGTCGCGCCGCCGTTTCTGTACTTCAAAGTTCGGACGACGACGTTACACCGCACCGTACTCGACCAAGTCGACCGACTGACGCACCACACTGCGAGCGGAAAGCCAGAATATGGGTCGAACAACTCTGGCAACGGCAAGAAGCTCGTTCTTGGTACGTCTTCTTGCTCTCGTACATCGCACAATATCTGATAGTGCAATCAGAATACAGCTCGCCCAACATCGCGAAACAGTTCCACGTCGGTCATCTTCGCAGCACTATCATTGGTGCCTTCCTGGCTAACCTCTACCGCGCGTGCGGCTGGGAGGTCGTATCGCTCAACTACCTCGGCGACTGGGGCAAGCAGTTCGGCCTCATCGCCGTCGGCTTCGAGCGTTACGGCGACCGTGAGGCGCTCGCGCGAGACGCGATCAAGCACCTCTTCGACGTCTACGTGCGCATCAGCCGCGACGCCGCGAGCGACCCCGCCGTGCACGAGGCCGCGCGCGCGTTCTTCCGCCGCATGGAGGCGGGGGACGAGTCTGCGCTGGAGAACTGGCGCGCGTGGCGCGCGCTGAGCGTCAGGAAGTATGAGGAGGAGTACGCGGCGCTCAACGTCTCGTTCGACGAGTATATCGGCGAGAGCCAGGTCAGCCGCGCCGCGCAGGACGCTGCTATCAAGCGACTTCAGGAACTCGGGCTCGTCGTGGAGGTCAGCGAGCGATCGAAATTCGCGCCTGATGCACCTGCTGCTGTCGAGTCTCCGGACGATGATTTCGCAGACGACGATTCAGCGCCAGCACTCGCTGTGGACCTCACCCCGTACGGCCTGCAGCAGCCCAAGATCCTCAAGTCGGACGGCACCTCGCTCTACCTCACACGCGACATCGCCGGCGCGATCGAGCGCTGGGAGCGCTACCGCTTCGACAAAATGATCTACGTCGTCTCGGCGCAGCAGGACCTGCACCTCGCACAGCTCTTCAAAATACTCGCGCTCATGGGCTACGAGTGGGCTGCGCGGCTCGAGCATGTGTCGTACGGGCTCGTGCAGGGCATGAGCACGCGCAAGGGCACCGTCGTCTTTCTCGACGACATCGTGCGCGAGGCTGCGGAGCGCGTACATGCTGTCATGCAGAAGGACGCCGACAAGTACGCCGCGGTCGAGGACGTCGAGCGCACGTGCCGCGAGGTGGGCATCAGCGCGATCAAGATCCAGGACATGCAGGCGCGCCGGGTGAACAACTATACGTTCAACTGGGACCGCATGACGCGCTTTGACGGCGACACGGGGCCGTACCTGCAGTACGCGCACGTGCGTCTCGCGAGTCTCGAGCGCCGCGTGCCTGAGCTGCTGCCGCTCCCGCCGCGCAGGGATATTCACACGGAGCTGCTCGTCGAGCCCCAGGCGCGCGAGATTGTGTTTTTGCTGGGGACTTATCCCGACGTCGTGCGCACGGCGCTGAGGACGCACGAGCCTAGCGGCGTGATCACCTTTGCGATGCGGCTCGCGCATGCTATCAGCGCCGCATGGGAGGCGTTGCCCGTCAAGTACGAGACCGATCGCGATAAGGCGCGTGCAAGGTTGTGGATGTTTATATGCGCGCGCGACGTCCTGGGCGCTGCGATGCGTTTGCTCACCCTCACGCCGCTCCAGCGTATGTAGTGACCTCTTCAAGTGCTTGACTTGCGGCCATGCGATCTCATCAGGCTCAGCGTAGAGGAGGATCGAATGCAGTCATCGCAACATGTGGGTTTTATAGAGGCATGTGTACGACACAGTCTGTGGGAACAGAATCTCGAGCTCTCATGCGACTTCCACGACAATGGCACTCCAGCTCTCCTAGACGCACGCGAACGATGAGCTAAATGTTGAAGAGCACGGTGAGATCGCGGAAAACGAACGGATGAATGGAGCGGCGACGCACCATTTAGAGAAGGGCAGCAGCAGCACCGGCGACGAGGAAGGTCGGGACGACGGGCTGGGAGCAGATGGCGAGCGCAGTGTCGGGAGTGGCCCAGTCGATCGTATGGAGATCATGTTCGTTGGCCCGGGAAAATGATGCGGTTTACTCCTCCAAGCCCGGCAGTGGATTTTAAGAGGGGCTGTCTAACGTCAAGTCCAAGGAACGCAGCCGCTCCGCGCGCCACGGGATATTGACGTCTGCCACCGTATCCCCGACGATTGTATATAAACCATACGCAGTACCTCTGAGGAGTAGAAATGATGCAGCCCATCAAACTCGCTCTCGTTTCGCTCGCATTCGCCCTCTCCATCGTCTCGGCGCTGCCAAATCGCGTTGATGCTGTCGCTCCCATTTGGGATGATCCCGACAACCCCTGCCCAAAGCACGTACTGTGCTGAAGACACGGTATGATCGATCACAAATATGTTCTGAGGTTACTTATCCACCACCATAGACTTTCTGCCGTTCATCATAAGCTTGGGACTGAACTGCCAATGCTCAATTAAATGACCGTTTGCGGGTTTCCTATAGCACGCTATGAACACCTCTCCCTACCTCTCCAGTCTTCGGCAGGAGTTGAGCATCAATAAGTCCGCCATTGACGTTCCTGCCAGTGATAGATTGCGAGTGATAGATATCGGATGAGCGGAGGTTCCAACTTTCTTTCTTCTCTTCTTCCTCTTCCGTCCGGACCACTTGCAACGTCGCACCGTCTCGTTCCCTCTCCGCATAGCTGTTGCACCCCAAGTGCTCCCTTGCCGCCCTAGACGTCCTGCGCCTCCCCTCCCGACTCAGCCCCGCTCGCTAGGGCGTGTCAGCAGCAAGCAACAAACCCTGGGACCTGCTCACAGTCTGCCATCCCAGGTTGGCCACGACCGACTAGCGCGCCCAACAATCCGACCGTCTCAACGTGCAGGAGGTATTCGTGTGATGGCTGCACGCGCACGTCTGGCACCCCGCGCGCGCGCCCATGCTCAATAGCATGGACATCGACACTGGGCTGCATCTCGCGCTCGAGGGCCTCACGCCGCTCACCGCGTGGCTCTCGCATAAAGGGCTCAACCTGCGCAACGCCACACGGCTGCCTGCGCCGCCCACGCTCACAAACGTCCCACCCTCTATGGTGTCACGGTGTGCGCGCCGCTGTATGTACAGAGCACGCTGCTCGTCGCCGCGCTCTGGCTGTCGTCCAAATGCAACGCACTGTACCTCTACGACTAGGACGGCCTCCCAGCAGACATCGCCTCCGGGCACGCCACGCCGCCCCTCCTCGCGCGCTTTGCTGCGTTTGCAGAGGTTGCACGAATGCGCTTCCTCGGCGGGTTCACCAGCGCGCTGAAGGAGTCGCTGTGCTCGGGCAATATCGTGCTCGCGGTCGTCATGCTTGCGGGCTTCGTGCACCTCGCGCAGTTCACCGCGAACGATCTCAATGCGCCCGCGGCGTGGAGCTTCCCGGCCGCTGTCAAGCTGCGTGCGGCGATGTCAGGGGCCGCAGGGTGGAAGCGTGCTGCGATCCGTATGCATTGTCCGTATGTGTCTCCGTGAATGGCCTTGTGATTTTCCCCGGTATGTACCAAGCTCGAGCAGATATTTTGCATGTATAGTAGTAGCGGAGCCTGTGTAATAGGATAGAGACGAGAAAAGCAGCAGTGTGTCGCACCAATTGTCGCGAGCATAAGGTAAAAATGCTGCATACGTTGCAGTTTCGGTCATTCAGTGCTCCAGGCTAGCGGCCAACATGGTCAGAGAGTTCGCGTCGGCAAAAGATGCATTCTGAGTGAGCGAGAGAACAGGAAGCAGTATACTCGAGTCCGCGCGAGACTGGACGAGTTTTGACATTGCTGTCACCGCAAAGCGTAGCCCCTGCTGCAACACGTCGATGCGTAGCTTCTGGAGGCCAATAACATACTCTAGAGAAACCTTGTCGAGTTCTTCAGGATGGTGCAAGACGGTGATGGTCAAGTCAGGGAGAGCACGATGGTCAGGAAAGCCGGCAGAAAAGTACGTCCATGCTATGGCGTCGACGGCAGCGGAAGCGACAGCGAGCTTCTTGATGTATCCGTTCCAGAGCCCCGCAGCCTTGCTAATGGCGGAGCTGTCCAGGAGGATGGTGCGGCGACGCTGGACGCTGTCGATGACCTGTATCTCGTAGACGCTCTCGCGCAGTGTCAAGGCAAGATGCACAGGGCCGGATAATGAGTCGCATAGGCCGGGAAGCCGTGAATCAGACGACAAACTGGCCGGGCGCCGTCCCTGATAATCGAGCGTGACAGCGCAGAAGCGCCCGTCATTGGTCAAGTGCCGCACAAACGGCTCGCGCGACGGGGGAAAGTCGATAATGCACAGTTCCGGAAGGCGAACGAGCAGCCCGACCAAAGATGCGGCGCGCACTTGAGGCTCGTTGCGGAAGAAGCGATCCGAGAATTTGGCCATGACGAGCGTGAGGCGCTGGAGATTTGTGCACGCTGTCAGAGGAGGTGATATACTTGGGGCGCCGCGTGGTGTTAGAGTGAGTTCCGTGACGCCGAGCAAGTCTGAATCCCCGGAGGGGCCTAACCACCTGACGAACCCTTCCTCAGCTCCGGCTCCGAGATGGATCTGATTGAGAGCGGGAAGAGAGCAGCCCTCGACCAAACGAACGGGAAGGTCTGCATATTCGACGTCGTCTTCGTTGAATCCCGCAGTGAGCGTGCGCAAGGAGGGTAACCCGCCGAGATTTCTGACCAACCTATGGAAGCCGCGATCTGAACCGTTCGCAACGTGTATCCGTGAGATACGACTGCTATGGGGCTTCATGATAGTGTCAAACCGCACTGGAAATTTAGAGCCTGCCCGCCACACGATTGTCAGGTCCAGAGGCAGTTGCTTGCTGCGCAGAAGCAGCTCGTCCAGGAGGTCCAGGTTATCCGAGCCGTCGCAGGGCTTGAAGATATTCGATGCTGTACTTTGTATTGGCTCTGTGGAAACTAGCGCGCGCTTCCTTGGCTGATAACCAGATACGACCGCGAGCCGTGTCCAGAGTCTCGGAGTAGCTAGAGCGAGAGAGCGCCAGAGAACACAAGTCTGCGAGACACAAAGTCTTTCCAATGGTGGTAGTCGATGCCAGATCTCGAGTAGGAGCTCGTGCGGAAGCTTGGCGATAGAGACACCGTTTTCGTTGGCGATGACAATAGTTTCACTGCCGTCCCTGCGCATAGTCGTGCAACGTGAGCCCGAGTGATCACTCCACGCTTTGAACAGGTGCGGACCGTTTGCGCGACATCGCACCATGAACGTCCGTAGTGGAATTGGAAGAAAGAGCCGGGGTATCGAAACTCCGATGGTTTCAGCGTCTATCAATCCCCGTCCGGGCCGGATAGACGTGGTGCTGCGGATTCACACAGCAGCGAGAACGGACCGCAACGCTGCGTGGAGATTGCAGGCTACAGATTAAGAAATCTGAAGTCGCTGCTAAAGAATATGAATTCATTGCTTACAGTGAGCACGCAGAATATGCTACACAGCGCGTCCGCCCGCTCGCCGGTTCAAGGACGCGCTGTAAGTAGCGGCCTGCTTTAAGGAGACTAGCAGAATATAGACCCGAAAACGTCATTACTTGCGCACAAGTGACATTAAGTACTACAGTAGTGAAGCAAGTCTGGAGGAATAGACTGAGTGGTTGCGGCTGGTCGACAGTCACGGATGCAACCACCAGCTGCCTATTAACGCATCCCACAGGCCTAGCGCCACACGAATCGTCGAGCGCTCCAGCTCAATTCTCCGGCACTGCGAGCTGTCGAGCACCTTGATCATGTACCGGCTGTCACGCATCCGCACAGCGAGATGCACCGGGCCGGAGAGAGCATCGCACAGGCCGGGGAGCTTGAGATACAAAGCCGTACTCGGCGGGCGGCGGTCCAGGTAGCTGAGCGTCGTCCGTCAGCTGGCGGACGAACCGCTCACCCGACGAGCGGACAATGCAGAGCCTCCGCACGGCCACCAGGGCATCGGCGAACACCTTCATCTCGGCGGGGGTGAGGTTTGCGCGGAAGTGGGTCATGCAAAGTGACAGGCGATGAAAATTGCGGCAGCCGGCAAGTGCGTGGTAGACTTCGGTAACATTGTCCAGCGTCAGGGTAAGTTCTCGTACGCCGGTAAGGGGAAGGGTGAACCTAGACATGAACAGATCGGTGACCGCGCCGCCGTGATGTATCTGAGTCAACGCGGGAAGAGAGCCGCTGTCGACGCGCAGGACGGAATAATCGCCAAATTTGTGCACGTTTTCGTCGAAGCCCGCAGTGAGAGTGTGCAAGGCTGGTAAGTATTCGAGCATGTCCACGAAACGCGCAAAACCGCCGTCATTACCCTCCGAAAAATGTACGCGCGCAATTGGTACATCGGGCCTGGCCTTCGGGTGACAGACGGTGTACGCAGCAAAGCGCAAATGAACCAGCCGGCGTGCGTCCAAGAAATATAAAGCAACGAGGATGCAGAGCTGGCGCTGATAGAGCCAGGCTGCGCCACTTCCTGCAAGCATGGGAGACGCAGGCACGATCCAAAGGCGACAGGAAGTCACAAATTCCGAGCAGCGGTTCGTCCGGATGCGAGACATCGTTTGCTGTTTCTACACGCCGCGAGCCGCGCCGCCTGCGCGATATGACCGCTTTGCCTACTCAGAGGTAGGTAGGTAGGTAGGTGAAAAAAGAGAAGCAAAGCCGTGAAGCGCCCGCCGGTGTTGGCCGGACACTGCCCATAGAACCTGCCTACCTACCTACCTCAGCTGTTGGTAAGTAGGTAGGTAGATTCGGAGTGCTTACCGACTCCAAGCTCGTGCGTATCATCCCTGGGGCTATGATTCCCAGTTTTTGCTGCGTACATTGGACTTGGTGAACGGCATTCGGTATACTGTCAGAATATGGCGGAGACTCTGCTGGGAACCGGCGAGCACGAGGGAACGCTGAGGAGAAGTATACTGTCCATTTACACTGTTCCTCGCGTTCGTGCGAATCCACTTGACCGGAAGGTCATCTGCATATTCTCTCAAGAGCTTCATGAAGAGCCGCCGTTCACGTCCGCGCTTCTCTTCCCACAGTCAGACAAGCCCGTGCTCTAACAGCATGGCGCTCTCAGCAGAAGTAATGCGCGCGCGCAGACCACGACAACACCCTGCCCGATACGTCCGTAGAGCGGAGTGTCCCTGCCGCCCGCGCGTGCGGATTCTGCCAGGATGTTTGAGCGTATGAGAGGATCCGTTGATCACGCCAATGAAACGGAGCCATGCGGTAAGGGAGCATCTGCATGATTAGCGACTTCAAACTGCGTTCACGAGGAGATCTTCGAATGGATTCAGCGCTATTGTACCAGCACGATCATACAAAAAGTGTTATATCGTCGACGAATACATTGTCGTACACCATGGGACCCGAAGAAAATCGCTACAACGCTAGGCAATCAGCGCGTGTGACAATGCTGAATCGGAGGGTCACGTACATTTTCAACGCAGAGTGACTGGGTCGAGCTGGAGGCCCATCTCATTTCTCTTCCACGGTATCGCGTTCTACGCCGGGCGTCAGCGGCAGAAGGAGCGGGAAGAGCTTGGCAGCAACGGCGCACCCTTTGTGCCCACAATCTCAGGCGGGCTGAGGACAGAGATCTCCGCGCCCTGCTCGACGTTCACGGGAGTCGTGGCTTGGGCGTAGCTAACGGGCACCGCAGCGAGCGCGGCGCCGTTGTTCTGAGCGTTGAGGACGGACTGCGAGGCACCCATGCTTATCAAGGAGAGAGAGATCTGGGGATAGCCGGGGAAGCAGATGCGCAGGTCTTTATATCCCCCTTGGGCCTGTGCCTGGGCCGAGCCTGAGACTGATGCGTGCAAGATGACCGCGGGCAATCGCGTCATCTGACAGAGCATCTGCACTGAGCGGTGTGCATATACCGGATGCCATGGGTACCTATAGAATAGGTAGAAGCTGCACGAAGCCGCTGGGAGCAGTGCGATATTGAACAAGCCTGCATCTCCGGTTCTAGTATGCGGAGTCGGTGGATAGCGAAGCGTGCTGTGTAGGGTGCGCGTGCGACGACCCGGCCTGTCAATGCGGCTGATAACCGTGGATGTAGCCTTGTTGGGAAGTGAGCAGATGCAAGCACGCGCGGAGCGCCCGCCGCAGCCTGCGGTTCCGCGAGCGCTCTTCGACAGCCCGGGTCTTCGCTGACCACGGAGATCACGACTTGCAGACAGGCATTGAGTTCAGAGCTGCAAATGGAACGTCAGATGAGCCAGCATTGGTTCCCAGGACAGCGCGTCTTCTGAGCGTTCTTAATGCGTTCTCCGATGACCACATCCTGAACGATAGAAGCCAAGGACCACATAGAACGTTTCAGAAGTGTAGTTCCTGTTACCAGAAGCTCAACTATGAGTCGTGAGTCCCTTTGCCGGACGCGGAGCGAGAACGGCGTCGTCAGCGAAGCCAAGCGTCTCCCTGGATGGCAGCACTTGAAGTGCCTCCGGAGTCATGCATAATCTCCGACCACCCCGCCTTCTTGCGGCCCACGTCTGCGGTAGATACGCAATACCCAATGATCAAGCAGAGCGGTCCGCGAGTCGAAGTAAGGAACGGAGACGGCACGTAGCGCAGATACTGTTTGCGGCTTCGACGCGGCACACCGACCGTGCTTCGAAACCTCGTCAGAATCGGCCTGCTTAACGAAATGCCGCAACTGTGATGGCTGTCATCCCAGCAGGATAATACCTACATAATTACGTGGTCTAATACGTGGTGCATGACAGAATTGAAGCACTTGAATCCTGCATTAGCCGTTCTATGAGCGGGATGTGATGTGTTAAAGACAGGCGAAGGGACGCACCAGTACTGTGATCCCAACTATTAGGCGTGCGTACCGGATTCGGGCTCAGTGCAACGTTCTCCGTCGATAAAGGAAGCCACGATCTCCAGATTCCACCCGTGTTTGATACGCACGCGATTCGCTAAACGCCCCAGGTCGCCGAGGTCAGCGTCAAGAAAGCATCGACCAAAGTGACCCTCAACGCAGAGCGTGGCCTGCTGTAGACGGTCCGCAGAGATGAGCCGAGGAAGTATAGCCTGGATGGTGACACTGGCGAAATCGGAATTTCTGAGTATATCTGTGTCCGCATCATTGAAGATCAACGTCTCGAGTCGCGCCGCGTGGACGGGCGGGCCGGTCACTTTTCGTGTTCGGCAGAATGCTTCGTCATTGAAGTCGAACCTGGAATAGGTCGCGGTGGTCATTGAGCGTAAGGAAGGAAGCTCGCTGTCCCCGACAACCACAACTTGGTTGATCAAGTGTACAAGAATAGGCGCCGATAATTCGAGGGTTGAGTGCCGCTGGCGAAACCATTGATTCGGAAAACCAGAGTACAGGTCGTATCTGATGTCGCCTTGAAGCTTGATGTCACGGTCAGAGTCTGAGATCTTCATAGACCATGTCCCGGACACATTCATAGCAAAGGCTTCGATTGATGTCGTGATGTTGCGTGCGAATTTCGCCGTGAATTCTCGAACCGAGTTGCTCATACGTTTCAGGACGAAGGACCCGATGTCCACCGTGGCATCGCCGTGAATCACGCCTCTGAGCATGACATAGACGACCGTTTGAGGAACATCGCCAAGAAGAGCCGCGCTGGCGTCGGTGAGGTCACAGGAGACGAGGCCAGGAAATATATGGAACAGATCCTGCAGCCCAGCGCCGTTCGGGCCCAGACCTTTGAGGGTGGGAGGGACATATCCTGAGAAGTGGCGCAGAGACGGAAGCGGCTCGAAGTCGGCAGAGATTGCAAATGCTTTCAGCTCCAGGGTGTTGAGACTGGGAGCACACTGATGAATCCACTGTGCAGGAATGGTGCACACATCCTGCGCATCGTTTAAACGCAATCTTTAGCAGTAACGGGGTAGGCCGGGCGAAGATATCCCTCATCAGAGCCGCACAGAGAAGATGATGAACGGTGATGGACTGGATACGGTCCATATTGTGGGCGAGGAGGCTCGATGGCGGGATAGGCACTTCCAGAAGCATTCTCCGCAGCCCACGAGAGATGAAAAGGCGGAGGGTGGGAGCGCGAGAGCATGAGCGAAAGCTTGGCCGTCTTATGACTAGTTTTGCTGGTAATAGTTGCATTGGTCCCCAAGCTCCGTTTAGCGACGGCGACGCGAGATACGTGTGAGACGGCAATGCGATCGCGGAGCCTGCGCAGCGGCGTGAGACAGTCACCAATGACTTCGACGGGTAGGCGCAGCAACGGATCGAGATGCGAGTCATTCCACTTTTCTTTGAAGTCTGCGCTGGCTTCACTGACGGCAGACTGCACGGCAGCTGCGACAGCGATAACGAGATCTGCAAATTTTCCGCCGCTTTGCTGCGCACTATTAGACAAAATCCAGAACTTAAAAAGCAGCGCTACCTAGGAGCGCCGTCAAGAGCATCGTTAAATGCGCTGAGGAGTTGATCCTTGATGCATTCATATATCTTGCTGCGATGGTACGGTGAGAGCGAGATCATCGGGCTTTGTTTGCATTTATTTACTGCCTCTTGGACCCGTATCAGCTCGTCGGCATGGTCTCCCTTTCATCTGAACGCCGTCAGACTGTTAAAGACTGCATTTTGACGGCTATAAGGGATACACTTAGGGAAGAAATTGCGGTATTGCCAACGTAAAGCCTCGATATCGCATCGCCTTTCCCATCTGACACTCCGCAGAAAATCTCCGTGCTCACGCTTTATCTGCATCACGGAGGTCATATCGGCGCTGAGCTCCCTCTTTAAATCGGCAGTCAGAGAAGTTTCTGAAGAATGGAACTCGGCGAATGGCGATGCGTTGATGTCCCTGCCAACGGAGTTGACTCTGGAATGCCTCAGGCTCTTGGACCCAAGGGACCGAATGACTGTCTCCCACGTCTCGCGCCGCTGGCGCCAGACTGCGCTTTCCGATTGTCGCCTCTGGAACTCCTACACGGCCAGCTATGTTCCTCGTGATAACCCCTCCTCGGTCGTGGAAGGGATCACCACCATGCTGGCGCGCTCGCACCCCTTGCCTTTCCATTTCTCGTCCTTCACGTGGCCTAATGCTTTGCCGGACGAGCTCTTTGACGTTCTATGTCGAAACATGGATCGCATGGCTACACTCCGAATCGACTATGGACTCACGCGACTATCACAGCTGGACGCGCCTATTCTGACCCATCTCACATACACATATCCTATACTGTGGCGCGCCACGCCTGAACTACCCGCGGAATGGGGCGCGAGGCACGCGCCGCGCCTGGAGTTTCTGGAAGTGGACAACATCAGGTTACCGGCGGACCTTCAGCCAATGCCATCTCTGCGGACCTTCAGAGCTCGCGTCCCGGACGATGTAGATGGCTCACTCCTCGCCGCCTTCCCAAATCTGACCCATATCACGCTCTGTGGCGTCACTCAAGCCTCATTTCAAATGTTGAACTGGCAGTTCCTCTCTCCGCGCACCACGGTCCTCACGTTCGACGACATTAGTGAACCCGTGATTGACTATGCTCCACTGTTGCAGGTTTGCAGGGAACGTAGGATACTAGAGCTCTCCATCGACGCTGCAGCAACTTTTTCGGACGTAGTCGAGGTGTTCGTCCAACAGTCCTCGGACTTGCGCGCCTTGGAGATTATTCTCTTCCGGATTTATCTGCGTGACAGCACGCGCTCCATGAAATGGTCAATTCAATGCCGGAATCCCATACAATTGATGGACGAGGCGGCCCATTGCGTGCCGCAGCTACGATCCTTCTCCGCGCTCACGCTTTCGCTTCCAGACTTCCTGGATCTTCACCAACTCCAATCATGGGATCGCCAACTACCATCCCTGCATTCTCTCACGCTGTCGATTCCAGGAGCTCTCGAGGTCTCAGCTGCGCAACGCGCAATTGACTACACCCAGGCTCCTAGCGCCGGCCGCGGAATCCACTTGCCCGCGCTGGAGTCCCTCGAGCTGCGATCGGGCGTCGCGGACGATACGCACTTTGCGAGCTGGCTGCGCTCAGCCGAGACGCCCGTCCTGCTGAGCACAATATTGTGCAACAGCAGGCGGCCGCTCGCGAGCATCCGCGTGCAGGCAGCTTACCCCGGGTCGTTCTGGGATCTATCGCGGCAGGACGTGGCACCCTTCTTCCCGCTCGCCGAGCGCATCGTTGTTCTAGATGTGGACACGGACGATCAACAGCAGGCTAAAATCTTTGTCGAAGCGCAGCAGAGCGCCGACCCCAGCGACTAGATCTTCCGTATTCGCGCCAAATATACGCCCACCACAGTGAAACTGAGCCCACGAGTATGACTACACATGAGCTCGCTGAAATGTGTCGAGTACTTTCGCAAGGGAAGTGTGGCTCTCGATGCGTGACAGGTCGACTTTACAACCTAATGTCCCAACATGTTACAGATTTGCCATAACAGACCGTCTTGGAGGTTGTTCAAGATTGCATTGAAAGTAAGCGAGGCGATAGAACGTGAATTTTTACTCCGTGGCGGAACCGATGGAGAAAGCTCAATCTGCCAAACCTTTAAACCTCTGGCCCATGGTTGGGTCGGAGTTGAATGCTTCTGACCTCGTACGTTTATTAGGACGGTACTATTTCACCAAAGCACATGAAACTACTGATTTTCGCTCACATTTTTCGTGTCACGATGTCTATTTTGGCGCGGTGAAGGTACCTGGTACCAAGTGACTTTCGTTCGGCTAACACCGTGCGCTTCACAACCTTGTCCTCGCGTTTAAAATCTGCTATGTCGCGCAAGCGGTGGGCGACTATCCTTCTTCATCGTAGCCTTAATAGTGTTGCTAATTCGTTGTAGAGCGAAAACGGGCGCACGTCATGGCAACGGTAATACCGTGAAAAATGCGGCGAGATTGCAATTGCCCAACGAGATACTGCTAGAAATATGGGACAGAGTCCCGCCTTTGGAGCGCGTAAGTATATCGCAAGTCTGTCGGAAATGGCGCAGCATGGCGCTATCCACCCCGAGGTTTTGGACGCGCCTCGCCCTGGTGTCAACCATGCACGAAGCCGCTTGCCATCGCATTCAACATTCTTCGGTGGCGAACAGATACTCGCATGATATTTACAACCCTCGGCGCAACTCCAACAACCTTGTGTTTGCGGATGAGCTCTTCCTGCGCAGCCGGGAGCTTCCTCTCGACGTGACTATTGACGGCAACGGATGCCCTGAGTGCCATGACAGGGACCTATACAACGCGCTCGGTCCTCATCGTAGCAGGATTGCTCGCATTCATTTTTCAACCGGGAATGGTTATAGCTTTGGCTTCCTTTTGGGCTTCCGTGGCCACTTACCGTCGTTGCGCACACTTACGGCCGGTTTCGACGACTGCGAGGTCGAGTACGCGGATCTTCCTGTCAGTCTTCCGGAAGGGACGTCTCTTCCTCTTCTCCGGCAAATCCATCTCGGCGCAGGGGCGCAAGAGGGCTTCGTTGACTGGCGGCATCTCTCTCTTCCGAGTGTCCGCGAGCTCACGATGACACCGGCTCGCATGGACTTTACCCCCTTGGCCGTATCTTGCTGCAACAAGCTATCCCGCATGACCATCGTCATGACGCAACTCAGCGTCCAAAACATACTCGCGATGCATCTGATACCGTTCCTCGACGCGCTGGCCTCCGTGCCGGAACTATGCCTCAGCGACATCTCCGTCTCCCAGGAGAAGTTTATCGTCCAACACTTCAACGAAGCGCGCTTTCGACATCTTACGTTGGACTACGTCGGTCGCGCGCGCCGCCCAGGGTCGACTTGGTACTTCTCGCTCGCTAGCCCGTGTGATGTGCTGACGGATCCCGTTCGTCTCACGCTCACACTCCGCGAGAGCGTGTACGAGATTTCCGCCGTCGACGCTGTGGGAATACGACGCGAAATTCTTCTGGACTACGCCACGATCCACATGGCGCCGGGGCTGTGGGACTACTACCTCCGCACGAAGGCCATCGCGTCGGCGACCGTCGACGCCGTTGCCTGGAGCTATTTCGCGGACGGGATGCCGGACGAACTCTGCATCGAGGCGTTGACTATCGTCGTGCTACACGACGGCGAGGAATTGCAAAAGGTCTCGCTCGCGGCTTTTGGCATCTTGCAGAAATTGCACATCGATTCGATCAAGTCGAGCGTCAAGTTCAACATGACGACTCTGCTGCGCGTTCTCCGATCCCGTTCCAAAAAGAGTAAGGCGAATTCTCTCCTGACGCTCACGCTCAATCCAACTGTCGCGTTAGGCGATGCCGATAGAAACAGTTTGTCAGAGGTCTGTAGAATTATTGACTAGTGCTACTCAATCCAAACGGTGCGGGTTACCTTTGATTCTCTGACTCGTTCGTGAGCTGGGTATGACCTCGAGAATATCGCTCTACTAATGACAACGTACACTACATCGACTTTCTTTCAATAGAACCGCACACAAAGGGTGGACGGTTGGCGGAATACGTTGGTTTCAGGATTTTGCGCAGCGGTGAGGCACGCTCCGCACGCCACGTGCGGATCGACAAAAATCTCGCGCCACTTGCTCCCGTGACGGCACATGGCGGTGCACAGCGCAGCTTGCCTCCAGACCTCCACCAGTCACCAGCATGCGCGCCGCCTTCGCCCTGCAGCTACTTGTCGCCGCATGCGCTCTCTGCGTGCCGCAGCAGTTCACGACCGACAGCAACCTGGAGCAGTTCCCGACGGTCATCAACCCGAGCCAGACCAGCCTCTTCCCGGACCCGCCGTTCACCATCCTGCTCCCGCCTGGCCAGACATTCCCGTTCCCTAGCGGGTCATCGGGCACGGCGTCGGTGACATACCCTATCGAGCCGCCCGAGACGCCCAGCCGCACGAACACGCCGTCGAGTGTGACGCCGACGACTACGCCTTCGGTGACTGCCTCGCAGTCGCTCCCAACGAATCCTACGGTCCCCGTCACTCCTGAGCCTTCGCCAACGGAACCAGGTACCGGCGCTGCTCTGACTATTCGCGCGCAGCCCGTTGCCGTGCTTCTGCTTGTCGCTGGCGTCAGCGCGGCTTTGCTGTAACGCGGTACGTATCTCAGTCATCCTCATAGCACGTCATTTTGACCTGTATTCGGAAGTATGATCACGTATAGGAAAGCACGGAATTTTCTGGAACCCGGACTCTTGCCGCGCTTGAGTTGTAATGTCTGCGAGTGATGGACACTCAAACCCAAGTACTGTATAACGAAATTGAAGAAATAGAAAATACTGAACTCGTGAACAATTCGCAATAGCACTCCAACAAGCGTTTAAATCCACTCAGGGGTTGAATCCACTGAAGGACGAGCGGTGAGCATTCACATCAGTTGCAATTCTCTGGCTGCTTCCAGTGTCCATGGACTGCGTATGTATACGATTGCGCACCCTACTCTTTTAGGCTCACGCGATGCGCAGGATCGCCGGTACACCTCCGCCCTGAAAGGATCGACAAGCGCTGCAAAGAGAGTATAAAAAGACCGATCACACAATGCGCAGTCTTGCGCAGCTCCGACCTCCATTCCTCTCCACACCCGCACCCCCAACATGCGCGTCTCAGCCCTTCTCCTCGCCGCTTCGGGCGCGCTCAGCGCGTGTGCACAGACCCCGACGATAACGACGACGTCCGGCTCACCGCTCTCCTCCGGCATCCACGCGGGCGATCCAGGCGATGTCTTCGGGCCCAGCAACACATTCACGCTCTCGGGCTCGGTCTCGACGCCGGGCCCGAGTGTGTCGGGCTCGGGAGACAGCGCGAGCGTGACGCAGACGCCCGGCGCGAAGCCGCCCAGCGGGGGGACAAACAGTTCGGTGCCCGAGGTGCCAGGCGGCAACGCTCCTCCCGCCAACACCACCGATCCCGATACTGACGATGAAGCCACGCCCTCGCCGTCTGAGCCGCCGAACGGCGCCGTGGGCCTGCTTGCGCGCCCGGTCGCGCTCACTGTCGTTGTGGCGGGCGTTGCGGTCTTCGTCCTCTGACATGCGCATTAGGTACGTCTGCAGCTCATCACTCTTTATTCGGTATTCATAGTGAGATTGCCCCTTGTGCAGCTGGCTGTCTTTCGATGCTCTCGAAGCGATGGAACGGACAATCCCAATGGACTCAGCTGTTGCTATCGGCAGTAATACATACAGTACAGGACCGTCGATCTTATGCGTTCCGTCATAACGAGAGCTCTGGTTTCACACGCTCTACCCTCAATATAATTAGCCAGCTGCATCTGCCGCTTTTAATTGTCCTTGCTGAGTCTGTCTCGATGAGTTTTCCGGCGATATGGGCTGAGAGAGAGCTAGCACCTGAAGATTAGCTACTTCTGACTCATTAATTTTCAATTCGTTAGAATATATTGGCATGAAAATTTGGGGCATTAGACTGCGCCTGGCGGAGAACTATCGGAGATTGAACTCTCGCTTCTTGCTTTCGAACCGTTGCGCTCGACTCGGACGCGACGTAGAAGCGAAATGTCTCGCAGTCGGTCAGCGCTGTCTGCTACGCCTTCTGCGGGTCTGACGGTGCGCTTGCTAGCTATCAGGGCCTGTTCGCGGTCTACAATAATCTTCCGAACGAGATCCTGCAAGAGATCTGGGAGCAATTGCCACTTCTGGACCGGCTGTCTATCTCTCAGGCTTGTCGGTCTTGGCGGCGCCTAGCGCTCGCCACGCCCCGGCTTTGGACTCGTGTGGCTGTCATCGCTCTACCAGGATCCAAGTCACCCTATCCGTTCGAAACCTTCGACATCGATCACACCGACACCTTTCCAGACCCTAATCACGTAGACGACCCACGCGTTGAATACTCCAGAGACATCCGGTGTCTACGCTGCTTCGGACCAAGGGACAACCTTTATTACCCTGGACAAAACCTCCACCTCCTTGGCGAGATCTACAGACGCAGCAGACAGCTACCCCTCTACCTGTCTATAAACTGGGACATCGCACCGTCGCCTCCGGAAAGCTTCTTCAACGACTTGGGCATTCTCGAATATCCCGCATACACTTCAGGTTTGGACACGATCACGCGGTAGCAGATCTCCTGCGGCGTTTTGGTATTTTGCCTGCCTTGCGCACGCTCACTGCAGGCTACGACGAGGACGCCATTCAATATGCGAATCTCCCGGCCCATCAAGCGCAAAGCAACACTTTGCCCGCACTCACACAGGTTCATATTGGATCGCAAGCTGCACCATGGTTTCCGGATTGGTCGAATTTCGTCCTACCCGGCGTGACCAAGCTGAGCCTGATGCCACCAAGCGTTGGCTGCGCCCTCTCTGCTCTCCTCGCATGCAACAACCTGCACCACCTCACGTTCTTCATGCGGCGGTTTGACTGTCGATACGAATCCCAGGCCTTACCCGCTCTTGTCGACGCTATTGTACGAGTTCCCGCAGTGTTCTTGATCGAGGTCCCCTTCTCGAGCGAAGATTTCATCCTCAGGATATTCCACGACGCGAGGCTCCGCTCACTTTCGCTCGACTTTCGCAAGCGCCGCCAGTGGCCCGCCGAGGATCTCCTAAGGACATATCTGCTGCCGCCCAATCCTCGCGACACCCTGTCCGGCCCCGTGCACCTCTCCTTAGCATTCAGCGACGGCTCTTACAAAGTCGAAGTAGTGGACACGGCGCGGCATCGCAGGGAAGTCCTCTTGGATGGCCGGGCGATCAGACACACCCCCACGCTCAAACTCTGGCCGGGCTTCATCCGCAAGCTGACCATTGCGTCCGCCACCGTCGACGCCTTCACGTGGGAATACTTCGCGTCCGGCTTCCCAGACGATTGCACTATTCCCGAACTGACCATCATCGTGGTCAAATACGCCGTAGAACTCGAGAAGGTCTCCCTCGCGCGTATTTCGGGCCTGCGGAAACTCTGCATCGTCGTCCAGCGCCACGGGCTGGTCTTTTCGCGGCACGTCTTGCCCGAGCTCGTTCGCTCTCGCCCAGACGCCGACCGTCCAATCGACCTTCTCTCAGTCAGCGCGACTGCAAACTTCGGCGGCAAAGAATCACTCTACAAGCTGGCCATTACTGTCTTGCATTGACGTTCTACAGGAGATAATGAGGACCACTAAAGCGCAACTTTGGGCCGTACCGTGAACTCCCACAATATCTTTCTATGGAGGTTGTACCAATGTCATTCTTTTCAGCTGTTAATATACGTCTGACGCCAGTGGTAAGCCTGAAAATACACTTGCGTCCGGGCCTAGTCTTGTATCCATGGGCGGAGACCATCGGAGCTCAAATAATCTTCTTTCCTTTCGCACTCGAAAATTTGCGCTGAACTACGACACGCCGTGCACACGCTATGTCTTCTGAACAGTAAGCATTGCTCGCCACGCTCATTCTTTCAAATTTGATGAATAAAGGTCTAACGTCCGCCGCAGCGGCGCCGACAGCGCGGTTGCCAGATATCAGAACCGGGGCACTGTCTACGACCTTCCAAACGAGATCCTACAGGATGTGTGGGAAGCGTTACCGCCTGTCGAACGACCATCCATTTCCCAGACCTGTCGGTCCTGGCGCTGCTTGGCGCTCGCGACGCCGAGGCTGTGGGCTCATGTTGTCGTCATTGGTAAAGCAGAGCGAACGCATTGGCCATCAAGGACCCTGCGTCCTGGCGCGAGTAGCAGCCTGCGGAAGGCTAATCACACAGCTGCATCATCAGCAGAGCCAACGGCAAACGTCTCACTCAAATCTCCTGCGTCACCCCCCGGGCACCAACACTTCCATGACTCAGATGAGGATTCGCTCTCTATATCCTCATTAGAATCGCAGGATCAGTTCTTCAATTTCCTGTCTACAAACCTCCGCCTTCTCCCCGAAATTTACCTGCGCAGCAAGCAATTGCCACTGGATCTGACGATGGTCTGGGACAACCAGTTTCGGGTGCCTGAGACATTCTATGACGACTTGGCACCGCATTGCCATCGCCTGTCCCGCATGCACTTCTCGGTAGGAGTTAGCGGTGGAATCAAGAGACTGCTGCAGTGCGCTGGGAGCTTGCCTGCCTTGCGCATTCTCACCGCTGGCTTTGACGAGGACGACATCCAATATTCTCGTCTTCCAGCCCATCCATCCCAAAGCGGTGTCTTCCCCTCCCTCGTCCAGGTCCATTTCGGCACGACTATTGCTAATGATTTCATCGACTGGACGAGCCTTAACCTCCCTGGAGTGACGGAGCTCACCCTCACGCCGCGCAACTTTGCCGGCATCTCCGCTGGTCTTTCCGCATGCAGAAACTTGGTCCACCTCACGCTCGTCATGTCGGAATTTGGCTTCCACTCCAGAGACGTGGCCTCGTCCAGCCTCGCCCAAGTCGCCGCACGCATCCCCGCGTTATCCTTGAAGGATATTCCGTACTCTCTCGACGACTTCGTCCTCCGCACGCTCGACAATGCTAGGCCCCGCTCTCTCACTCTCGACTACCAAGGACGCCTGATCACTGCACTTCCAGCTTCTTCGCCGTTATATCTCACGCTTCCCAGCCCCTGCAACGCGCTCTCTAGTCCTGTGAACATTGCAGTGAGGCTGCGTCACGGTCACAAGCACGGCATGTACGAGGTAGATGTCGTCGACACCTCCCCTTGGAACCGCCGTAGAAAATTTCTGCTCGACAGCCCGGCCAAACCAGAATTCGGACTGTGGGAAGGCTTCCTGCGGTCGCTGGCCGTCGCATCTGCCACCGTCGACGCCCTCGCATGGGACTACTTCATCTCCGGCATGCCAGACGACTGCACCATCGCAGAGCTGACTGTCACCGTTTCGCGGGATCCCGCCGAACTCAACCCTATCTCGCTGGCGCGCATCTTCGGCTTGCGCAAGCTCTCCATCGATGTTCAGCAGCAAGGGCTGATCTTCGCACCGGATGTTTTGCCCGCCCTCGTTCGGTCCCGCCCAGACGCAGACAGTCTGATCGACGTGCTCTCACTGAGCCCAAACGCCAATTTCGGCGACGACGAATCGCTGTCCCGCCTGTCCCGTACTGTCTTGCATTAGAAAAGTCTGCGTTGAAGGAGGCGTGATGTCAACCGAAGGTCCGGTTTTCTTGGACTGTCGACTTATATCCGCACGTGAACCGTGCGCCTTTCTTGGAGATTATACAACCAATCGTAGCCTTTACAACTCCTATCACTGTATCTGCGACTAAATTACAACTGCGTGTAGCCAATGTTGGACTCGAACTTGAGCTTCCAAAACATCGCAAGCCTCCTCACGCGAAAGAAAAGACAGGCAAGCAATTGAATCCGTTCATAATAAGTACGTTATGGACCGTAAGCGTTCGTGGATAGTTTATGATACATTCGACGAGTCGTGAAGGATGCAAAGCGTGACAGCGTGCGCACCAGGCGAGGGGACATTGCAGAGCAAGCAGAATGTTCAGATATTGTGAGGTGAGGACGGTAGTCGTGGACCGTGGGATTCGATGTGAGATGCGGGATGTGGAAGCAGGATGTGGGATTGGATGGAGAGAACTGAAGGGAAACTTGAAGAGCATGAAACAAAAAGAAAAGGAAAAAAAGAACAAGAAAGGGAAAGCATGTAGCAGAGCGAAGTCGCCGAACGGTCAATGGCGGATGTCAGAGCAGATAATCCATCGCTCGGGCAGTCCCCATTATCATTTACGACGGCAGCGCGCGATAGCCACCCCTCGCCTGGGCCGGCCGCCGCTCGCGCAGCGCCCACGCCGCGGCGCCCAGAACGAGCGCGAGCACGGCCCACACGCCGAGCACGAGCCACAGCGTCTGCGCGCCGAAGCGCTCGAGCGCGACGCGCGGGTCGCGGGCCACGACGCCCTTCGCGGCGTACGCCACCGTCGCGCCGACGAAGCTCGCCACGGCGTACGCGAGGAGCACCACCGGGAGCGCACGCGCGCGCTGCACACATATCGTATCATCGTCAGCGAAACGAAGAAGTGCACGGGTATGCAGGACGTACCGTGAACGTGACGGGCGACCCCGGGCGGCGCGGTACGACGAGCACACTGGCACCCAGACTCGCAAGCGAGCAGCAGACGCTGACGAGCGCCAGCCCGCGCGCAAGATTCTCGAGCCCGGGCAGCGCGAGGAACGTCACGCTCACACTGAGCATCACAGCGCCCTGTTGACGCGGCTTCAGCACTCCAAATTCCCAACACGCCCCAACAAGAAACCGCAGAAGACGCACCACAAGGCACACAGCGGCAGACAACATCAAGCTCGTCGTCCGCGCAGCAGGCGCGTCGGCCTCCTCATCTTCACCACTCCTCGACTGACGCGCGAAGAAGAGGTAAGGGATACCCAGGCAGAGCACGCCGAACACCAGCCGTGCGCAGCTGCGCCTGAACGGCACGCGCACACGCGGCTCAATGATGTCGAAGCTGGCCTTCTGCTGCTGCTGCTGCTGTTGACCGGAGGGCGAGGGTGGGTACCCGCCGGACTCGCCCAGCGCGACGAACTGCTGGCGCCATTGCGCCAGGCGGAGGTGCACCTTGGCGACGATGCGGGTGTGGATGGCGGACGACGCTTTGGGGCCTGAATAGAGCGCGTCGCGGCAGGCAGTCAGAACAGAGATTGAGAGGGGATAGCGATGCAGGACGCACCGTCCAGCCCGCGAAGCAGCGAGAGCAGCTCGTGGCACTCGCGCTCCGAGAACGCGTTCCCCACGCGGGCAGCCGTGCGGCTCTGGATCACGCGCTCTAGATTGCGCACGCGTTAGCATCCCGCCTCGGCAACAGAGCGGGGGATGTATCGCGCACCGGTATACGACCAAGTAAGAGCTTCGAGCGCCTCATCGCGCGCGCCGTCGGGCAACGGCGCGTGCGCGGGATGCGCCTCAAGGAAGCTCCAGTACTGCGCCTCCTGATCCAACCCTACGTGCAAGTGCACCGCATCAGCGAAAAGCGCAAAGAAAAAAAGAGGGAGCGAGGGAAGGAGGATAGGACATACGGTCGGCGTCCGTCAGGCCCTCGCGCGTCTCGTACGGCGGCGCCATGCTGACCGCGCGCGCGCCGTGCCGCACGTACGTCGTGAGCGGCACGAACTCGCCCTGGCCCTGGCGCGCGCGCGTCGCGACGTTGCGCAGGTAGACTTCGACCGTCTCGCGCTTGGGCTGCGCGGCGGGCATCGGCATGTGCGTGGGCGAGACGAGGCCGCGCCACGACGTCGTGCTGCTGGAGGTGGGTGTGCTCGGTTCCGGCATTGGCGGGGCATGCGAGGAGTCTACAGGTGGCTGCTGCAGGACCGGTGGAATTGTTCGGAGATAGGCCTCGACGACGCGCAGGCGCGCGGGGGTGCGCAGGTCCATGTCCGTCACGACGCCCGTCTGGGTCGGCGAGAGGTGCGCGGGGAGCGTGTAGTAGTACGTCGTGTCGGGCAGAACGTGCTCCGTCCAGTTGAACCCGCTCGAATTCGCGCTGGTCGCATTCAGACCCGTGGCCGAGGACGAAGAGGAATGGTCGGACTTGACGTCTTCTGCGGGGCTCGGGAGCGCAGAAGGCGCGTAGTCTGTGAGCGGCGAGATTTCTTGCACCGTTTGGCTGGGCGGGATGTCAGACAACGCGGGAGGAGTCCAAGAGACAGACTGACGAAAAGGATACACTCTTGCCGTTCGCCCGCGTGGGCATCGGCGCGACAAGTCGCGGTCCATCTATCGGCCTGTGTGGACAGCTGATTAGCAGAGTGTACGCGACGACAGCGAGAACGACGTACGTTTCGGGCTGGTCAAGGAAGGGGTTAGTCGCGAGGAACCGCTCGCTTGCGCGCTCGGTCGTATCGGGCTGGGGCATCTGCATCGACGGCGGCTCTGCTGGAGCCTGCGACTCGGACGTCGCAAGCAGCTCGAAGCTCTCCTCGTCAGGCTTCACTTGCTCCGCCTCGCTGCCGCTGCCGCGGCGAGGAACGCCATTGGTCTCGATGGTCAGAGGCGGCGACATCGACCTCGGACTAGATCACGTCAACTTCAGACTTCATCGGGCAGCTGCAACAGCTTACATGGGCGGTGTCGCAGTTGGCGGCGGCGGCGGCGAGCTTGGCGGTGTCGGCGGCGAGTCAGGCTTGACAGCAACGGTCGGCTCGGGTGTCGACTCCTTCGGGGTCGCGTCCTTGGGCGTTGCAGCCGGCCTGCGGCGGCGTAAGGACCAGTTGCGACCGTACGAAGAGGCGGGCATGGACAGAGAATGCAGATAGACGAGCGGGAGATACGCACAAAACGGGGTCCGTCGGCTCCTCTTTAAGTGGCGGCTGATCAGCAGCAGCAGCAGGCGGCGGCGCGCGTGCCTGCTGGCGCGGGCCAGGGTCGCGCGTGCTGCTAAGTAAGGGGCGACTCCGCATGAGCGCATGTCCACGCTGCAGCCGCGCACACACACATACCTCAACGCGTCTATCCGCGAGCTCGAGCCCGCGCGCCGCACCGCCGCAGACAGCGAGGACGTGCTGGCCGTGCTCGAGCGCGACGCCGTGCGCTGCGGCCTCGTCGAGGTCGAGTCTGCGCTGCCGCGCGGCAGGCGGAAGCTGTCGCCCGACCCCGAGCGCGCCGGCGCCGGCGCGGGCGCCAGAGGCGAAGACTTCTTCGTCGTCGTGGGCGAGCCGGGCGGCGGTGTGCTGCTGTCCTTGCGCGAGATGCGAGTGCGGAATCCCTTCATCGTCGCGCGGTCCGAAGCCAGTTTAAACAAGGAAAAGGTAGAGTAAAAGTACGAGTAAGCGAAGCAGCCGGACGCGGGGACAAGTGGGAAGAAATAGGCGGGCGGGAGATGAAAACCGCTCGCTTATCGCGCGGCGGCGCGTGGCTGCCGCGTGTTCGCTGCGCGCCGATGCGGGGCTGTCGTCGGCGAGCAGCGCGTGGCGACTGCTGTACATGCTGAAGCGGCGACAGCTCCGGCCATTTTGCGCACAACATGGGCGTGCTTGCACGCTCGATGGATGCTGCAAGTCAAAGTGGGCAGCGGCCAACACCGGAACGCGTCGTCCGAAGCGCCGGCAACCATGCAAAGCATATAACGAGGACCATTGCCAAGAAAAGGTAGAGGAAGTTGAACCGATGTTGTAGTCCCGTACCCAGCGTGATCATCAGTATGTCGGGCGTGGATCCACGGTCAGTAGCAATGCGGTCAGGGACCGTAGACATTGTGTGAGCCGCTGCATGCAGGGATCAAGCCCAATTCTTGTATGAGGCACGCGTAGCCATTCATAGAGGCCACTAAGAGATAGTATCTCCTTGAAAATGCTTGATCAAATCGTAGCAGAGCACCGGTGAATCCGCGCAGAGCATTCCTCGCTACAGCACCCAGAGCCTGATATCACCCTAGGGAGCCGCAGAAAGCGCGCCGAGATGAGGTGATTCTAAGCATATCAAAGCGTAGGTCCAGGCCATCCTGCTCCAGTTGGCAGTCGCGCGCTAGCCCCCTAGACCGTGAACCCTGCCGAAGCAGAAGCAGACGCACACAAACCCGGCGTGGTGTCCATGCGCCACGAGCCAGCGCAAAGCATAGATGCTTGCAGTACATGGACGTTATATGGCCAATCCGGCCAGTGACTCTGAGCTAACGATAGTCGTGGTTCAAGTCACAGAGATTCAAGGTCCGATCTATCTAATCACAGATTCGATTTGTCATCGTGAATATTGACCTTGCTCCCAAGGGGGTGGCAAAAAAAAAATTCCTGCACCGTCCCGAAAAACTCCATAACACCTCTTGAGTGACCCCCTCCCCCCCTGTCACGTGACCTGACAGGTGACAGTTCCCTATTTGGGAAGCCTTATTGATCCCGAGGCTCACCTGTGAGGTTGTACACACCGTAATACCAGGGAATTGGCACCACTTATTGACTGCGGATATTAATGAGACCATTCATGCGAGAGCTGAGACGGATATGAACTATTGTTTGGGCGCGACTTCACTCAGCAGACCTGCTGAGAGCGTTTGAAGAGGATTTGTACTGCCCCTGGCCTGCTGTATGTCACCAAGCCAATGGTATCTCTCTCCAATACCGACCTGATCATCAAATACTCTTGCTGAGATTACCCCAGCCACTCTGTAAGATGATTAACTTTGCAATCCATGGTACACGGCCGTCCGGTCTGATTCCGGCATCGGAGGCAATGTGCCCAAAACGGACTGCTCAGTGCTATTCTGTGAATCCAGCTGCTTTACCCACATGGGATGCTTTGAGGTAGGTAATATGACCTCCTAAAATCTCAATCAAGTCTCTGCACCATCCCTGAAAAATAATTCAAGATAATAATAAAATTCCTTAACGGCATCTTCGGGGGACCCTCCCCCTCCCGGTTGCTTCCGGGCGCTTAACAAGTGCGTACCCCTTGCTTGCTCCGCAATTCTTCAACCTGTAACAGGATCACTGTCATTCGTGACATCAGTCTCCTTCACAGGCCTTGACGTTCGAAGATAATCGTTATCGTGACATCGGATTGAGAATTCCTGAAGCCGTAAGGTGGAAGGTCTTAAGGAGCGCATCTAGCGCCGGCTCATTCCGATAGAGAGGATCCGCGGTTTTACAAAAAAGGTTGTCCCATGTCTCATGTCCCATGTTTCACTTCCCATCCGAATTAGGGCAACGTCTAGATTTTTTTTCGTGCTCTTTCTCTACGATACTCGGAATCCTTCCAGTTCCAGTCGCCCGCGTGTAGGTACGTTACGTTTTCGGATGACAGCTGTCCGCTCCTTAGGCTTTTACCGAAACAGTTGGACCTCTTCTCTTCCGTCTCTTCACTGTCCGTCTGCACGTCCGCCGCTCATATGTCGTCCGCTTCTGAGCACATTGGTCACTCGCCCTCGACTCAGACCCATTTCTGGCATCTGGGTCCCGAAGGCGTGTCTACCGCAGTACCGCTAAACAACAGTGGCCCCGTCGACAGCGTTGTTGACATGAATATCGAACCGACTTCCATTCCCGAGCCATCTGTAGATCCGGAATCTACTGTTCATCGTCGACAAATGGACCGTGGACGGAAGGCAAAGGCGACGTCAGCCGTTCGACATAAACAGCGACCGTCGTCTGCTGAGCGCCGTAAAAAAGCCCGTGATCGCAAAGCAAGAACGCGCGCATCTCGTCGAATGACGCCAACTCCTTCATCTGCGGAAGACGATGCAGATGCAGATGCCGCGCCGTCGACATCCGAAGTACGAATTTCATCGGATAGACGACGTGCGCTCAAACGCGTTCGAGAGGGCAAGTCGCGTGCCGTGGGCGAACGACCGGAACCGCCTCCTTCTCCACGCAAGGAGCGTCGCCCTAGCGAGGCTCGTCGCAAGCAGATTTATCGTGCAGCCCGACGCGCTTCGCGCGAGCAAGCCAGTGATGACGATCGCCGCAAGCGAAGGAGAAGTCATTCGCCTTCGCATACACATGCTGATGATTCTTCTTCCAGTGATGGGCACAGTACTACCTCTTCGGACTTGGGACTTCACTCTGGGCTTGAGGACTTATCGGACTCTGGGTCTAATGACCGTGATGATGTTCAAGCGGGCTGTAGCCATTGGACTGACGGCAGACAAGCTTCGCTTGCTACCCATCCGACCATTGATCACAATGATGATGTTGAATCAATTGCTCAGGATGATTCGCCGGTTACAACTGGCCAGATTCACTTGGCTTTACGCTCCGATGCTCGCGGCACACAGTTCTCCGAACTACCTATCCCTCTACTTTCTATGCAGTCTCTTCGTTTGGCATTGACCGCGCATCGCGTTCATCGTCGCAACGCACGTAAGAAGGTTGCTCTGCAAGCGCTTGCCTATGGACATTCTTGTTCAGACTCGTGTCGTGGTCTTACTTTTGATCTTTCGCATACGACGAAGACGCTTAAGCCGGATTCAAGGGAAGATTGCATGCTTCATTACGAGCGGTTACTGCGAGAAAAGGTCTTACCTAGTTTTCCCATGAAATTATCCGATGTCCGTCTGCGGAGCATGATCCGACGGTGGTTTGCACGGCTATCTGACAAGAATTTTGACGAAACTATCTGCGCTGTGTGTTCTGAGATAGTGACGCTCGCTCTATCAACTATACAACACCTTACCGACGATCAGCTCATGTTGTTAAACAATGACAAGTTGCCCAGCCATATATTCCCCCTGGGTTACGACCGCGACTCCTTTTGCAATGCCATACTTGATGCTCATGGCCTTGTACCGGACGAGGGTCCTCGCGCCGCAAGAGTATGCCACGCATGTAGAAAGGATCTTGCTAAGCGTAGATTACCAGCTTTGGCTCTGGCTAACGACACTTATCGCGGCGAAGATTGCATCCCAGTTGAAATCAAGAGGCTATTTCTTTCGGCGACTCCTATCGAGTTGTCCTTGATTGCGCGCTACCGTGTCAAATGTACAGTCTACAAGTTCTCTGAAAAAAAGGATTCTCCTCAGTACAAAACACCGTCCTGGGCGTCCCAGCGCTATTCAAAAGGCAACTCCATCATATTTGCGAACGGCAATAGCAAGCTTATGACCGTTCTTCCTCCATCGCCTGAGGAGGTGAAAGAAGCCATTGCTGTGATCTTTGTTGGAAATGTTATGCCTGGACCCGAGGACATTGAAAATTTGAAGCCTCTATTCGTACGACGGCATGTTGTTGCGCCGCTGTTGACGTGGCTCAAGGCCAACAATCCTTCCTTTTCAGATGTTGAGATTAGCGAGGAGAACATGACTGCGCTTTTGCCACCAGGACAAGATTGCGGTGTCCCACCGACTATTGATATCCAACTCGTTCGGTCCACCGCAACGGATGCTGCCAGCTCGACGTATGTTCCAACAGAATCCCTGAGTGAGCCACCCGACGAGATTCCTCTCAGCACATCAGGTGTCATTTCCGGTACAGTGGATGGTAATGTTCGTGAGATGAAGATGAAGGCCATGCGCCACTGGAGGAGCGGCGGTGCTGCGTATGCTATCCCACATGGCTCTGAGCCCATTACGGAGTGGAATAACCCCATGCTTTTCCCTTGTCTGTATCCGCATTTGTTTCCTTGGGGCATTGGCGGCCTTGAGGATAAGAGGCGACGCACCAAGCTTACTATGTCTGCTCACGTGCGACATCTCCTCAATGTGTCTGACCGGCGCTTCCAAACAGATCATTCCTTCATGTTCGTTGCAATGAATATATTGCAGAAGCGAATTGTTCACGATACGGCAAGATTCAAGGTGAAACGCTCATCCAAAGAACGTGCAGCACAACTGCTCTCGAACGTCGAAATCTCCGCTTGTGATGCTCTTCACGCTCGATCTAAGACCAATCATGGTCGCATTGTGCCTGAGAATGAGAAGGAAGGTGTTGTTTTTGACGCATTGCGTCTTATCAGTTCTATGCCAACGTCTCTGCCAGGCAGCAAGTCGTCCAAAAACAACATGAGAAATGAAATTCGCTCACTATGTCACTATCTCGGGCTGCCAACGTTCTTCTTCACTCTGAATCCCGCAGATGTTCACCACCCTTTATTCGCCAAATTGGCTGGCCTTGATGTTAGTTTAGACCAACGCGTTCCTGTTGATTTACCGCCTCTTGACCAACGGCAAGTTTTAGTGGCTCAAAACCCGGTTGCTGGTGCGAAGTTCTTTCATCACATGATGACCGCGTTTCTGGACATTCTCGTCGGCGCTGACTCGGAAGATCGTTGTGGAGTCTTTGGCCGTGTGCGTGGATATTATGGTACAATCGAATCTCAGGGACCAGGGTCTTTGCATTGCCATATGTTCATTTGGATCGAGGGTGGTCTTCCACCGAAGAAACTCAGAGAGCGTATGGAACAAGACCCTGAGTTCAAGGCTTCTTTATTCGACTACTTGGATGACACTGTGCATACATGTCTCCCGGGCAACAATGGTGTTGTCCCACCCGAACAAAGCGGCTATCGCGAAAGGGACGAAAATGCGCCCCATCCCTGCACAATGCGTTGCCCTGATCCTGATGACGAAGATTTCGAAGATGAATTTGCACGTCAACTCGAACAGCTCGTTTACGACTGCCATTACCATTCCCACTCAGACACTTGCTTCAAAAATTTGAAGGAAGGTGAACCAAGAGATGACGCACATTGCCGAATGCGCATGGACGGCTCTACACGCGCCGAAACGACGCTCGATCCTGAGACGGGTTCCATCCTACATCGCCGCTGGCATCCACGTATCAATCAGCATAATCGAACCATAACGGCCTGTACACGTTGCAATTCAGATTGCAAGTTCATTGGTTCTGGGGAAGGCGCTCAAGCATTGATTTATTATGCTACGGATTACATCACAAAGAATAGCTTACCGACGTATACTATTTTTGCAGCCATGAACCGCGTGCTTTCCGCTGTACAGGACAACACAGACACATCGACTTCGGACGAAATTCCTGTCGAGATCAGCTGCGCAGAGAAGGGTCGCAAGTTTCTGAATCGCGCTTGCAACGCGCTCATTGCCGAACTTGAGCTCAGTGGACAACAATGCGCGTTGACTTTGCTCGGACTTGCAGAATCACTGGGGGACCATTACACTTCTCATAAGTTTCAAACTCTTTACTGGGCCAACTTCTGTGCTACAATGCGCCGGTTTGAGAAAGCGGAAGAACGCAACGGCGACCGTGCTGCCGGCAGCGTTGTAGAACAAACTGACGCGCCGAAAATGCAAGACGTTGCCGAGTTTGTTACGGAGGTTGACGAGCCCGATACTGTTGATACAACGGACGACGTCGATTCCGACTCGGACAGCGATGACGACGAGCTCATTCTGGATCTGAGCAATTCGAGCAAAGGAGTACAGACTTCGAGTCAAGTTGATGATTATCTATTCCGCGGCAACGAGCTGTCAGACATTCCTCTTTACTGGTTTGTATCCACTGTGACGAAAATGTCAGTGCAATCCGAACGGAAGCGCGTGTCCACGAACACCATTACCAGGCCAAATGATAAAACAATCCTGTCAACAGATGCGCTTTTTGTTTAAGTATTCCCGTGAAGGAATGCCAACCAGATATTCCATTACCATGCAATATCTCATGTGGTGTGATTAATACACTGGCTACTTGCCAACAGCTTCAATCAAGATCCGGAGTTAAAATTTCTCTGTGATCAATGTTCTCACTGTTGATCAAACAACCAGAGCCATGTCGATTACAGTCATTTCCATGGGCTGCGCCTGCTGAATTCAGCTGCATTTATTGATCGGCCGACTGTTTGATCAAATCATATTTTATCAATCAGCATAAAACATGATACCTATCACCTGTCAAGACTGAGCTGTACAGGCAGGTGTCAACGCTAGCAGCTGTTGAACTGCGACAGCTGCCGCACTCTCTTGCGGCTGTCAAACCATTGACACTGTCGACAGTTGTCAGCCGCCGTCCAGGAATAGAATTGATGCGCCTGCACATCAAGGATGAATCAAACAATCTCGGCTCTGATTGATCAAATGTACTCTGATCAAACAAATGAAAATGAAAATGCATGTACAAAATGACCTTTGCAGGATGGAACCACCACTCCCTATTTCTGCTGGTGGCACGAAGCGTGAGCAGTTCTAGACTGTCCATGAGCATTAACCAACTGAACTAAGTGACCATGCTAGACTAATGTTAGTTACTCGATATATCCACACGTATTCTGAATGTTAGATTAGTTGGCTGGCCGATTAATGTCCAGATGCCATTGTCAAACTGTCGCAGACGCCAAAAACGTCTGTCATAGTCAGGCCTGGCAGATGCCTCTTAGACAGCTGCCCAACGTGCCGACAGCATGATAAACCATCAGCCGTTCATGATTGAACATATTCAGACCCAATAATCAGAGTGTTCCAAACACAACAAGTTCCTTCCATGATTGAACCATTTGCAGTCTGAGTGTTTTGAGAGTACAAGTCCTTTCAGGCTCAGCGTGTTTGAAAGATTGGTTGTTATTGATCAAGCACACGCTTGGCTCTCGATGCCCTTTGCGCGTCAAGTAATGCGAGAGTAATAAAATAGTTCAGTACGATACACAAGACTTGATCTTAGAGACTCTACCTGTGGGGATGATGCGATGAGAGTTGTGCAGTGGGAGCTGAGTGTGGATTGGTGACCTGAGTACCGGATAGTACGTTGGTGCGACCAGCAGTCAGGTGTTCATCCTGTCAAAGACATTAAATTAAGATTTGAGATTCGACAAAGGCTGCACAAAGACTCTGGCTATAGAATGGTACTATGATTTCCATTTTCAATGAGCATCTAATCTACGTAGGAGGGAGCAAAGTCTGCCAGCCAGCATAGCAGAGTTGCCTTGTGGCCTTGGCCATCGGTGTTTCTCACCTCATTAAGGATGTTGAACTAGAATTTGAAAATCGACAATTTCAACACCAATGGTATAGTAAGAAATCTGTGTAGTTACCTCCTTTATAGCGGAATTTTTCGGATCTATAGACTTGAGCAAACTCATGCAAGGGTCATTACACCATTCCGAACATTACATTCGTAAATCTTGACGGAAGCCTGATGTGAGAACGACAATGTCTTCTGTATGACATGGACTATTCATGGCATCCAGATGAAGCTAATTGGTCAAGTTCCCAGCCTTCGGTAGGAGAGCAAAGTATTTCAAAATGTGTCAGGTTTGCCATCTTCCCTGTTCAAATACTTTGCTCTCCTACCGAAGGCTGGGAACTTGACCAATTAGCTTCATCTGGATGCCATGAATAGTCCATGTCATACAGAAGACATTGTCGTTCTCACATCAGGCTTCCGTCAAGATTTACGAATGTAATGTTCGGAATGGTGTAATGACCCTTGCATGAGTTTGCTCAAGTCTATAGATCCGAAAAATTCCGCTATAAAGGAGGTAACTACACAGATTTCTTACTATACCATTGGTGTTGAAATTGTCGATTTTCAAATTCTAGTTCAACATCCTTAATGAGGTGAGAAACACCGATGGCCAAGGCCACAAGGCAACTCTGCTATGCTGGCTGGCAGACTTTGCTCCCTCCTACGTAGATTAGATGCTCATTGAAAATGGAAATCATAGTACCATTCTATAGCCAGAGTCTTTGTGCAGCCTTTGTCGAATCTCAAATCTTAATTTAATGTCTTTGACAGGATGAACACCTGACTGCTGGTCGCACCAACGTACTATCCGGTACTCAGGTCACCAATCCACACTCAGCTCCCACTGCACAACTCTCATCGCATCATCCCCACAGGTAGAGTCTCTAAGATCAAGTCTTGTGTATCGTACTGAACTATTTTATTACTCTCGCATTACTTACTGGACGCGCAAAGGGCATCGAGAGCCAAGCGTGTGCTTGATCAATAACAACCAATCTTTCAAACACGCTGAGCCTGAAAGGACTTGTACTCTCAAAACACTCAGACTGCAAATGGTTCAATCATGGAAGGAACTTGTTGTGTTTGGAACACTCTGATTATTGGGTCTGAATATGTTCAATCATGAACGGCTGATGGTTTATCATGCTGTCGGCACGTTGGGCAGCTGTCTAAGAGGCATCTGCCAGGCCTGACTATGACAGACGTTTTTGGCGTCTGCGACAGTTTGACAATGGCATCTGGACATTAATCGGCCAGCCAACTAATCTAACATTCAGAATACGTGTGGATATATCGAGTAACTAACATTAGTCTAGCATGGTCACTTAGTTCAGTTGGTTAATGCTCATGGACAGTCTAGAACTGCTCACGCTTCGTGCCACCAGCAGAAATAGGGAGTGGTGGTTCCATCCTGCAAAGGTCATTTTGTACATGCATTTTCATTTTCATTTGTTTGATCAGAGTACATTTGATCAATCAGAGCCGAGATTGTTTGATTCATCCTTGATGTGCAGGCGCATCAATTCTATTCCTGGACGGCGGCTGACAACTGTCGACAGTGTCAATGGTTTGACAGCCGCAAGAGAGTGCGGCAGCTGTCGCAGTTCAACAGCTGCTAGCGTTGACACCTGCCTGTACAGCTCAGTCTTGACAGGTGATAGGTATCATGTTTTATGCTGATTGATAAAATATGATTTGATCAAACAGTCGGCCGATCAATAAATGCAGCTGAATTCAGCAGGCGCAGCCCATGGAAATGACTGTAATCGACATGGCTCTGGTTGTTTGATCAACAGTGAGAACATTGATCACAGAGAAATTTTAACTCCGGATCTTGATTGAAGCTGTTGGCAAGTAGCCAGTGTATTAATCACACCACATGAGATATTGCATGGTAATGGAATATCTGGTTGGCATTCCTTCACGGGAATACTTAAACAAAAAGCGCATCTGTTGACAGGATTGTTTTATCATTTGGCCTGGTACTTTTGCCACGAAAACGAACAACACCAAAAAACCCATGCCGAGATCCTGTCTCCTTGCGCCACATCCACAAGCCGACACACATCTTCTTCGTTTCCGCGAGGCTGCCGTTGTCCCTGTCGTCGTTGGGCCCACGTTACCACGAGGAGATCGGCCTGAACAGCGCGAACAGTACTGCAGAGCGATGCTGATGTTATTCAAACCGTGGCGATCATTGGCAGACCTGCGCTCACCAGGCGAGACATGGGCATCTGCTTTTGACAGCTACACGTTCACACAGCGCAGTCTGGATATCATGGCGAACATGGGTGCGATGTTTGAATGCAAAGATGCAAGAGATGCCTATAGCGCGGCGAAGAAACAAGGCACTGTGAACCACGACATGATCAGTGAACAAATGGTTGTTGATTCTTTGGCCAGAAAGAAGAAAAAGGCGGGCGCACATGACGACGATGACCCTGAAGGAACATGGGATTGGGTGAATTCTGAATTCCCTCTTGTAGCTGCCGCCTTGGCCGCAAACGCAGATGGCGACGGTAAAAGACAGATTAGTACGGACGAGCAAATTGCACGAAGGGTGATTGCGCGTGTTTCGGTCCATCCCTTCTTCAAAGTGCTTGATTGTGACGATCCCAAAGACACGGGGGAAGTGGACACACCGGCACTGGACGTCTTGCATAAATCCCATCGGAAATACACGCTCAGGCAGAAGAAGCTTTCTCGGAAAGAGCTCAGTCAAGGAAACGCCGACGCGCCGAAAGCCGCACCTGATGGAGCAAGTTCTTCGATTCACGACCGCTTAGACATGCTTAAATTCGTTGAGCGTCGACGAGCGGCTGCTACATACGAAATGCCGTACCTCGACGATGCCTTTACCGGTAGACCTGACCCGGAAGTTTACAAGGCGGTTGTCGACGAGCTCACCATGAATCGGGATCAAGCCGCCGCTCTCGGGGTAGTTGCAGACCATCGTTTGTCAGAATCAGATCGGCAGCTCCTCATGCTCATCGCAGGCAGCGCTGGAACCGGCAAGAGCTATGTTATTCGCGGACTGGAGAAATTTTTCGAAAGGATTGGCTGCGGGCATGAACTCAAGAAAGCGGCGCCGACTGGCACGGCGGCTCACCTTATAGGTGCTGAAACCATCCATCATGTACTGCGATTGGCCTTCGGTCGTCTGACTGCAAAAATGCTTGAGGAGCTCCAGGAAGAATGGGCTGGCGTTAGGTATTTCATCATCGACGAGGTGTCCATGATAGGCGCATTCTTTTTATCACAGATCAGTGAGCGTTTGGGTGTTATAACTGGAAAGACAAGCGAACCTTTTGGCGGAATCCATATGATATTCCTTGGTGACATGCGTCAGCTGCCGCCCGTTCTGGATTCAACAGCGTGGGGTGATCCTAGGGATGAGTCGTACACTCGGATTGCAGCTACTGCAAATAAGACATACGGCCAGCGAAAGATTCACGGCAAGGGCCTGTGGACGTTCATCGACCACGTTATTCTTCTGAAGGAGAATTTCCGCCAGAAACTGGATCGTCAATATCAGGCCACCGTTCAGCGCATCGGAGACGGCAAAGCCACCGAAGACGATTACAATCTGCTGTCAACGCGCCTCATGAATCGAGTGAAGCTTGCACCTGACTTCGAGCACGCACCTCTTGTGACTGCAGACAAGCGTATTTGCGACGAGTGGAACTTGATGAAGATACGTTAGCTTGCGTCGAAGACGGGACAAAAAGTCGAATATTATGCTGCGATTGATTCCATAGGCGGTAAAACCGTCAGCGCTGAAACCCAGAAATGGCTGTGGAAAGAGGTGAACTCATCAATCACCAAAGATCGGCTTGGTCTCCTACCTCTTGTGCAAGGAATGAAGGTCATGGTCCTGCAGAACATCTTGACGACGGCTGGAATTACCAACGGCGCAGAAGGTATTTTGGAAAAAATAGTTTACCGCTTGTCCGATGGCGTGCGCGTTCCAGTGTGTGCGTATGTTCGTATTCCAGACTGTAGTGTCCAGTACGAAGGATGCGAGCCCGGTGTAGTCCCTGTGTTCCCCGAAACATATCGCTTCACAAGGAAAGTGAGCAGGGACAAATCAATTGGTATCTCGCGCTTACAGCTGCCATTGATACCCGCTTACGCCTACACCGACTATAAAAGTCAAGGGCGAACACTGGGACATGTTATCTTAGATTTGGAAAGCACTGCGCTGCATCCCGAGTCTACGTACGTGATGGTGTCCCGCGTTGTGAAGCTCGAAAATATGGTCATTTTGCGGCCATTTTCCAAGTCCTTGATAGTACGCTCGCAAACCAGTAGGCTACAAGCAGAGTTGACGCGTTTAGAGAGCCTGGAGCGCACTACGTTACGGAGGTGGAAGAAGAGCGATCTATCAGTTCTGCTCACACTACCAGTCAGAAATGAAGTTGCTCCTACGAACAAGTCATGAGCCAAGGCGTACTTCGTTGCGCCGATGTCGATGCCAAGTTGAGAACGCTGGCTTGAGATTCGAGAAGGCAACATGAATTCAACATCCGCCCGTTCGCTCTGTGTCCCGCCTCATTCCCTTCGACGCGTCCACCGCGAACATCTTGTCAATACTTCGTACTACACCAAGGTGACTGCTTCATCCAGGTATTCCAGGAGGCCGGTGTCGACTTCGCCAATCCTTCGAGGTCGCGCGGGATTATCCTCCATGCGTTCTCCAACGGTGCGGCACTTTTCAATCTTCTCTAGGCCCAGCTCAATAATTATGCAGGTGGCGTCTCGCGACTCATACGGCTGGAAGCGCTGCTGCACCGAGTAGCAAAGAACTTGCAACCCAAGCAGGGCGCCCCCATTGCCCTCATCTTCGACTCCAATCCGGCGAGCCCTATTTTCCACCTTCTTCTGAGCGCAATCACGACGGGCTGGAGTCTCCCGGTGAAGATCGCCTTCGCGCTTGTCTTCTCGCCTTGCTACTTTTTCTTGCGCGTCACACATGACTGGATGCTCGGGCGCACGAATCCCGCCGAGGGCCTGCGCAAGCGGCTGGCGCGCGTCGCGCTGCTCGCGCCGTGGCTAACGCCCCCGCCCGCCAGATGGCGAGCCGCCGTTCACGGTGCAGCTGACAGTGGTGCGTCTTCCAGAGACGTGCTAACGCGCGCTAGCAGCCTGACAATGGTGTAGGGGTTCGCGAGCCCGACGATCGTCCAGATCCCGGACAGCGTGTGGAACGGAAAGTCCGGCTCGCCCCTATGGCGCGCCCGACGCCCTCACTCAGTGCAACCCGTACCGCTTTGTCAACTATCCCGGCGCGACGTTGCCGGTCCATGTCAACGGTGAGCGCACTCGCTATCCCGGCCTTGTATCCCATCTCCCGCTCACCATCTGTTTTCCCCCATAGGCCCCATCGCCAGTGGCACCATATTCACACGTACTGCGGGCGACAGCGAGGAGAAGTTTTCCATGAACGTCGACATTCGCGCTGGCCCTAAGCTCATCCTCTGGATGCAGTCCGTGACGTTCCCAGATATGTTAGACACTTGTATTTTGGTTTGCTACTCCCAGCTCCCAGAACTCCCAGGTCCTGACTTTGACTGCTCCTGACTCCTGAACCCGAGACTTGTACTCCCAAAGTTAATGGTGAAATAAAACTTGTACTCCCAGAGAGCAACTTGTAAGGTGGAATAAAACACAAGTCACTCCTGACTCCCAAAATGGTCAAAGCAGAGCAGATGTATTGCGCGAGTTGTGTGCGAAAGATACAGTGTGTCGAGATGAGAAAAAAACGAGCTACGATACAGCTATAATACAACTTATGCTACAGCTACAGGCAATTCCGGACGAAGGTGAGGCACCGGCGGCAGTCTGTGACGATAGTCCATGAAGGACTGGGCGAAGCAATGCCAAACACTGCTCTCCAGATTATAGAAGAGCTCGGACTCGCAGTTCACGGAGTGGATGTTGCCGCCGATGGCGACGAGCTCATCCCACGGTTTGAGGAACTGGTCAGCTCGAGGCCAAGGGCGCATGAACGTGTAGAAGTTCCACAGGCTCTCGAGGCGCTCGGTGCGATCGACGACGGTCAGCTTGTTGATCGCATTCCGGTCCGTGCCAGGGACAAAGTCGGAGCCACCCCAGCAACCGCGGCATTGTCTATATCGCTGCTTTGCGTCGAACTGGAGTGGCGCGTGGTCGGGGTGACTCTGCCGGATCGTGAGGTCGAGGTAGAAGAGCTCATAGCGGAACTCTAGCTCCGTCAGTTCCCACATGATGTACCTGCGCCAATCCAGCGACGGCCAGACAGCATCGTCGTCCTTGCCCGCCGTGAAGGGAGGAAGCTCGTAACCGTCAAAGGTCGGGTGGTTGATTCGGTCGATATATTGACCGATGCGCTTCAGCGGCTCGGCGGGCGGCATCTCGACGGGCGGCTCAGCAGGCGGCTCGGGCGGCGTCTTGTTGGCGGGGGGCTCAGCAGGCGGCTCAGGCTGCGTCGTCAAAGGCTTTGGACCAGCAGTGGGAGGTGGTTCGAGTCGTGACGAGCTCGACGGCACCGCTGGCGGCTCGGGCCCGACAGACAACGGCGGCACAGACGGATCCTCGAAACGCGAACGGCGCCACTCGACGATGGTGCCAAGGGGGCCCATAACCGCAACGGGACCCTGCTTGTTGGCCTTTGGTTGCGGTTTTTTGACACCCGCACGTTCCCAGCATCTACAATTTCATGAGTGATTAATGACTGAGCACAACTGCGGACATACCCATCCCAATCTGCCCGCCAAATCCGTCGCGATCGAGGTGCCAGTCGCGGATGGTCATCGTTTGTCCGCCACTCAATCGAGTTCTTGAGCAGCTGCTCGCCTTCGAGGTACTGCGTGGACAAGGGCAGATAGATGATGCGCTTCGCCTTGTAGTCCCACCACTCCGTCATGCCGCGCTTGATGTTGTGGAAGTCGCGATGCTTGCGACTGATCAGCCAGAACGTTGGGGCGTCGTCGTTTGCCTCATCCACGCTGAAGTACCACACAGTGTAGTACGTCAGCGGGCGCGTCTTCTTGCTCTTGGGCTCTGAGATATACCAGGTCTTGGGTTCGACCTGGCGCCGCTCAGCCTCGCTCCGTTGAGCTACTTCGCCTTGTTCGGGTTCGTCGAAAAGGTCGCGAATGAGCGTGTCCTTGAGCTCAGAGACGGTCTTTGCCTGGACGGGGGGACTAGGCGGACCGTACATTTCGTTCATTTCCTCCTCGCAAGAGTCAGAATCTTCGTCGATGTCGAAGACTCTCGCCGGCCGTGGACGGTTCAGACGGGGCGGAGGCGGCGGCGCAGGCTGGGGTGGAGGCGGCGGCGGATGCGGCGGCGCTGGCGCATGTACGGCTTGACCGGACTGTGGTTGGGATGCGGGCGGTAGCGGAGCAGGCTCGTCTTCGTCCTGCACACTATCATCCACAGGCTTGGGCAACGATGTGACCTTAGGTGCTGGTTGCGGCAGGCTCGCGTCCAGACCGAGCAAGTTGACCATGCGAGCGACATGCTGCTCCGGCACGACCAACTTCAACAAATTTCGCCAATGAGGCACGGACATGCCTGGATTCTGACTGGCATCCGTCGTCGCCAGTCTCCGAAGAAAATAAGGACGGATCTTGAGCCAATGCAGCAAGGGTTTAGCGGTATTCAAGTTTCCGCTCTTGACTTCCTGGGGCCGCGTGGCACTGGCGAGGGGTACACCGCCCTTGCCCTTGCGTAAGTTAAAGCCGGGCTCCTTTGCGGCCTTCCAGGCATTGACGAAATACGATGCCAAGGGGACCTTGTGCAGCTGCAACTTGCCGATGTTCGGCGGCACAGGCAGCACGTCGGCGGTCATGAGGTCCAGCTGCCGCTCCCGCGATACATTCACGCGCCCGGAGACGTTATGAGCGGGCATGAATACCGTTGGGAACCAGTGCGGCCGCTCCGTGCTCTTGTAAGCCGAAATCCTGTCTGGCGCCACGAGCACAATGTTGTCCAGGCCAATTGTCGAGTTCTTCCCTTCGAGCAGCTTCGCAGTCGTTCCGCGGTTGCGCTTCTTTGGCAGGGCATCCGCTGGAACCCGGGTCTTTGCAGTTCTGGTCAGTAACCTATCATGAGAAATAGCCAACAGATACATACCCTGTCTTTTGCGCTTGGACGACATGCCCGACCCTTTCGCGCCTGTCGATGGCCCGGCTGCTGACAGCTGCGGCGCTGGAGGCAGATGCCCTGCAAGATGCGCTGGCGCGGGAGGAAGATGCGCTGGCCGGGGAGGAAGATGCGCTGGCGGGGGAGGAAGATGCGCTGGCGGGGGAGGAAGTGGCGCTGGCAGTGGCGGCTTAGCCAGCCTCGGGTCATGGCTCGTCGAACTCGGACCTGCAACGCCGCTCGACGAGCTTGCGACGGGTACAGGCGCGTTGTCCTGGAAGCCGACGTCCTCGGTGCCGTTCCAGACGGACTCGGTGACGGCGACGTTTGATCCAGAGAAGGTCGTGATGTCGCTGACGGGCTGCGCCTCGACATAATGGTTGCGCTCGATGTCGTGTATATGAGCGCATTGCTGACTCCCGTACATCCTGTACATGGCTCGTCGGATGACTCCCGCCCGCTGCTTCTCAAGGAGCTCGTTGAAGTGTGCTCGAGTGAAAGGCAGGAGCTGCCACACAGGAATGTCTCGCAATGCGTAGAACATGGCGAACTTGTCACTGGTGGTGA
Source organism: Auricularia sp. M13 (assembly GCA_037042915.1). Lineage (NCBI taxonomy): Eukaryota > Fungi > Basidiomycota > Agaricomycetes > Auriculariales > Auriculariaceae > Auricularia > Auricularia sp. M13. The sequence continues at coordinate 3,066,260 of CM073203.1, read as the reverse complement.
AGCAGCCCCGATAAGGCGTGACGTGCCGAGTAGCCTGATATATATGCGCCCGGCGAGCAACCTCGTATGACGAGACGGTGGGAATGTATGCGTCCAATCCCGCCTCGAGGTCGCCCGTCTTCTTCTCCAACTCCATCCAGCCCCGTATCTCGTTCAGACAGCGCTGCCACTCTGCGAAGTTGACGTGACAGTCCCACTTCTTTAACGACTGTCGTCTCAGGCTGCTTGTGAGCTCAACGAACTTGTCGTACCGCTCCGTTGGAATACGGGCCAACGCAGTCCTGCGGCCTGGCTTCTCCACGGCTGCCCGCCAAAGGGGTGTCGTCTCCAGCTCCGTCGTTTCAATACGATTTAGAAGCAGCGTGGGCAACTTGAAGAGCTCGCTGCCCGCTGGTCGGAGGTGCTCGTCTTCGAGACGATACCAACCCAAGTCTCCGAGCATGTCGGTGTGCCGGAGATTCCACCAGGCGCGGCCAATCTGCAGCGGAACTTGTGAGCCCACTGGCTTGAGCAGCGGCACGAACGCCATGTGCAGGTTGTTCTCGTCGTGCATCTGCGGCAGTTGGCTTGCCTCGTAGAGACCGAAGCGACCGTCGACGCAGCGCGTTGGGTCGACGACGGGGTAGTCTGGTATCTCGGGCACAACGTCTCGATTCGTCCGCACGATGTATCTGGCCTCCCGCAGGCTGGGCCAGGCGCAGAAATACGGCAGAGCGGTGAACGAGGGGTCCTCCCTGAACGAAGCCATCAGAGGCTCGTCTGCCAGGAGAAACATCTCGAGAACTCACGATTCATTCTCGTCGATGTCCATCTGGACGTCGACAGCCTGTGCCTGCGCGTTCGGATTCGACGCTGGCTGGCTGCGAGGTCGTCAGCATCAGATCGAGACGGCATACTCGAAACACTCACGCATTGTCGACGTCCATGTCGACGTCTCGAGAGTCCATGTTCATTTTCGTTTGCCTGAGCGACTTGTAAATAAAAATTGACATGGTTTCGGTCTAGATGGCTCACTGAAATACGAGTTCGAGAATATCTACTAGTGGATCTGTGGATGATTTCTATACTACGTCTAATATACGACAGGCTGGATACTTGGGACGATTCTGAGTGGTGGGAGGGGGTGGAGAGAGACAGACGGTACAGGCGGTGACTGTGCGATGGACGAACGAACGGGACGCTTGAGTGCTGATCGCGGCAAGCTCAACAGACACGTTCACTGATGCGTGAGCGTGGTGCTAATTTATGTTCACTTGCGAGGGACAGACGGACTGGGGGTGCGCAGGCAGCGTGACTGTGTGATGCACGGACGAACTGGACGCTTGAGCGCTGATCGCGGCAAGCTCAACAGCCACGTTCACTGATGCGTGAGCGTGGCGCTGATTTATGTGGAGTTGCGAGGGAGAGACGGACTGGGGGTGCGCAGGCTGCGCAGTACAGGCAGCGATTGTCTGACGCTCAAAGACGCTGGTGTCACTGATGCGTGAACCAGGTCGATGGTGCAGGAGCTCCCAGTAGCGCGTCCAGCTACACGTTCGCTGACGCGCGAACGGTCCACTGGCACGATACTCTGCGTCGACTGACTCGTCTACGCAGCGAAGGAGAGCTTGGAGAGCGCCCGGCGGCAGCCGGCGGCTGACTCGGGCACTTCGAACTCCGCTCAGCCAAATCGGTCGTCTAAGTTGTCGAATGGCCTTGCCTCGACGAAGAGGCCGAGAATAAATTTATAAAATTTCGAAAAAAATAAGAAAACTACAACAAGTTCAAATGAGCACACTGGAATAATATCTCATGAAATTTCCGCTGTGCCCTTCCTGTCTCACACTCCTGACTCAACCTCATGGCCTGAGATAGCATTATTTTAACTGAGAAACCCTCAATTTAACTCTCAAAGGGGTCTTGTAGATTAGTTAAGTCATCTTGAGCCCTGCATTGGCTGAGCTTTCATTTCCAGAGTTCGCGTTCCCGAACGGGACACGTCCACGTGACGCTGTTGACGGTGACGCAATGAGCAGTGAGACGCGACTGCGACCGCACGTTGAGGATCCTGGCCCGGATACTTGCCGCAATATGTTCGCAATAATATCTTAAATACAATCCGTCGGTCGTGGGCGCTGGACGGACGCTTGTCGCGAGCGACGGACGCGTCTCGCACCGACGACGACGAAAAGGGTATTCAACCGCTGCTCTGGCTGCCGTTCGCGACCACCCTGAGCTGCCGCAACGGCGTCACTGGCTTATGCTAGGACCCTAGAGCTCCCTCAAGCCGCAGCGGCGAAGGTTGCTCCGGGGTATGCGGCCAGAGCAGAAGTTGAACACGCGGTTTAAAGTCCGCGCGTTCGCGGCTTCTGCGCGCCGGGTTGCACGCACCACGTGACCTGCATTCCCGATATGGCAACGATTCCGTGCCTGCACCGGTCCGCAAAACACGCGCCGCACATGATGTGCTGGCGTTGCTCTTATCGATCCTCGATCTCTCCCTAATAACCCACGTCGCAGCGAGCACATAAGCCGTGCTTTTTCCGCAGCCGATCTCGCGCACATCCGTCCTGCCCATGGCCGACACTCCAGGTGCGCAATTCATCGTTCTGGCCATTGCGACTCATCAACTCGTCGGTAGGACCATATCCCGAGAATGAGAGTATCCCGGTGGACTTCGCCAAGTTATTCCAGAGAATCGTGCAGCAGGCACAGCTCAGCGGTGGGGAAAAACTGCGAGATCTCTTTGGCATTCAACGCGACGGTACGGAGGAAGCTCTATCGGACGACGATGCTGGACAGGTCACTGAGCAACCTGTGACTCCGGTACAAGCTGCTGGGACTCTCGCGGCTGGCGAATCAGCTGCTGAGCCGCTCGCGGAAACTGGGACAAAAGCTAAAGGCCGCAAGCATAAGTCAGCATCGCCTGAACACTCACGCACTTGCTCTGACTTGCCACGAAGGAAATCCAGAGCACTAAATCCCGAGAAACTCGAGGCGAAGATGCTTACAAGCTGGCATCGTCTCAATAAGAAGATGCTAGAGACTGCGCTGAAGCCCGGGAATATACGTACGTACTGTTGAGAATACATGCCCTCACCAACTCCTCCGTACAGACCGCGTTCCCGAGCTCGACCTCGCCGCGCTCGTCGACAGGAATCAAGAGCGCAACAGCAAGCCTTACCCCGCCTTCGAATCTGTGACGGCCAGGGTCAGCGATGAGCCTTTTGTCCTCGTGGACAAGAAAGACGTACCTGCTGTCATCGTTTTCCCGAACTGGTTATCCAAAGCTAGTCATGTGCGTCCGCGCTGCTGCGGAAACTCCTACTCACGTGCGGAATAAACTCAGGACATCCTATTCAAGAGTCTCATGGACTTCGGGCGCAGTGTCGGTGTGAAAATTCGCGCTGGCGCAGATCAGAATGCGAGAGACGCGGAAGAATGCTATACTCGGCAGGAGCATCAAGACGAACTGCACGGCGTATTCCAGTTGGTATCTGGAGGGCCCTCGGTCGATCGGTGAGCTCAGATGATCAGCCTAGAGTGTGTGTGCTCACCGGGTGAAGGCGAACAATGGCCCTGCGGGGCCCGCTCGCGATCTCTTCAAGAAAACAGACAACCTCAACGCGGGGCTCGCGTTGCTTCGAGAGCTGCGGCTCGTGACCATGCGACTCATGGACATGTTCCAGCTCATCGACCCCGAGCAGTACAACCTCTTCAACGATGCCTCGGAGAAGTTGAAAGCCATGTACCCCGCATATGCCGCGCTGGCCGCTGCCGACCCCTCCTTCCTCCACGGGAGAAGTCTCATCTACAATCGAGAGACCGGCAAACACACTGACCGCCGCGATATGAAGCTCGCATGGACGCCGATTCTCACAGTGGGTAAATACCGCGAAGGCACGCTTCGTGTCGCGGGTTCGGACATTAACTATCTCCCCGGAACACTTGCGTTCATTAGAGGGGGCATCTTGAAGCACTCTGTTCAATTCGCAGGCGGTCAGCGCATCGCGATTGCGCACTTCATGCACAAGAATGTCCTTGCGGAGGTCGGTGCAACAAAGGTCAAGCTTTTCACATACAAAGAAATGGCGGGCTATAAGCCGCCTTTCGACGAAGGCAACGGTGACTGCGATGAACCGATGAATTAGTTTCTGAAGAGCGCATGTATTCAACTCACCCTGGCAAGCATATATGCACTCATATCTCACCTTACTAATTTTCGGGCACTCATTCATCATGAACAAATGAAAGCATTAAGATTGGCGGTTAAGAGGGTCAAGGACAGGCTCATCGAGATTACAAAGTGATTAAAATAAATTAAGGGAAGGGTATTCAAGCCGAACGAGACTTCTTCGTCACCGGCTGGAGTTCCTGCTGCTCATCGACCTCGCCCTGCATGTCTCTCTTGCGCTTGTCCCTGCTCGACGGTGCCGCGGGTGCCTGCCTGGCACTGGCGGCGTCGCCGCGGCTCTTCGACGGGCCGGGAACGGGCACCGGGGTGGCGAACGGGTTAGGTTTGGGGCGGCCATTGCGGCTGGCCGAACCAGCCATTGGCCGCTGCATGATTGCCGTCCCGCTGGCGGCGCCACCGCGGAGGCCAGCGTTGGCGAGGGGAGTGGCAGCAGTGGCGGCGGCGGCGGCGGCGGCGGTGCTTCGCGGCACGGTGGCGGGGGCGACGGCGCGTTTGGTGCGTGGAGGGGAGCGGTGGCGGTGGGCACGTGAGCGGGAGCGCCGGTGGCGGCGGGGTTGGTTCGTGGAGCGGCAGCGGCAGCGGTGCGGGCGGGAGCGGCAGCGGCGGCGGGGTTGGTTCGTGGAGCGGCAGCGGCTGCGGTGCGGGCAGGAGCGGCAGCGGCGGCGGCGGTGTCGCCAGGTAGTATCTCCGGGATTCGGGTTCTCGGTTGGAGGATAGGATCTGGCAGCTCGGATCCGCTGTACGGCCTGCGCACAAGCCGGAGCTGTACGACGATGGACATGCCGTCACAGTCATGGCCATCCCGGCCCATGTCCATATTGTCGCCTTCCTTCAGGTGCGCATAGCGAGGAATATCCTCACCGTAACTTGGGTGCACCTGCAACACCTCGACGAACAAGTTTTTCTCCCAGTCGTTCAGGAGAGAGAGCACGGTGGGCGGCAGCTCGTCGTAGCTCAACCACCGGTTGAAGCGCGGCGTGTTCACGATGATCGTCTCGCCAGTCTGATTGACTTTAGTCTCGCGCAACATAAGAAAAGCGCGGCGGATAATACGCACCACCATCTGACAATAAAACTGCCACTCGCCGTTGGGGCGGGTCGGTTTGTCCGGTAGAGAGTAGAGCGGAAGCTTGGGGGGCATGGAAAGAGGATTAAAGAGCGGGGTAATGTCAAGTCTGTAACTGCGAGACCCAGACGCTTAAGTACGTCGCTGCGCGGTCCCACGATCTGGACCCAAGAATATTCCGATTGGATAGAGGACTTGAAACGTGAAAGAGCTTCCCTCGCGTGGATCGCAGGCCATCACCGCATGACCTTCACCTTTTACTCATTTCTTTGAGGACGCGCCACCCAGATTTTATCCCTTGCTGCGCGAACGCGACGACGGCCAGCAAATCCCATGTCACCCCGGACTACTCGCAGCGGCCGGAGCGCGATCGTTCAGCAAGCTCCAGCGCAGGAGACGATCAAGAGGGCCTGCAAGCGTTGCTCTGCCGCACAAGGCACGAAGGTCAGAGCCCATGGAAGAGCCCGTTGCCCGGTACGACGCTCGCGGTACGCGCTGCCCACAAATGCTGAGCAATTTCTTAGCTCGCGGCCGATGAAGCCGCGAACCATCTCGAGCGGAAGCAGGAGTACATGGAGGCTACTCGTGCTCAAAGAGACAAGCTCGTTGCCAGCCGTCGCACGAAGGTCGACGAGCAGGCTTCGGATTCTGACGCCGAGCACGAGGGCGACACAACGCTCGACGAGAGCGAGAACAATGGCGACGTGACCCGAAGCACCGCCGCTACCTCCCTCATGGACGACGAGCAAGAGCAAGACGTTGCTCCCGCCTACGACGACAACGAGCACGAGCAAGAGCAAGACGTCGCGGACGAGCAAGAGCAAGATGTCGCTCGCGCCTACGACGACGACGAGCACGAGCAAGAGCAAGATGTCGAGGACGAGCAAGAGCAAGACGTCGCGGACGAGCAAGAGCAAGATGTCGCTCGCGCCTACGACGACGAGGGCTTGCAGGACGACGGCGCAAGCGTCAGCTACGCCGGCAGGAGGCTCGACGACGACAACTTCTTCAATAGCGAGGATGGGCTGTATGCCGCGCCGCTGATGCATGAGCCGCAGAACTTCGACAACGCCGATGCCGTTGCCTCTCAAATCGACGAGTTCACCGAGCAGGCCGCGCACGAGTCTCAAATCGAGGACACGGAGAACCAGGGCGACGACAATCAGACCTCTGATGAGGACGAGGACGACAACCCGTACACCGAAGCCAAAATCAAGAAGATGGCTATTCACGAGCTCGGGTCGGCGCTCGCGTACATCTGGAACTCCAGCAAGGACCGCAAGTCCAAGATGAACGAGGCCGTGCAGCATATTGTACAGGTGCGGGAGGACGTCGACACGAGCTCGTGCACAATACCAAACCTGTGGAAAGGCACGAGTACGGCGGGGGACTTCATTACAAGTAAAGTCCTTGCGCATATACCGTGCTTCATTAACGCGCCGCTCGCAGGTATAAGTCACGCCTTGGACGCCACTCGCCAGAGTCGGGTCCTCACACAGTGGTCGAAGAACGCCACGAGCACCAACAGGTGGCACGACACCCTCCCCAACTTCGGCAGTGTTTGCCTGAAGGTGAGCCCTGTCCGCGCCGATGTGCTGTCCGCTGCTGACGCGCGCACCTCGCAGATGGAGAAGCTTGCCGACTGGTGCCCATCGTGGGCGTTCATCGCCTTCCTGCCCAAGGACGGCAGCCGGCAAATGTACACTTGGGTCTCTGAGTCGATCGCGGACGAGAAACCCGAGCTGGCGGAGGCCATGCGCAGCACGATGTTCGAGCAGCTGTACAACCTCCGCAAGCAGCGGGCTGCTGAGGACATGAAAGCCCGCGCCGATCTGACGGCGAGGGCTGAGGCCGCCGAGGCATGGATGATGGAACAGCAAGCAAAGTTCGACGCGATGGAGGAGCGGCTGGAGCAGGCAGAGCAGGCTCGCAAGGAGCTCGAGGAGGCCGCGCAGTACTGGCGGGAGAAGGCGCAGAAGCGTTCGAAGTAGCAGTATCGCAGTACAGATACCTCGATACCCCCCCACATTCCTTTCTTTTTTCCTGGTCTCCTCGTCACACATCCGTCCGTCCGATTAATATCAGTCACTCGTTATCGCACTCGCCCACTGCTCCAGGAAATGCAAACAACAAATCATTTCATTGCACCACATAACAGGAAAAGTAGATCAGAGAGCCTGCTCCGCCGTGTCCCAGTGCTGCATATATGCATGTATGCTGATAAGCGAGCATATAGCGCGCGTGGTACTTCGTCAACGCCGTTCCGTTCCTGGACGTCTGAACAACACAGAACATAAGAAAATAGCACCTGATGCTCTTCAGGGAAGGGATCTTCCAATGCTCGAGCATATCTTCTGACTGTGGGCGCAACACTGATTTCGTCGGGGGAATGGATGCGAGGAACGGGAATGAGATGTCCAGGGACGCCAAGGAGGGTATATTGACGCATATACCCTCCTTTGACCGCCCACGCTCACTGATGCGTGAGCGTGTATGCGGGTGGCGTCCTTGTGCGAGCCGGCGATAGCGTCGGGGGGAATGCATGCGAGAAACGGGAAGAAGATATCCAGGGACACCAAGGAGGGTATATTGACGCATATACCCTCCTCTGATCGCCCACGCTCACTGACGCGTGAGCGTGTATGCGGGTGGCGTCCTTGGGCGAGCGGGCGACTGCGTCTGGGGGTCTTGGGGGAATGGCTGCGAGGAACGACAAGAAAATGTACAGGAGCACTCTGAGGGACGCCAAGGAGGATACATTGACGCATGTAACCTCCTCTGACCGCCCACGCTCACTGGCGCGTGAGCGTGTATGCGGGTGGCCGTGCAGGTACGCCTAAGCGAAGAACCTGTCCCCATCATCTCGCCTATGAGGAGAACGCCGAGAAGCCGCTCACTGACGCGTGAGCGGCCTCGTCACAGGCCCGCAGTTAAGCGGGCCTGGCCGTGCTGTCGGACGGACACTGACCCGTGGCGTCGACAGCAGCGGGCGGGCGGTGAGTCTGGGTCGGAGTTCGAACGGACTTTGGTCTTTCATCCGCCCTCCCCTCCTCCGCACACCCCCATCCCCGTCACCCACCCGCCTTCGCCCGCCACCCCGCCTTCCCCCTTCCCTCTCCCTCCCTCCGCTCCGCCGGTGGCAACGCGTCAGTTGCCATCCAGAGCTCAGGTCGTTGGTGAGCGTGGACACGCGTCAGTGTCTGCGCTCTCTTCGGCCGTCCCTCCTGCCTCACTAAATACATCGTATCACCCGCCAGTGCCAGGCATAATTTTCCTTCATACTTTACCTTTGCCCATTTCCCTCCGTGATAGTCAACGCGTCAGTTGTCTGCCCGGAGAAACGTCGAGCACGCGTCAGTGTTCGTACGCCCCACAATCCTCAAATTAAATAATAAAATCTTGCCCGTTGCTCTCCGTAGTAGCCAGAATCGTTGACTAATAATTTCTCTGTGTCCAATCCCCTCCGTGGTAGTCAACGCGTCAGTTGTCTGCCCGGAGAATCGTCGAGCACGCGTCAGTGTCCGTACGTCCCAAATCCAGATCCTCATGGCACGCGATATCTTCGTCGAGCCCACCTATGTGCGGCGGCGAGGAAAGGACAAGACCTCGCAGCCCACGAGCTCGTCAAGCGCTGCTCGCAAACGCGATTCCACGAAGGCGACAGCGGCGGGCAAGCGCGCAGCACCTGCTCTCGACGTCGACCGTCCCGTGAAGCGGCGCAGGATCTTGGCGTCCCAGCGCGCTCCAGAGAGCGTTTATGAAGCCTACCGGGAAGCGGTCGATTCGCGTCGACTCGCCTTCTTCCACATCGATCCCTCAACCTGGGTCGCCGAGATATGCGACCTCGACACGTTGGCTGCGCAAGGCAGTTGCGTCAACGGCTGGGCTGTCCTGCGCAGCGAAGTCGACGAAGCAGAAGCCGTGTCGTATAACTGCACCTGCCCCGACTACCTTCGCAACTCGGACGTCGACCAACGATACTGTCTTCACACTATGCTGCTTTCATCGGACCATCGGCCGCCGTTCAAGTTGTTCACCGAGAAAGGTACGTTGACTATCTGTAGTGTCGTCGAGCCTCGCACTGACTGCTGTAGACGATCCCTCCTCCGTCTTGTTCGAACATATTCCAGCTACACCCCAAGCACCCGCCCTTTCGTTCTTCGTCTCCTTCGTCCCAGGGCACAGCAGACAAATCGTCCAACATTGCGGGCGATCCTCGAACCAGGGTCACTGGACTTGCGGCAAGCATCGCGACAACAACTGCGTGCACATCAAAGCCGCTCGTGCCCGCGACGCGTTGAAGTTACTGCTCGAGGAGGCGGAAGTCGATGAACACGAGGGTGACGATCTAGCTGAGAGAGCGCGACTACGAGGTGAGCTCGCGTGTTCAATGCTTGGCCGGCCGAATGCTAATGGCCCTGCAGCCGAAGCCAAGAGTCTGAGGGATTACGATGATGAGCGGAGCGTATCCCGCCTCAACGTCGGCCCACCGGCGTGGGCACGCATTGTGTCACGGAGTGCGCCAAAAGACCGACCAGACGAGGTACTCAGGAGGAGGAGAGGCCAGGCATGAAATGGGCATATGACGGTCAAGATCCAACCTAGAGTACACCGATCGGCGATAGCCGGTAACTATAGCATGACCGGAAGCAAGGGGAGCGCAGCCACATCACCGTACAGGCAGGACCGAGACGGGGGATAGAAGGGGTGAACACCGGGGTGATGACCGAAGGGAAACACACAAATAAAAGAGGGACCGAGGGAGCATCGGCGACGCAAGGGAACCTCGGAGAAGCGAGGAATGGGGTGAATACCGAGAGCGGCGACGAGGCGAAGGTGGGAAGGAATATACTAAACTAGAGTCCATGCCTATCGGGGTATCGGGCGGGTATCTGGAAGAGACCGAGACCAGGGAGTGCATGCGCCGCGGCACGGCAAGACCGAGAGCGCGGAGGGCGGAGCCCGCAATGCGGCAAAACTGAGACCGCAACCGAGCGTGGGACCGCGGCCGATATGAGCGTACCATAGTCCGAGGACGCGCGCGACCTCCCATAGTGAATGGAGGATTGGCCGGTGTGGCGGGGAAGTCGACGGGGGCGTCGGCGAGTGTAGAACGGAGGCCGAAAGGCCCGAGGTGCGTCACCGGAGCATATGGGACCGAGGTGGTCGTCACGGCGGGCAGCGGCGGGCGGCGGCGAATGCGGACTGAGCGTCGATAATGATGACGCGGGAGAGGCGTGGACGCAGGACACCGCCGCGAATCGCAACATAACCCCCCTTCTAGACGCGAAGTCCGCAGAGAGGGTTCCGAGTGGCGAATCCGGTCCGAAGGGTTGAAATAAAAGGCGCACCGAGGTTCTGGGGATCCATAGCCGACGGTCGGCTCGACTCCAGGTACCGAGGAGGACAGTGGGGACCGTGGGAGCATCGGGGATGATGATAGCTGGGCTGTTATGGCACGACAAACTAACCATCACCCTTCCGAGCGACCGCACATCCAACACAGACAGCGCAGGTCGAGGAGGACGTGGCCGTGTCAAACACCAAATGGAAAGAGCGACGCTCGTGGAAGCTCCCGCGCGACATCTCAATATGCCGCGGCCATCGGGGATCACAACAGGGCTTCGGGGGCGCAGAGAAAATCGTAGCCGCCGAACGAAGCGCGGGGCGGTCGGTGTCGTAATGGAAAGATGGGTCTGGACGCTGCGCGCCCGAAGGAGGACTCCTACATTCTCCGGCTCGGGCACAAGCGGTCGCGAGGGCCGAGTGCACCGAAGATATCGCCTTTGTGACGAAGGGGACCGAAGGTGACGGAGGGGTCGCTGTGCCGGTCAACAACCAACACAGTTGAGTGGTACGCATCCCGGTGGACCGTAGACTCAACGCCGGCGAAGGGCACGACAAAGATAAAGAGATGCGAAGACGTACAGGTCATGTCGGACCGTATCGGACGGCGTGTCCGCGGCGGCCGAGTGGCATGAAGGCAACAGCAACGTCTCCTGTGCAATGCGGGATCTGTGCGCACTCCGTGGGACTCGAGGATGAGCCCAGGGGGGTGTCCAAGGGGAGGGGTCCGGGGTCCGGAAGCGAGTCCATGACCTTCAAGGGGCGGGAAGCCTCGGCCAACGAGCAGCAGTCGGTCCGAAATCCGCGGGTGGTAACCATTGAACCACGGCCGAGGTCGGCGGGGGAACGGCTCCAATGTACCCTGGTTGCAGCAAGGTCCGAGACAGCGCGCTCGGCGCGGAGCAACGGATCGGAGAGCTGGTGGGAGCCGAAGTCGAACCGCCGGGGGCCGAAGCGGTCGGCGACGACCTAGAGCAGCAGGATCGAATCCAACGAGGGTCCGAGCATGGGAGACGACCAGGGTCCAGTGGGAGGGTCCATCCCGAGGTCCGAGGTGCAGTGACCGCCCGAGATCTCGGCGACGTCGACGCCGGTAGACCCGCACCCAGCGGCAGAAGGGTGCGCCTGGGTAATGCGCTTTGAAAGAGGGCCTGCGCGCGTTGAACGGACGGGTATTGGGCACATGGCGGGCCGATTGGCGTTGAGCTCGGCTGGCCTCCGTCAACTGCGACGATCTCGGCGGGGAGGGCGGTGCCGGACTCGCCGTCAGCAATGGATTGACAGAGGGCATTTACGCAACCCTAACGAGGGCCTGCGCGCGCCGAAAGAGCTGGTACGGGAGGTCCTGTGGTCCAAATCCGAGGGGGTCCGTGGTCCGCTACCGATTTCGGCCGTAGGATGACGGGGAGTTCACAGTCCGTTCGGCCATAAGCACGCGGTATGTAGCGCCAATCCGCGCGCATGGAACGAGGCCTGCACGACGGCGAAAGAGCAAGGGGGTGAGGAGATATCGCCGGAATGTCGTGGGAACGGCCGCTAGACGATGTCGGCACGACGATCTCGTCAGGGACAGGCGGCCGCGACTCGCGACCAGTGCGAAAAGTGTGCGCGGAAGTGATACGCATCCAACGAGGTCCTGCGCGTCCACAACTAACAAGCCGCCGTGGTGGAATTGTCCGAACGATGTTGCACCCAATCCGCATGGAGATGTCCCGCGATCTCGGCGACGACGGAGCGGGCCAACACAGCGTAAGCTTATGAAAGGTGCGCACTGGCTGCGCGGTTCCAACGAGCCCTGGCGCGCACCGGACGGCCTGGTATTCGGCGGGATATGGGCGTCCGACCGTCAGATTGCGTCGACCGGCAAAGATTGGCGTCGCGCTCAGCGGAACGAGCTCCGCCGACGTCGCGTCCAGCTGGGAAATAGAGCGCATTGACGAGACGCATCGAATGCGCCCTTGCGCGCGCGGAACGGAGTGAAACTCGGCGAGATCGATGCCCGGATTCGTTGGAGTTACGACAGCAGCACTGCAGCAGTGGTAGTCTCCGTTCCAGCATCGGGGGAGTCCTCCAAAGGGCACCTGGGGTCCTTGGGTCCTGCCGACGTTTGGGTCCAGGGATTCCGGCCTGGAGGGTGCGCTGGGGCGAGTATCCCGGTGGGGGGTTGATGGTTGCCGAGGGGAACCGGCCGAGACCGGTCGTCGTGAACGTGGAGAAAAGACAGTCGGTGAAGCCGAACGAGGCAGGGGAGAGTAGAAAGTCATGGCCATCGGGTCCGCGATTGGTAGGGGTGGGCCCACGGAGCACCGAGGCGGTCGGTGTCGGGTTAGGGTCGGCGGACTTGAGAGAGAGAGGGGATCGGCTGCGATATACGGGCCACCGAGCGACCGAGGTGCTAGTAGGTAGTCCGCACAGGCGTAAGGGTCCTCCGGGCCGCAATTGAATGGTGAGGAGGTGGACCGAAACAATATACCGGAGGTGTAGGGCGAATCGGAGAAGATAGGAAGGCGGATAAGAGGAAGAGGAAGGAACTGAGTACCGGGAATGTCGGGGTAGGTTGGATCTTATGTCACGGAGTGCGCCAAAAGACCGACCAGACGAGGTACTCAGGAGGAGGAGAGGCCAGGCATGAAATGGGCATATGACGGTCAAGATCCAACCTAGAGTACACCGATCGGCGATAGCCGGTAACTATAGCATGACCGGAAGCAAGGGGAGCGCAGCCACATCACCGTACAGGCAGGACCGAGACGGGGGATAGAAGGGGTGAACACCGGGGTGATGACCGAAGGGAAACACACAAATAAAAGAGGGACCGAGGGAGCATCGGCGACGCAAGGGAACCTCGGAGAAGCGAGGAATGGGGTGAATACCGAGAGCGGCGACGAGGCGAAGGTGGGAAGGAATATACTAAACTAGAGTCCATGCCTATCGGGGTATCGGGCGGGTATCTGGAAGAGACCGAGACCAGGGAGTGCATGCGCCGCGGCACGGCAAGACCGAGAGCGCGGAGGGCGGAGCCCGCAATGCGGCAAAACTGAGACCGCAACCGAGCGTGGGACCGCGGCCGATATGAGCGTACCATAGTCCGAGGACGCGCGCGACCTCCCATAGTGAATGGAGGATTGGCCGGTGTGGCGGGGAAGTCGACGGGGGCGTCGGCGAGTGTAGAACGGAGGCCGAAAGGCCCGAGGTGCGTCACCGGAGCATATGGGACCGAGGTGGTCGTCACGGCGGGCAGCGGCGGGCGGCGGCGAATGCGGACTGAGCGTCGATAATGATGACGCGGGAGAGGCGTGGACGCAGGACACCGCCGCGAATCGCAACACATTGCCTCAGATTCTGACGAGGATGCACCCACGTTCGCTCTCGTTGATCCTATCCCGGACTACTTCTGCCTCGGCGAAGGTCCTCGTTGCCGCTGTGGGAGTGGTCCGAAGGAATCGGCGCCAGTCAAGGTCATCGACTGCATCGTATTCGGACTCTCGTCCGCGTGCGCTGCCCAAATCGAAGTCCAAGTCTGCAGCACCTGCGAGCCCCAAAGCCATCAGAATGCCGGGCCAGACCTGCGCGAGTTCGGTATCTTCAACTTCAATAATTCCCGCCTGTACACGCACGAGCTTCTCGACAAGTACACTAGCCTCATGACGCTCGCCGAGGTTCCCTTCCACGCGTTCCATATATCCGTTTGTCGAGATTATACCAAGTCGTCAATTCCCTTCGTCTGCGAGCAGACGTTCCGAACAGCATATTTCTCGTTCTCCAGACTCCAGAAGCTGGACGTTAGCTTCGTCTGCGACATCTGCGGTGAAGAACCCGAGGTCGTCGTGTGTGATGGCATGACTGCTGGCTTCAGAGCCGACTTGGTGACGGAGTCTCTGCGACCTCCTACGACCATCGATGCGCATGCGTCATCGATACTCAGCGTGAAACCGATGCCGGGGGAGACGTCGTTGGTGAACGGCGATGTCAGAAAGCGCGCCCAACAGGCAGTTCGATGGCGCCTGAAGTTGCGGCAGGGAAAGACGCCTCTCGCTCCGGGCGACGATTCGGAGGAGTCCCTTGACGAAGATGTCGATGCTGAGGGAGCGGAGCGCGTGGCGAATAAACGACGCAACAAGAGAGATGCGGAAGATAAGGCCATGAGAAAGAAGTTGCCTGGGATTGTGGACGAACTCGCGAAGCAGAGCCGTGAATTAGCACAGATGTTCGGCATATATGTAGCGACCGATTTGAAGAGCCTCGACAGCACCGTCTTAAAGAATTACTTGCATCTATTGGAGCAGGTGGGTTCGTTTCCTTTCCAGGGTAATGTTGTCTCTAACATCGTATTTAGCTGCTGGCATATGAGTCGGTGCTACAGTTCGCAAACAAATCGGCGTGGCCCTTTCTCGACATGCTCAAGGACGGCGACGCGGAGGGCATCCTGCCGCTTCTCTCACTCGTTCCCGCCCTCGCCGTCGTCGCTCGGTATGAAGTGAAGACGACGAAACAAATCAGCTCTACACTTCAAGGCGTCGCGGGATTCGTTCTTGACCGATCGCAAACGGTCTTCGCGTCGCTTTCGCACCACGACCCGGATGAACACCTGATCGAAGAGCATGAGGATTGGCGCGAGGTTCGTTTTTATAATGATCCCGGACAGTGACAAAGTTAACACGCATTTCAGACTGGCACCTTCTACGGACGGCCCCGCATTCGAAACAGATCGGTGTACCCCAACATTCCCGGAGACGGCGCAACCGATCGCGCGACGGTCACGGCGTCGGGCGGGAAGGTGGCGTGCTCCAAGTTTTATCAGACCTATGGCAAGAAAGGCTTAACGGGTGGCTTAATGGCCATCTGGTGCCCGCACAGTGTCTGCTACGGGTTTCACTGCATCCCGAAAGGCGAGGGGCGGAACGACGTCTTTTCCGCGCTGTACACTCACTGGGTCCGGCCACCCAAAGTCGTCGTATACGACTTCGCCTGCGCGCTGTCCCCGTACTGCATGAATCGGGAACCCATCTACTTCGGCGACACTCTTTTTGTCATCGACGGCTTCCATGAGCACGACCACACGCGGTGCTCGCCTGCGTGTTTCCTCAGCGCGTACACAGAATGGTGTGAAAAGTATCGCAACATCAACTCCAGCGCGGGCGAATGTGGGAACTCCAGTCTGCTCAAGATCCGCAAGTCGCTCAGTTACATGGGCCAACGGCACGGCATCGTTCTCGTGTACACGTTCCTTGCCATTTGGAACCGCATGCGGCAGAAATCGCGAGAGGCAGCTGTTTAATCACGTGGCTTGAGACCCTGTCGATCGGGCGATCATAGATAATCCTGTATAATCCCAAGTGCCTGAACTTCCGTCTGCATTACTGGTGAGTCATTTTATTATGTCTGTGTGCTCAATATATAACAAAACCGTACAGTCGCAGTAGACGTTTTAATAGACCGTGCTTTACAGACGAAATGAGCCCGGAGTATCCGCAACGGTCTCCCTCCGCCCGCTCGCCCTCCGTTCGCCCTCCCTCGACGTCGAGTCCGTTCTCGGGCTCGACGTCGCGTCGTCCGCCCTGCGCGCGTCAGCGCAAGGCGCGGCGCCGCCCGTCACGCGCCAGCCCTCGACCTCGCGTCGGGCGTCAGCGGCGCGGCGCTCTCGCGTCACGCGCCCGCCCACCACCCGCCTGCCTTGGATGTCGAGCCCTTCACTGGGCTCGACGTCGCGTCGTCCGCCTTGCGCGCGTCAGCGCAAGGCGCGACGCTCGCCGTCCGTTCGCCCTCCCTCGACGTCGAGTCCATTCTCGGGCTCGACGTCGCGTCGTCCGCCCCGCGCGCGTCAGCGCAGGGCGCGACGCTCGCCCTCCCGTCCGCCCACCGGTCGCCCACCTTCGACGTCGAGCCCAGCGAAGGGCTCGACGTCGCGTCGTCCGCCCTGCGCGCGTCACGCGCCCGCCCACCGGTTGCCCAGCTTCGACGTCGGTGAGTGATGAGTTTTTTTTTTTGCAGTACATGTCGTCTTACCTGGATCAGAACGGCAGCGCGGCGCGCACCTCGATGCCCACGTCCACCCGTTCGAGGCGCAGCTCCTCCCGGGCTGCGAGCCACTCGAACTGGGCTACACGCAGCTCCAGCAATGCGGCGACGTCGAGCCCTTCGCCGGGTTGAACATCGCGCCATACGGCTTACCCGACCGCTCGCCCGCCCTCGACGTCGAGTCCGTTGCCGGGCTCGACGTCGCGTCATCCGCCTTGCGCGCGTCAGCGCACGGCGTGACGCTCTCCCACCGCTCGCCCGCCTTCGACGTCGGGCCCGGCAACGGACTCGACGTCGCGTCACCCGCCTTGCGCGCGTCAGCGCACGGCGTGATGCCCATCTGTCCCGCGCCTGCCGTCACCTTCCCGCTTGCACAACCCGCGGACGGCTTTAACGCCGAGCCCGTCCACGCGCATATCGCGGTCAGCGGCGCATCGCGCACCGTCCCCGATTCTGCGTACGGCGCAATGCTCGACGCCGAGCTCGAGCAGCTCGACGCGGGCATGCACCGGCCTGCCATGCTGCACCAGCCCGCCTATGCGCCTTTCCAGCACCCCGATGAGTACGTTTACGCGGACGGCACAATGCTCGACGCGCAGCCCGAGTGGGTTGACGCCCATCATCAGCCTGAGCTCGATAGAGTCGAAAACGGCGCTGTTGCTGCGCCGACGGTCGACGCTCTCATCGACGAATTCATTGACGAATTCGTCGCTGAATCGGCGCTCTTACCAATCCCCGCGCCCATCCTCGTTCCGCGCGCTGACGCCACATCGAGCACGCTCGCGCCCGTTCTCGTCCCGTGTGCCCGTCCCGATTCCTTCCTCGTTGACGCCGCCTCGCCCTCTGCGGTCGATCCGCGCGCCGCTGCCCGAGCAATTGCTCGTTCAAACCCACGTGCTCCGAGGTCTCGCATCGCAGCAGAGTATCCTGCAGAATACGCGGCGCTCAAGGCGCGGCGCTTCGATCCGCGCGGGTGGCATGGCAAGGGTGTCGACTTCACCAAAATTGCTCGTACGCCGTATTCGCGACTTGACGCCAAAATCGCAATTTTGAAGGACTCTATTCGGGAGATCTGACTTGACGGAAATGGGAGTTTGGGAGTTTGGGAGTTTGGGAGTTTTGGGAGTTTTGGGAGCTTGGGAGTCTGGGAGTACTGACTTAGGTAGACTTAGTGGGAGTTTTGGGAGGTAGGAGTTTGGGGAGTACTGACTTAGGTAGACTTACAGGGTGGAGAAGCCCAGGATGGGCCAAAAGAGTCAATTGGACTCTGGGAGTTGTGGGAGTTGGGAGTGGGAATATGTACATAGGGAGTAGGAGTAGAGAAATTCAGGAGTATTCCTGAGAAAACTGGGAGCAGCAAACCAGAAAAGAACTCAAGGCCATAACCCGACGTTCCTGCTCCGCGTGTGCTGGCTTTGCTCACTCTTTTTTTGGCAGGGACGCGACGGGTCGCTCCGACGGCGCGTCCGAGGTCCTGACCGTGCTCTCGTTGCAGGAGGACTCGTGCATCAGCGCCAACTCGCCCAGCACGACGGAGGGCTCGACGCCGACCCAGATTGCGGGCGGCTCCGGCATGTCTACTGGCGCTATTGCCGCCGCCATTATCGGCACTCTCATCGCCTGTGCCGCCATCGGCGCCTTCTTCCACTTGCGCCGCCGCCGCGGCATCCACAACAAGAACGAAGGCGTGATAGCCGACCCCTATATCGCTCGACATTCCCACCAATCATCCAGTTTCTCATCCTCGACACGAACTCCTAGTGACAGAATATCTGGGCGCGCTTTGTACTCAACCAATGCGGGACGAGCTGTGCACGCCGGGGAGCTTATGTCTTTGGCCTTTCATATGTCTACTGATTGAACACATTTCGTACTGTCAGAAGCCCATCTCATCATGTTCGCACGACCAGGGAAGCGATGGTCTTCGTGAATGAAATGAGATTTGATAAAGTACAGCACGACATTGGTACAATCATAAGTCCGGCGAGCGATTTAGAGCTCCAGCTAACGTCGTGATCAGCAAGACCCCAAGTTTGTCAATGATAGCGTTGGACTCACGGCTTTGCACGACGTGCACGCAGCATTCTCGCAGACACAGGGTCCGTCCCAAGTATGCCATGCTGGGATTTCTGGGGGAGGCACGTGCAAATACTGCGTCGTGAAGGGTGCATACACGACTGTGCCCTCCCGTCCGATTCCGCGCGTGAGGTCTGGACAAGCCAGTCCGCACTCACCTTCCCAATCGTAATTCGACTCTACGAAGGTGAAACCGCGGGCGTTGTACTTCTGTTCCACTTTAGGCGGCACGGCGTTGGGCGCGGCAAGAGAAATGCCACGGAATGTCCATTGAGGATACATGACAAATATATGGTGTGCCGTTATACCGTTCTTCACGGCTGTCGAATGGAAGCGCCGAATACCGTCCAGGGCATACGAAGACGGACTTTCGATGATGTCTACGTGATGTTTTGAGTGAGGGTGCTCATATTTCCAAACGGTGTGAGCCTGTAGTTCTGAGCGCTGGACAACATTGGACGAATAGATGTGGTGGATCGCCGTTTGAACGTAGCCAATGCCTTCAAAGAATTGTTGTACTATCTGCAATGGGAGACTGTTATAAACGACGCGTTTAAGTGGTGAGACATCTTACGCGTGCGGGAATGATGAAATCTTGCATCTCCTCCAGTGGAGTAGGACGAGGGACAACGATGTCCATATCATTAGGGTGCCAAGTTGTCGTCGTGAGAATGAACCACAGTGCCCAAGACCCAGACAAAATTCCGCCGCAGCTTGCGAGCATAGCCAAGAACATCGCAGCATTGGGGAGCTGCGCAGACAGACATGCCAACAAGCGCATCTGCAGTATGTTCACAGCGACGAGATTTTCTTCTGTGTCTGTAAATTCGGTGCGAATGAGTTGAAGGATGAGATCCTTATTCGTTCGCTGGTCGTTGTCGACCATTGGTGCCGTGTGGATACTGCATCTTGCGTCAATGTTATTTCTATCGCAGGCCTAGTATACAGACTTTGGCCAGTCTCCCGGAACGTTATAGCTCGAATTGTACATGTGCGAGTTGCAGCGCTAAAGTCTTCGGCGTGTCGAGTTTGCAAGAGCAAGACAACTGTCGGTCTTATTTTGGTGCCGACACTCCGACGATGAACATGGTCATTGCAACACGTGACCGTATGTGGACATGCGTTAATCAAAAGCAGTCGAACAATCGTTGTCCATGCTCTCTTTATCGCCAAACCACCTAGCCTAGTATTCGCTTGGCCTGACGCCTATAGAGGCAGCCAAGTGCCGAGCTTGAGTACGACGCTGCTGACGCAATGCGTAATTTGCCAAACGTTCCTCTTTCTTTTCCTTTCCGTCGTCCATGTCATCCCCGAACACAGTTTCCGTACGTTGCCCATTGCATAGCTCATCTCTGTTGACATGCCGACGCCTATATTATAGACCAACGCTTCTGGAGGGCTTTTACTCGCGTGCTACGCCGTCGGCCAAAGGCAGGCACATGACTTCGCACTGTGGAGACGCACGCTGCACCTTGGACGTCCTCGAACGTGCCACGGTGTATCCTGTGAATCACCGAAGCTGGCGTATCCTGTGGATCGTCAAAGCTATGTTGTTTGCAGTTGCTGCACTGTCGTCCGGCCTCCAGTCGCTGTCGGTAACAGATCGATGGAAGCCACAACGTAGGTATTTCTCCTCAATAAAATCATCGGTGCGCAGTGACATACAGTGAGCCCGGGGCCTGCACTGACTTTTGAATAGCAGGTGCGGATCGTGAGGTGAAAAAGGCCGTCGAGACGTACTTGATGAGCAAGACTTGCGCGGACGACCTTGTCAGGGCCGCGGCCGACGTCAAGAAGGCCAGCTGGAAGGCGCTCAAGGAGCGTGGCGTGGACTATATCCCGAGGTTCGTACGCGCTGTGTATGCTGCTATTTTTGCTCACTCTGCTCGCAGCGGCGACTTCACGCTTTACGACCATGTGATCGAGCACTCGCTCTCCTCCAACGTCATCCCGCCGCGCTATCAGGGCCACAATCTCTCCGACCTCGACGTCTTCTGTACGAGGGGCCGCCGCGGCATCGAGACCCGCCCCGTCGTCCTCGGCCCCATCTTCTACCTTGTCCTCTCCAAGGCCGCGAAGGGCGCCCAGCCTGGCTTCGAGCTCATCTCCGTGCTCGCCAAGCTCGTCCCCGTCTACAAGAAGCTGCTTGCCCAGCTCAAGGAGGACGGCACTGAGTGGGTGCAGGTCGATAAGCCCATCGTCGTGCTCGACGCGCGTGCGGCCGATTATGCGTCGACCTACGCTGAGCTCGTGCGCGCCTGAGCAGCTTGACGCGACTGTCGCCGCTGACAAGTCGACGCCGCTCGTCCTATCCCTGGGCCTCGTATCTGACCGTAAAATCTGCGAGACAGACCTTAACGCCGCCAGTCGCGGGTATGCTCATCAATCTTGACCGTGCGCCTGAGCAGCTTGACGCGACTGTCGCCTCTGACAAGTCGACGCCGCTCGTCCTGTCCCTGGGTCTTGGACCTCAACGCCGCCGTCCAGGTCGGTCGCCGCTGCGCTCGAGGAGAACCGCGTGTCGATGGCGAAGCGCCGCGAGTTCGAGCGCAACACGGACAACGCTGTCCGCAAGCGCTTCGCCACCAAGAAGCCGATGAAGGGTATGCTTACCGGCCCGGTCACCATCGTCAACTGGTAGTTGCC
The DNA here is from genome assembly GCA_037042915.1 of Auricularia sp. M13. Classification (NCBI taxonomy): domain Eukaryota; kingdom Fungi; phylum Basidiomycota; class Agaricomycetes; order Auriculariales; family Auriculariaceae; genus Auricularia; species Auricularia sp. M13. The sequence continues at coordinate 3,044,934 of CM073203.1, read as the reverse complement.
GCGGGTCGACGTCTCGCACAAGGTCCAGTCGCAGCAGCTCGCGCTCGCGCTCCGCGACGAGATCGTTGACCTTGAGAAGGCCGGCATCTACGCCATCCAGGTCGACAACCCGACTATTCGTGAGGGCCTTCCTCTGCGCCGCGTTGACTGGGACTACTACCTCACCTGGGCCGTCGACTCCTTGCGCCTTACCACCGCTGGCGTCGAGGACAGCACGCAGACGCACTCGCTCTTCTGCTACTCGGACTTGAACAATATCTTCCCGTCCATGCAACGCCTCGATGCGGACTTCACGGAGGACGACAAGAGTATGCAACGCAACATCAGCATGCCACACACGAGGAATATAACGGTCGTCTTTCGGATGCCACCTAGCGACTGGCATGCAACCCGCGCGACTCCGGCTTCGCCGTGGTCCACATCCGGCACAACGTCAACAACACCCTTCCCATCGTTGCCGGCTCATTTCACAAATCCTCCCCACTTCTGATGTCCTCCTCGTTGCTAAAATCTTTGCTCACGTACTCTGCACATACCACGGATGGCTTTTGTTTCCGTTCATCCCAATACGGCATTCCGTCCGAGACACTGCGGCGCGTCTCACATTACAACAGACCTCTCGTGCGGAGAGAACTCGCTGGTCTTCTCCTTCCCGTATTCATGTCGTGAGCGTCCTACTCCTGTCCCCGCTCCTGTGCAGGTTCTAAGCTGTGTTACAGACTTCAAATACCTATCGTCGGCTTACAGCAGAATGAAGCGCGTCCTCTAGCTACATCGTCAGTTCCTGTCTCAAACATGTACCCCGCGTTGATCTATGTTCCAGGCAGTGGAACGTCGTGATGCTGCAGTGCCGGGTCCCCGCCGAAACGCTGCTCAACATATTCACGTACTTGTCGCTCCTTGACCTGTACCATTGGTGTTTCATCGCGCCCGAACTCGTCGCCAAATCTCTCTTCACCAGGCAGCAAGTGATGTTCGGGCGGTACGTCGACAGGCCCCTCGAGCTTCGGCGTGAACTTGGTGAAACTGGATCCTTCGTTGGCGGTTTCGAGGCTTTGAACTGCACGCTGGCCAACGAACTCTGGACCGGCGGCTTGGACATATACTGTCCATATGGAGAGGGTGAAGTACGTATGTCATTTTGTGTGATTGAATACCGCTGATGTATGTGTTCAGAGGTTAATCAACTACTTTTTCAACAATGGTGCTGTCTACGCTGATGCGAAGGATGTTGCGCGCTTCACCGAAAACGATTGCATGGAGTATCGTCCGAACGTCTGGGAAATCACCCACCTCACCACATCGGACGGCCTGCATGTCAGCGTAACGGAGAGCTCAGACGTCTGGTCTCTTCGCTGCCTCATGGACTCTTGGAATACGGCGCTTACGGTCTTTGTATCGGCCGACCACATTGGTGTTCCCTTTGCCGATCTTACGCTGAAGCGACGGGCTGTCTTCCATGGCAGCGTTGCGGAATACAATCGCGACCAAATCACTGACGACCTCGTCGATAAATTCGTGGCGCGAAAGTTCAAACTGCAGTCCGCGCCTACCAATCGTCGTTGCTGCGCGGCGGACTGGGTCAAGTTCCTAGACCCTGCTAGGAGCCTTCTTCTACCCATCTCTCAGAACGGGCAGAGCAAGTATCCACCCCTCGCGCAGATCGACACGCTTGGATGGCGCGCTACAACCGACTGCTTACTCGTCGGATGCGAACGACACCGTGAGTCTTTCTGAACTTCTGTATATTATTACTTACCACAAGGTAGGCCCGCGCACGAGATCGGCACACTGGACCAACGACCTCTGATACGCTGCTAATGAACCTTTCATGTTGTGGTTTAGTTTGTACTATATCGCGTGCGCCAACGACTCGAGTTTGGTCGCCAAATACGATTGCAGACTCTTTATTACGTCCATCTTGTCCGCGCTCCACCTCGCGTTCACCTTCCCAAAGAAGATTGGAACCTGTTTCCCTAACCTCTTTCTCCGACTTCACTGCGGGTTGTCATGGACCATACGTCAATAACGGCACTAGATCTGGAACTCGGCGAGCGCGATCCGGTATATTATAACATCATCAAATGCGTATCGTGAATCTAACTGAAACCCCAGCCCTACGCCTTTTCATATACGGGTTGGTTTTTCGGCTCAGCCTGCTTAGCTCCACGTATGGTTGGCGTGCCAGTCGATGTTGCCATGGAGGACAACATCACTCGCGACGATCTCATGGTGCACTTCTGGCTCCAGCCCACGCATCCCGCGACAAGAGACCTGATGCGCATGATCACCTGGATTACTACGCCGGTCACCACGCTGCCAGGCTCCGACTTTCCATTGCTGACTACATACACCGTATACACGGAGGCCACTCGCACGCCGAACGCCGTGGTTAACGCTGCATTATATAATCTGTCCCGTCGAAGGTGCAGCTGGTATGGAGAAGTGCTTGTGGTCAAGGGCGGCAAGGACAACGCGAACAAGGTTTCTCACATGACCCCTGGCGATCTCGAGCTAGTAAAAATTCTCGTCCTAGAGTAAGTCACGTAGAATTTACCATATAATAATCTCACACATTGCGCCAACCACCGCAGGTTATTGCAAAGCGGTCGCGTCCCTCAGACTGTTGTATGAGATGTTATTTAAAACTTCACAATCCTTTCAGATTTTATACCAGTAGTTCGTAGGCGCTGCTCGCAGAAATCGCAGTATTCCGTGTTTGGAAGCTGTCATTTTTACTCTCTCGGCTCCCGCAGACAAGCTCTTAAATTTACGCAACCAGGATGTCGAACCTCGAACGTTCTTCGTTTCCCTACTTCCACTGCTGCTGCTACTGAACGCGTCGCACGACATGGCTCTCCTCACTGGTGAGTGTCTTCTGTGTTCCGCGACCGCGTGAGACTGATTGAGAGGCAGACGCTGCAATGACGTAGTTCATCCGCGACATGTGGCCGTCCCGCCTTCGCCGTTCCAGCAAGACGGACGTCAAGGACATCGATGATGCCGACTGGGACGATGTCATTCCGGTCGACTCGCTCTCCGTCTCCGACTATATTCGCATTCTTCCTCGTGTTTGGCCGGCCATCAAGGATCAATCTCGTCCTTACACCGTCGTAACTGCGCCGCAAATTAATGAGGACATCGCTGAGGAGGAGAGCGAGCTGTTCGAGTTCAAGTTGCGCATTCAAGGTTTCCTTGGTGCGCACAACCTCGCTCACGCAGGTACTTGGGAAGACAATCCGTGCGTCGTCGCATTCGTTCTTGCGCGTACATCCATACTAACTAAGGATCTTTAGCATCGTCGATCGTGCTGCCAGGGCTGTTCAGTACCTCGAGCTCCATGGTGGCACGGACGAAGACTGCGTCAACGCTTGGAAGGAGACCGTCGAACGCATCAACCACCTTGGCAACGTCATTGCCAACAAGGTGCGCGTGGGCAACTACGATCCGATGTTCGATCCTGCGAAAGGCAAGATCTACTTTCAAAAGCGTGTCTTTGTGAAAGGCGTGAGCAACGCGTAACAGATACTTTACCGTGGCGACGGCACTTACTGTCTCTGCTGTTTACAGAAACCAGAAAGTGGCGACATCAACACGCCAGTGCCACCGCAGGTTTCTCACCTCAAGCCCCAGATCCTAGACGCGGCGAAGCGAGGCTGGTTCTTGGACGTCGACCCGAACGCTTTCGGGAAACTGAGCAAGTCTGGGTACCTTCATCGCGCGACCAACTTCTCGTTCGAGGAAGGCAATTTTGTGGACGTCACTGCAGCCATTGACATTGTCAAGCGCTTCAATCGGCCTCTCGTAGTCAAGCTTCGTTTCGACAAGATTGTCTTGCTGGACACTGCGGGTGCCGCAAAGGTCTGTGTATGCAGCTTCGCGCTTTGCCTGACATTCTCATATATGTTTAGACCAGGAAGGTGCAGCCTAAGCAGCTGGTGATCAAGCAGCGTGCTGAACCGGTTTTTCTGGAGGCCGAAGATGAGGAGCCCGAGGAGAACGAAGAGGAGCGTGATGCTGATACCACCTCCGAGGACGCCGCTGGTCGTGCAACCACCAACACCGTTGGCACCACCGACGTCGCTGGGCCCGCTGCAGCCCCGGTTGATATGGTGGAATAGTATCTCTCGTTTCAATTGAGTCTGTTACATTATTAAATCCAGAAAACCCGTTGCACGACCCTGTCTGTAGTCTTAACTAGGTGTTTATGATGATATAACTTCGTTTACTGTATGAATTTTCGTTCTGAAGAGCAACAAGCCGTCTTTGTGGTGCCTGAGAAAATGTCATTCCGTTGCCACACCTTCAACTTGCCTCTGACGGGTGTCGATTCAATCTAGAATTCCCTATGACACCTTGCCCACGCCGTATAAAGTCCAACGTTCGAAGCATGCTTTCCCATTACTTTCCCCACGGATGCCAGACGCTCACGTCTCTACGAACAACAAGAACATAAACCAGCCGTCCAATGCCCAGCATGACGACTGTCCTGACCTCATCCCGCCTCCACACAACGTGAGTTCACTATCGCGTTGACTGACACATAACCATCTCACACGCCATGCAGCCTAAACCACTTGTCCTTCACCGAGGAATGGGACACGTTCATTTTCACCCCTCAGTGATTCGGAATATGGTCCCACGTCCCAAGCTGTAGTGTTGCCCGTTATGCGAAGCTAGGTTGTATAATATACTTCTTGGCGGTCGACGAGTATGTTAGCAACGACTGTCACGAGGCGGAAACGAGCCGATGCCATTGTCAACTCCGTCTCTCTCATCGTCCATCTATCCTCCCCGCCGGCGTGCATACCGTTCCTCTGTCACATGCATGATCGTTATCCTGGTATGCATACACAGCAGGCGCTTCCCGACCCGAACAATGCCCGAGCTTAATGGACGGCACTGCACTCCACAAAAGACCACGCCCTTTCGTCTCTGTGCCCACCCTCCATTTCCCCTTGATCGCTGAAACATGCCTCCTAAACCCGTGAAGCACGCTCGCGACGGCGGCGAGGAATCTGCGCCCAAGAAAGCGAAGTAAATATGCCTTGCATCTTTGTAATGAGATCGTGTTCTAACTGCAATAGGAACACGGACACCAACGTCGAGAACGCGGAGAACGACGGAAACGTTGTCGAGACCACCACCTCAGGGTATGTGCTGTTTTTATCACACGGTTCTGCTGTCTAACATTTATAATCCACAGCCCTGTCGAGGATGAAGCCGAAACGACTGAACCCAAAGTTGTTGAAGACGCGAAGGTTGCGGGCACCGGCAGTGACAAGGTCCGTACCTTACACATTCATACTCTACGTTGTTGATCTCGTCGTACAGAAGCAGACTGTCCTTCCCGTCACCAAATCATACAGCGCGGAGTTGAAGGCGTGCGTTGCTTCAAGTACTGAGACATAGGTACATTTAACTGACGCTATCTCTTCTGTAGTCGCATCCAAGCCATCAGCGCCCACGCTGACAAGGAATCGTTCACGTTCAACATCAAGCACGTCCCCGCGGGTCTGAGATTCGCTCAGGTTGAAGATCCCCCGCGTGGCAAGGGCTTCTACTTGGTCGATCCCGCGACCAGGAAAGTCATTACCATTTGGGTCGCGGGGAAGGTCACCTTCGTATCTCTCGGTGACAACGAGAAGACGCCGCCGAACACCGCCAATGTCACCGTCTCTCCTCTTGACGCGGAAGATGAGGCGAAGAGTACCAACCTCATTGAGCGGTGAACGGACGGTCGTTCCAGTTCGGCTCCTCGGCACGGTAAATGCAGATCGTGGCGCCCCTAACGCCGTCCACGACGGCCGCTGCCAATGCCAGCACTGCGCAACCACATATGCGCTGAGATATAGCATAGCGGCATAGCCGGCCGTTAATCATAAACGTGCCCGGGCTAGTATGAGATTTACTGACTGCATTATACACTGTATATGAAGACAATGCGGATGCAGTGTGTCCAAGTTGTGCAAGTGTCCGAGGAAGGTCAGTAGGGCGGGAAAACGACGTCAGAGAAGCTGAAGTATAGCCTGGCATCTGTGTTGGACTGATTGCAATGAAAATGCTGCTTCATTAAGCGCCGGATGTCTTTCAGTCGTGGAGAACTGCCTAGTCCCGTACCTAGGGACACCATCGTCAATAGATATCTTGCCAGATCCGAAATTCGAGAGATTGCGGCTGAGATATAAGTTATCAATACATCGTGCCATTTGAAGTCGCTTTGGGGGGGTGAGGGCACTGCGTTTCCGATGAAGGGATTACGGAGACGTGAGATTTGCACTGTCCGTTGAGTGCTCGAGCTAGGCTGCTGTTCTGGCAGTATTCATTCTTGAACAGCGGCACCATGGGAATCACCCTGATTGTGAGCAACATTTTGTGGTGTATTATCATTGTGGCGTCAACGACAAAGAAATTTGGAGGAAACCGAGAGAGAACATGATTGAATTACAAATGGCGTAATACAGTGGATCATATGTGCGCGCGTCTTTCACAATTTGCGCCCTCGCCGCCTGAGCGCAAAGCTACGGATTGTCGTAGCGCACGGGAAACCTGAGGGGATCCCGGCGCGGAGATTGCGGATTCCGGACTGGCTTCTCACGCGGCCGAGAAGCCGAACTGGAACGACTGTCTCCTGACTCCTCATTGAGCTGTACTCCAATGAGGACACTGGTGCGCTTACCGCAATCAATTTTTTGTTTGCTGACGATCATCCTAGCGAAGACTTCCAAGGCTGACCTCACATTGCGCGATGGTGTGCGTGCGTCATGTTGGATGAATTATAAAGGCGAAGGCGAAGATGAACCATCGGTGCGTCTTCAGCATGTCTATATTGCTTTGTCGCTCATGACATTGCAGCCAAAGCCTTTCACAGACATATATGATGCAAGGACGAAGCTTGCTTTCCCGCGCTCAGCGATGAAAACCCTTGGCGCGGCAGAGATTGAGCTAGGCGACTTGGTTCTTCTTGAAGTCCGCGTGTCACGTTACTCGCAGCCAATCGACGGCGCCGCCAGCGGCTCTCCCAGCAAGAAAGACTGGAAGCACTGGAAGGCAACTTACAACCTCGTGTCCGTGTACTTGCTCAAGAAGCACGAGGTGCAGCCACCAGCAACGGACTCCAAGTCCTGGGCCATGTACGTTTGACGCTCCCATTGATACACCATACTCATCATGCTCGTACTGGCAGCTAAATGTTCCATTCCGCGCTCGCAACGAAGATACCGGCACTTTTTCCCAGCCTGACGAGGAGGGGTTTTTCCCGTGTAGACTTGTTGCACTCACTGCGTAGTCGTTAAACTCTGTGCGAATTATATTTTGCTTTACACATACTCGCGACGATCTAGTGTGAAATACGGCTTCAGGTTCGCGGCCGCAAGGACGGCTGTGCCATGTGAGATACCTAATCCATAAAACCTCAAGCTCAAGGCGACAGACTTCATTTCTGGCATTGACCGCTTGCCGACGGACCGAGCTTGCTGCATCTCCATTCATCAAGCCACTACACAAGAGTTCAGTGTACCCATCCATTATGCACATCGGAGAGACTTCCCGCCGCTAGAGTTAAACCAGAACTTCGGTAAAATCCCGGGCTGCTCTGGCCCGCTCTGCTCACTCCGGAGCGGCAGAGCGCGAAAGAGACTACCCTTCTCTGGAGCATCATAGCTCTGCTCTGGCCTGCTCTGGCGGATGCTGGAGCACCGTGCGCCACATATACATTTTGCTTGCTGCTTACTTTCTTTCCTTGATTTACTTTGCGCGCACACGACGAGGAAGTGTCAAAAAATGATAGATTACGCAAAAGTCGTATATATAGTCATACAACAGACGCCACAAATCTAGCCTATTGAAAGCATGACACTCACCAGGTATCCATGAAGGGACCTGCGAGATGATACGCGTCAGCAATGTGGAGCAATAACGGGAAAGACGAGACACATACCAGGTGCGCGCAGTGTTGACCAGTTCTCGGCTCGCGTCTGAAAAAGTGGTAAAGTGAGGAATAATGCCAGCGGAACTAGAAAGCGAGCCCAGAACATGCGCCAGTCAGCCTTCCAGACTCCCAGAGCAAGCAACCAGCCAACGAGCCCGATGTCAGAAAGCCCAAGCCATAGAAAAGCACAGCACACGAGTACCAGACAGAATCCAGACAGAGAGCCCTGAGAGCCAAACAGACTGTGGCACCATAAACCGGGACATGTGGCAGCGCCGGCGCAGCGCGGTCGTGGGGGAGGAAAGGCAAGGGGTATTTGGGGCCCCGACGGTGTCCGAATCCGACTGTTGCCGCGACTGCGGAAAGTTTTCGTCAACCGGTGACTGCCGATTGCAGCGCGCTGCATGTCCACCCTAGACTGCCCAAGTCCACGTCGACTACACCTTGTAAAAAGATTGGTTTTTTTGACACTATGCCAAAAGGTTGTTTCAGGGTAATCTGAGGCGAATTAGGAAGATGATCTAAAATATGTTTTTGAGTGAACTTGGGTGTGCTGACCGCGGTTACCTTGCGCCCAAGTTTGCAAGGCCATGCTCTGACTGCTCTGGCTGCTCTGGGGTGTGCGAGAGCATCAAAGCGGCAGAGCGGCTGATACCTGCTCCGGAGCAAACCCGGATTTACAGAAGAATCAGGACTCGTTGCTAATCCAGCGTGCACAGTGCAACGGCTTGTAGCAGGCCGAAATGAAGATTATTGCACAAATATGCTTCCTCAAGAACGGCGTCCATTGAAACACAGTGATGGGTCCGGGATAAGAATGCTTCGAGGCATAAAGCTCTCATTGTGTACTAGAGATACTCAACACTCTCAGTCACTAGAGATAATCTCCAGTGTTCTGTAGAACACCGGAGATATATCTCTAACTGTTCTATAACAGCTGGGCACCTTAGGTGCCCAGCTGAGCAGTTTTGTTTTAGAATCAAAAAATATATATATATATCTCGATATATCTACGGAACGCGCTGCAGCCGCCGCCGATGGACGGACGTCGTCGGGACGCTGCCGCGGCGCGTGGGCCTGGACGGACAGCGGAGAGGGCGCGCGATGCCATATGGCGGCGCCGCGCGGGTATGCGGGTGAGGGTGGGCGAGACGATACGTGCCGCACGCGGCGGACGTCGACGTGACGCTGCCGCGGCGCGTGGGCCTGGACGGACGACGGACAGCGGAGAGGGCGCGCGATGCCATATGGCGGCGCCGCGCGGGTATGCGGGTGAGGGTGGGCGAGACGATACGTGCCGCACGCGGCGGACGTCGACGTGGACGCTGCCGCGGCGCGTGGGCCTGGACGGACGACGGACAGCGGAGAGGGCGCGCGATGCCATATGGCGGCGCCGCGCGGGTATGCGGGTGAGGGTGGGCGAGACGATACGTGCCGCACGCGGCGGACGTCGACGTGACGCTGCCGCGGCGCGTGGGCGCGCACCGTGAGCACGAGCGCTCGTCGCTCGGCAGCGCGGGCACGACGGAGGATAGCGGCCAGCGCGCAATGTGCGGCAGCGGGTCGCTCGCGGGGACAATGCGCGGGGTCGGGTGGGGCGATTTCGCTCGGGGAAGGTCCATGCTGAGCCTTGTGAATATTTACGGACCCCGTCAGCAACACATGGACGGCGTGACGCGCGCGCACTGACCTGGGCGTCGCCGTATATCGGTTCCCGTGCGCGCTGGCAGGCGCAGGCGACACGGTAGACGGGGCGGTGGGTAGTGTGGGCGTGGGCGTCGCGCGCCCGCCGTTGAGCGTCTTGCGGCGGCGCAGCAAGCTGACGGGCTGCGGCTACTGCAGCACCGGCGAGGCGTCCTGGGCGGCGTCGTACACGATTGATAGTGCAAGAAGTTCGTGGCCCGGCATGCCGGCGCGAGACGAACGGGCTTTGGTGACCAGTATTTGGTCCATACTGCAAGGCCGGAGCTCGAACTCTCTTTCCAGCAGAGACCATGAGCTACAACGAACCCAACGGCCCCATATCCGACGCGCGCGACGCCCCGCGCCCAGCTCAACCCGACCGCTCTCTTATTCGCGCGTCGGAGGTCGACAGCAACGCGTGCCGAACGCAAGGCCGACGTTCGTTGCCGAACAACTCGCGACCCGCCCTCCAGCTCCAGCGCTGCCGAGGGCCACCACGCTACACGGCGTCCGCGAGCGCGTGCAGGCGATGATGAGGCGGCCATTCGCGGACCAGTGGCCACAATCGATGTCAGCGCGTCTGCTGGGGACGTTCCTCGCCCAGCGCGTTCAGAATCGCGCGATGACGTATAATGTACGATACCTGTGCGTTATTTTCGCGTTTCTGACAGTTTTTAGCCCATCGGTGTTCGCATCGCCAAGCTGCTGGTGGCTTGCTGGCTTGGCGCGTTGCGGTGCCCGTCCTGGACGCGTCGCCGCCTTCCTGGTCGTCTACAGCGCTTACATCGCGTTCACGCATCTGGATGCCAGGAACCAGACCTTGATCTCCATCGCGGAAATCTTGTCGTCGCGAGCTTCGAGCTGGAGCGGATGGCGGAAGAGGGCTTGGTTTGAGCGCGGTTCTTCAATTCGTTTACCTGCGCCTGTTTCTTGACTTTGTGGTGTAATTTCTGCGCGTCCGTGATACCTGTATATTCAATGAATTGGTGTTTTCTTGGATACTTCGGTTTCTGCCGTCGTGATCATTGCGGCTGATTGCGACCTCTTCTCGAAAGATTCAAGGGCGTGCTGAATAATTGTCATGCAGATTCTGTTAATATTGCTCTCTCTCTCGTGAAAATCATGGCTTAAGAATACTCTGCGACGCCGAAACGTGAGCTCGCGTTTACGTAATCTCATCTGAAAATCCACCTGTCAAGATCAACTCGGTGAACTCGCCGTTATCGCCGAGTGCCGAAACTGCCAAGCGGGCTGGATCAGGGTTCTACTTCCACTGTCACAAGAGTCAGTTGCGCCAATACAAGATATAGTTGTACTGACTCGGATCCTCGATCATTGTCAGGTCCGTAATCTCTTCGCTACTGAGCCAGCGACCGAATTCCACCTTTGCCTGACTCAATAGCTGGCCGAAGTGTGAGGCCTGCCTAGCCGGACGGTGAGTGAGAAGCGACGAAAAGAATTTCTCGTACTCACAACTCGCAATATGAGTCGAAACCTGGATTCTTTTCGCGCGATCCGCGGCGCGAGAGCCATTGCTGAACGTGGTACCGAAAGAAAAGCAGGGTGCGACGCATTTCCTCCTGAAGTAACAGTACTTGCTCGCTCCACCTCTGCACGCGTGCCCAGCAGAGATTATATTCTACTTTTTGGACTGAGAGGTATCAGCGACGAAATATGGTCGCGTTTCCACTCACCTTCTTCGGCCCACGAATCGAGTTCGTCCGTATTCACCTCGTCATCGTCACCGACTTTGCCCCATATCCACGAAGTCCTGTTGCGGCTGGAGCCCATGTGCGCACCTCGCAGGTCGATGTCGCGCAAGTCCGGCTTCGTGAGAGTGCGCAGGTGAGGCGCGATTGGTAATTTCAAGCGCTCGAGTCTTTCGTATAACAGCGAGTAATAAGCTGCGTGTTGTTCGACTGCAGCTCGAACGCGGTCGAGCGACTTGTATAATCGCGTCTTCTGGACTGTTCCGCGTGGATGTTCGGCATTCAGCTTGGTTCTCACCGCGATGTGCTTGCGTAGCGACCGGATCGCCGTGGGCTTTGGCTTCGCGAAGCTTATGTTCGAGTCGTGCGAGCTGCTGGAAGTCATCTGCCGTATTGTACGCGTTTAGTCTGCGATGAACGCGCCTGGTAAACAAAGTTTGACGTCCTCGGCCTGCACATCCTCCGCGATTGATGCAGCCTCGGTCTCATCGCTGTCAGATGAGAGCTGGAGCAGTGTGGCGAAGGTAGACCTCCGCCAGCCGTTCCAAGAGCGAATGCGACGCAAGATCGCGCCGTTTTTCTCCTCGACATCACGGCTCTGAGCGTCCGTTGCCTGGCGCTCTCGTAAAAGTCGAAGTTGTACCCTGAGACACGCGTTCAGAGTTCGTTCACTCAGCAGACGGTGTCTAATACATACTGTTGTTCTTCTATGTCTAATCCCACTCTGATTAGATCGACGACGCTCTCTTGCCGGTCCCGATCGTATCATCGAGAGCTTGAACATCAGTCTCCATGCGAAGCGCGGACTGAACTTGCTTCGCCGTTGGGGCTGCGTGAATCGTGAATACGTGCAGGTTAAAAATGATACCCAATCGCTCACCGTTCTCCTTGGAGAGCTCGAACGGACTTTTCTTTTCGCGCGGTGGTCTGCCGCCGTGAATAATATCCGCGGTCCACTGCTGAACCTCGAGCTCCCAACGCGCGATCGTTTCTGTCTCATCGTAGGGTCTGAGGTTTTCCAAGTACTGCTGCTGCGATGCAAGTTCCCTTCGCGCGTCCTTCATCTTCCTGCTGAGGTATTGCGCTAACAGCTGTCAGATAATGCTAATGGAGAAATCGCTCCGACGAACCCATATCAATGGTTTTTTGCATGTTCCAATCCTTGAAATGTTCGTTTATAGTGTCCTCGCGGGCCCCGATGCCCATCTCTTGCACGCTGGTTGCGATTCTACCCTGGACTGCCCAGATGCGTTCCGGGTTATCGCCGTCGACTTGGCCCATACCGGGAAGAAGGTGAATGTCCCGCAAACGACGGCATTCGTCGTTATGATTGACGATGTGATACTTGCCGACCGCCGTGACTGTCCGCGGCCAGCGGTCTGCCACGCCGGGGAATTCCGAGGTGATCATATCGTTGGTGCGGATCTGGTGAAAGAAGTTCTTCCACCACTTGCAGACGATGTCGTAAACCTCTATAAACAGCGGCAGGCTTAGGTACCTGTAGTGAGAGCTCACTACAGCGAAGTCGACGCTGGCAAATCTGAACCGCGTCAAAATCGCAGTTCCGCAAGTCCATATGATCACGTGCTCACCGCTCGCCCTTGACGAGGTCCGCCGTCCCGTTCGCCTCTATCATGTCGTGCCGGCAAATGTGAGACACGATTCCAGACCTCATGCCGCGGTAGTCCAAGGCTTTAAAGTTGTTGCAAGAGACGGGCTGCGGATGCACGCGTCAGACGAAACACAGCATGTAAATTGAGCCCATGAATTACCACCAAGTCCGTCGACTTGTCTTTCATAATCTCGCGCATTCGTAGATGATGCACGAAGTACATGGAGTTCATCGTGAGCGGGAGATCGTCGTGGTCCATGAGTTTATCCTTTTGACCGATTACAAAGTTCCCGTCTCGCGTCGAGACTTTGGCGTCAAGGAATCTGAACAAATTCAGCATATATTTCACACGCGGCCGTCAGACGCACTGATGACTGGGCGGGCGGGTTTTCGAGCCCGGTGTCATATTGATCCCTGGCTGAGGACACGCCGGACAGAACACGGACATAGACCCGGCTGCCAGCTCTTTTCCGGGTTCTGGTGGGCGAAGGGCGTTTTCCTTCAGGTTCTCCAGAAAGCAATACATTCGGAAAGTCGTGAGAAACTCGCGGGAGCGATCCTGTACATGTATATGAGACGTTTGCCTCGCAATCAACGGCGTCGTACCTTGGTAGCTTCTTTGGACCAATAATCGGTTCTGCGGCGCAGGTAATTGCAGTATCCACTAGATGTGACCTTCGTAGTCAGTGTGAGGAGGCTGAAGTTCCGCAGAGCTCCCGCCGTCATCGCGCTTCGCGGTCGAACAAAAGACGCAGGAAAGAGCCCTGCGCGCCAGAGAGACATGGCGTCCAAGCCCAACTTGTCCTTCCGAACATTGCAGCCACAACGCACGACGGTCATCTGGCGGATACCGCCTTCGTGTACGATCGTCATCGGTAATTTTCCACCCCCGCCAGACGGGCACGGAGATCCATCGTGGCCAAGATGAATCTCGAATCCAATGCTGGAGAGTGAGACGCTCTCCATAAACTTGCCGTTCCAGACCTTCACGTCGTGAAAGGGAGAGTGTCTGTGCGCGTCGACAATGCACTGTTTACACATCGGCGGCAACTGAAAGCACTCCAAACATTTATACTCGGCGCGACCGTCGCTGTTGGGGCATCGAGGACAGCTGGATCCGAAACGGGAGTCGTGTTCGCGTTCGTACATGATGGCGAGCAGTGGTGCTGCCCAGTTTTCCTTGAAGTCCGTCATAACAGCTGAAGGTTTCTGGTGGTTGGCGTTAGCAATGCCAGTGAACCGAGAACTGACTTACCTGTGTGCGATTCAACGTTTCCAATGGCTCCTGAGGCGGTGCGTCCGTGATTGAAACCGAGCCAGGCTTAGGATGCTCGGTCTGAGACGCCGTCGAACGATCCCGTGCGATAGTGCGTATCGGAGACGCGTCGTCCTTGTAAATGGCTGCTTCTGGGACTGCGCTGGCGGCGGGGGCGCGCGCCGTCGCCACTGCGGTCGCCGAGGTAGTAAGCCTTTGGAAGCCTCTCACCGTCTCAGTGGGTCGCTCGACGATCCTGAAAGGGGACGGCTCTGGTGGACCTTCCTTTCGGCGCTTTTTACCGCTCATGATCGGATAGGCAGGAGATGGTGAAAGGAAAAAGATAGCTGCGAAGTTGGGGAGGCGCGCGACGAGAGACTTCGCGGCGGTTCACTTTACAGGACGTGGAACGCATTACATTGTACGCCGGAACACAGCCCACGTGATGCGCCAGCAGACAATGCACCTCAGCGGGTCCTCTTGGTTGACGCGCGATTTGCCTTTGGCAGTCGGATTTGAGCTGAGAAATCAGTAGGTTCAGCACGTTGGCGCGTGAGATGACTATGGCGAACACGCACCTCTTCTCACCCCTGGCTTTCTTCCGTTTCGACGACTCTCCCTCGCCGCCGGGTGCGGCCTTGCGTTTCCCATTCGCTTTGGCATGTTCTGGACCGGGAATTCCAGCGCACGCGCTACCCAAACCATCCCCGTTGATACTGAGGCTGGTAAGCAATTATCCTCTATCTGAGAGAGAAGCACGCACGGGGAGCACAACACAGAGAGAGCCGCCGTGAGATCTGCAATCAACGCGTCGACAGTCGCGGACGCGTGATTCGCGGCAAGCACGAGGTTTGAGCCAGCGTGAACGAGCCAGGCGATACCAAACATGAGGACCGTGAGACCGCGCCCACCGGCCCGATAGAGTGCGCCGTACGAGCGTTTATCGACGATGTCCGCGGCCTTGAGCTCCACGAGCTGCGTAACGTTCCCCGCTTTCCTCTCAGTCGGCTGAAGCTGCATATAGTACTCAACGAATGCGCTATGGAAACTCTGGAGAGCGTCCAAAGATGGGTGCTCGTGGCGATGACGGGTCCATTCCCTGAACAATAGTGGACGGGTTTTGATTTCTAGTAGAGTCTTTGGAAAGATCAGCGTCGAGCACATGAAAAATTGAGCAAACGCACCTCCTTATGGTTGACGTGCATTTGCTCGTATCGCAACCAGGTCCGAACCAAGGAATACCAAGCGACGCTATAGCCTGAATCCAAGAAAAATTCGGCATCCTTGTGCATCCAAGACTCCGTGCGCGACATATTGACGAGGCGTAGTATCGCGTCCCTCTCGCTCGCAGGCTGTGATTGCACTTGCACCGCAATTGTGGCCATGGGAGCGCCGACAGGCGAATCGGTCTTGGCGGTCTCACCTAGTTTCGACGCGCACAATCAGAATGAGACTGAGATAAGAAAGTACGCGTACTTACCGGATTCCGGCTGAAGACCGGGGGACTCCTGACGGGGAGATTCTGGTGGATCGTGCGCAAGGTCGGGAAACTCGGGTTGCGTTGGTTCGAGCGCGCCATTGCCCGGAGTCGACTGACGTTGTGCCAATTCCGGCTCTCCGGTAGGCTCTTCGATTTCCGTAGTCGAATGACGAGCGGGAGAACGCACTGGATTGGCTAAATATCGCCCATCCCGTGTGTGAGCGTACCTCGATAAAGAGACGCGGGTGAGAGAGAGAGCGTACCTGCGGTCTCAACGTTGAAAGACAGGTCTAAGCCATCTTCATAATCCTCCTCTCCCTCACCCTGCACGCCAGGCGTGTCCGCATTCGGTGTTGGTGAGGGAGTGCGCGAAGGTATGAACCGAGGTTCGTCGTCTGGATCTCGCCGCGTAAGTGACGAGTCCCAAGACCCCAACTGAGACATACCTTTCACTTGAAGGACGTGCGCGACGAGAGCGTCTTTGATAGCTGTCTTCATGTCCTGACGAGCGTCGAAAAAGTTGTGTATCTTGTCGTGGTACCTTATCCAAATTAGTGATGTTCGAATATTGCCGGTGCTACGAACCCGCCAACAATGTCATTTTCGCCATCGTTCCCGGCGACGACCAGGATGAGAGCAAAGCCTGTGTGCAACGCCCACCAGTCCAGAATATGCTGCGCCGTTGTCTTGAACGACTTTATGACCCTATATGCGAGTTAAACTGGAGGCACGTGAGAGGGATGGTCGGCAAACGTACGCGGGATCAGGCTTTGCATCGGAATCGGTACCGTCTTCGTCGTCAGCTTCGGGCGCGATTCCCATGCTCTCTGTAAAGGCTTGGTACTTCTCGGGGTTGTCTTTGATGTACTCGTTCAGGACGGTTTGCAAGAGAGCGTTCCGCTTGCCAGCGTTCTTCTTCTCGGCCTCACCCTGCCGCGCCTGGAAAATGGGCGCAATCTCATCTTTGTGCGTCGCGTAGAAGAGAAATCGAGCCGGAGTCATGCGTTTCTTCTTTGGCGGAAAGAGCGCCGTCAACGCCTTCTTCGTCACCGCGGGGACGCTGGTCTTCTTCTTCGCATTCTTCGCCTTGTTATACAAGTACTGCACACAGTCCGTCAACAAGTTCAATGTCAGATTGGAGAGTGTACGCACGGTATACCAGCCATTCTCGTCCTGCGCAGCCTCGGCGGGGAACTTGTTCTCGAAGTCCTGGTACATCGACCGCGCCAACCTCGACAACTCGTTCCGCCCGCGCTCGCCGTTCCAGAGAGGATTCTTCTTCCATTTCTCGACGAGCTCCTCCGTGCCTTCCAGCTGGTTCCACGCCTTCGCTATCGACGTCATGTTGAGGACGACCCGGCAACGATGTGTTAGCTGGTGAGATGCGCGATTTAGCAGGAGAAATCCGCGTCGTTCGGACGACGCGACGGAAGGGATTATAAACGGGGAGCTAGGACAATGGGATGCGCCGATTTGCTGGAGGACCGCAGCAGCAAGCCGGCTTACATTGTGTCGTCTCGCCCGCGTGCGGAGAAGCACAACAGAGGCTAATGGAAGGGACAGCGCCGAGAGCGATGATGCGTGTTGCTGCTATAAGCTCTGCGCGAAAGTTGCACAGCAGACGTCGTGATCCCGCCCGCCTGTCGGTATGCCCTGTCCAAATCTGCGGTTCGCGAGCGCCCTATCTGCAGAGCTCATCGGTTGCTGGACGAGGGCTGAAGACGCGGTTCTCGTGGTAGGCGTGAAAGCCGATGTCTACCTCGACTTCGAGTCGGCGCAGAGCAGACTGCACGAATACCGGGTTCTCTTCTTCACTGAGTGAGTGATTAATATTGTCAACCGATTTTCGACCCCTACTCACTTTTCATCTAGTAATCAACTTGAAGCACGGCTCCAATTGATGAGCTGGAAGTTTTTCGCGCAGAAACACGACGTGAGACTTTCTGCTCGACATTGTTCTGAGCTCATCAATGCCCTGCACAGATATCATTCTTCCTCCCCGTGCAGTCAGAATCCTTGACGCGACTTGGCGCTTGCGACTTCGTTCCTGATTGCTCGCGCGAGGATCTCGCAAAATGGATCAATCCCGGCGGTCGCTGGGATGGGAAGGAGAAACGCTGGCATCGCCAGCGGCAGGCAGCACGATGGAGGGCAGGAGGACAATAGGATGTTCATTACATTAAACCGAGAAGAACGAAGCAGACCTTGACCTAAGACACAAAACAGGTTTACGTTACAGACGAATGTACAAGTCGCCAACGGACAGTAGAAATGGTTCAGTAATGAAATGCTACGCAAAATGAGTTCGTCGAGGTTTACTATGAGCGGGGAAAGCTCACCGAGATGCTTGTAGTAGGCCATTCGGCGTCTTCGGATTTTTGAAGGGCCCGCGATCTATTCGATAAGCGAACCTGCGTCGAAGACAGCTTAGAGGATATAGTAAAAGTCAAATATAAATGTAAGTCACACACCTAAATGGACCACGAGAGCTCGCCGAAGCCGCGGCGCCGTCGTCGCTTTCGCCGTTGCTGAAGGGCAAACTCATCGCACACGCGCGCTGCAAGGAACACAGGGCCCTGACGCGCACCTGCATCGCCCCTGTCCCGCTGCTGGGCGCGCCGCTGCTGCCGTGCGTGACGCGGATTAGACGAGACGGGGCGAGTGTGCTGACCGACTGACCTGACCTGACGGCGAATTCGTCGACCAACGCAACACGAGATATTGCACCAGCGGGCCGAGGTGCCCATGGTGCGAGATTCGATGCCTTGACGATAATTTGCTTGAGCGTCCCAGGCAAATGCCTGGAAGGCTGGGTGGTGGTGCGGCCTGGGGGACCTCAAGCTCGACAGCGCCCGCCACGATTCGGTAGCCAGCGCTCGGTAGACCGCCCCCAAATGGGGACAGCCCGTGTTCGATTGCACCGTCCCCAAATGGGGGCGGCGCGGTGGGTCGGATGCGTGTGCGGTCGAGCATGTTGCCGAGTGCCAGAAATGGCCAAGTCCATTCAGACTCCGCTCCTCGTCTCTGATCCGCCCAAGTTCTCGTGTCCACATTTGTGGGCGCAGACAGTCTGGTCAGCAACAGTGTATCCTCATTTGGGGGTGCACGATCGAATACATCCCCACTCCCGCGCTTCGTCCTTGGAATCGCCTTAATCGCAACATCGATCACCACCACATCGTTGTGCGCAGATTTCTGCGCGCAGCTGCTACTCGTCGCAGACGTCACCGGTGCTCTAATCATACTCTGGCCATTGGACTCCATGGACCCATTGCAACCAGGATACCACTCCAAGCGTGGCGATGCAGACTCACCGCCCGAGCTTGTCCCGGTTTCCCGTCCTCGTCTACCGACCGAGCAATATCCTGGCTCTGTTCAGACTGTCGCATTTGGCCACGGAGGTCAATACGTGTGCTCCTTGTCTGCTGGTGCCGACATTCCCCAACTGCCGCCAGAGGAGTACCCTCTCATTAGGAGCGACTTTCGTCTCGGACCCCACGACCCGATGCTTTACCCTCAGATGTGGAATCCCTGCGCGCCCCATCTCGCTTGGATTGAACGTCATGAGCTGCATCGTGAACTGCATAAGCGCGACATCGTTGCGTACGTTTTCCAGTATCATGACTGGATCTCCGCGACGGCATCCCTGGGTTATGGTAGAGTCTCTGGCGAGCTTCTCGGTCGACTCGAGCTATCATTCCATGAGATCTATCTCAAAGCTCTTCCGTATCTCAAAACAGCGCGGACTCGGGTACTCGTACCCACTACCACAGTAACGGAATGCATGCGACTGCTCTCGGATCTCAGGGTTCTTACCTCGACGTTCAGGGAGTCTGCGAAGATGGTCACCCGCATCCAACGGGGAATAGCGGAACTGCGCGCCTTTCGTCTCTTTCGCCTCGATGTCCAATTCCATGTCGGCGACAAGCTCTTTGTCTCGGATCGGATTTACAACTACGTCGGTGTCTTCACGGCCGATCGCGCTATGGCAGACCTCTTGCATCGACTGGGAGTTCCGGCTTACCTTGTCCTGCGCGGATTACCTCGCGGCTGTCACGCAAAACCGCCCATTCCGTGGTCAAGATCGGTGGAGACAAAGCCGCTCGAGCACCTGGATGAATACCATACCGACCTCATGGGAAGGCGGCAAAGAAACAGAGATGCTTCTCCGCCAAGTCTAGACAAGATGGACGTCGACGATCCGCGTGCTGAGCCGCGCGCGAGAACATCTCGGTGCCGCTCGCGCTCTCCGTTGCGCCAGACCTCGCGGATGCGTCGCTCTCAGTCACCGCCCAGCAAGACTCGTCGATCGCGCTCACCGCTCGCTCCGTCGTCATCGCACAGGCGGCCCATGGATGAGGAATACCCAGTGTCCCACTACCCGCGCTATATAATACGCGAAGAATCACGTTACCAGGGTGCGTATTTGGTCTGTCCTGCGGATAGTTCAGTCCTAATCGATTTTTAGACACGAGGACTCATCGCAATCCCGACGCTCCCGAACGATGGCTACCACGTACATGGGAAACGGATCCATCGAATCAGGCTGCTCAGGGCTTTCGACCGCCAGGCTGGGTACCGCAGCTGCCTTCCTGGCTGACGGATGTGGCAGCATCCGTCGACAGATCGGTAACACGCGAGTGGCGACTCTGCGCGGGTGACTGCGTCAGTCCTGTGCCACAGGATGTATTTACGCGCCCGTTGGAATACGCGCTCCCCCCGCTCCATCTATTGCTGAAGCACGAAAAGCGGTTCAATTATGTTATCGCATCTTGGGCTGCGCTTCGCAACTTTTGGCTTGGTCGTCTCATCCGCGAAGGATACTGCGCGCTCTCGCCGACAACGTGGCGAAAGGTTCTGGACGACAAGTACAACATCTCGCGCGAGCTCGCGCAATGGATCGAGAAGCAAGCGCCAGACGAACCAGCAGCGAGCGCGCCCGATGCTCGCCCTAAGTCTTTGAGCAATGATAGCGCCGTCACACCCCATCTCGCTGATCTCCGTGCTAAAATTCATGATGCACATGTCGAGGAGACCGTGGAAGGCTCTGAGCGTACCAGTCTCAGCTACACTCGGCTCTCCGCGCGCGGAGAGGACTTGATGGTAGAGACTGCGAGGGATAGTGCGCAACCGGATGACTGGCACGAACATGGGCATTCGATGAGCGTTTACTACGAATTCAGCCCTCGCAGTCTCAGACAGATGGACGAAACGACATTCTCAGAGGTTCGCAGCCGGGGCACGCGATGGGACGAATACTGGGATTACGAAGCTAGGCGGATTGTTCTCTTTGACAAAGCATCACGAGTACCGCACGAAAACTCATCTGAACGAGACTGCGAGCTGTTGCTGAACGAGGGGGTACTCAGCTGGTCCATCTCGTCGTCCGGTGATGACGGTCTCGCGCAGCCATCTCGAGCTTTGTGGGCGGCTACCATTGGTATCATCACAGTGAGTGGATTGGAATTTGCAACGATACACATACCTGACAGCATCTGAAGGACGATGCCGGCGCTCTCACACAGTACCCCGGGTCCGGGCAAAAAGAGCAGGTGCGCATATATGCTGCCTAGTTTGTTTACGACCAACGTGTCAAAGCAGGCCGCTCGATCCGGAGAATCTCTCGCAGCAGGAACTAGCACTTCCTCCGGCCAGCATGCCTCGGGCGCGGAGCATGGGAAAACCTCGTTGAAGTCACATCCTTCCGCACCACCGCCCGATCCGGTGTATGGCTATCACCCGCAGCTCCCCAACGGTCATGGTCTCAAGGAATTCGCTATCAGGCAGCGCAATTTACGCCTGGACGAGCTTGTGAGCCCCGAAGTGCGGTGCTTCATGATCTGGGAGATCGAGGAGGCAGAATTCCGGTTCCAGCTCCGCCGAGCAGATGAACACATTCTCCGGTCGCTCGGAATATGGAGCCCGGAGCTGGAAGAACAGCGTAATGCCCTGAGGATGAAAATATGGGGCGGCGCGGATGGTTTCGTGCCGTCAGGAACGGCGGCGCCGGCTCAGACCGATCCTGATCCACGCAACCGCCTCGTCTCCGTCTACAGCTTCTGGAGCCTTGTGCGTGCATGGCCACGCTGCAGAGAGGTTCCCAACCTAGCTCGATACACGAAGGGCGAAGGGCTCTCTGTCGAGCAGCTCGTTCAGGTTGAACGAGACGTCTGGAAATTCTACGCTCAGTCATTCTACGATTATTTCGGCATCCTGCCTACTCTCCCGAAATGTATGCCTCGTAATCCGTTTGACTAGGCGTAGGAAGAGAGGCTATCTGAAACTGCTTTTGGTACGTCATAATCGGCCTGTATTGTCTGCATTGTGCTGCGCGCGACTCGGTAATCATGAGATGACGACGGCGATTTGCCGGTGTGATGCGAAGTGTGATCGTCTGCTCACGCTAGCAACTGCTGAGGCTGAGACGGGACAATGAAAGGTCGACAGGCAAGTATATAAAGCATGCAATCTCGTACCTCGGTGAGCGTCGACGTTCCTCAACATCGACCCACGCTTCATACTCATGTTGGACAAAGAAACCGTATTCCAGCGCGAAACCTCAGCGTTCTGCCACGGCATGATGGAGGGCCGGCAAACCCGCGGTCCTGACTGGCAGTGCGAGGAGTGCAGCTGGGTCGGCGTTCCCGCCATCGTCTTCAAGCGCAAGCCCACTGGCAGCGGCGAGGACCGGTCGTTCGTCAACTGTGGCCGTTGGCTCACTGTTGTGAGTCTATGCGCTGATTGGATTTGCGGCGTTTTCTCATCATTCGCATTCGTAGTGCCGCCGCCAGCAGACCCGGGACACGAAGAAGTGCGACCCGCGCTTCATCAGCGACGCGCTTCCCATGGACAAGATCAATCGATATGCGACTTTTTACTGCTTGTGAGTATTTTTTTCCATGTCTACTGTCATTATTACTCAAGCTGACTACGAATATCGCAGGAAGGAGCCCGTCCCCAAGGCGGCAAAGGCGGGCGACACCCCGACATCTGGCAAGCGCAAGCTTGACGAAGGCGATTCGTCGGGCTCGACCCCGAGCAAGCGCGTCAAGAAGGCGCCGATCAAGGGTTCGTGGGATTGTTTTCTGACTCGCGCGGTATGCTGATATGAACACCAGCCGAGGCTCCGAAGAAGGAGCCCATCGCCGGCCCTTCGAAGCCTCGCAAGACTGCCACAAAGTCGGCATCTACGTCTTCGACGCCTGCCAAGGCCGCACACTCGTCGAAGGGCAAGGCCAAGGCCGAGCCGGAACCCATCATCATCTCCTCCGACTCGGACGAAGCCATCCCGGACTTCTGGGGCGATGAGGACGATGCTTGATCTAATTTTTGCCGGTCTTTGATGCCCATGTCCTGATCTCAATAATACAACGTGAGAAGTTCCCCTGATGTGGCTGAGACGTGAGAAAACTGCGGGAATCAGCGTGTATTGTGCAATTCATTCTCCGCCTCGTCTCTTGCCTTCTTCCTTCTACGTTGCCCCGACGATCCCACCACTCGGCCTCCATTTGGAGACCGAGCCCCCCTCGATGTCCTTGGACGCGACGTCGCCTCATTTGGGGCGGCGTCACCCTCTTCCCCTCTGGTCTCCGCCGCTGCGCGCGCACGCCGGACATCCCATCGATGACAGACTGTGTGGGTGGCGGACATGAAATGCGGGACGATGAAGCACAAGGTGCGTTGTATTCACCCAAGCGATCCGAGAGCGGTGGTTGACCAGACATCAGTCCATCTCCCGTCCGCGGATAAGTCGGTCGACGACCGCAATATTCCTCCCAGGACAAGCAGCGTGAGTAACATTCTCTCCTAGCGTATATGAGCGTTTACTGATGGAAAATTCGTCGTTCTTGCCATTGCACTCTTGCCGTCGTCCTCGTGTTACGCAACATATCGCGATTTATCACGCTTTCCTCTCCGCCGCATTGCATCGCGCGTGATCTGTGCATGATTCGTTTATCCCGATATATCTGCTCGGTGATCCTCCTCCGTCTTCGTCTCCACTTCGCGTGCATCCATGATCGGGATCGCTTTATCCCGATATATCCTGACGGATATGTTGTTCCTGATCGCCACTTGCACTATCGTTTGCGATTTATCTGTTCCGTTACTTATCTCGTTATGTCCCGGTGCGTCTCTGTTGGCCTTGTCCACGCTCGCTATGTACATATCCCGATTTGTCCTTATCGCTGTCTCTGTCGCTCACTGTCATGTACTGTCATATACCGTGTCCTGCAATCACAAATGATTTATCCCGACGTGTTGTGTGAACTCCAATGATATATCCCCAATGACTGAGGTGGCTCAGATACTCTAAAACAGCTGCTACTTCGGACATGTCTTCTCCATAGATTCAATGCGCTCGGAGACAGGGAGCTGAGAGCATTGCAATTAAAGGGGCTTCCCATCGCCCTGACCGGGGACCGCGAGATTGAACGAGCTTCCACACAACTGCATTGTCGAACTTGATACCGTGTTTAATATTTAGCGACGTCGATGCGCAATTTGTGCAACTTCGCAAAGTGTGCATGTGATGTAGTACGGCCAGGAGTTCGGACGGGCTGTGCAACACGACAAGCTCCAGCTCGGGAATCATGCACAGTTCGTCCGCAAAGTAGTCCCAGGCGACGGCATCAACGGTCTTCTTCTTCTTCAAGTAGCAGTTCCACAATCCGGGCGCCCTGCGAATGGTATCGTGATCAATGAATATCTCTCTCCGTAAGCAATGGGGATCGACGACGACGAGCTGTCGCGGAGCATCAGCGCGAGCCGCACAAGGAGAGGAACCACGACGAATCCGGCAGGCGCGCGCGGCCGACGTAATTCAGCACGCGAGGATGAATGTTTTCGTGCTCGCCGGGTATATGGGTGAAGCAAGAGCTCGGACGAAGTTGCGAAATGCGGATCTTCGTCTTGAAGCTTGATGCGCGGCGTCTCTTGCCTGGGCTGCGCAAACAGTGGCAGATGCGGTGACACCGACACCGACAAGCTGTGCGATATCGACTCGGACATCATGCCACGTGCACCGACCTACTACAGACCCAACTTTCAAGAGAGCCGCGACCATGATCGAGTCCGCCCGCATCCAAGTCTTCAGTCTTCCTCCGAGTCCGCACTGCGCAGCGAAAAAGACCGTAAGATCCATAAGTACGAGTCGGCCGTTCCCATCGCAGCCAAGGATACTGTAACTGCCAGCGTCTCAATCATAGAATCCGTGACGACTGACGACTCGGACAAGTAACTCGAATTTGGAAGTCCTCCGAGTTAGGGGAAAGTCGTACACCGAGCAGCCTGGCAGCGAGCACCAGTCCAACTTGAAGAGCCCGGCCGCAAGGACTGGACTTGAAGTGGTGATTTCGCGAACCGTGAAATTAAACGCAACACATGCCCTCCACATGCATCCGGTTCCGTGAAAGGTCAGTCTACAGGCCCATCGCGGGAAAGAAGTTAAAACCCGGCTACTAATAAGTCCCTGTATCACTACCAGAGGCTGAACGGCGCATCGGAGAGCTGCACGATCCAGTTCAATGCGAGATGACGATGGCGGTGTTCCGAGCAGGGAGCTTCACCGTGGGTTCGGGATGCACGGTCGGACCAGAAATACAGTACTTATACGTAGGACCGCAGGGCGAATCGGATGAAGAACGCGTCACATGTCGCCAGGGTCCGGAGAACGTGCTCATAATAGGAAGCTTTACAATAATAGTAGCGGGCGACGCAGGCGGTGGATTGATACACGGGCGGAGAGTCCAAGGTCCATCCTGGGACGGAACGGAACGGGATGAGACAACGAAAGCGCGATAGGTATGTGCGAGCAGGCGAGCAAAGAAACGAAGCGTTCCGAGAAAGCAGGATCACAGGAGGCGAGGGGCGTCATATGCGGTGAGCAGTGGGAGACGACGGCGGTGACGGTGGAGGCGGCGGCGCGTCATACGTCCGCGGTGACGTCGTAGTGTCGGACATCCGCTGCGATTCTCGCGACTCGGCGAGCGCGGGCAGGTGCGGCGCGGCGGTGTAGTGCGTGTGCACCGCGGCGGCTCCATTCGGGCTGCGCGGCGGCGGCAACGGGTCGTTCAGCGACATGGCGCCCGACGAGTTCGAAGCAGGGTCGTGGAAGAAGGCCGAGTCGCGCGGGGCGGGCACGGGCAGCGGCGCGAACGTTATGCTCGTCGTCCGCGACCGCGACCGCGACTGCTCGTCCGAGCTGGACGGGAGCGACATCAGCGGCACGCTCGCCGCCCCAGTAGCCCCGTCGAATTTATCCGCGCCACTGTCGTCGCTCCCGCCGTCATGGTCGATCCCGAAGCTCATCCGCTTCTCGCGCGAGCGCTTCCAGCGCAGCCGCCGGCGGTACACCAGCAGCGCGCCGAGCGCGAGCAGGCCCAGGGCGCCCGCGCCGATGCCGTACGCCAGCAGCGCGCGCGAGGCCGTCGACGGCGCGTACAGCGGCGCTGTCGGCGCGAACTGGGTCGCCGTTGCCGTTGGGTTGGACATCGGGATTCGGGACAGCCACTGGGATTATGATGGCGCTCGTGCGGCGTTAGCGGCGCTGTCGCCCCTTTTTAGACTGGTCGAGCGCGGCGGGGGCGCGTCGGCGAGAGGGGTCGAGCCGAACGGGGGTGGGTGGAGAGAGAGCAAGATGGAGTCCGCAACCGAGTGCTGTGCGCGACCGAAGCTTCGGCATTCCAAAGAACCGTGGAGACCGTGTTCTTTTGATCCCCGTTCCCGATCGTCGTCCCGCTATCAATACCCGATACGTCCGAGCGTGGCCTTGAACAACGTTCAGCGACACGGCAAACTATCCAGTTGAGCACATATTATGGCCTCTATATTTGATCATGATAAAGTCTTTCCTGCTGACAGAACGCACATCGACTGCGCGGCGCTCCACGCTCTGGCACATGATGTATGACCCTGGGTGTGGACTGCGCGCCAATGCAGATCAAGTGTATTACTTGCTGGGCGATCCCGGTCCGGCGTTCCGGCTCTCGTCCTTGCTCTTCTACAGCCATCTTCCGAATCCGAGTCTGCTCGCGCTCGAACGCTTCGTAGCTGGTACATCCTGGTCCGCTTTGTCCTCCGAGTCGGCTTGCAGACCCCTTGTGCTTATACAATCGATGCTAGGCTGCGATATTCTGCGCAATCGCTCAGATACATACAACCACATGCATACCGCCACCAAGCACTCCTGACGGTGCTCATGATCAGCTTGATGACTCGAGACGCTCAAAACTTACTCGAAGCTTGAAGACTATGTACACCGTGCCGAGTATGCAAGCTCACGATTTCGCGTAGCCTCCTTCAAGTTTGCAGACTTTAATGGAAGACAGTCGTTCCATTTTAACGTATGTAGAGTGTGCCTGCTGAATTTCCAGGCAGGTCGCGATTTCAGGACAGGACCGCAAAGAGAGGCAGCTGTGTGAGAAATAAGAATAAGAAAGGCGAACGATAACGATTCGCCCCTCGTGAAGTGATACGGTGGGCATGGACTCTCAGGACGAGAACCACTCCGAGCGCTGTACCGTACAAGCGTGAGGCCGCCAGACAGATTGCCGGAGCCAGGAAAGGGCGTGCAGATGCTGAGTGCTGCACGCCGAACTGAACCGGTGGAGTCTCGAGATGCCGTACAATCGTGAGGCCGCCAGACAGATTGCCGGAGCCAGGAACTCAGGGCCTGCAGATGCTGAGTGCTGCACGCCGAACCGAACCGGTGGAGTCTCGCGCGCAGTCGTGCTCCACTAAGCCAGATACGAGTCCAATGTCTGGGAGCAGCAAGCGCGAGCCAATGCAGGTCTGGGAAACGAGATTCTTTCCAGAGCAGACAACGGAGCCCAGATGCTTGTTCAGCAGCTTGGAGAAGGCCCCCCGAAAATCCCGATATATGTCCCATCTAAACGGGACCGAAAATCGGGCCTCCAGAGGCTCTTTCTCCCATATAAACGGGACCGAGAATTGGAACCCTCAGGCTCAGGTCTCATGTAAACGGGACCGAGACCTTGTTCTCGGCCAGCCCAATGAAGACCTCTGTCGGAGCTCCCCAGCTGGTTTTCCGACCTATTTTGCTTAGTATCACACTATGGAAACATGTTTACATCTTTTACATTAAGAATTAAGGCCTGAGAGCAGTATTGGAGCGATTTTGTGCCCAATTAATGGTGCTGAGCTACTTCCGCGGAATTAAATTACATCCGGATTGTTCCGAGCCTACAGGTAAATGGGACCGAATTTGCCACCTCCGGAGCTCATAAACGGGACCAAAATTGGTCGAGGTCCGGATGAGACCTCAATTGGCATTTTCGGGGGGCCTCTTGGAGATAGAGTTGGAGACAGAGACAGAATTTTTCGCTGTGGAGAGCAACAGCGCCGCATGCTGTAAGGCGTATTGTCTAGTTCCAGCCGGTAAGTTATGTTTACTGTTCAAGGCGCATGATAGCCTGCAGCTGTATCGCGGTTGGGGAAGAAACTGGGAAGAAAGGTAACCTTGGTTGATCGGCCAACACCGGGCGCTTCACAAACCTTGTTACCGTCCTTCACACAACCCTTGCCATGTCGCGCAAGCGGTACGTTAGCGTTTCTATACGCAGCCCCGAAATTGCTGCTCACGGCCTGATAGAGCTAAGAAGGGCGCGCGCACTGCTGTCGATGACGACGCGAATAAAATTGTGGCACGTCTTCCCAACGAACTGCTACTCGAGGTCTGGGACCTCCTGCCTCCACTGGAACGAATCTGCGTCTCCCAAGTCTGCCGAAAGTGGCGCAATATAGCTCTCTCGATTCCCAAGCTCTGGTCATGTGTTGCTTTCGTGTCGACCTCGCACATGGGCTGGTGCCGTTGCGATCGACAGCCAGCTTCAACTGGTTCTAGGAGTATCTATCGCCCGCGCAGCGGCTCCAACAACTTCGAGTTTTGTGCAACGCTCCTCTTGCGCAGCCATCGGCTGCCTCTAGAACTGACTCTCGACGCCTGCGGCAGGATCGTTCGCCTGCACTTCGTCAAAGCCGAGAACCGCGCGTTCAACGATTTCGTCGCTGAGTGCCACGACCCGCTGCACGCGCTGTGGCGGGGTTCGACGACCGCGACGTGGAGTACGCCCGGCTGCCCGGCTGCCCGCGCTCAGACAGATCCACTTCGGCGCAGACGCCCCCGCCGACTTCGTGCACTGGCGCTCCTTTCCGCTGCCGGGACTGCGCGAGCTCACCCTCACGCCGAGCGCCGTCGAACCCATCCTCCTCAGGCTGGCTCTCCTGTCATGCAGCAATCTAGTGCGCCTGACGCTCGTCATGGCGGTCTTCGAGCCGCCCCGGCAGGAGACGGGGCGCATCAAGACGCAGATACGCAGCGCTGGCGCGCGTGCGCGAGCTGTGCTTCACCAATATCTCCGGCGCGCACGAAAACTTCATCCTCACACACTTCGACGATGCGCGTATCCGGCACCTGACGCTGGACTACATGGGCCGTGAGCGGCGGCCCGGGTCGTCGTGGTATCTCTCGCTTCCCAGCCCGTGCGACGCGCTCACCGAGCCTGTGCGGCTTACCCTCAAGCTCCGTGACGGCGTGTACGAGATCGCCGTTGTAGATCCCAACGGACTCCGCAGAGAAATATTCCTTGATCACGACACCATCCGAATGGCGCCCGGACTGTGGAACTGCTATCTGAATAAGAAGATCGTTGCGTCGGCAACCGTCGACGCCGTCGCCTGGGACTACTTCGCAGACGAATTGCCATATACGTGCTCAATTCCGGAGCTGGAGCTTGTCATTTTGCAGAGCCCATCCGAACTCCTGGCCGTCTCCCTTGCGCACTTTACAAAGCTACATAGATTACGCATTGACGTCGGCAAACGGGGTATGACGTTTGACTCGGATCGCGCAGTTGTGCAGAAGCTCGTTGAATCGCGCGGTGATCAGCAGCCCCTTGCTGTCCTGTCGCTCTCTCCGAACGCAACCTATGGAGAAGACGTGGAGAAGTTAGCAAGCGTTTTGGAGCATCTCTAGAATGAGAGATTGGTGCCACGAACGACATTCTATTCCTAACATCACTGTTGTCTAATGTTGCTGCTCAGGCATCTACCTGTTATCCAAAGAGCATATCAGTACGATATTCCCCCTAGAGCGGGCCTGCGACGCTCTTCAGCCCGCTGGCGCCCCGCAGTGGTGTCGTCGTGAACTCAGGCGGCGCAATTGGCAAGGCGCCAGGTTCCCGATGAGAATTCTGCTCACGTGACGTTTGAAGCAAAGGACTCGAAGATTGACTTGCGGCTGTCGCGGTCTATTTTGTTACTGCGACGAGAATTGTGATGCGACAATTCTATCGATCGGCAAGGATGAATGAAGATAGAGTTCAAGACACATTATATCATTATGAGCCTAAATTGATGGGTGAGACTCAGTCTTTCGAGCCGGGGCGCAAAATAAAGTCGAACCCGCATTGAATAGCTCGGGCCTTGAGTGTCGTATCGCGATCGGGGGAAAAAGGTATCCATCGTTGATCGGCCAACACCGGGCGCTCCGCAACCGGGTTACCGTCTTTCCCACTCAAGCCTTGACCCGTAGCGTAAGCGATACGCTAGCGCTTTCATATACCGCCCCGATATCATTGCTCACGAACTGTCAGAGCTATGCCCCACAATCCTGACCATGCAGATCGGATTGGGGCTCGTCTGCCCAACGAACTGTTACTGGGGATTTGGGAACTTTTGCCTCCTCTGGAACGGGTTTGCGTCTCCCAGGTCTGTCAGAAATGGCGCCAAATAGCTCACTCGAGTCCGAAACTGTGGTCCTGCGTTGCTTTTGTGTCCACTTTGCACAAGGAACGCCGGTGTCGTTGCGATCGGCACCCCGCTTCGGCCGCACGGAGTATCTACCAGCCTCGGGATCGCTCCGACAACTTTTCTTTTGCTGCAACGATTATTTTTCGCAGCCAGCAGCATCCTCTGGATTTGACTATCGATGTTTGTGGTTCTCGCTTTTATGACTCATCACTGGAGACGTTGTACGCTGTCGTCCGACCCCAGGGCAGAAGGATCATTCGCGTACACTTCGCATGGGGAGGATTCCTCGCGTTTGATGGCTTCATATCCAGGTTCCCAGACTCGCTGCCAGCTCTGCGCACGGTGACGGTCGGATCTGACCTCCGGCATGTCGAGTACTCTCACTTGCCCGCCCGCATCGTACCCGGTGCCAGGCTCCCCTCCCTCAGGCAGATTCACATCGGTGCATTTGCCTCGGCCGACTTCATAGACTGGCGCCACTGTCCTATGCCGGGCGTCCACGAGCTCACGCTCACACCGTCCATGAAAAGAGCCGTGCTCGACGCCCTCGCGTCCTGCACTAATCTGTTTCGTCTGACGATTCGGATGCAGGCCTTCAAGCGGTTCGACTCGTTATACGTGACGAGGGAGCTCGGCGGCTGCGTCGACGAGCTCTCGCACCTGCCCGAACTCTGCTTTACCGGAATTCACTACGGCTTCGATAAAGTCATCCTCACCCACTTCGACGACGCGCGGTTCCGCAGCCTGAGACTGGACTACAGGGGCAGTGAACAGTGGATCGGGTCGCCGTGGTACCACTCGCTTCCCAGCCCGTGCGTATGGAAAGCCGGACTGACCAGCTTCGGATCTGATGCTCGATCAAGCGCGGAGCAATCCAACGAGCATGTTCCGAGAGACAAATCAACGGTGCAACAATCAGCACGGAGATAATGTGTTAGGACCGCCAGTATGTCCGGTCATCGAGCTTAGAGAATGACCGCCGGCATCGCTGGCGGGGCACAGCCTAGCAAAGGCTGCAGCTCTACCAGTAAGCTCAATTATGTTGTAAGCAACAGTATTGGAAGTCAGAAGAGTCACACTTACGAGGGATGAGCTCATCAAGCAGCTGATGTTGGAGGAAATTCGTGCACTTAGACTGGAAGAGGAGATTGGGACTCTTCGGTATATTACAGAACTCAGCTTTGCTTTCAAGCTCCTGGATTTGCATTGCCAATCTGAGATGTTTATTCTTGAATCGTACCCAATGATGTCCTCACATTCGTTTGCTACCTCCACAGCGGCAGATCAGTTGAATACCACCAGGGCCTCGCTCTCCGCTCTGCGGGCCACGAACACGATATTTGACCTGCTCTCCTCAAGTCAAAAGCAGTTGTGGTTCACAACATCGCACTCAATCTTATATAAGTTATATTTACCCCACACTTCCATCTCCGCGTTTCCATGCTTTCCCCGACAAAACTAACCGCAGGTAGCGAGGCCGACACCCAGCACATGGCCGCCAACAGAGCTGACCAGGAGTCCAGGATAATTCTCACACCTCTACCCTTCTCTGTGCTGTCGCACAGAAACGGAATGGCGACCATGCTGAAGAGGTTCACTTCGAACGTGTAGCGCCAGTCGCAGAGTTTGCCGCCTTGGACTCGCATGCGAAGCTTGTACTTCTGCTGGGCTATGTGACTGTAACTGGCTCATAGATACCGGATAGGCTACGGGAATACCAGTCTCGGATGCTCATAGCGTTTGAGATGATTGCAGTAAGACAGTAGCCATGACGTGGTCACGTGCCTCGCCATCGACGTGATGTCCGTCGCTGGGCGCAGCGACCGACGGACAGACTGGCGGCCGTAACACATTACCTCCGCGTTGACTGTTGCACTGTCGATTTGCTGTCGATTCGTCTCTCGGAACGTGCTCGAAGGATTGCTCCGCGCATCAATCAGCATCAAACCCGAAGCTGGTCAGTCCGGCTTTCCATACGTGCGACGCGCTCTCCGAGCCCGTGCGGCTCACTCTGAAGCTCCGCGACGGCATGTACGAGATCATCGTCGTGGATCCCAAAGGTCTGCGTAGAGAGATATCATTCGATCGCGATACCATCCACATGGCACCCCGACTGTGGGACGGTTACCTGCGGGAAAAGACCGTCGCGTCCGCGACCGTCGACACCGTGGCCTGGGATTACTTCGCGGACGAACTGTCCGATCCATGTGCCGTTCCCGAACTGGAGCTTGTCGTACTGCAGCAGCCGTCCGAACTCGAGGCCATCTCGCTTGCGCAGTTTACGAGCTTGCACCAACTGCGCATTAACGTCGTCAAACGGGGGATGAAGTTCGACGGCGCGACTGTGAAGAAGCTCGTCCAGTCCCGCGTCAATGAGGAGCCCCTTCAGACCCTCTCGCTCTCCAGGAGCGCAACCTATGGAGACGATATGTCGAAGGCAGCGGCCGTTTTGGAGTATCTCTAGCACCTCCTCCGGACCGCGTTTCTTCATGGTCGTGCCTCAGGCGCTCATCTTCAGCAGGTCAACGCTCTCCGTGCTCTATTCTGCCCGGTTCTATTCGGCCCGACAATTTTTTCGCCGTCTAGATGATGCGATTCGCGGACATGACCCATCGTACGCGTGCATAGAATTGCAGTGCTGCTTTTCCGGTACGCGGCAGCGCGTCCAGTGCCCGTACGAATCTGCTGCTCGAACCGCTTGAACACTTATACTGCGTGGTGCCAGAATACGTATCGAAACCTGCTCGGATATCTTGCCTTTCCTGCCGGACGCCTCGCGTCCCTATGCGTGGGTCAGGGCAACCCTCAGAATGCACTGCGTGGCGGACAGACATGACCTCGTTTCCTCCCAAATCTTTCCGCAGTCCTGTCCCTCCCGCCATTGTCGAAGAATATGTGTTAGTGGGGGCGCTGGCCGGGGCGTGCTGTGTTCAATTTCGCTGCGCAGAAGAATGTCCTTGCCCAAAGCATGCGAGCATTGCCACCCTCCTTTGGTATTTCCAGCGGCCTGGCGCGTCAGAGGCCCGTCGCAGTGATATGTTGCCTTCGCGCGATACTGGCATCTCCTCAGCCGTCATCCCAGAATTCACGCTGTGTTTGTGGTCAGGCGATGCTGGTATGACAGCTGCCATCGGAGCACACCCGCGGAACTGCCGCTTCGTCATCGAGAATCTGGCGAGCGCAGCGACTCGCCTATGCACGCTATTAAGTCTGCTGGTCTACGACTGTGCCTTCCAGCCATTCTTGTCGTCTCACCCTCAGTTGCGACGAGAGCCAAGCCTAACTTCGCCTTGGCATTTGGTTCCTTTGGCGACTTCGCCACCATCCTCCAGCTCGCGTGGCAGCTGCGCGCGCAGCTCAGCGACGCCAGCGGGAGCTCCTCGCAGATCTGCGAGCTTGTCATTGACATCGACATCTTCACTCGCGCGGTGCAGCAAATTCAAACTGCAGTCGACCGGCGTCGCAATCATTTGCAGCCTGACGTCCTCAACGGCATCGATCACGCCCTGGCGACTTGTAAAGCCGTCCTCGAAGCCGTGCACCGCAAGACACTTGCGCAGCAGACACGGATTACGCGTGCTAAGGGACTAGCGGTATGGCGGCAACTGTGGGGCGTTGCGGCCTGGAGCATGCTGGGTGGATCTGCGGAGGTGGACGCGCTCAGAACACGGCTACGCGACTATGTGACTCTAATGCAGACCTTCATGGCGTTGTCACAAAGGTGCGCACGTTCGCTGCTACCAGGTGTACTCTGCATCTCACGGCAGTAGCCACGATCAGGGTTCGATACGCTACACGTTGGATCAGCAGCACACAACGCTCGATCGCCTCGTCGGTGTCGTGCAAGCTATCCATGAACATTTCGGCGTGGACACTCCGACCTTCCTGTTTCGAAATCGCAGGACGGGCTAGGGTTCTGTGTACAATGCCACGTTTTAAACACGGGTTAAAAAACAGTGTTTAAAACATTGTTTTAAAACAGAGGTCCGAAAATTGGCTGTTTAAAAACAAAATACAGTTCAGTTGCAGGACCTCTGAGACATGTGTTGGAGCCAAGGATTTTGTCTTTGTGCCATTTCCCGCTATATCCTAGCAGCCTCCATTGCTGGTAGCATATGAGTTAGCTGCATCTCGCATCTCACACAGGGTGATCAGTGAAAGATTCATTCAACTGCAGGAGCTGTCTCAGTGCTGTAAGTAACTAATTAGCAAGATCTCGCAAGAGAACAGCATTCTTCCAGTGCCCAGACCTGAGACTGTTGTTAAACATCTAGTATAGAAAGTGGCTCATTCTGACCTATATTCTCACAGGTAGAAGTTTACAATATTACATCAAGCATTAAAGTTTCAAGTACCATGCATTGCCAATCATACCTGGCAGGTATCTGTGATATCCTAGGGTATGAGGAGGTATACCTGGGTAAATTTGACTGGAAGGTTGCTTTTTCTAAGCTTGTCTCGATGTTTCTAATGCATTACATAAGCTGTGTTTTAAACACTGTTTTAAACACCTGTTAAATAACGGGTTGGTTAAAAAACATGTTGAGAATAGCTCGGGCATTTTACACAGAACCCTAGGACGGGCGAGTTCTACCAGCCCTGTGCTCGCGCTTCGGTGGAGGTGAGATGGCTCAGTACTGTTCGCATATCTCACACGCTCGCTGCTCAGCAACTTGATGCTCTCGGCCATGCAATTGACGGGTTGTTCAATAATACTGCGACCCCATCGAATTTGGCCCATCGCTTGACCGTGGGCCGTAAACATAAATTTCAAGAAACAATCTGGTACATATGCGCATTTCTTTCACCGACGCTTGCGCTGCTGACGAGAATATAGGATCGATGGCCACCTCGCGTTTCCCGTCGACTGCTTTTTCTTCCTTTCTGACTTCGGGCAGTGGCAAGTGCTCGTTGCAATGTCCCCGGATGGGTTCCACAGCTGGCCAAACAGCGCGACAGATCCCACCACTGAGCGAGAGGACATCCAAAGACGACTCCGGTCGTTACTGGGGCAGAAGCACTTGACAACTTCATCGATAATCACAACCGCATGAACGATTTGTTCGCCCTCGATTGGACGTCTTTGGCTCACTCTATTTCAGGTGCTACATGTGTAATCCCCGAAGATGAGAATGTTGCAGCTAATCGCCTATCGGTTCCAGCCGTATGCAAAACGATAGACAGTAACAAGACAAACCTTCGCTTTGCTTCGGTTTTACATAGACACTGGAATCAGCGATGAGAATAATTAAGGAGCCATGCGGTGAACATAAAATTCAAGAATGCGCTTTGCAGCATTCGTCAGGTGTGCATCTACACTTACCGGCAGATGTCCTACTTATGAGTTAGAGTTTAGCACTCAGCATGTGAGCTCCAGGCAAGATCAAGGTGTAGCGGCTCCAATCCTCTAAGAATACAGGGGAAAGGGGGAGGGAGAGGTTAACCAAGTACTTAGACGCAACCGGGTTGTCTGAAGCTGGAGAGGTCTTTGTAGGCACTGCAACTCCTGTCTACTGCTACTACTACGGCCGCACGCGGAGAAATATGCAAGATTTTGCTGTTGAGCGAGCATGCTGGTCATGGTGGACAGCGGAGTGGGTGGCCAACCGGCCCGCCGCAGCCTCTAAAGCTCAGCCGACGCTCAAATCTCAGAACAGTAGACTATTATGCACTCGAAGATGGCCTCGGCGGGTAAAAGTAGCGCTATTCTGAGGTGGAAGTTCACATTGTAGCCTGGCTTTAAAGTCAAGCGGATGCAAAGAGGGCAAATGTCTCAGAACTTCCGGACGCAACCCACATGTCTCAGAACTTCTATCTGCGACACATATTGTTTCAGAACTTTCCTGTGCGACACCTTACCCTCAGCCAGTAAGATCCGGCCGCATACATCCGGACTATATAAAGGATGAAATCTTCGTTCTTCAAAAGGAAATTTTGCGCACCAAAATAGGAGATTGCCTCCGTGTTTGACAGCTAAAGGGGAATATGGTAATTTAGGGTAAGGCCGTGCTGCGCGCACGGGTGTCCTGAACCCTCCCTTACGGCGAGCCTAATACAGCGAACAGATCCGATGTCTTTAAGGTCTGGCAGTCGGAGTCAAAGGTGTCGCGATCGAAAAGTAGTGTAATTCGGAAGATGAAAGTAACTAAAACCGCAGCGGCGAAAGGAACTATATACAATCCACTCCGCTGTAAAATCCCAAGCGGGCAAAATTCACGGAGTGGCGATGTGTACAAAACAAGCGCTGGGATTGTATTCAGCAAATGAAGATATGGTCATTACACTGTACTCACAGCAACGGTAAGAGCTTTAGAACGAAAGCTCAATCTCCTCGTTGGCGGAAGTGCTCGCCTTTGCGACCTCGGGGAGACTGTCGTCGAGGAGCGCAATCCAATTGAGGTTGAAGTTGGCAATCCACTCAGTATAAACCGTCTTCTTGCCGTCCTTGTGCTTGTGATAGCGATGAACAGTCGCATCGACCAAAACGAGGTCGCCGTTCTTGAGATTCTCAGACGCAATGAAGCTCATCTTCGATCGAGGAAGCTCCAGACCTTTTGTTGTGTTGTAGATCTCCGAGAACGTCTCGGCCGACGAGGAGATGGGATTATGGACGCCAGGAACAAGTCGTGTATAGCACTTACTACAACCCTTGTCTCGCCAGGCCGTCGCACCATCGTCCATTTGGAGAAGCGCAAATCGTCGTAATACACAGTAGCTACGGCAGTGCACAGATTTAGCGACACGGCAGACTATTAGTAGTAATTGTTACTCACATTCACGATCTTTCGTAAAACGCTTGATAATCTTGTTCGCTACTAGCACCGAGAGAAGACGTGGGAATGGAAGGGGCAGCCATACGTAATCGGTCAAGGTAGATCTCACGGTGGGACAGGGGTGTAGAGAAACGGGTTGTTCCTGATATTTATAGCGAAGACAAGGACGGGAGATGAATCATGCTGTGTGTTACGACCCATGCTCGTCCGACCCTTCTCTACCCTTCGGTCCTCCCGCCTTGCCCTTCCTTCGGTTCGAGTATATCTATTCTTCACTCGATTTCCTTCGCTTCCCTTCGCTCCCATTCGCTTCCATTTCCTTTTGCCTCGCTCCCCTTCGATCCTATCGGTCTCGCCTCGCCTTCGCATCGCTCCGCTCGACCCGGATCACCTTCTAACACATTCTAGTATCTTTCTAATCATCTTCCGTCACTCCCTTTCGCTTCCTAAGCACTCTGTCATCATCCTGACTCACTCTGCTCGATATCGGATCACTCTGACTGCGATCACTGCGCAATCCTGTGTTTCGTATTTCTATTGTTGATCCGACCGGTCTAGCAGTTACCCGAGTGTCTCCCATGTGATTCTGTGCTTTCCTATTTGTATCCTTGCCTCGCTTCGATGTACTCTAGTTCGAAAACCGAAATAGCAACAGCCTAGCTTCGTCCCACCTCACTAGAGCCGCGCCACTCAATCCGGCCGCTCTCCTCGCTCGCCTTGCTTTCTATCGGCACCTTCGGCTCACTCTTCCTTCTATCGACGCTCGAGTACCTCGACTACCTCTCGAGCGCCCCCGTTCGCCCACTACGGACTCTGGGGGCCATAGGTCATCTGTCGGGCCACCCGTCAAGGTTCCCCATCCGCGCCTGGCTCCCCGTCTTAGACATCGGTCTATCGGTCGATCCGAGGCGTCCTAGTCGGTTCGGTCACGCGCTTAACACTGTGACTGAGCGGCGCTACGACCAGAGGTTGGACCAGACTCAAAGAATATGGAGGAGCAGTGCGGTCAAATACTGCGCTCAGATTGCAACAATGCAGGTACGTTAAGCATATTATGATGGATGCCAGAGCGTAGCGTATGCGGGCCGAAATACTGAACGGTTGCGTATGCGCAGTAGTAAGACAGACAGGATAGGGAGCTCGGACGAAAAGAAGCCAACAACGAACCAAGAAGCGGATCGCCCATGAGGAGGGAGTGGAGATCGACGAACATGAAATAGAGCGTGCGAGTCAGCGCAAAGCGCATCGTTGCTACAACGGTCATAGCGGAAAGAAATTACCAAAAGCGGACATTAAAATTTCAAAGTCAACGTTTCGGGAAAATCCGCAGGAATGAATTAAGAGACCTGAACTAGGGTTCAGGAACTATACGAGGGGATAGCACCCGTTGCGTGCTCCACAGCGCCCCCCGAAAGGTGGCGCCGAGCAGTGGAGGTTGCTCCTTATGGCAGGTCGGAGGCCTCGCAGATGCCCTCCGTCGGTCATACGAAGCTCTCTGCCGCCGTTTTTGCATCGCAAGAGCCCCACCGAGCTGTAGGCGCGGGTGCAGTTACTGTCTATCGTTTTGCATACGGCTGTCAGACAACTCTGATCAGTGCTGGGCCAGGGTCGGAATTACGCATACACGCCGTGGCGCGGCGTCAAGCCTCGAAGCACAGCGTCGAAGGCGCTCAGAACGATGGCGATACGTTCGACAGCGCTTCTGTCAAACGGGCGGAAGGTGGAGCAAGAGCAGCATCGTCCCAATGAGAGCTGTCCGTCGGGTGTCCTATCAACCAGTCGGCGTTGTTTGTGGAGCGCGCTGCATAGCAACGACAAGCGCATATACTGTGCGGTACCTGCATTGTCAATTCCCAGAGCGTGTCGTCAGCGTTGAGTCCAGCTAAAAGAAATACGACTGCAATGGTGATGGTCGGGAGCACCTGCACAGCGGACTAAGCCGACGCAGCTGTACAGTAGCAGGCCCTGATTACATAACCTTCTTGTGATCACGCTTCGCGGGACCAGGATCGCCTCGAAGGACAGAAGGCACCCCCAAACGTCGAGCAGTGCAATCGACTATATGCACTACGTATGCGCAGCAACAAGCGTGAATAGCGCGATCCCGATGATCGACACAATCAAATACTGCTCCACCCGCGTCTGAGTATATAAGACTGCTCAGCACGGCCCGTTAGCATCTCAACAGCTCGTCAGCGACCCACCAGCACCAGCACCTCGGTAGCCTCCCACTCTCTCACTCTCTCACCATGCGCTTTTCGTCCGTGCTCCTCATCGCCGCCGCCGCCGTCGGCGCCTACGCGCAAGACCCCACCGTCGTCGCGCCCGGCTCATCCGACACGCTCGCACCCGCACCCAGCGTATCTGACACACTCGCGCCCACGCCGAGCGACACGCTAGCGCCCCTGCCGAGCGGCACGACCGTCCTCGGCGGCGGCGCGTCGGACACGGCCGCGCTCCCTCCCGACGCGTCCGCCCCTGCTGGCTCAGCGCCACTCGGAGGGGACGCTCCGCTGTCGCCCTCCACGCCCGTCGGGACCGGCATCCCGCTCCCGCCCGCCGGCAGCCTCGACACGACACCCGCGGACTCCACGCCGACGGACCTCCCGGGCGATGGCGCTGCGTTCGCGCTCGGTGCGAGCCCCGTGGCACTCTCGCTGCTCGTGGCTGGCGTCGTCGGCGCTATGCTGTAATTCCCCACACCGTCCCGTGCGTGATCACCCACCGCGCGTCATACGCACGTTTCTAACACGCAGAATTTAGCGGGCCACTTACCCTTGATATGTTGACGCAGTGACGTTAGATGGACGCTGTTTTCGACATTGCACGAACGTTATACCCCTGTTGTTGCCGCACACACTGTCCCTCCTTGCATATTTATCGAGCCATCATTGCGTTGAGAATCAATTTAACATTGCCCTTCCATTTGCATTCCAAAGTACAAAGAACGCACACTGCATGGGTATGAGAGTGCTCAAGGCGGTGTAAGCGTCAGACTAGCGAAGTGGCACGTATTGGCGTCGAACATCGAGAAGCCCGTCATGTTCGCGAAGCCATTGCCGTCGGAAAACGGGCGCGCCGAAGCGCACAGGGCCTCCACGCCGTTGCTGTTCTTAGCGCGGATGAAGATGTCGGTGAAGAGCACGGGGAAGTTCCACTGGTTGGTTTGCTGCCCATCCAATCTGTCCGAGTCGCGTTAGCATCGCACGTGTAATCAGAACATGGGCAAAGCACGCACTCAGATTCACAGAGGAAGAAGTTCGCAGCGCCATCGTGCGCGGCGTCGTCATGGAAGTACTCTATCCAGCGTAACGTTCAGTCAAGTGATGGGGCAGTGAGAAACGACGGGCACTCACGGTTAGCAGATATATTGGTTGACGTCGACGCGCCGTTCGCCTGGCCAGAAATAACGGTCGCAGTCTGCGTCCAGAACCCATTCGAGAAGCTCGCGCTGTTGGCGATCTGGTCTCCCTGCGCAGCCCACACGCCGTTGCTAATCCGGCTCTACAGCGAAAGCACAGCGTCAGCTTCAGCGTATTAGAAGTTACCAACCAAGTGCAACTTACAACGTCGTTGTTGAGTCCGCTAGCGGGTACGTCCCACAGCTGAAGTGGATTCTCAGGGAACTCGGGATGAGGAGATTCGGAGGATGAGCGCGAGCGTACCACCATAGCCCAGATGTGCGGGAACGGCGCGTTGGGGTTGACGTACCCCGGCGCGTCCTCGCCCCACTGCAGGACGGGCTGGACTACACCGCCGCCTTGGGGCTGCAAGCCGCACTGCATGCCATGTGAATCTCATTTGCTTCGCCTTCAATTCCCTGCGCGGCGAGCGTACCCAGAAGAACTGAAGCGATGACACGGTCAGTTAGAAATGTGAAAGGTCAAGAGGAAAAAAGAGTGCGCACCCAAGGACCTGTAGTGACAGTCGCCGGCGGGCCCTGTGGAACGTGAATGCTGTAACGCTCCTTGAGCACAGCGCCCTACTACGAAGGTACAGCAACCGCTGGCAGTGCACGCACGTGTACGTCAGCTCGATCCAGACGTTCCCGCCAGTCGAACCAGCATCGAGAATGAGCGGCCAGCTGATAGCTTGCACAGAACCGAGGGCAGTAAAGAGCGCGAAGACGAGCGACAGCATTTCTGAGGTAGGAGGTGCACCGGCAATGCTCGTTACGAATTGAGCGTGGAGAACCGAGCAAGCGCCTTTATACCGCACGTTGTCAGGCGCAAAAATAGCACAAAGCCTCTGCGCAGTCTGCGGCTGCGGGCTCGTGCCTGGACGCGGGGTACACAGACCGCAAATTATATAGTGGGAGAGGTCCCTGGCGGCGTCCACAGACCGCAGGGTAGCATAATCTGATGTCGAAAAACGCAAGACGGGGTGCGCACGCCGCGCAGAAGTCCAGAGCAAGCAATCAGACCGCATTCGGGGCGAAATAGGCAGCAGACGGAGCGCGCGCACGGCGACAGCATGCTAGCGCCCAGTCCAAATTTGACCTTGTTCTTCGTGACCCGCCAGATGTGCCAGTCCAAGTATGCGCATAATAGGGTAGCATAGAACAGTCAGAACTGCGAGCATTGCAAGCGAAGCCTTGAACACATGGAAAAACGACGGCAGATGGTCAGGAGCAAGCGGTTGGGTCGGTGTTTGAAATCGTCTTGACTCTTC
The DNA here is from genome assembly GCA_037042915.1 of Auricularia sp. M13. Taxonomy (NCBI): domain Eukaryota; kingdom Fungi; phylum Basidiomycota; class Agaricomycetes; order Auriculariales; family Auriculariaceae; genus Auricularia; species Auricularia sp. M13. The sequence goes on along the minus strand of CM073203.1, from coordinate 3,003,052 downwards.
CGCTTCACCACCATCGCGGCGGAGCAGTCACGTGAAGCAAATGGTATGGCCTATGCCTGGAATAAAGCACGTCGCACTAACTACTCTATACTCATCGCAGAATGGCTTGCATTCGAACCCGAAGCGTTCCTCACGATGCGAAACATCGGCGCCGAATTTATTATGAAACCTCAGCCACTTGACCATCCGCTGCAACGGAAACCCCTTCGCACGAGAGCAAAGCATGTGCTTTGCGTGTACCGAGCTCATGTCTTCCCTATGCGCCCGAGCTGCGTGTCGACCCGCAGACCCGCATTTGACGGTTTCTCCCATCGATTCCTTGCATTTCGCCGGGTAGAGATTGCCATTCAGTGTAGGCTTTCTTCGGAAGAATTGCAAAGGCAGTGTATGTCGCAGAAAACGTTGTGCTCGTTAGCCCCGTTGGCCTCTAGCTTCGACGACCAGTGGCAAGATCAGTGGAACATCTTGTCGCGATGCGACTGAAGCACGTCCATTCAGTTTTTTTTGATCGTATTTGCTAATTGCGTATAGATAGAGTGCGTCCAAATTCTACACTTTGGACTTCGAGCTCTGTATCCATTAGCTCACGGCCCCTGCAGAGAGGTAAACCAAGAGCTGCTCGACGCAGCAGTGCATTACTGTCCCAATCTGCACATTCTGCATCTGGAAGCGCAAACTCCCGGGGTGCGAGTGCCGTTTACTGGGGCGTCTGGAACGCCGACTTTGAGACTTGCGATCGTACACGGCGCATGATCGCGGGCGCTTGCGAATGGCCTGCGCTGAACGCATGTCCTCGCATGCTATGATGCCCTCCCTTAGCAAGTATTCATGACATGAGGCTGTTGTGCTGCTGAGATTTCTCCTCCCATGGCTTACGATTGTGCCCTGCGGATCATTCGCCGCTCGGGGCCGCGACGTCAGCACATCTGGCCGCTGAACCGAACACAGCCTTGCTCTTCATGGCCTCCACCACCGTCCTCCCTGTCGAACTGACAGAGAAGATAATGGACAACCTAGGCAAGGACAGGCGAGCATTGCTGGCCTGCAGTAAGCTCGCAAGCAGCTGGCGACCCGGCGCTCTCTCGCGCCTGTTTCGGTCTATCCAAATACGCGACGGCTTCACCATATTCTCTTTTGGCCTTACACGCGTATACGGGGCGACGTACTTTGCACGACTACGAGACACTATGCCGCACCTGCTTCTCTATCTCCGGCATCTGACATTCTTTCACTCTGCCCAAACTATTGCCGATGGGGCCTTGTACGACCTGGCGTTCCACCTACGGCTGCCATCGCCCCACCGCGTCGAGGCTATCACTTTTTCTGGAACCTTCGACTGGTTCAATGCTCTCGACAGCCTTGCGACGCGTTTTCCTGACCTACGGCGACTCACTATCGACTGCCTCTGGAACATCCCCCCTCATGCGCTTCCGGCTCTCAATGCGACGTCCTGGGACATTGGGCTGAGCGAGATAGCCGATGTCTACACCAACGACAATAGCCTTGTATCCGCATCCGATGTAGTTCAAATATCGCTCAAATATGTGACCCTGAGGATGCGCGGCAACTGCACGCTGTATGACGTCGCCTTTTGGCTATGGTCTCTTCCTGAAATGGCACCCAACTTGCAAAGCATCGAGCTCGTGCAGGCTGGCGGTCAGCAGGTCTGGAAAGGTGACGTCGAATCATTCTTCTCCATCGACGCGGATTGCTGCGATCTCGTGCATAGGCTCAGGCTTTCGTCGGTGTGTTCATAACCGTCCATGACTATGGCGCGTTCACTCATGCGCACATTTTTCCAGGCGCTGTGGATAGGATTTGAGAGCGACCCGCAATACAATATGAACACTTTCCTGGGACGGTTCCGGCAACTTCGGGTCCTCGAGCTAAAAATCCAACACAGAAACCTGAAGTGGCGGCAGGATGAGTTTCCTCAGCCGACAGGACCATTCCCGTCTTTGGAGCGTCTCAATGTCCTACTCCACCATATCGATCCGATGGCCACCGTTACTGACGAACTTCCTCCTTGGGACTGGCACGCTGTGGAGGAAATGCTGCTCTTGCGCGCGCCCCGCTTCAACTGCTTCGTCTTCACCATCACCCCGTTTTCTCCCGGCAGGAATGCTCTGTGGCGTGCAGCCATACTGGGCTCGGCCAGCACCGCACTTCCAGGTTTGCACGCCGCCAGAAAGCTGGAGGTCGTGGTAGAGAACACGTAGGCGTACCCCAGATCAATTCTCCCGAATAGATGGCTACACTGGCACATGATTTTGGTCCCACAAATGCACCTGGGCCGTGTTCGGCGCGCGGTGCTGGGACAGTTGCTTGTTTGTTCGGCGCCAAAGTCACGCGCGATCTGTAGGTTTACAGAATACCGCATGCGGACTCTTTGGTGGCCACAAACAAAAGCAGCAGCTTATGCGGTTAGCGAAGAACCCTTGCCACCGATAAATTCCTCAAAGAGCCGGTCTGAGATAACTTACGTACCCTGGACAGACGGAAACGGTCATCAGGCGACTTTAGGGTCGGTCAATGTCGACCGAGCCGCTCCGAGCCGCTCTTTGTCGAACTCAGACTCGTGCTCCTCTCCATCGTCATGCCCGCGACACTTCCTGTGGAACTCGCAGAGCAGGTAATCGATTTCTTCAGCCAGGATAGGCGAACCTTGCTGGCCTGTAGCAGGGTCGCAAGCGGCTGGCGGCCCCGTGCACTCTCCTACCTTTTCCGGTCCATCCAGATACGCAGCGGCTTCACAAAGTTCACATTTGGAGTTACCCGAGTATACGGACCTAAATACTTCGCGCGGTTTCATAAAACAATGTCGCATCTGCTCCTCTATCTTCGCCACTTGACATTCTTCGGATCGGACGACGATCGAGACCTGCTAGCCTTCGCGGGCCGCCTGGTGCTGCCGCCGCCCTTCTGTGTTGATATCGTCACTTTTGCTGGCAGCGACGACTGGTACAATGCTCTGCATGGTCTCTCGAAGCGTATTCCCAGCCTACGGCACCTCACGGTCGAGCGTTTGGGATACCTCCCCCCTCAGGCGTTGCCACCTCTAGATGCGACATCCTGGGACTTCGGTCTGATCCAGGCAATTGGTCGGTCTACCATCGTCCGTCTACTTCCAGCTGGCGCAAATCAAGCGTCACTCCAAAGCCTCACGTTGCGGATGCTCTCGGGATTCGCACTGCTAGACCTTGGCATCTGGCTATCCTCGCTCCATGCAGTGGCACCAAACTTGCAGAGCGTAGAAATCGTGCAATCGCTTTATTCCTTGCCTGTCGACGAGGAAGATATCGCATCATTCGTAGCCAACACGGAAGATTGCTGCCATTTGATTCACAGCCTCAAACTCACCGCGGTTCGTCCACTCGAGTTGCAACAAATTGTGAACTCAGCCACATCCACGTTCAGAGCAGATGGAATAGATGGGAAAACCCACATGCTCCTGCCGAGAGCTTGAACGGTTTCCTGGGACACTGCAGGCGACTTCGCGTGCTCGAGTTTAAGGTCTCCCATGTACACTCGGAATTCCGGCGTGAGACGTTCCCGCAGCTCACAGGACCGTTTCCGTTGCTGGAGCGGCTCAACGTCATACTCGACCACTTCGACCCGATGACAGCCGTCTACCTTGAACTGCCGCAATGCGATTGGCGCGCGCTCGAAGAAATGCTGCTATCGCGTGCCCCGCGCTTTAATTGTTTCTCGTTCATCATCGCGCCGTTTTCACCGGGCCGCAATTCAAGCTGGAAAACAGGTATATGGGACGCCGCGAGCGCAGCACTCCCTGGCCTTCGGAAAGAAGGGAAACTCAATGTGCTGGTGCAGAATGCCTAGGGACCTTGGCACCTAACATACTTGTCGCTAAGGGTGCGGCGCATGCGCCCGCATGACAAAACAGCGAGTGTGTAGGGTCATCTGTAAGGTGATCAGATGGAGTTCTCGGCGCTCTCAGACCGTATCAAGTATGTCGTAGCCATCATTGAAATGAATCCCTGTGCCACAAACCGTGGGGAAATGCAAATCCGGCATGCATGCGACTATAGGAGATACAAAGGTGTTGTATTTCTCTCTTATGTGCTTGATATTATGGGAAGGAGGAGCCGGCGGACGGAATGGTTCACACTCCGCCAACACGCCTCTGCTCTGCCTCGTGATCTTCGCCGTTACTCAGCGATGCAGTCGGAACTTTGTCCACTGGGCGCTTTCTATGGTACTGCACTATCCATGCGACTGCGCGCAGTCCTGGTTCCCTTGGGCGACGTTGTCAGAATGCTCGTTTCATTTTGCGGCCAACGGTTCGGTCCTGACCTCAAATTCTCCCAGTGCGAGGTCCACATGCACCGCCTGTGATGTCCAGTTCTGTGCATGAGCCAGGATTATGGAAAAATACCCGGGCTTGTCACTGCTCAGGTCTAAGCTCCTAATGAGGCCCAAGCTCGCACTGGTTCACAGCCTTGCTTGTCGCGCAACGCTTTGGCCGCACCCGCTTGTGCCTGGGCCACATCACTTGCTCTTCGTGGTACATGTCTCAGAGCAAGGCCCGAGCTCAATGGATGGCGCCTATAAATCGGTTGGCGGGCGCATGGCCCGCTCTTCATTCCAATTTCACCGTCCGCAATGTCTCAGGAGACATCGCGGGCCTCGAGCCTCCGCCCCATGATTCTCGCTCAGGTGTTCATTCGCCTTGAGACTCGCGATTTAATCGCTTGTTCACATGTCTGTCGGGGTTGGCGTACGGTAGCCGTCGGTGCCCCGAAGTTGTGGACAACGCTGGTCGACCCGCCTCTGTCCGCTCCCGCGTTCAATACTCTCGTAAATCGCGCAAAGACATCTCCCATCACACTGGATGTCTGTCCGAAGACCGTTGCGGATTACACCCAGCTTTGCAGCGTGCTGAAGCAGGTCTTGCACAAGCTGCAGAGCCTCGACATTTACCTTTACTCATCGGCCGCGAGAAAATTTGAACTGGCGAACCTCTGGGATGCGCTTGGGCGGTATGCACCGAACCTCAAGAGATTCTGCCTCAAGAGCGACTTCCGCCTGCCGTCCGGCAGGATCTCCGTCGCGCAGCGCGCGTCACTCTTCGCTGGCAACCGCGGTCAACTGAAGACGCTTGTCATTGGCGGAGTCCTCCTGGAAGGCACGGTGCCCGCCTTCTCTGACGTGCGGGATCTCGACATTGAGGCCCATTGCTTCGACCGCTATACGTCCTTGGCGACGCAATTCCCGGAGGTCCGGGCGCTCACCATTCATAATATCTCCGCTGCGTGCACACACACATATCCGCCCGACAACGCGCCCAAGAAGCTCCCGCGGAAACTCAACGATCTTGTACTCCATTTCGCGACGCTCCAGCCGGCGCGCGACGTGGCGGCCTGGCTCGACGGGTGCGACCTTCAGCGTATCCGGCACCTGCAGGCTATTAACGCCGATGCTGTCGCGCTGTGCGCTGTGCCTCTCAACTTCAAGCCTAACAATATCAGCTGCATCTCCAGCGGCGGACTCGTGGAACTGGTACTCGGCGACGGCACGTATACCCGCACCGCAACCGTCAGACGTCGCGAACTGCCTGATATCTTACGCTGGGTAAAACTCGAAGACGTACATTTCGCCCGCATCGATATCCGCTGTTGGCCCTTGCTCAGCACGTACTTGCGGGGCATCCGCCGGCTCGAGAACTTGGAGGTGCTCTTCCCCCCGAGGCCAAGGGCGGACGAGTTCGGCGAGCGCGCGATCGGGTCCATGTCGCGGCTCAACACCGTCCGTTTGCTCGTGCTGCTCAACGCCGAGGGGGACGGTCCGGCCGTGTTCCTGCAGGAGGCGAACGTGCTGCAGTTCGTGCAACGCGTGACACCGAATATCTGGAAGCTCGGGATTCCTGCTGGTCTCCAGGTGAGCGGGTATGAGACGCTGAAACAGCGTGGCTTGGACATTGTGCGGACGTAGTGTAATTATTATATTGTACCAACACTCTCTTTATACCACCTTTCATTTGCAGTTCCCGTTCCCGTCGGAAGGCTAGGATGCGCACTGGCGCGAACAATGATCCTCTATTCTAAACTTGAGATGTCTCGCGTATAAAGGCGAGGACTGATAGTAGTATTCAGTGGCTGCAACATCCACGATGGAACAGGATTTTGTTAAGGTTTGACCGAAGTATGCAGTGCGCGCGCGAGATATCCAATTATGCTACCCCCTACCAATAATGAGAGCGCCGTACCAACACAATGATATTACAAAATTGCCATCCGTCGTCCTTCTCAATCCGATTAGTCTAATGTGAGGGAGTGTTGTACGATAGCAGCCCATTTTAAATCTCTCGCGAAGATGAACTCAATAGTAATACGCGCGGCGGCGCATCTTGGCGCCGTTGATGACGGCGCCCGCGCGAGAGACACGGTCCGGCAGGGCGCCAGCCTGATCTTCGGCACGCAGCTCGTTGAGGGCGATGGGTCGGCCACCGATGAGCGCGACGGGAAGCTGCGCGCCGCGCGTGAGGCGCTGGAGAAGCGGGCGTAGGACGGCGGCGTCAACGCGCTGGTCGAGCTCAAAGACCGTTGGCGCGGGCTGAAGGTGCATTCCATCGAAGATGGCCTTCATCTCGCGGCTCGCGGGCGCCGCGGTCGAGTGCAGCTCAGAGAAAATGACGACCGGGTTGCGCGCCCACGCGTCCGCGACGAGCGCGTCGACTTCGGCGTCGTCTGCGCTGCGCGGCTCGAATTCCAGCACAAGGTCCGGTGCGATGTACGCATGCGGGTTCACGCTCGGAGGGAGCGAGTTGCTCGGCAGCGCCGCGAGGAAGTTGACCAGCGCGCCGAGCTCCGCGCCCGGGTGCTGCGCAAAGGTATACTTGGAATGCGCGGGTAGAGGACGCGTTACGGGCACGGCTGCGACATGGTGCTGCGAGAGCCGGTAGTGGTAAATGTGCTGCTGACGGTGATAGTGTATCGGGTGCGCGGGAGTGAAGAGCCAAGCGTGCAGGACGAGCATCGTCGACGCGAGTGCGACAAAGGACAGGAGGCCCAGCGCGAGCACACGCGTTTGCGAAGCGCTGTACGTGCGGCGTTCTGGCATGAGTCGGCGGAGCGCATCAAGGAGCGAGCGAGCGGGCGACTGTTTGAACAACATCGTATCAGATTTGGACGGCTTGTGGGATGGAATAGGCTGGACAGACGGCGGGGTGTTGAAGCTGCTGAATGCTGATGCTGGATACGGCGCGCCGTCGCAAGCCTTTATACTGTTCCGAACGAGGGTGGATTTCCAGACAGACTGGGTCTCGGATGCTCGACGCATTGAAAAACAGACTGGTCAGACACTCGGGGCGGAGGCGGGTGTGGTGGAAAGCTGATTCAGGACCAGACCGATCCTAGTTGCTTTTGAAACGATTCCACGCTCACGTACAGGGCGCAGCCGCGTCGGAAAAGCGAGATACGGAGCAATCAAAACGCCGGGCGCTCAGGGAATCAGGAGCGCCGTAGCGATAGGCCGCTTCAGCGCCGCAGCTAAGCAGAATGGCCACCCAGCCTGGCCTGATAAGACGTCGGAAAGCATGCCCAGTCGACTGCCCCTGGATACGCCGCGGCCTAAGAGTAAACCGGTTCTGTAAATAGTCAGCGCCTCAAATTATGATGTTGAGCAATGCGCGCACCTCAGCTCCCAGTGGCTGACGAAGGCGTACAAAGTCTCCAGATGCTGCCATGTGCACAATGATGGTTGAAATGGAGCATCGTTTGTCGGTTCAGGACCTTGTTGGACGGGCTGTCGCGCATGTATTGATCAGCCAGCTACGCTAGGCACACACAGCTTGGTGCTTATGAATAGGCGATGTGTGCACTCAAAATAATCTGGTTATTACAGTACCAGCAGCAGCTTGACCCGGATTGCGCCCTTTCTGCCTCGGGCAATGTCGAAAGCCCTGAATCCGAAAGTCCCCATCACGGGTATGACTGTTTAGGATTCGTGGTTACCGTACCGGTAGCGTGCGGTCAAAGAGAAGACAAAGTTCACGCTCCGCCATCATGGGGTCATGATGGTTTGCCCCCGGGTCTTCATCCTTTCGTCGTGGATGCTTGTACACGTAGTCCTCTTGGTCCTCTATTCTTGAGGAACAAGTTGAACTTCGTCATTTCATCATCAAGCAAGAAACATCTGCAATACAGGCATGGGCCCGACGACCAGCGAACAATCCAAGGCCAACTACACTGCGACAGACAGGAAGCTTCCCAAAGAGCCCCGAAGAGTCCCATCCACAAGTAAGACGCTGCGCACGGCAGGACGGCAAGAGGCGTTCGGAAGCTTTCGGCTTACTCCGCATCTTGACCCTTGTTCGAGCGGTGTCGGCTCCTCGTCGGCCTCCAAGCTACGCCAGCAGCTACAAGACCTTGAACATGATTATGCTGCGGGAACCTGGCTGTTATCTGGATTGTTGCAGTGCTAGCTTTTACTTTCCGGCTCTTCCTTGGCTCTTTCTGAACCTTCCTCGTCTTCGGTCGCGGCCAAATGCTAATAAGAACGGGTGTAATCACCTACTGCTCTCGAATTCTTGAAGGGCCAGCCCTAGCGAGTATAATATCATTATCTGAGGGGTGCTACTGTCTTCAGTCATGCCAGGCTTTCGACTCTTGCTGCCCAAAGCGATGCTAGTTTTCTTCCCTTGCGTTGTCCTCGGCTGCATTGCTTACCGGGTTCGCACTGGACGCGCTGTACCTTTTCGCTACGACGTCTTCGTACGGAGGAGCCGGACCGGTTTCGAACATCTGGCGGCGGTAGTCCTGTGTGGTGCGAGCGCGGTTCAATGCTTCGGGCGTTGTACGCGTGCGCTTCTCTGCCGCATACACGCGCTGTTTGGCGCGCATGCCCTCGTTCAATACCTGTCACGACTCCGGTCAGCTGCACACTCTTCTCGTGGCATGAAGGGCAGGCGCTCACAGCGTCGCGGGCAGCTTGTGCGCCCTTGAGGCCCTTCTTGATATCCTCTTCCAACAATGTCAAGCTTCCGGCATGAAAGCGGGATGCACTTACGGTGTTGCGTTATGTCTGTGAGGACATTGTCGAAGTAAATGTCCGCCGTCGACCGGGTCCGGATATCAGTCGTCAATAAAGCCCCCAGGGCGGGCTGCAGGCGGCGCGCCTCCGCAATGAGCGTGTCATACTGCTGCTGGATCCTCTTTGCCTCATCGACTGCGCGCATCTCCAGCATCTCGTCACTACTACCCTCACGGTCCGTGAGGTCTCCGAGCTCCGAATCCTGGGTTGGCGCCCACCGAGTGCCGAGTCCTGCACTGTGGCCGCGCGCTTCCAGCATCTTTGTGACGAGCTGCCCCAACAGCTGGTGAGCATCCCGAAGAGCTCATACGTCCGCTTCTCTTGGTCGAGGGTTACCTGCTCGCGGCTGTTTTCGCGGTCTGCAAGGTGCAGTGCCCATTCCAATTGGTCGTCTTGCGGTGCGTCTGATGCTCAGCGTCAGATGGAACTTATCGGCCTGGAAATCTCGACTCACCGGGTGTTGGACCGTCAAAGATGGAGCTGTACAGCCCCTGGAGTTCCTGCTGCAGCACCTCGCGGCGAGTCAACCGCGCACGTAGCTCCTCCGCATACTCCCGTGAGCATAACCGTTGACTATTACGCAATACGCTACGCCCGTGACTCACATTTTGCGTGGCCTCTTTCAGGTTGGCCTCCAATGCCTCATGCTCGCGCTTCGCCTCCGTCACCTTCTCGATCGCGTCGAAGTACTCTCTGCTCAGACCCACAAAGGGCTGACCATGAATATAACCTCTATTGGGCCAGACACAGGGCCAGATATGCACCGCTCCTTCTTGCTGGCCTTCTCGCACCACTGCTCGCCACTCCCGACCATCTTGGCCACAAATTTACGCACGTGTGAATTCTCCATGCCATGATGCCGGCGCCAAACCTCGATCCTCGTGAGCTCTGCCTCGTCGATGCGCTGGGCCGCCTCGCGCACGCACTGTGGAGCTCAGAAATGTGCTGGTCTGCCTGCTTCAGTGCCGATGGCACGTAATCCAGCGAGACAAGCTCGTCGACGAGCGCCCTGTGGCGGTCGGACGCGGCTGAGATCCTCTGTGCGAGCGACATCTCATGATGTTCTTGGACGACAACGTCACGGATTCCATTCCTTTTGTATCGAACGCCTCCGCAGTCGTGGCTATGCAGAGGCTATCGTGAGAATTTGCGGATGATAGTACTATGCCCGACTGTGCATTGCACTTGCAGCCGACGGGCACATCCATCCAACCGCCATCGCAGCTGGGTTGAGTCCGTGTGGCTTGCATCATGATGAAGACCAACGTTCAGGTATGTGGATGCATTGGATGATTTGGATGGCGTTCTTATTGCAGTAATCTCAGTCCGCCGTTGCACATTCTCTGAACCGCCTTCAATTTCACGTTTCTGTCAAGGCCGCGACAAATGAGGTGCCTCGTGCATAAATCATTCGCCGAACGGTCTCCGGTTCACAAACGCTACGACTGGCTATTGCGTGCAATGTTCTCGAACGTCTGTCTGCGGAACTCTTGCAGAGCAGCCCGAGCGTGACCCAGTGCGCCCGCCGCGGCGTTCGCCCTCTGCGCTGCTGCACCGACACGATATTGCGCGCGTCCGATCTCGTTTGCCAGCTAGCGATGTAATTGCTCAGCGATATCCCTCCTAGCGTATGGACTGTGGGATCTCACCGCATTCAGCGCGAATCGCGCACTTTCTGCCCCTGCAGCGATTTTCTCTGCATGTGGTTATGAGTCTACAGGGACAAGAACTCGTGAAACTGGTGAGTACCATGCTGCGCCAGGTCGCTGAATATGTTGTCAAAGTAGATGTCCGTCATAGAATGTTGCGGGATGTGGATCTCGGGCAGCGCGTTGACCGCGTTGTTGAAGCGGCGCGCTTGGTCCATCATCGCATCCACCTGCTGCTTGAGCATTTGCGCCTGCGTTATGGCGCTCGATTCCATTATATCTGCAACACTAAGGACCGCATTAGTGTGCGATATCGCAAGGGATCATTGGCCGCTCACTTTCCACCGACACCGTAGACATCTGCGCGTACGATTTATATCAGCGGGGGAGAGGCGATCCCATCTTCTGGTAACGTACCCATCGTACTGCTGCTCTGAGCTGACATCATCCTCTGGACAAGATTAGAAAGGACCGGGTGCGCATTGTTGAGGATGGTGAGCGTTTGCGATTCATGGCTGAGGATCGCTTGTTGATTGTTATTCTCCATCTCTGCATTTCGCAGAGCGTATTCAAGTTGGTCATCCTGCGGCGCCTCTGGATGATGGTTAGCACGCCTGTACGGCCCTGAATGCTCGAATTACCGACCCGGAGACGGGCCATCAAAGACGGACTGGTAGATGTTTAACAGCTCGCGCTGCAGCCCCTCACGGCGGGCGAGCGCCGATCTCAGGTTCTCCAACTGTCAAACCTTCTTATCAACCCATCCCGTGTGATTCGAGCTGTTTGTGGGACGCACGTTCTGCCATGCTTGGTTACGGGTGGCTTGCACAGCATCGAACGCGTGCTTCTCCTTCACCTCGTTCTCGAGAGCGTCGAGGTATTCTCTGCAGAAGAACGAGCACATCAGAATATAGCGCTGAGACTGTAAAACAAAGGACACGCACCGCTCCTCTTTGCTAGCTTTCTTCTCCCACTTACTGCTCATTCCGACCATTTTCGCCGCGAACTTGCGCACTGTAGACCCCTCAATGCTGTGGTGATCCTCCCACTTGCTCTCCTTCGCCCGCTGCGCCGTGCGCAATCTGGCCTCTGCCACGCGCGACATTTGCTGCACATCCTCGAAGTACTTGTTCGCCTGCGCGAGTGCCGAGGGGACGTGGTCCAGTGACGCGAGCTCCGAGAGTATGGCGTTGTGCCGTGCCGATGCTGCTGAGACTTTCTGCGAGAGGGACATTGATAAATAAAACGCAGGGATAGGCTCTGTGGATCCTTTTTGTACACAGGCGTCTCATGCGCGGGACCGAAAGCATAGGAGGCGCAATGGTAGCTGTCCATCTCGGAAGGCACGGAAAACCTCAATTGCGTGCATGATATCAACGAAAATGGCCCTTCAACATTAAATATAGCATGTGTAACCAAGGCACTGCGTGCAGTAATCGATATTCTGCGACCGATCATGTCAAAAACAATCGGAATCAAAATTTGCATCAGCGCCCGACCTGGCACCGACTGTTCTAGTTTGTCACCGTCAGACCCCCCGGCGCCATGTCCGTCACCGGCTGGCCACCTCCACCCGCTCATTGTCTTTAGCACGCCGTCTTTCTGCTTCGCGCCTCGACATATCGACTCTGGCTCAGTGTTTCTGCACCGCAGGTTTTGTAACACTAGCGCGCAAAGGGTCGGTTCGCTTGCTCTATCAGAACCTGACCGAAATGCTTATCATCCCAGATCGACCGACCTTGCTTCAGGCATTTTCTGGGATTGAGCTTGGGATGTTGCGACTTCTCTGTGACCCGAACGGAGCCAGCAAATCGACCTACCATATTCTATCCCTCCTGGAGCTATGACAATGCGGTCCTACCCTCCATCTTGTTTCCTGGGGCCATATGCATTTTTTTGCGCCGGTTCACAACTTCAGGAATTGAGCACCTTGTTTACCCGGGGATATCATGGTGATTTGACCAGACTCGGCGGCCTCGCTCATCTCTGCTGAACTCTGAGCTCGATAACTCATGATCGAGGTGCTCGACAGCTCGCGGTGCCGGAGAATTGAGCTGGAGCGCTCGACGATTCGTGTGGTGCTAGGCCTGTGGGATGCGTTAATCGGGCAGCTGGTGGTTGCATCCGCGACTGTCGACGTCGTGGCCTGGGACTATTTCACTGCGAGCATCCCCGACGGCGGACGTGCTATCCCCAAGTTGATCCCGCGGAGCTCGACGAGGTTTCATTGGCAAAAGTTACTGGCGTTTAGAATCTGCGTGTCGACGTGGTGCAATACGGGCTATGCTTCCCGCAGGCGGCAGTACAGAGACTTGGAGTCCATTCTCGTGCAGACTCTAGCAGAACGCTCCTAGTCCTTTCTCTAACCAAGAACACAGGTTTTTGCGACACTTTCTGGTTTTTGCGAGAAAGTGTCGCTGTCGACTTTGTGCGGCAGACTGGAGCGACGATGAAGCTCGGGCTACCAGCCGCGACCACTCAGTCTATTTCTCCAGACTTGCTTCACTACTGTAGTACTTATGTCACTTGTACGCAAGTAATGACATTTTCAGGTCTATATTTTGCGTGCTCAATGTAAGCAATGAATTCATATTCTTTAGGCAGCGACTTCTGGTTTCTTGAATTGTAGCCTGCAATCTCCACGCAGCATTGCGGTCCGTTCTCGCTGCTGTGTGAATCCGCAGTCTATCCGGCCCGGACGGGGAGTGATAGACGCTGAAACCATCGGAGTTTCGATGCCCCGGCTCTTTCTTCCAATTCCACTACGGACGTTCATGGTGCGATGTCGCACGAACGGTCCGCACCTGTCCAAAGCGTGGAGTGATCCCTCAGGCTCACGTTGTACGACTATGCGCAGGGATGGCAGTGAAACTATTGTCATCGCCAACGAAAACGGTGTCTCTATCGCCAAGCTTCCGCACGAGCTCCTACTCGAGATCTGGCATCGACTACCACCATTGGAAAGACTTTGTGTCTCGCAGACTTGTGTTCTCTGGCGCTCTCTCGCTCTAGCTACTCCGAGACTCTGGACACGGCTCGCGGTCGTATCTGGTTATCAGCCAAGGAAGCGCGCACTAGTTTCCACAGAGCCAATACAAAGTACAGCATCGAATATCTTCAAGCCGTGTGACGGCTCTGATAACCTGGACCTCTTGGACGAGCTGCTTCTGCGCAGCAAGCAGCTGCCTCTGGACCTGACAATCGTGTGGCGGGCCGGCTCTAAATTTCCGGTGCGGTTTGACACTATCATGAAGCCCCATAGCAGTCGTATTTTACGGATACACGTCTTGAACGGTTCAGATCGCGGCTTCCATAGGTTGGTTAGAAATCTCGGCGGGTTACCCTCCTTGCGCACGCTCACTGCGGGTTTCAACGAGGACGACGTCGAATATGCAGACCTTCCCATTCGTTTGGTCGATGGTTGCTCTCTTCCTGCTCTCAATCAGATCCATCTCGGAGCCGGAGCTGAGGAAGGGTTCGTCAGGTGGTTAGGCCCCTCCGGGGATTCAGACTTGCTCGGCGTCACGGAACTCACTCTAACACCACGCGGCGCCCCAAGTATATCACCTCCTCTGACAGCGTGCACAAATCTCCAGCGCCTCACGCTCGTCATGGCCAAATTCTCGGATCGCTTCTTCCGCAACGAGCCTCAAGTGCGCGCCGCATCTTTAGTCGGGCTGCTCGTTCACCTTCCGGAACTGTGCATTATCGACTTTCCCCCGTCGCGCGAGCCGTTTGTGCGGCACTTGACCAATGACGGGCGCTTCCGCGCCGTCACGCTCGATTATCAGGGACGGCGCCCGGCCAGTTTGTCGTCTGATTCACGGCTTCCCGGCCTATGCGACTCATTATCCGGCCCTGTGCATCTTGCCTTGACACTGCGCGAGAGCGTCTACGAGATACAAGTCATCGACAGCGTCCAGCGTCGCCGCGCCATCCTCCTGGACAGCTCTGCCATTAGCAAGGCGCCCGGGCTCTGGAATGGATACATCAAGAAGCTCGCTGTCGCTTCCGCTGCCGTCGACGCCGTAGCCTGGACGTACTTCTCTGCTGCTATCCCTGACCATTGTGCTATCCCCGACTTGATCATCACCATCTTGCACCATCCAGACGAACTCGACAATGTCTCTCTAGCGCACGTTTTTGGCCTCCAAAAGCTACGCATCGACGTGTTGCAGCACAGTCTACGCTTCCCGGCGACAGCGATATCAAGACTCGTCCAGTCTCGGGCGGACTCGAGCACATCGCTTCTTGTTCTCGCGCTCACTCAGAATGCATGTTTTGGCGACGCGGACTGTCTGTCTTTGTTAGCCAATAACCTGGAGCACTGAATCACGACCGAAAGTGCAATCTGCAGCATTCTACCTTACTGCATCCTTGCGACAATTGGTGCGACACACTGCTGTTTTTCTCGTCTCTATGCTATTCTACACGGGTTCCGCTACTACTATACATGCCGAATATCTGCTCGAACTTGGTACACACCGCGGAAGATCACAAGGCCATCACGGAGACACATACGGATCGCAGCACCTCGCCTCACCCCTGCATACTCCCGTCAGCATTCGAAACCCACTCACTCTTCCACCCTGCCGCCCTTGGAATCGCCGCGCGCAGCTTGACAGCGGCCGGGAAGCTCCACTCCGCGGGCGCATTGAGATCGTCCGCGGCGAACTGCGCGAGGTGCACGAAGCCCGCGCGCATGACGACCGCGAGCACGATATTGCCCGAGCACGGCGGCTCCTTCGGCGCGCTGGTGGGCCCGCCGAAGAAGCGCATTCCTGCAACCTCTGCGGACGCGCCGAAACGCGCGAGGTGGCGCATCGTGGCGCGCCCGGCGACGATGACTGCTGAGAGGCCCTCGTAGAGATACAGCGTGTTTCATTTGGACGACAGCGAGAGCGCGGCGACGATGCACTGTATATGTTTGTAGCCATAAGCGCATTTTGTACACGATCCTGATTACCCGGACAGCCTTCCTTAATAATGTTCCTGAGCTACAATTCATAGCCAACCGAAACTCAAAAGTCTGACACTATACAGCTGAACGCAGGAATGAAGGGATTAAAGGTAGACAGCCGATGCAGCTACATTCAGTGCGCTTTCTTCGCGGCGTGCTTCTTGAGATATTGGCTGAGGGTCATGGTGCCAGGCCATATCTCCCGTGTGCGCGCAATATCGCACTTGTACCCCTTCTCGTCGAAAAACTTATACCTGCGAGATGTAATCAGTACGGTCAACAGAATGGGAACGAAACATGAAGCTCGTACGTTCTGCGCGCAG
The DNA here is from genome assembly GCA_037042915.1 of Auricularia sp. M13. Classification (NCBI taxonomy): domain Eukaryota; kingdom Fungi; phylum Basidiomycota; class Agaricomycetes; order Auriculariales; family Auriculariaceae; genus Auricularia; species Auricularia sp. M13. Next base: position 2,987,069 of record CM073203.1, on the reverse strand, counting down.
CAGGAAATAGCATCTTGACCGCCGTGCCAATGATGCCGAGCATCGCAGGCGCGGGAGAGCCGGTCGCCTCACGAAAGGCTGCGTCGACTTCGGCGAAGGTCAACTCGTCTCCGGCGATGGACAATGCCTGGCCGATAAATGTGGCGGGATCCTGTGGGTAGTGTGAGTTGGATGATTCCAGCGTGAGGGAAATGGAGACATGCGTCGAAGATGGCGGCAGCGACCTCGCCGATATCCTCGCTCGCAATGTATTGCGTCTTCACGTGCGATCGGATGCCGCCCTTCGCCATCGCGCCTATGAATCTGTTGATGGATGGGTCTACCCAGCCATCCATGAAGATCGGCGGGCGAAGGAACCTAGGAAAGATGAAGCTCTAGCAGAAGAATGCGGCGAATTGCAGGCATCACTCACGTGTACGGCAGACCCAGCGAGCGGATGTGGCGCTCGATGTGGACCTTAGTGTCCCAGTGTGGGATCCCACACATGGCCGCTGGAGAATCGAGGTCTGTCTCGGGTGCGGAGTGGATGCCGCGGTCCACGCCAGAGTACACAAAGTGCTTGACTCCGACCTTCTGCGCCGCGTCCGCGAGGGCCTTGCCAATCGCAAGTCAGTGACTGACATTTATGAGAGAGGATCATGTTCAAGTACCTTCCCTTGCTTCACCTCGTTCTCACTGGTGACACCGCTCCCAAACGCCGGCTGCACAGAGAACACGCCATACAGGCCCTCGCGAACGGCGGGATTGGCGAAGATGGCTGGGACGTCGTCCAAGTCGCCGCGCACTATCGTCACGTTAGGAAGGCCGGCCAACGCGCTACCGGTTCCGCGGGTGAGGGCGAGAACGTGGTACCTGATGGTGTCGCTAGTGTTGCGACGCAGCAAGGCGTCGAGCACGGCGCGGCCTTGCTTCCCCGTCGCGCCGGCAAGCAGAATTCGCTTTGGGCCAGTGACACTATCAGTTTCGGCTGAATGAGACATGCTGGGGAGGATTCGCGGTGGTGTGGATCTGATTGACCGTTGCACAGGGAACGATGCTGCAAGTTATAAGGGCCTGGCCGGAGTGACGTGTCGCTTGCGCGTCGTTCGGCCGGAGGTATGCAGCGATCACAATTCACAACGGAGAGCCAGAGGCCCGGCAGCGCAGGTAACGCATGCACAGGATTGTGCCTTGGATCCACCGTGGCGACTGCGTCTCTAGATAGGAAATGAGCGCGGAATTGAAAAGTTAAAGAGCAAGACCAAGCACTGACTGGGCCGCTGGGCAATGTAGAGGCCTCCTTGCAGTGCAAAAGTAAGAGCTTAAGGAGCGCTGCATGTGAACATGCTCGTCGGCTTGTTTTCTGGGGTGCAACGGAGTCAAGTCTAAGCGTCGGACATTCAAATCGCGTTTTGTTCCGGTCCTTGCGCTGCACCGAACCCATTCAGTGGTTTTGTCATACCAATGGGAGGGAAAAAGCTATTTTAACGTTACAATATCAATTTTTATACGTGATTCTTCCCAAACTTCGAACATAGTCGCACGTATCTCATCATTTGGGTTGTGTCACAAGCTCTCGCCGTGCGAGAAGAACGGATAGGTGCAATTTAATTATGGGCCACTGCACACAAAAAGCGCATGTCAGGGTAAAACAGGCATGCATCATCCACAGATCGTCCGTAGAGGCTGAATGTCGCGCGTCAGCTGTCCGGAAGAAAGAACTGCAAGTCCTCCGTGCCGGCTTCCAGCCTCGTCCCACCCTTTCCTCAGCTCTAGACCCATTTGTACAGCGCAGTGAGCATGCCTATACGCGTATGTGCGCCCATGACCGCGGTCTATCTATCAGGGACTTGTTGATCGAAGAGCAGTTAACAGGCAATGCTACCGCCTTGCCTTGTTCTTAGCACATTTTTCAACCAGCTCTTACTGCTTAAGATACTCGCTGGATCGCTGAGCTCCGGGCTCTGTACATCGTCTTCCCGGGGTCTTGCGATCTCAAACTTGGGCGTGTTCGAGTACGACCGTGGTTGTCCTGCTTACCGACCGACCAGAGCTCTTCCCGACCACGATTACCTCTGCAACGCTGTCAAAATCGTTTTTTCGGTCTTACTGTTACTGGTTATTCGAAAGATCCTGGTGCTTTCATACTTCGTATCTGATTGTTGGCACTCAATGTCCAGGACTCGTACAACACTCATACATCTGGGTCCACGGTTCATATCGACTGCTGGAGAGACCGGCTTCCGAATTCTGGCTCGACTGCGTGCTGCTTCGCTGGGTCGAATTTTCAGCTGAACGACCAACTATGTGTCCCGGAGCGAAAAAAAAAGTTCGTCCGCTTATAGCGTTACTTGACTCCTTCATTGCCCCGAGGGAGACTCAGACGAGGAACGAGCAATTACAAGGGTAATCAAATGTCGGCTGCAGTGGTTGTCACGGAGCGAAACAAAGCCAAAACAACGCCGGTCGGTCTTCCGCGCTCTCGCTGTTGTGCCTGCACGTCCAACGCCGGTACATAAAGCCATGCATCCCGCCTGGGACCACTCCCGGTCCCATCCACGTCTACGATGCGGCTCCGCACGCTAGGCCTCCTAGGTATCAGCCCCATCCAGGTCAACATGGACGTTAGAGCCCGGATCCTGTGCGTGCCCAGCCCTGCATTGCGGGGAATCCGCTGTTTCGCCCGTCGATGCTTCTCCCTGACCTTGCTCTTCTCCAGCTCTAGGGCGAACGGAACCCGTGGCGCGCGTAGGCCTTCACTTTCCCCGCAGTCACCGTCGTGCGGCAGCAGCTCGGCGACCTCGTCATATGATGTGCGCGGCGCTTGGACAGTGTGCTACAGGATGCGCGAGCTGACTAGCTCGCAGTCGATGACCAGCCACGACGGCGACCGTTTAGCTGAACAGGAGGTGCGCCCGTTGCCATTCTGGGTCGCTAGGGGGCGCGAGCTGACCCAGACTCGCAGCCTGAGCCGCTCTCCTATCGTTACTGTCCGTACAGATTCGCGCGCGCTGTTGAGCCACAGCTGACCTGTCGTGCCAGACGAGGCAGAAGGGCAGATTCGTCAAGCCCGCCTCGTCCGGCTTCGCGGCCTGTTCAAATCGCTGGGCCGCTTCATTTCGCTGCAACGTAGACGCAAACGCGAGCGCAGGGCGCACGACGAGGATAGAGAGGCTTTTGCTGACGATCCAGTTAGTACTCCAGCTGCCTGTGCTGCCATTTGCTGACTGAATATCCTTCCAGGACAAATTCGGGTTCGCGGTAGAGGAGGGCGACGCCGATGAGACGCTGCTCGATGTCGACCTGACGCCCAAGTTCGCCAACCAGCTCTGCGAAAGCCCCGCGAGCACCAGAGCGTTCTCCTTCATCAATATTGTGCATTCCGTCCGCCCTAGGTCTGCTCTTTCCTCTCTGCTCACTTCACGCTGCGCAGGACGCCGATGGCGAGTCCGAAACGCCCAGCCGGCAAACGTTTGTTTCGCTTCCCTTCTTTGCCAAAGACGTACGCTAGCCTGCCCGCTTCTTCACATGCCAACGACGTTGACTGATTTATACTCAACGTAGGATTTTGCGGACAGCACGCTGGCTCGAGATGCAGCCTTTGTCCTATCGTACGATTTTCAGCCTATAGCGTGCGGCCGCCGCTCAGGCGACGTGTTCCACATCCCAGTCGGTATGTTGCTCTTCGCTTTCCTAACGTGCTGACTAAGCTCTTCGCTCGTTCACAGTGCCAGCGCTTCAACATGAAGTTCCCGTGCCTAGCGTATACGCCGAACACGGCTGGCACGAGCCGCTCTTCGACGACAGGAACTTCCTTTACGATGCTGAATACGAGGCGCACTCCTGCTCGACCGCCACACCGATTGTCGACTCCGAATTTGAACGCCTGCTTGATAACGATGGGGACTCGAGTCCCCCAACTGTATGACTCTAGACGACCAAGTGCAATGTATCCTTATGACAGTACGTTGTCGACCTACCACACTGCTTTTTTTCGTTCGAAACTGCAGTCAGAATATATCGAATGTCACTGTAACATGCTCAGTGCGCAGGGGCCATTGCTCGAACAGGGACAAGTGCGTTTATGAGGACTGCGACAAGGGTGCGCGTACTGGCACAAGAGCACGGCGCAGACCCCCGCCAGGGTGTTCTTGGCTGTGCAATCCCGTCTTGACGTGGAAGGACGGCGCGATGAGAAAATTGAAGTTGAGACAAACCACTCATAGAAGGCACCAGGTTGTTCACGACAGCATCTACGCATCACGACATCGGTTCTCCGCTTCGTATATTCGTGTGATCTCTAACTTGCCTTTGTACCTTGCCCGATGCGGCCAGTAAGCACAAGGTTGGGGCTGGTTGGGGACGACAGACATTTTGCATTGGACCACATATTATTTCAGGTTCACCGTGAGTGATATGTGCTCAGTATCCTACCCTGACTTCTGCGCCAGCGCGCTACTCTGAGAAACCACATCTCCGTAGGCAGGCGGAGCCGCATTCATCGTCCCGGCCCTGTTAAGCGACGAACTCCCTGCCGACTCGGACGGGAGGGAGAACGGACGCTCGCTCGAGAGCTCAGATGTACCGGCCATTGACATAGTGTACGCCGAGTAAGGACGGCCGTCCGACGCTGGCGGCGACGAAGGTCCCGCGGACATCGTGGTGACCTTCCCGGACGGCGAGCGCGCTATGAGTGACGTGGGGTCGAAAACCGCGGTGCTCTCGCGATGCGCGTGAGCGCTAGCGGTGCTCGAGGGCCCGTCTTGCGTGCTTGCGGTGAGCTGGCAGCGCGCTTTCCGGCGCCGGCGGCAACGGAGAATGGCCGCGGCTGCAAAGAGCACTGCCAAACAGCCAACAGCCCCTCCTGCCGCTGCACCGGCGATAAGAGGAGTGTTCGTGCCTCGCCTGGCCGTGGGTGACGAGTTGGCAGGAGGGACATCACTCTGAGGGATACTGGAAGCTGTCTAATTCATCCTCAGCAAGAATGTCATAAGACAAGATTCAGATATGGCACACCATCGTGACGACGGTACTACCGGTTGCAGCGGGCCCCGATGGTCTAGTCGCCGGTGCAGTTGGCGTGGACGATGTGAATGTTGCATTTGGAACTATCACCCTGGGTCGGTGAAGCGTTACTTCAAAGCGCATCGGAATTGACACACGGCTTTGGCTCACTGTATTCCCTGAATGATGAAGTGGGGCGGACCACCTATTTGTTCTTGATCACTTGCTTTAATATCGAGAGTAGATGGCTGATTGGGGTCCAAGTCGGTGAAACTGAAGCGGTCACCGTTGCAGGTGGGCTCACTCCCCGCAGGGTCTACAAATAGATCTTGGGCAACCACACGCGATCCTTGGTGGAGCCTGACGGCGGCAGATAGGTCGGTGGTTACGAGTACGATGTGGAGAAATACGGCAGAGCCTGTGTAGTGACAGATACCGTGACATGAGCTTTCCTCCAGTTTGGCAGCGGCAGCAGCTCACCAGTGAACGTTATAGACGCCCCGCCGCCATAGCTGAGCTCCACAACGTCTATCGATATGCACGAGCCCACGATTTCGTCGATTCTTGGGTCGAACGTGTGAAACTCGAACGGCTGGGTGAACGTCCAATCTTTAGAATCGGCGGTAGCGCGATATGTCACCAGCGCGGCCGATATGCCATCGATTAGAAGGAAGTAGATGAAGGCCGTCCGAGCCAACCTAGACGCAAGATGGAACATCGGTGCAGAGAGAGGATCGGGGCTGGACGACCTGACCCAGTGTCAGTGGAGGAAATGGGAAGCGGAAGCAGCAAGAGCTTTACCGGCAGGAATAAAAAGCAGTGCATTCCGCTTGCATGGGACTCCAGCCGCAGAGTAGTTGATCACAGGGGATGCATGCTTCTTGCCGCCCTGAGAAGGCCAGAATGCAGCAAGCACCGGTCTGATCGCCGTGCGGTGCCATCCGTGAAATCAACAGGTGGAACACCGGGCAATGGTCTCAGCCGCTCGTTCCTCCCATGTCTATTCAAGGCGACCAAGCCACCAGTAGTTATATGCCATTCGGCATGAGCTATTGGTGAACACCTCGTCACTATATGCAAGTCCCCCGATTGTGAAATTGAGGAACGTAACCCGTTGGACTGCACAGCTAGGGTAGCGATCAAAGAACGAGGCACACATTCCTGACACGACAGCAACTAAAATGGATATTCATCGCCAGCATATCAGTACACGGCAGAGAGCGCGACCAGTAGAGCAACGCGCGAAGACCGAAAGACGCTCTAGCATGGCAATCCACATTGAGAACCTGGGAACAAGCGAGCCACATCAAGCCCGGCAACAGCAACAAGACGAGTTCCAGGCCGCCACCATGAGCGGATCCGGTTCATATTAATGAGCAGCGTCTCACAGGAATGAAGCTCTAACACGTTGAGGCAAAGAGGGTGCGCAGACGAGTCCGAAAGCGCACAATTCTGGCGTTATGTAGGGATACCAGGGAAACATTGATTCCCTCCAGTACGAGCTCAGCTGCGCCTGCTGTCGGGTTTTCTAATCCATTGTGCTGTGGCGGAAACAGGCTACCACGAGATAGCCAGTCATGCGCCAACCAGCTGGTGGTCCATATGGCCGAGAATCAACTGGCCTGCAAAAGGGCACGCAAGCTCGCGGCTGCGCTCAGATGGATGGTGACGAGAGGAGAAGACGAGGAGACGAGTCGGAGTTTACAGATTGTATCCGTTTTGGATCCGCAACAAAACGAACAAAGTTTCATTGAAAGTCGTGAAGTCACATGGACACCAACAAAATGAGGGAAATAAAACATGTGAGAACTTGTCTCTGCTTAGCTGAGTCCGCAGAAATCTCGGACTAAAATCGTCATGATCAGTCTTTAGATTGAAGCGTGGCAGGAGGTGCATCAGGAGGAACGTAGGCTGGAGGCGCGCCATACTTGTCCTCCCCAGCTTTTGCAGACGTTCCCGCATTGCAGTGAGATGGGTCGTTTGGAGATTCTTCAGCGACAGTGAAACAGGAGAATGGGCGTGTGGTCGACTCTGTCATTGTAGATATCTCAGAGTGGCGCAAAGGCGACATCACCGAGGGCTGAACGAGGTCAGAAGTCCGGCTGAGATTAGTCACACTGGGATGAGAAGTGGCCGCCAGAGATGATCTGGCGTAAGAAACTCCGGTGGGCAACGGCGAACTGAGGCTTGCAGCCATGGACGTGTCCCCATATGTCGACCACATGTGTACGTTGGATACACCTATGGACGGTGCGCCGTAGGTTCCTTCTCCGTTGACGTCCGAGGCCCAGCTCTTGCGCTGCGCGCTCCGTCGCCTAGCTCTGAGCAAAAGGAACAGGAGAACGAGGATAATGAGAAGCATCGCCCCAGCCACAGGGCCCGCAATCAATGCGACGTTCACGTGCGAAGAGTCGCTTTCAACGGCAGACGGAGCGCTGGTATTTGATGTTGTCGTCTAAGAAACAGATCAAGGGAGAGTTAGACGTAAATACAGCTAACCCAGATGATTAGGGCGTACCAAATGCTGAGAGTCAGGCAAAGTACCGGTTGTTGATGTCACGGAGCTAGATGGTACAGCAGAATCCTGATCGATTCTATGAGGCGTAGTCAGTTGCTAGCTGTTGAGGCATGCAAATAACTTGAATGAGGCAAACTGACCCGACAGCAACGAGATTGAAGTGCGGCTGTGGCCCAAGCGTAGAATACCCAGATGGTTCTTGCACCTCGATTGTCAACGTGTAGACGAGTGCACGGTCCAGCGGAAAATCGACGGTGATATCGGGACATCGCTCCGCAACCAATGCGCTCGACACTGTCGATTCAGTCACCCGACCAGTCGCGTCAGTCAGCTTCACAGAGGCTTCAACGCCGTCCTGTGTAGTGTGGACGAGCAGCCGAAGGTTAGACCCTGCATCCAGTCACTTTAAGCAATAGGCTCTGCTAACGAGTTGATGAGCACACCAGTGATGTTGGCCAGCGTCGCAATGGCAAAGACGTTCAGCGACAGGGCAGAAGCTTCACTCGCGCCGCAATCGATGTAGGTGATCGTTTCGAAGATGCCTGTGGGGAGATCAGGATCGTCCGTCGTCAGCGTCCATTCTCGGCCAGGTGGTGCAGCTGGAATCCATGTCGCAGCCGCAGCGGGCAGAAGAGCGAGGAGAGACAAGGCCGCTGTGACTGCCCACATCAACACTGCACCCAGTAGAGCTGAGGAACGCAGCGCGTCGGATCGGGGGAAGGCTAGGCAACCTTGCTTCCCCAGATATAAAAGACCCCTCGGAATTCCGGTATCGATGCCGGATGCCGGCACGGCGTGCATTGGCATTTGCACACGCGCGCCTTTGAAGCGGTGCTGATCGGCGAGCTGCCTGCCTCGTGCTCTGCTTAACATGAGTCCTGTGCATGGAAACGTCTTTCAAGCGCACGTCAGTGCGTCAGAAACGCCCTGAATCAGATAACGTCTGCGTCTGCTTGCAGTGGTATCTCAGGCAGCTGAGGAAGTACTGTAGTTCACCAACCACATCCCGCCTGAATATTGGATCCATGCTCCAGTGATGCATAGCATCGTTTAACCACGTTTACAGCGCTTGATTGAGCTCGGCAGAACTTACAGTTGATAACTGCGCAACGTCGCGAGCAATCTCAGACTCTTCTAAGACACACAGCCCCTGGGCTTGGGGACGAAGTGCTACTGCATGCTTCCCCTCTGATCTTATGACGTTCAACCCTTACACAGGAGCACTGGAAGTCGCGTTCCTCAGGATCCGGCGATTTTATGCGGGAGCAGTCACTTTACCATGACCTTCTCATTTCCCGTCATGTGTCACATAGCACAGCTCATTTTGAACCCGTCACCTACCCTTTCCCACCTGAGTTGACGGAAATCCCCATCTTCACGACTAGCGTCGCAGCCCGCTTCAAGCAGCATGAGCTCGACGCTAATTCTCCCGGACCCAGCATCGTGGACATTCTCTGGGCGGTACGATTTCCTGAACAACGTGTGTACGTACGGAAACTCCGTGGGGTCGTTCAAAGGCATCGCACTCTACGAGAATGGGACTGCACGGCACGAATCTATCCATGGTGCGCACCGGGGCTCATCTGGTCAATGGCCGATCTGAAGATTATCGGTGCCTGTAGCGACGCAGCTCTGGATCTACTTCGTGGACAGTAGTCAGGGCGATGCGGAGCTCTTCCTATCTGTCCTTGACCAAACTATCCGTCACACATTTCTGTCCACGCTGCCAAGTTCGCCGTACGCCGGATGCGTGCGCAAGGTCCTCCTCGCCGATGGCCTAAGCCCGCAGATCGACATGGCGTTGGATATCATAGGCCGCTTTCGAACGGGAGCGACCGGGCTGAGTCCTTCAGCGCACGCATTCACGTTCACCAATATAGAATACCTGTCAGTGTTTCTTTAGTCACATACAGCAACGTGTTATTGACAAGCGCACCGAAAGAACCAGCGTCGATATCGACGACCCGGGCGTTGTGCCGTCTTCTCAGACAACAACGGCGACGTTCATAAGCTCGGAAAAACCGTCCTCCGCTTCATCAGCAGCGTCGAGTGTGAGCTCTCGAGCGTGTGCCCTGTGAGTCCGGCATACTAACTCTCTGTAGGTGGAATCACCCAGCACATCGTCGGTATCAACTGATAACCAGCCCGGAGCGGGCAGCCACCGTGGTCGGAGTCAGACGCCGCTTATTATCGCATGCGCAGTGGGAGGATTTATAGCGATAGCCGGATTCCTGGTGGTGCTTGCCCGGCTGCGTAGCAGACGGAATAGACGGGCGCGACGCTCCGAGGCGGACATGCCAGCATCGTTGGACTGGACGGAGTACGCAATGCAAGCCAGAAGCGCAACACCGACAGTAAACCCAGCGCGCAGTTCGGTGTTCATGGCGGTGCCAACCCAAGACCCGGACGTAGACGGGCGCGATGCCGTCCTCTTTGATGCGTCCATCGCAGCACGGTCGATGGCGCTCTACGACGCGATGGGCTTGTCAGACGGAACCAGGAGTCCGTTGCTTTCCAAGAGCGAGAAAATGGAGCAGCAGCAAGAAGAACGAGCGGCGCCGGGACCGAGCACACAGTCAACCGCGCCTAGTGCGAGCCATGTCGATGTGGTTCCAGCAGTCGTCCATAGGAGTACAACGCGTGCGACAGCGTGGGACGAGCCGCCACCAGAACATAGCATCTAGTACGAGTACCTTTATATTGTATCAAGATCGTGCACCTTTGTCGGGGCTGGCTGGAGCAGACACAGAGACATTGTTTGATTTTCGTTGGCTGTTCGGGCGCTCAGAGCAGCAGTCCGGAGCGTAGCTTTTGAAGCGCAATATACAGTCGAGCGGGAGACGCGAATAGAGCTGAAGCATAATGCGGCGATACAGACTGTGCGGAGCAAAGAAAAAGAGGCTGGTGCGGTGTTCGAAACTGACGCCATCATCGTCTGCCACACCGGAACTTTTGCTGATCACCGAGTCTCGCTATTTCCGACGCCTCAGATCATAATATAGCATACCTGGGACTATGGGAGATGAAATATTATCATTTTTTTGGCGTCTTCGTTGATTTTGGGACGAACTCACTCGGATTGCACTCGGAGTCCCAATTCAGGATCGTCGCCACCGACTTCTTCACATTCCAACCTCAGAAATCAAGGCGCATCTTCCGGCCATCCGCTTATGCTGATCCTGCAGCCGGTGCCGGCGCTCAACGATTCACCATCCATATACCGCCACGGAGCATTCAAGGCTTCAAGCGCGCGCCTCCTGATACTACCAGCAAACATGATTTTATCTCCCGTACGCAGAGAAAGCTTTTTCAGGCACAAATTTAGCTATCTATCACTCCTGTGGCCTTGTTATGGTCATCTTGCTCGTGCTAAATTCCAGCAGTGCCTAGCTTTTTTCTGCAGCGTTATCCAGACTTTCACAGTCGAACGGCAGTCTCGTGCCTCCGGATTCTGTGGCGATCTACGCAGGACTATCTCAGGCCGCGGCTGACCTTATAACGCTAGGCTGCGCTGCTGTTTTTATGCTGTGCTAGACTAGCGCACGCCAGCATGCACCGACTCACTGTCCGCGCTCTGCTGAAAGAGCGAGGACAGCGAGGACAGCACGCCTTCAGCTGCCCCCTTGCGGATCTTGGAACTGGTCGCGATTGCTGCCATCTATCTGCCCGTGCCTCTTGCAAGCTCTTGCACGACACGTCTAAACTCAATTTGATCACTGAGAATCGATTGCGACGGCGCAATTCTGTCTGTGCCTGCATCACCATGGCTTCCTCGTTTCCCTGGTCTGAACATTGACGTCTCGATGCTCTGAACCGGTCTGGGAGTCTGCTTGCGCCCGGAGCTGTCACCGTCATCGAGTCTGACCTAACGCAACCTCCGCGGCCGTCGGCGAAACAGGAGCGATGGGATCCGTCGTAATCCGGAGGCTTGTCCATTCATCATATCTACCTCATCGACATCACGCACGATCTGCATTTGCGAGCCAAAATCTCTCCGAGTTCGGCGAGCGCGCGCTGCATTTATTTGTTGCCGCGAATTGGCGACTTTCCCATCGCGGTATGGTCTGTGGTGCTGAGGGTCTGGGCGTAATGGGCTTGTTTCATGCAATCCCGCTCTTTGTGCGGGCGCGAACTGCTTGGGCACCGATATTGCGACACGCTGCGACGCGGGGATATATTGTCGCCGTCAGCGCATTACTAGGGTGACGCCGGTGTGTCATATGAGCTTGTTGTCGCGGGACAGGCGCCTCCAGGCACCGGCCGCGCCGTGTGCGGTGCAATTACGCACGTCGTGTTGATCGCCGCGCGCGCGTCTTATAAAGGCGCGACGCGCTGCGCACCAGCGTTTTTCGGTGCTGCTGTCGCCGCTGCTGCTCTCGTGCTTTCGTTCCCTGTCCCGCTCGCCCACGCCGCTCGCTTTACTCTAATCGTATTCGTAAACGTTACCCTATTCTCTCTCTAAATCAGTCTCTTATGGCCGCCGCGACCCTGATGGAGGACCGCGTTTGGCAATGGGTACTCGAGCAACAGTCGTTCAGCGGAGACGACGGGCAGAGACTCGGGGAGGAATGGATGTCGGACGACTCGGACGAGACGCAGCGGCTGCGGTCGCACTTTAGCGTTGCGTCGTCGGTCGTTTCGGAGGAGGAAGAGGATGAGACCGGCGGGGAGCCGGCGCTTGCGCCTGCTTCCGTCGAATTCGGCCTCGATGACCTCGTCCGCGAAATCGAAGACTGGCAGGCGGCCGACGCGCTGCAACAGCGTGCGGTGAGCACGGGCATCGAGCTCTTGGTACGTTTCTCTTTTGGTCTGGTCCCTGCCATCGTCGCTGAGCGCATCCCTGCAGGAACGCGCCGGCAACGAGGCCACGCAATGGCCACGCGCGCTGCCGTCAGCGCGCATGCGATGGGGCGCTCGTGGGAATCGCGGAGAACATGATGGCATGATGGTGCGTTCTCGCATCTGTCCGCCAGCTGGCGCGTGCACACACGCGCGCGCGACTGCTTCCATTGGCTTTTGCCTTTTGCTCTTCCGCACGTCCCACGCGGCTGCCTCGCCCCGCGCTCCTTTTGCCTCTGCTCTCCCACCCCCGTCTCGTCGTATCGCTCGCGCTCACGCTGCTGTGTAGCTTGTCGAGCCTCTGCTGGTCCACGGGCACGAACGCGACTGTCCCGCATACGACCCCGAGCCGCGCTCGGCCGCCCTTCCAGACCGCCAGTCGTTCCAGCCCTTCGTTGCTCGCCGCGCACTGTCCTTGCCGACCATCATCCCATCGACGCTAGCGCAAACGTCAGCGCCTCCATTGTTCTTTGCCGGCCCGCCCGCGGAACCGCACCCGATCACGATGGCCAACCGAAAGTACAATGATACAATAGCGCCCTCGTCCTACTCTCCTCCATCTGCCTCCTCCAAGCTGCGCTCCCGCTCGAGCGATATGGACCTGCGTGCGGCATTTAGCAACAGCAAACGGGTACGCTCCGCTCGTCGCAACAATGCTCCACATATTTCTCACCGTGCTCCAACGTTGGTATATAGCCCGTGCTGCTTCGCGGCCCCGCGTCCTCAGAGTCCAGCACGACCACGACCTCGAGCAGCACGCACTCGGCGCGCGCCCACTTCCCGCTGCTGCCGCACATGGACTCGATCAGCGCGCTGCTCCGCTCCCGCGCGTCCGTCACTGTCGAGTCGCGAGCATCGCTGCTCAAGATCTCCGCGCCGCTGACAGCGCCTGCCACCCCGCCCAAGCAGCAGCAGCAGCACCATGTGCGCTCGCCGTCGGGCTCGTCCGTCTCCGAGTCCAGCTGCGACAGCGACAGCGTCGGCGTGCTCACGCCCAACACGTCCTACACCAACATCCGCGCCGTCCCGCCGCAGCTACACGGCCGCCCGGCCAAGTTCAACCTCGACCGCGCGCTGCCGCCCCTCCCGCCGCTGGACGCCAGCGCCAAGCGCCGGCCCGCCTCGCAGCTGCCGCCCCCGCGCCCAATGAACACCACGCCCTATTCCCCTGCACAATCCAAGCCCTCCCCGCCGCCCGTTCAGCGCCCGAAACGTCCGCCGCTCAACAAGCGCCAGATCTCGCTCCCGATGTCAGTCGACGTCGCGGTGGCCGAGCAGATACTGGCGACGCCGCCGCGCGCGGCGCCATCGCCCATGGACTACATGTACCCGCACGACGACGCTGAGCCGCTCCCGCAGAGCGCGAACCCGTACGCGCTCGAAGTCAAGCACGGCCGTCGGCTCAGCGACGTGCCCGCTGGCCTCGTGCGCACGCTCTCCCGCTCCAATTCGAATTCGAACTTGCGTCCGACGTCGCCGCCCGCGCGAAGGACCAAGGGCGCTGCGCCGCCGTCGGCCTTCTCAAACCCACTGGGCGCGTTGGCTAGTGCGCGTGCAAGTCAGAGTAGTCTCAACTTGGGCGAGGCGACACGCGGCTTGAGGCGCGTGCTGTCGTTCAGCCGCCCGCGCACGACGTCGCCCGAGCCCATCTCCCCGGCACCCGTTTCTGCTCCGCTACCGCCCTCCCCGCCCGCCAAAGATCCAGCTGACTGTGACTGGGACTCGGACTCCGACTTCGAGCTCGTCACCGCGCCGCGCGGGTACTTCGCCTATTCCCAATCGCATTCCTCCGCCTCGAACGGCTCGCCCTCGCCGAAACCGAGGGCCAAGTCGCGCAAGCAGGACGCGCTGCTGATCCGCGCCCCGCCGCGCGCGGGAGAGATCAGCTTCGAGGCCGTGCGGCAGTGGGCCGCGCGCGAGGGCGAGATCGGGCGCATGGAGGCCGTCGGGCGGCGCGGCGTGCGCGTCGTGTTCCGCGAGCCGGGCGTGTGCGGGCGCTGGTGCGTGCGCGGGAAGGGCGAGGTGTATGTCGAGGGCGTGGGCACCGTTGCGTTGGAAGTTGTCCAGGTCAAATGAAGCCCTGCTCGCGCTCGTGCCGCGCAGGACCGAGGTAAAGTCTAGTATTTTAATCACGCTCTTTCTTCCCTGTCCACTATGCATCTGTCTTTTAGGTCATCCACCAAATCGTCTACATCTCCCACCGCTCCCCTCACCCCCTGTGTACTCATGTGACATATTTGACTCGTGTAGTGTGCATCGTCTTGACTTGTGCAGTGCTCCGGGAATATACTTGATTATCGTATAGTTTGAGCTCGGCGTCTAAGAGTGTCCTCGCAAGCTGCTTTGACGTGTTGCAGCGCTCGGACACGGAAGGCGGTCAGTTCACGCTCGAGTTTTAAGGCTGTTTATCATGGGCGCGAAGGGTTTGGTGCAAAGGGTCCGGGTACGTAACGCTTTTCTCATTCATCAGTGCCGCACTTCAAACTGTACATAGGCCAAGGAGCGAAACTATTATGATGGTCTCAATCATTGATATGAGTGAGCCGCCCCAAGTGAGGTTCGGCTCACACGCCGCGACATCCTTCAGCACAATTTTGAGCTTCCCATGAGCGTGCAGCGCGGGGAAGAAGGGCCGTAATCGCGTTGAGTTCGTCGTCTTTCAACAACTGCTTCCCATAATTCCGGTGCGCAGGACTCATATCAGTTCATTTGTTCCGAGTATGGGCCTCGAGGCTTTATACAACGGCGACCCCTATTCTTCGAATTGTCCGAGTTTCTCTGTCTCCAAAAAAGGATCATACATGTTGCACCACGGAGTGGCACGCGCACCACGTTTCGGTACTGGGTTTCAGCCGTGGTGGAGACAATGCACCAATCATATATAAGGCGCCCCTCGCTTGCTGATATGCCTTAATTGCTCGTACAATGCCTCGCAGCCTTCTTTCGCTCCCTGTGGAGGTCCTCTGCTTGATGCTTTCTCTGCTCGAGTTCAACGACATAGTGTCCATCTCTGGTGTTTGCAGCGACTGGCGCAGACTTACTCTCTCAGAATGCCAACTCTGGCAGAACATTCCCGCGGTCTTTGTCTCACAATTAGGCGCTGTCGCGCCCTTCGTGGGCCGTGCTGGCAAGCTTGGCGCCGACCTTTCAATCGTCAATATCGAGGCAGTTGAGCTCGCTTATCTAGGCTCTACGCTCAGGCCTCTTTTTCCGCAGCTTCGCCTTCTACGACTTGTGTTTTCTCAGACAGATATGGAGGATTGCGATGAGCTAGTGGAGCTTTGGCTTGTCCTCAGCCAGACAGCGCCGCTGCTCGAGACGCTCGAGCTGACCTCAAACACCCGCGGCGAGTTCATGCAGGACGTTCCATCCTTCGCCTTCGCCGGAGACATCTTCCCAAAGCTCAGACGCCTCGAAATCACCGCGTTTAGCCTCGACGCAGTGTGCTCGGCGTTCAGATACGTGACGGATGTGACAGCGACCATCGCCGCCGTGGCGCCCCGCAGCCAGCCAACGCTCCTTACAAACACGGAGCTGGAGTGGGCAAACTTCCATATCCACGACCATTTCCCCTCCATCCGCTCGCTGCAGCTCTCTGGGATCGAGCTCCAGGACGATGATGACTTTGCCGATGTTCTGACATCTATTCCGTTCATTGACAAACCACTCGACCAGCTGCTGCTTGAGTGGAAACCTCAGAGCGTTTCTCCCGCATCACCCAACGACTCCACCTTCCAATGGTTGGAGGAGTCCTTGAAATACGTGCACATCACGATCGTTGTTCACCTGCAGTGGAGACAGATTAGAGACGCCGTCTTCGCATCTTTGGCTTGCGGCGGCCGTCTTTCGCTCCGCATAAAGCGCCATTCCCATATGGGCTCCTCTGTTCGGATGATTGTGGCGTCCGAAGACCTCGATATCGCGAGGGCGGCGATATTCCCGGAAGAGGATCTCTGCTCGCACATCGACAAACTGCTCACACTCCCGCACGTCACGATCTCTGGAGTGTGGATTTCCTCAGATCTGAAGGACTTGCAAAGCCTTGATCCTCTGTGGCAAAGCCTCTGTAACGCAACACTTGGTGTCATTATATCCGGGGCATTCGTAGAAGCCGACGGATACCCGATCATAGCCGGCGTGTCGACGCTATGCATTGAAGCAGGCCCTGGTACCTTTTTGGATATGCTTGAAGTTACGATGTTTGCGGAGAGGGTTGTACCGAATGTGACGACGATATCCGTAAGCCAAGCTGCATCTGTTATAAACGCTTCGGCGCTGCCGCCGTCTGTTCAACTTGTATATAGAACATGACGCAATTTTGTTAGACTGAAGTAGGTTTTGGCGTTCAATGGATGTCCTTGGGCGCCGACAGGCCTGGTGATGCCTACTCCTCGAGGTCTCAAAGAAGTGCCCCCCCTCTTTCTTGGGAAGGCTACCCTCACGAATGCCGAGATCCTACGCGCGAACATCTCGCTCGAGCTGGATGATGATTAAGACGTTCGTTCACTACATTGCCATCCCTTACGCTCGTTTCATTCCATTGCCCCTACGATACGATTAGCTGCTGGTACAGCCGGATATAATGATGAGAATTGGCATATCATATTTGTGGATATTTCTGGTGGTAATAGTGATATCGTACGCCCATATGTAGTGTTTTCGCTCTGGTAACTCATTTTATAATCCGCTGCACGAAGAACAACATCGGGGTTTCAACCTGTGCCATGTTTCTTCCATCACCGCCCACCGGCACTCACTACACTTCGCCGTACATGCAGTCATTCGCCACCCATGTGTATCAGGCCATCGTTCATTTGCAAGCCCAAGTTAGCTCGTGAGTAAGTATCCTGCCCAATCGGTGCTAGACGACGGATGAACTGGCTTACTCTGGCTTAGCGCTATTCCATCACCTGCTACAGTAAGCTGCTATACAGGCAGTCTGATTTGACATGTTACTCTTGGCCTGCCTTCCGCCACGATGTCGCTTCCGGCAGAGCTCATCCTCGACATCTTTTCGTATGTTATTCAGAGGCCTGCTCATCTGCTGAGCGTGCCACCGCTCCGCTGGCCACATCGCAATCGCGCCCTGCTGCAATTGGCGCGCGTCTGCCGGCTCTGGGCATGCTTGGCCCAAAGTTTGCTGCTTTCACATGTCGAGCTGGGCTTGTTGGGGGACGACGCTGACCCGACCATCGACGCGATAACGTATCAGACCGCACCGTCGCTCCGTCTGCTTCTGGGTGTCCTGCTCCAAAGGCCAGAGCTATCCCAGGTCGTACAGACACTATGCGTAGGGAGCGGTCACGATTCGTTCAGTATGGACCCTCTGCAGCTCAGCCACGCCCCGACCGTGCACATTCTACACCCGTCGCTGCAGGACATCGCACAGCTCGTAGCGCATTGTCCAAATCTGCAGACCCTGGACCTGCATATCTACCACCCGGCGGGGATCGCGCCCGTCATGTTTACTCTGGCGGAGCAGTTGATGCTGGAGCAAGCACAGGGCTTACGGACGCTGCGCTTCGCTCACACCTGCCGATGGCGGCACGACGCCTGCTCTCCAGCCGCTCTCTTCCAGCTCATCAGCTCCTTCCCCGCTCTGCGCTCCCTCTCCCTCGACGCGCCTTGTTGCGGGAACGATTATTTGTCGATCCTCGCACCCCTCACGCTCGCCGACATGCGTATTGTTGGCATTCCGCCAACTCAGCTGTCTCTGGTGATGCACGTAGGGACACTAACGCTTGTTCATCCTCCTGCGAACATGCGCATCCCGGACTCCGTTGCCAACCTCATCATTCACGAGCTGCAAACGCCTCTTGACCTCTCGAACCTATCGTCGTTGCACACGCTCAGCATTGACCCACCGGATGCGGCACCTCGTGGCCGACGACAGGCACAGCCGGAAGCTACCATGACGTCTGCAAGCGCTGTGCAGCAGACAATTGCCAGTGCACGGAAGGCACCTCAACTCCAGGTGTCTGTTCGCGGCGTCCCAATTGTGGCCGAGTGGTACAACGAGGTAGCGGCGACCTGACCTTTCTAATATCGCAAGGTCAATGCACTCTTTCCGGCTTCTTGCACGTGTTTCCGGCTATCGTTGTCTTCTGTGCGATATTTTCATGGTCTTGAGCGCGTCCCGTGATCTGATTTTTTTGTCGCTTGCTCGAATAGGTTAGTTATTCAGTTCGGCTCCCGGAATAGATGCCGGCCCGGTATATAACCTGTCCGCTACCCCGCGCCAGCCCCGCGCAGTCACGTTCATTCGCTCTCCCCGTGACTGATGGCAACCCAGCCTCTCTCCGCCAAAGTCAAGGCCATTCTCGACAATGCCGTCAGCGCGCCAGATGGGCCGGCAGGCATCGTCTACGGCGCAATCGACAAGCATGGAAACATCCTTGTATCTGAGGCCGCCGGAAAGCGTGCGCTGGGCGGAAGTGAACCGGTCCGTTGATAGGATGCTAGTGTGTGTCATTGCTCATGCTCACGTGCCTTACCAGATGACAACGGACTCGTGCTTCCCATTGTACTCGACGACCAAGCTCCTCGTCACTATCGCGTGCGTGAAATCCCGTCGAATTAGTGCTGAAATAATTGGCGACTAGCGCGCTGCAACTCGTCGAGCAAGGCAAGCTATCCCTCGACGATCCGATCCACACCCTACTGTGCGTCTTGCTGATCGAAGCGTGTTATATGTGCTACTGACGTCTGGATTCGCTAGACCTGAAATTAAAGCCGTCAAGCGTCTCATGCCGAACGGCTCCATCGTCGAGAACACGCGTGATATCACCCTGCGCATGCTGCTCACGCATACCGCTGGCTTCGGGTGCGTCGGCCACCTGCTGCCCGTATCTTCGAGTCGTAACTGACCGATTTGTATTCGCAGGTACGCTTTCTTCAACCCCATACTGGCGGACTTTTGGCGCGCTGGTGGCGGTCCGGACGAGTTCAATGGCACGCGCGAGGGTATACTCGACCTTCCGCTCGTCAATGAGGTGAGTGGAATAGTTGATATTGGCTTGACGGCGGCTGACATTCATCCAAGCCTGGAACGCGCTGGGAATATAGCATTGGTTGAGTTTTCCAGTTGCGTCGTTGTCCCAGCGTTGATACCACATCATGCAGGTATCGACTGGGCAGGTGAAGCTGTGGCTCGCGCCAGTGGGCTCAGCCTCGGCGAATATCTCAAGAAGAACCTCTTCGAGCCGCTTGGTGTGAGTCCGAATGCAATCCTTGAAGCTGACAACAATTCACAATTTGACTATCTTCGTGTGTAGATTGCGGACGAGATCGGATTTCATCTGACTCCCGCACTGAAATCGAAGCTCGTCTCTTTGCACCAGAGAGGCGAAGACGGCAAGCTACGAGTCAGGGGTGCGCTTCTCACCATTCCTACGTCAAGTCCATAAGTATATTTTTCGCCTAGATCATCAGCCATTCGTGCACAATGCCAAGTTCGAATCGGGCGGCGCCGGCGCGCTAGGCACGCAGCGTGCTTATCTCACCGTACTCGCCGCCCTGCTTAACGGCGGGACTGGGACCAATGGCGCGCGCATTCTCACAAACGAGACAGTCCAGTCGATGTTTGTAAACCAGGTCGCCGGCGTGCCCGGGCTACACGAGACCATTCAGGCCGCACGGAAGGAGCTCACATATCCTGTGCCAACGATTCCTGGGTATGCCTTTCTATCATTGTTGTTTCTCTTTTTGGCTTACAACGAGCGACTTAGAATGAGGAAGGGTTGGGTGCGCGCTGTCGTCTGACTGTTATGCGCGGCTGATATGTATGGTGCACGCAGGGTCTATCGTTCGAGCTCAATCTCGTGAGGATCGTCGCTTCCTAGCAACGCAATGTTTGCTCACATTTCGTCCCCCTAAGGATCCTCTTCCGACTGGCCGTAGCGCCAATTCTGGTAGTTGGGCAGGGTGAGTTCAGGGCGCCCAACGACTACAAGTAATGACGTTGAGCTAATTCCTTTCTTAGCCTTGCCAATCTATATTACACGTGCGTATTTACAACGCGGTACCGATGAGTCGCGTTGAGGTTATTGTGCAGCGTGGACCCGACCAAAGGGGTTGCGACGATGATCATGAGTCAAAGCTTCCCGTTTTTCGATCCTGCGGTCACAGGGCCCTTCGTGGAGGCTGAGGCTGCCGTATATGCATCATTGAAGTGATACGCAGCCAACAAGGCACGGGCACTATGTTTGACAGTATGGGACATTTATTGTACTACATGCGAATCATGACACTCAGCGTCTCTCGCAAGATACGCCGAAATGGCTACTGTCCTCACGTTCTTTGATACCGAACAGTAGGCGCCATGACAGCTACTATATATCGGCGAGGTATGCGGAATGCCATCCCTTATCGCCATGACCTCCGACTCTCTCTCCAGTAAGATCAAAAACATCCTCAACAGAGCCATTGGGATGCCCGATGGGCCCGCAGGCGTCGTCTACGGTGCGATCGACAAGAATGGCGAGCTTCTTGTCTGCGAAGCCGCAGGCTATCGCACTCTGAGAGGAGAAGAGCCGGTTAGAGTGGCAGCGGCGTGATTCCCGCAAGTGCTGACTGTCAGCTGGTAGATGACACCAGATTCAACGTTCGCGCTGTGCTCACTGACGAAGCTGCTCACCGCCATTGCGTGCGTCATCCCCGCCCGTTTTCAATGTGGAGCTAATATTCCATATACTTCCCCAGTGCGTTGCAGCTCGTAGAGCATGGAAAGCTCTCATTGGACGACCCGATCCATCACATTTTGTGAGCTTTGAAGGTTCTCCCTCTGTAGAATCTCACGAAGCACCACTGACAGGCCTGAAATCAATTCCGTCAATCATCTCGTGCCGAACGGCTCCCTGGTCATCCCCAGCCCGCACACGGATAAGATCACACTTCGCATGCTTCTTACTCATACTGCAGGCTTTGGGTTAGTAGACTGGCTCGTGCAGATGACCAATACCAACCCACACCGTTCAGATACACCATCTTCAACCCTTGTCTGACAGAATTCTGGCGCGCGAGCGGCGATCCAGACGAGCTAAGCGGCATCCGCAAATGTACTCTTGGATTGCCGCTCATTTACGAGGTCAGTGCGACTCGGAGCACAGGCGTTCTATTCCCTGGCACTGACAGATGAGACCAGCCCGGGACGCGCTGGGAGTACGGGTCCAGTTGCGTGAAATGCATCTTTAATGTGCTTGGGGGATTTATGAGTATCCCAATGTAGGCATTGACTGGGCGGGAGAAGCTGTGGCTAAAATCAGTGAGCTGAGTCTCGGCGCTTACCTCGCGGAGCACCTCTTTAAGCCTCTTGGTGTAAGCATTCATCCAACAGCGCCATCCAGGATCGGGTGGTATGCACTTCTCATGCATTTGCCCCTCTTGCAGATCGCGGATGAAATTGGATTCCATCTCACGCCCGCGCTGGAGTCCAAACTTGTCGCGCAGCACCAGCGCTACGAGGACGGCACACTGCACGTCACAGGTGTGCTCTCCCTATCTTACTCATCTGGTAGCTTATCTCTGGTGACGATCAGACCGTATACCGCTCGTTTACAACGCGCCGTTCGAAAGTGGCGGTGGAGGCGCTCTGGGCACACTGCGTGCCTACCTCACAGTCCTCGCGACGCTACTCAACGACGGAGTCGGTCCTAATGGCGCTCGCATTCTCAAGGAGGAAACAGTCCGCTCAATGTTCGTCAATCAATTGCCCGATGACATCCCTGGGCTACACGATACCATCCCTAACGCGCGGAATGAATTATCTTACCCCATTACGACACCCGTTGGGTGGGTTGTTGCATGTTCTCGCGACTTGGGCTATACTGACAATATAAAGCATGAAGAAAGGCTGGGTTAGTGCAAAGTTTCTCGAGAGATACGAACTCGTAGCGAATGGCTAAAGGCTTCTCGCTTTAGGGCCTCTCCTTCGAGCTTAATCTCGTGAGGTTCTTAGACTCCCCCTACGGTTGTGCTCACACGCTTCTGGCTATCGGAGGACCCTCTCCCGACAGGCCGCAGTGCAAACTCGGGAGCTTGGGCCGGGTTGGTCCTTGATCCAAATGGAAAAATAATCTCACTCACGTATTCCTAGGCTCGCTAATCTGTACTATTCGTAAGCCTTACAGGATCGGTAATCAAGACCTAAGTACTGAACGTCGGGCGCAGTGTGGATCCGACGAAAGGCGTCGCGACATTGATTATGAGCCAGAGCTTCCCTTTTTTCGACCCAGCAGTCACTGGACCCTTCGCGGAGGCCGAGGCGGCGGTGTATGCATACTTGAAATGAGCGGTCTGTCCACGTGGCAGCGCCAGATGTATTGTGTAATCTAGTAACCTTAGCGACAGCCAGTTATCCCCGGAGCGAAAGAAACGAGGAAATGCGGGAGAAAGGAAACAAGGCGCTTCGATGAAAGTGTTGCAACACGCCGGTCGCGAACATCCCCGCAAGCGCGAATGGAATCGTTGGCAGGGCACACGGACCGATGGGGCGGCGTTCGCTTTGAGTTCAGCTGCTCGGATTCCGAACGAATGCGAGAATGGCCCTTGAGACTGAAGGGGAGAAGTGCCCACCACAACGCTGATTGACCTCAGCGGGGTCGTCGACCACCGCAGACGATGTGGCACACTTTTTGAGGCACTTCTTGATGTCCGGCGGGTATGGGGATCGACACGCGCACCGTTGTTGGTTCTCTCTGGCCGAGAAAATGAATGGGCATGGAGCAAGAATATGCAGGGAGTGGCAGAGAATTTGTAACGGGGAATAACGGGCAGGGAACGGGGCGACTTGATGTAACATCGGAGCAACGTGCTGCACGGAATCCTTATTGCTTTCCTCTTGCTCATACTTGTGTTTCTTGACCGCAGTGTATAAGCATGACTGAAAGCACTGGCAGTCGGTGTCGATGTCCGGGCTAGTAGCGTTGCCAGTGCTTGGAAGGGGTAACTGGCGTGCGGCCAGCATGGAATAGCCTGGAAATGTCCCCGCCGTGACGGAGAGCGCGAACACAAACAGAGAAAGCACGGAGGGACGCATGATGCATGATGACTAGGGACGGTGAGATAGCCAAAAAAACGCTCGCTACGGCGCTGTCGATGAATATATACCTAGCCGAGCGGCTTACCGGTGGGTATGGATCAGCTCGCAGAGTGCAAGTGCATGTGCGAGACGGATTTGATTTACTGGTACAGAGATGCCATCAACGGCCTTTTACGGTTCATGATGAACTGTAAAAGGCCGTCGATGGCTGCGGTGGGAGTTCCATCCAGCCGTCCAGCGCTCGTCCCAGATGAGCAATTGTGCGCTTTCCATACGCGAAAGAGCGGCGTGCCGATGATCGCAGCAAGCTTGATTCTATCCAGGCTGTGCAGCGCTCGTCCCAGATAGGTAATGATTCTCTGCGAGCCTAGGCGAGCAGTTTACGCCAGCCTTTCGACGTGACGCGCCAGTAGTAGAGAATAAGTTCAGAGAAAATGCGTAGGCACTGCACTGATACGCGATGCAACGAACAGCGCTGAGGAGCAGAACGACGAGGTTGGGCGGAGTCTGATCGGAGCTTGAAGACATTCTCCTCACCATGGCCATCAACGGACGCCTCTAATCGCGGGCTTCGAACCCAGTAGACCGCGAGCACTACTGCTTGGATATTGTGTCTTAAACCGCTATCTTGCGCTTCCGAGCTTTGCGACAATTTTCATCAGGGCGAGATTAGAAATGTGTCGGAGCACTGCTTCAGGGGCGCGTGGTTTTTGTTGGCTATCTTGGCGCGGGACTGCCTTGTTCCGTATTTCCTGCTTTACTGTTTGCCCGACATCAACGCACTGCAGAGCAGTTTACTGGACTCCGTCCTGCTAGCTAACCACTGCTTCTGCGCAAATCGTTCCGTTATATTCGCCCTGGACTTGGCATGGTTCCTCAACACCTCACAGGCTCTCCTATCATGCTCGCCCTTGTCCTCGCACTTCCTTGCCAGTTCGTATTTCAGGATTGTTATGCCATGAACCCTCTGACGGACAGGTCTCGGCCTATTGACTCGGATATGATGATCGAACTTCCAGCCGTGAAAGTGTCGTTCTGGTCCGAAATTACAATCGGAACTGACATGGCCGTCCTTAGACCAGGGTACAAATACTGCATCGGAGTCTGCACGTGGCCAGGAGCCAGCGCATCATCGACGCATCGACTACTCTTGACGAGTCCCGCGCTCCCAACCATGTTCATCGTCATCGCCCTTCTTGTCGTAGCTGCTACAGAAGCCGTGGCCGCGCCAGTGCTTCGTCCAACGGGCTTGAAACCGCAGGCGATTAGCCCTATCGGGTTGCTTGTTGGCGACTTTATGTCCACGTCTAGTCTTGCTAGGCCTTCGCCGACCGATTCAGACATCAATGGAACAATTCATGTGCCCCAAACCACTACTACAACCGGTCGCGCTATCCCCGTTGCTTCCGCCAGCTTTGACTACGCTGCACACGCTGTCGGCGCGGCTGGCATTGCCCCCAGTGACGTGAATGCGTTGCAGGGGTCAAAGG
This sequence comes from Auricularia sp. M13, assembly GCA_037042915.1. Lineage (NCBI taxonomy): Eukaryota > Fungi > Basidiomycota > Agaricomycetes > Auriculariales > Auriculariaceae > Auricularia > Auricularia sp. M13. The sequence continues at coordinate 2,962,201 of CM073203.1, read as the reverse complement.
CGCACCCAACAGCACAGTCTGGCGCGCCGGACTCGGTCTTCGTCAGCGCCGTCCAACCCGCACCGACTTCGGCGCCTAGGGCGCATACTACGACGGCGCATCTATCCACTGTAGGCTTGGCCGACATTCCCGTCGCCTCGCTCGCACCTCCCCGTATCGGAACGGTTGAATTCCCTGGCGCTGGTCCGTCTTGATCTGAAACAAGCACAACAGTCCGATGGCCTGTCCCGTTTTATTCATGTGCGACTGCTTCTCAGAACCACAGGGAGATGTCGGCCGCTCTTCCAGAATCGTGAAAGTACTGTATCTCACTCTTCGCATGTATATGTTTTCGTTTTGCTGTCTTGCAATCGTTCAAAAATTGATAAGAGCACTGCTTTCTATTGGCATTCCCATGACCGCATTAGAGATAGTTGATTTCAGAAGAACCCGGGAGAGATAGTATGCACGTCGATGTAATTTTGGGGCTCGGGAGAGTTTATGTGGCACTCTGCGTATTGATGAATACCCGGAACGAACACGGCTTCTGTTCAACGCGGAGTCGGTGCAACGCCAATTCCCACCATTCAGAGTTCATTTTCGCACTGATACAACGAGGATTCCTCGTTCTTCATGATCTCTATCAGTATCGATTAGCGGTCGCAGAGCGGTGTATACCACTGCAGTTGTACACGCTCAACGTCACCTGCCGCGTCAGCTTCTTCAGGTTGGGTTAACTCGCATCAGCTCCTGTTCAGACTTTCATTACTGACAGGATCGGCACACAATGGCTTTGGGGCACAAAAGTCTCACATTCAGTCCATCGCTCCGCCGCGTAGTGGGCGTATGGGAAGTATGGGGCGACGCGGTCGCTAGTATGAATTTGAGGGTCACCGGTCTTCGCACCCACCAACGATCTCGGTCAGATGTCTGCAGCAAACGCCCGACCATCCACGTTTGTGCACTTCAGTTCAAACCATCCACCGCTCTTGAGTCGACCATCCACACCTGTATCCTTTCCGGTCCATGCCTGGAATGTTCCTGCAGTCTGCGTTGGGGAATTTCGGCAGTGCTCAGCCGCGCGGGAGATTTTCTAACTATGGCTCTGTTGTCCTATTGGTCGTGTGCTGTCGGTGTAAGGCTTCCTCGTGTGAGGAGAACACCGAGGTGCGGCGGAAGCACACGCGCCAGGCCATCGGCCCAGCGCTTCCCGCGCTGAGACACTCGCCGGCTCTGAATGTGGCTGCATGGACAAGCTTCGGTCCACGTCTGGACTCTGAAGCAATGCGGATATTGCGTCAGCTTTCGCGTCAGCTTTCGCGTCATGTATGCGAAGGCCCTGCCAGCAGAAAATCGGCTTGAATGCAGGTTCTCGAGTATAAAGGATAGTGGTGTCGTGGGCCTTTCATCATTCCATCGCATTACTGCCTTGCGCTGTGGACTATAATTCTCTCCCGTCGCGGTTGGACGGGACTGAACCAATCCGCAGTGCGAATTGCTTCAGGACCATCCAGCGCGTCGTGAGGGATATACATAATATATTTGTGCCTGCCCCGGCCTCTACTAGATATTCACATTGGCCGGTACCCCTTCAGAACGTCAGATCCGGCTGCTGAAGGGTTGCTTAGTCATCCAGTCTCATGTTAAAGTCAAGGTTTCGGCAACGGACCGTTTTCCGGCTTCTCTTCCAACCGTCACCCAATGTCTTCGACGCGCCCCGCTGAGCATGTAGCCCTGCTACACCAGCCCCACAGCACTCCTGCAACATCTTTCTCGTCATACCTGCGCGAAATTTATGCTCAATTCCGGCCGCCGATTTTCTCAACCGATCCCATGAAATGGGAGGCTCTGGCGAAGCGCAAGGTACCCCATGCCAACTTCTTCTACGTCGCTGGCAGCGCCAACCAAGGGCTCACTTGTGCGGCTAATGTCGGTGCTTTTTCCCGCTATCGTCTTCGGCCACGTATGCTTGTGGATGCTACTGTTCGCGACACTAGCGTCGAGATCTTCGGCCAAAGACTGGCTAGCCCGTTGCTTGTCGCCCCCATCGGTGTCCAGGGCATCTGCCATAAGGACGGAGAGGAGGCTACTGCTCGTGCTTGCGAAAGGCTCGACATTCCCATGATTCTCAGTACCGCCGCGACGCGTTCGATTGAGGAGGCCGCAGCAGCAAACGGCAATGGCAGGCGATGGTACCAGGTTCGCCGTCATCTCCGTGTACATTCAATCCTCTGAACGTGCCCTTTGTCTCAAGATTTACTGGCCCAAGCCCGAGCACGACGACATCACAGCCAGCCTACTCCGTCGTGCCAAGGCATCGGGGTACTCTGTATTGGTGGTCACCTTGGACACATTCGCACTCGCGTGGCGTCCCAACGACTTGGACAACGCGTATCTGCCGTTCCTGTACGGCCAGGGCTGCCAGGTCGGGTTTTCCGACCCCGTGTTCAACCGGAAATACGACGCGGCGCAACTCGCGGCCAATCAACGCCCGCTCTGGACGCGTCTCCGTCAGCTGATCGACGTCCTGCTGCGCCCGCGGAGTCTCTTTGGCGCACTGCGTATCCTGTGGAACATCAAGACGATCAACAAGAGCCGCGCCTGGCTCGACGTCGTTAACTCCGCGACGTTCCGCACCTGGGACGACCTTAAGGTGCTACGCGCTCACTGGGACGGACCCATCGTGCTCAAGGGCATTCAGACTGTCGAGGACGCGTACCTCGCTATCGACTACGGTATTGAGGGCATCGTGGTGTCCAACCACGGCGGCCGCCAGGTCGACGGCGCCGTCGCCAGCCTCGACGCGCTAGCTGCCATCACCGCTGACGCGCGCGTCAAGGCTTCCGGCCTGACTGTTCTCTTTGACTCCGGCGTGCGCACGGGCAGCGACGTGTTGAAGGCGCTCGCCCTGGGCGCGCGCGCGGTGCTTATCGGCCGGCCGTACATGTACGGCCTCGCCATCGCTGGGCAGCGTGGCGTTGAGCATGTGCTGAAGAGCACTCTCGCGGATTTGGACCTGACGCTGGGTTTGATTGGGAAGACCAGTGTGCGGGACCTTGGAAGAGATGACCTCGAAATTGTAAATGCATAGGCGTTGTTGCGTGTATTCATTCCAGCGCCCTCGAATGCTATTAGGCTAGTTCCTTCTAAACCTGTGCCTGAGATGGTGTTGCATTGCTTGGATCCCGGTGTGAATCATGCATCAAAGAGTATCCGCATTCGGCGAGTGTGATTCTGACGCAGAGTTCATGCTATTTTGGTATAAGCACAGGTACCGACAGCAATGCAGAAAATGGGAAATTAAGCGATACAGGCCCAGAAGCGTGACGCAAATGTAATAAACTAGGGTAAACCGGGTGTGGTGGTAGTAGGGACCTCTACAGGCAAGGTATGTGAGAGTCGTGCTCGTGATCGTCAGGGAGGTCGAGGGTCGTGTCAATGACAAAAGAGTGGATTGCCAGTGGAAAAGCGAAATCAAAAAAGTCCAAGAGGAATGCAACGGGATGGTGATGGCGAGCTTAGCCACTGCTGCTCGGGGGCCGCGAGTACGCGGGCGGCGGTGCCGTGTCGCGGTGGCCATGAGACGACTCGGCGGTGAAATGCGTCGGGCTGACCGGGGCGCGATGGAATGACGATGGTGGTGCGTCGGCCAGGAACGATTTGGCGTCGCGGGCGCTCTGAGGTACAGGCGGTGCGTCCTCGGGTGCTTCTGGCAGTGGTCGCAGCGAGCTTGTGCGGCCAGCTGAATGCGTAGAATGATGAGTGGGCGAATGCACTGTCGGGCTGGATGGGGTTGAGTTTGAACGCGTCTGCGACGCGTAAAGCGCGTCTTGGAGCTGCAGAAGCCGCTTCTCGTCCGAGGCAGAGCGCCAGGATGACCCTGTGGCGTGCGCCTCTACGGGAGGAATGGATGGGAGCGGTTGCGTAGGTGGTGGCAGAGGAGGCGGCGCATTCACTACGCGGGTGCGAGACGACCATGTAGATCCTGAGGTGGACCCGTCGTCAGCGTGCAGTCCAGATCGGGGATGGGGACAACAAGCAGTGCGCACCAACAGAAGAAACGCTATCCCGCGCCACGGCTGTGCGCGCTAGCGATTCCAGTGACAGAGCACGACTTCTGAGGCTCGGTGCCGCGAACGGCAAACCCGAAGCTGCGGTAGGCGTATGCGGGGAAGACGGGTGTGACTGCGTAGGCATGGCTATGGGTGATCGCGGGAAGTGTTCTGCGGTCGCAGTCGAAGGCTCCGCCGTGTACGCCACCGAGGTGTGCGCGCCCGTGCGGAATCCATCTGAACACGTGATTGATCAGAGGAATTTCAAATATGCCTGATAGACGGGGCGATACTGTACCTGCAACAGAAGCAGAGAAGAGACTGCCCACGCCGCTTTGGCGGCCCCGCACGGACTCTGCCTGGTGCACAGTCGAGAACTTCCCCTGCGCATCGCGGTGCACAATTGGTAGCGGCAGCGACGATTCCGAGCCTGATAGTGCAAATAAGCATCTGAGGCACGCTCCCGCACGAAGCACTCACGACTAGCACGGAGCTTTGACTGAGCCGCCGACTGAGCCGCCGAGTGAGCCGCAGTCGAGCGTGTCGAAGACGACCGCGGAAGTTGAGATCCCGGGGAGTTCGGCTGCGACTGTCCCGCAGTGACGAGCTGAGTCGTCGAGCTCATCATGTTGGCGACCGTCGCAGGCGGCGAGATCGCGGGCTCGGTGATGATGTGGTGCGGGCCCGTGTATGGGTTGATGGTCAACCGCTTGCGATTGCGTCGTCGCTTGCGGTGGACATGGCGCCACCACAGGCCGCCCGTGAACGCAGCGGACGCGATGAGCAGGCCCGCGAGCAGACCCACGGCAAACGCGAGCCCGCTAAACGACGGCGAGCACGAGTCCGCGTCGCGACCGGAGATGCCGCGCGAGTGCACAGCATGCGGCGGCGGCGCCCACGCGGTTCGCCAGAACGGCGGCGGCGCTGGCCTCGGTCCACCTATAGGCGGCGTTTTGCGCTCGTAAAATGCACCGTCCTGGTCCAGGCTGTGAGGCCCGACTGGACGATCTCGCCGACGCGGAGGACCCATATGAGTCATTGACAAGTCCGCGGCGCTGACAGGTGAAGGCCCGGAGCGCATCGCTCGACGGACAGGCCACTGAAGACCTTTAAGCGAAGAGAGGAGAAGAAAGAAATGGGAAAAACAGGCGCCATCATGCGTCGTCCATGTGCATCGCCCGAACTCAGGTTCGCTCGCCGGATTTACACTGCCGCAAATCCGTGAGCGCGTGTGTATCAGTATCATGCACTGCCAATCATTTGTTGTTCGATTGCTGCATGCAAACAGCGTTTGCCCCTGAACGCTACATGAGGAGGTTCAGAGGACGCGGAGAACTAGAGGAATGTTAAACGGATGTGGACTCAGTCACAGCTTCGAAGAGCGGTTCAGCGAATCGTAGACGGCCGCTTCTGCCTTCAACCATGGCTGTACGACGTGCGGGTCAAAGAACGGGAGACATTGGCTCATCATGACTGTCGCGATGCCCTTGATGGGGTCGACCCTGCGCGTTGTGTGAGATGATGTAATGCTTGGAGAAGTGATGCCTACGAGTAATAAAGGTTCGCTAGACTTGTGTGGATGTAAGCATCCGCTTCTGTGAATAAATCATACACTTACCCGCCCCACATTGCGGAACCCGCACTGCGACCAGTAGCGAGTTGTTTCTGAGGTATTTTATGAGTCGATATCTCTATAGAAAAGTAAACACGAACCAGGTTGAGCTGGAAGGACAGCCCCTGCAAGACACGTGAGCGACTCGGACAAGCAAATATACTCGGAAGAATCAATTTCAACGAACCCATCCACTCCCACTTCAAAATAAAAGTCAAGAATTAGCCAAATCCCACTTCCATGCGAAGACACTGGTACGTACTTAGGATCAGCAGGAACGTCGTTCGTAATGGCCGGTCGGACACTCTTGCGCGGCTGGTCCAGCACGCCAGGCAGACTCTGCGCGAGCTGGTCCTGAAACATCTCTCGCACGGTCTCATCGCGCAGCACCCGCGCGCCGTTCACGCCGACACCGCCGCGCAAGAGAACGGCGAGGAGGTCCAGCAGCGCCGGCGCCGTAGCAAACGCGCCGCTGCCGCCGGAGATGAACGGTAAACCCGATGCGGGGGTCTTCAGTGCGTTCTGGATGAACGGAGGATGTTCTGTCCAAGGTTCGCATGGTGACTCAGTAGAAAACGACGTGCAGTGGATAGTGAGCATACGTGAAGGTTCGACGGGTCCTTTGCGTCCGCGTCGGTGCGCCCCCACCAGACGGCTGCGCTGCGCCTCGTTTGGAGCGAAAGTTATGTCTGAGATCTAGGCGAGTCGCAAATTATCAATGACACTAAGCGGCCGGGGGATAATATAAAGAAACTCACGCCAAGTGGTTGCAGGATCTGCTTCTCGCAGTAGTCCGCAAGACTGACCCCGGCGACGTGCGCCACGACCTCGCCGGCCCAATCCATTCCTAGAAACCCTGTCATTAAGTTTGATCATCTCTGCGCGGTCGGTGTCCCGCACGCACCGACTCCATACTGGAAGTTTGTACCCGGCTGTGACAGATAAGATATAATATCGTTTACAGCGACAACTCATCAAGGAGAAAAACGCACCTCGAACGTTAACGGAAGATCGAGAATCCCCTCTCGCGTGCCAGCTGCCTCCTCAGGCCCGCCGCGCTTCTTCCAGAAGTCGTACAGCTCTTTACTGTAGTGCGTGTATCTTCATAACGAAAAACGCAAATTAATTAGTAACTGTACAGTGCGACAAATAGATGGCGCCAGGACGCACCCGAAGCCAGCAGTATGGGTTAGAAGCATCCGCATCGTTATCTTATTCTTCGGAGGGCGCAATTTCCCATCCGACTCGAGCAGCTTGACCTCTTTGATTGGCGGGCTGCAGAGTCGGTGTGCTCAACGTTCAATATCAGACACTCCGTTAAACTTGCTCACAAAATTTCTTCCAGAGGTGTATCGAGAGGCAGCCTTCCGGACTCTGAGAGCTGCATAGCTCTGCGCTGCATGAGAAAAATTCGCTGTGCGTCCATTAGAAATACTTGCGCGATCGCGACCAGGAGCTTCGTGATGGAGAAAAGCGGGAAGACGGTGTCTGGTGTCATCTACCAGAGCAATAGAATAATATTTAGCCGCTTTCAGAAGTTGAATGAGTGCACGCACTGGGTCTGACAACTTCAATGAACGTTTTCCAACAGCTTGCAACGCGAGAACGCGACCATTCCGATCAATTGCGCCAAAGACAAGCCCGGGAAGGCCATTCGGGTCCGCGACGGATTGGTTTAATATTCCATCGAGACGAGTAGCAAGTCCTGCCATGTAGACTGAAAAGGGAAACCGTAACGGCGAACGTGTTCACTTGTCAAATTTTTCACAAGACATTCAACCACGTGCGCCAGACCTGAATCCGGAGTCAACGGATGATGAATATACGGAGAGCGCGCTGTCACTGTAAGGCCAGCAGCACACTGGCGCACCTGCTCAGATGGGTGTTGGTCTATACCTCCGTGCTGACCAGTTCGGGATCAAGGGGCAAGTTCGGAGCGGCAAACCGAAGATCCGCCGTGCCACTACATAAGCGCGTCCCACATCCAGCGGCGGCGCATCTTCGCTGCAGGTGCCATCGATGGCCACGACTCAATACCGCATTGCAGTGGGAGGCTACACGGACGTGCTGACCGTGCTCGCGTTCCACGCTGATGAGAAAAAACTCTTGCCAGCGTCTTCGCTTGCCAGCGCGAATGCGTCGTGGCTCGTGCCGCATCCGACTGCGCCCAATGTATGGTTTACGACTAGCGAAGTCGACCCTGGATTCGTGCGTGTGCTCGAGTTCAACGGCCTCGAGGGCGGCGTAATTGGCGAGTTCGCGACAGGCGGCATTCATCCCACCCACATCGCAATCACGCCCGATGGGTCTGAACTCTTTGTCGCGAATGTAAGCTCTAATTTTGCACACAGAAATCTCCAGTTGAATTTAATACATCTTCAGTATTCATCGGGGGACGTCTCAGTGCTCCCCGTGCTCCCTCACGCACCATACCTCGCCTCTCAGGCATCAGCAGCAGGTCTGATCGCCTTCCCCTACGCATCTCCCGCGCCAGACGAACCGCAAACGGAGTTCAACCCCGGCCGGCAGGAATCCTCGCATCCGCACCAGGTCCTCCCGCTCCCCGCGCCCTACAACGAAGTGCTCGTGCCCGACCTCGGCTCCGACAAAATCTGGCGCCTCGCAAAGGACAGCGAGGGCCGCTGGGCCATCGCCGAGTTCATCGCCTTCCCGCGCGGCAGCGGCCCGCGGCACGCGCTGCTCCTCGACGGCGTGCTGTACACCGTGTGCGAGCTAAGCTGCAAGCTCGTCGCGCACGCGCTGCCGCCTCTCCCGGCACCGGCATCTTTTGAAGGCTCCATTCCCACTTTGCCAGAGCCTGCCGGCGGCGTGCGGAAGAAGACGGTGCTCCTCCCCAGCGAGCTCGCCTACACATCGTCGCTGCCGCCGACCCCCGCGCCCGAAGACGCGTCGACGGACCTCGTGCAGCCCGTCGAGCCGCAGGACGTCTCCGAGCCTCCGCCGCCCAAGCTTGCGGCCGAGATCCTCGCGCCACCTGCGCTCCCCGAGGACAATGGTGCCCGCTTCATCTACGTCTCTAACCGCAATGAGACTTCCAGTGACGGCGACAGGTGCATCTATTCTCTTTCTCTTCCTTGTGACCTTCTGGCTGAGAAGTATAACGCACGTTAGCATCGCGGTCTACACCCCTCTCCCGGACTTCAAGCTCATCCGCCGCATCCCCACGGGCGTGCAGCATCTGCGCGGGCTGAATTTTTCGCCCGACGACGGGCGCTACCTAGCGCTCGCCGGCCAGAACGGCGGCGGCGTTAAGATTTTCGAACGCAGGCCCGGCGGCAACCTCGTCGAAGTGCCTAACGCGAGCATCGCGGACGGCGAGGGCGGCGTCGTGAAGACTACGAGTGTGACCTGGTTGTAGAAGTTCTGTTTGATAGTTGACTGAATGTATTTTAAAGAAAGGACAGAGCATGCATACTTCCTTACTATTGGGGTGGCTGCGTTACTCGCCAATGACCATCGTGCAGCCCTCCTTCCCAACCCACACTTCATGCATGCGATTAGCTTCTACATCGACCCGCGCGCCCTTGCCAAACGTCTGTTTCTTCGGCTCCGCGTCCTCGGGGAACTTAATTGTGAGCTCTCCGCGCAGAATGAGGTGCGTCGTGAGCCCGGCGTGACGGTGCGGGGAGTAATACGCATTGCTACTCGTAATCAGCGGTGCAGTTTTACGAGGTTGGAGGCTCGGGCACATACGGACGGTCTGTCCACGTGAACACGTGATCAAAGCCCCAAGACTTGACTTCGTTTTCGGCGTTCAGTTCAGAGCTCATGGTGGTTTGAGATGACTGGAAGAGTGAATTGGAGATCTGCTTTTACAGTCTGAAGAGTATGACGTCATGGGCGATCGGCTGTTGTAATCGATAAACCCGTGCGACCCGAGACATAGGATTTAGGGATGAGGAACTACAGTAGGATCCTAAGCGAGACGAATATAGTAGCTTCAATTCGCCTCGAACGCTCCGGTCAGCCCAGGTGTTGGAATTTCGCTGTGGAAGTCTTCACGGTCGAAATCCTCAAGCACTGTCGTGTGTGATAAACTCATAAAGTATGCGCAAGATATATCAAAGCCCACGACAGCCACGAAAGTGTATCAAAATGTTCCCATGCACTCTAAATGTAGCCCAGCAACAACCTTCAAGCCAGAGTGAAGACGATCTTGTACTCGACTCCGAGCGACGGGTGGGAGGATTGAAGAACAACGGTTCCCGTACCACGGCACGTCGAGGAAGAGGGAACGCAAAGCGGGGAATCAGTTGATGAACTGTAAGAGAGCGGGCGGAGAGCATGCGTCGTGTCACCATCGGCAGGTCGGAGCGACGCGTAGCGTCCGGCGCAGCTTGCTCCAGCATCAACTGCTCCTCCAGAGTAAACATGACGGGCGCGATGCCCGCCGGGTGGTAGATATTCAGGTCCAGTGTCTTCAGATTTGGGCAATGGGCTAGCGAGCTGTGCGATGTCCTACAGTGACGGGTGTAGAATGTGCACAGTCCGGGGCGTGGCTGAGCTGCAGTGAACGAATCGTGACCGCTCCCTACGCATAGTGTCTGTACGACCCGGGATAGCTCTGTCCTTCTCAGCAGGAGACCCAGCAGCAGACGGAGCGACGGTGCGGTCTGATAGGTTATCACGTCAACGATCGGGTCGACGTCGCCCCCGAAAAAGCCCAGTTCGATATGGGAAAAGAGAAAACGTTGGGCCAGGCATGCTCAAAGCCGGCAGATGCGCGCCAATGCAGTAGGGCGCGGTTTCGATGTGTCCAGCGCAGCGGTGGCACGCCGAGCAGATGAGCAGGTCTCTGAACGACATGCGAAAATATCTCGAAGATGATCTCTGCCGGAAGGCTAGATGCCGACATCGAAGGGCAGGGCGGAGCAGGAGAAAGATGTCAAGAAATCAGGCTGCTTGTACATAGTAGAACTGTAGCAAGTTATGGGAGCGCGCTGAGCGTGTTCAACCGTCGTCAAGCATCGATTAGGCAGCATAGTCACGGGCTAGCTCAGCCTTTCAGCTAAACGGGATGCACATGGGTGGCGAATGACTGCATGTACGGCGAAGCGTAGTGAGTGCCTGTGGGCGGTGATGGAAGAAACATGGCACAGGTTGAAACCCCGATGTTGTTCTTCGTGTAGCAGATGGTAAAATAAGTTATCAGAGCGAAAACACTACATATACGCATTAAATATCACTATTATTATGAAGACTGTCTATACACACAGATAATATGTCAATTCTCATCATTATATCCGGCTGTACCAGCAGCTAATGGTATCGTAGGGGAAGACAAAGGAATGAAACGAGCGTAAGGTATGACAATGCAGTGAATCAACATCCTATTCATCGTACAGCTCGAGCGAGATGCTCGCGCGTAGAATCTCGGCATTCGTGAGCGTGGCCTTCCCAATGAAGCGAATGAGGTTGGCATTTGGTGTGCGCCTCTTCGAGAACTCCAGGAGTCCTTCTGCGGGGACGACCCGGCCCGTCGGCGCCATCAAGGAAAGCGTCCTGACGCTACCAATTGCCGTAGAGCCGTCGCCTTCCGGACACTCGATATCCTGGCCAAGACGACCAACCATGATACCGAGCGACGTTTGCCGGGAGCAGTGCCAGTGTTGCGCAAGGATTTTCATCAGTCCATCGTGCTCCGGGATCCACACGCTCGTGATCACCGCTAATGGATGGCGGAGAATCCTCTCGAGTGCTCCAGCCACATCTTTTGCCTGCATAACAGCGTTGCGCTGCCGTCCTCCGGCCGACGCGATGAGGTGATACATACCCTCGGCCGTCGCGAGGAGGCACAGATCGATCTCCCCCGCAGTTGCGAGCGACGCAAGGACGGCGTTGCAGACAGGGAGGGACTCCGGATACTCGATCGTCACCCGCGTCACCATGCTGGTGCCCTGCTCAATCCAGCGAACGGTAAGCGGATCCTGGGCAAAATCCTCTTCGCCGTCCCACTGGAGATGCAGAATTTCCAGCGGCTTGTCGATGTACGGCAGCCGCAAGACCGAATGCGTAAGGTCATTGTCGTCAGCCGGTTCGATGGCAAAAAGGACCAGCGAACGGATGGCGGGGAAATGCTCATGCAGGCGCCTGTTCTCCCATTCTGCGTCCGCGGAAGAGGGCAGGTGTACTTGGCTGAATGGGGCCAGTGCTATGAGACAGGTCTCTACGCACTCGACATGCGCGAACGCCGCCACCGGCTCTTCCAATTTGAATGCGTTAATGGCGAGGAACTTGAGATTCGGAAGCGGGGCACCGCCAAGGGCGTCGAATGGGACGCTATGGATCGGGTCGTGCAGGTCGTTGGTGACCAGTGCCAATTTCTCCAGCAAGGGCGCCGGCTGGCTGAGCGCGAGCCACATCGCCTGCATCGCCGGGCCGTCGACAACGTCCCACTCGGGAGACGCGACGAACTCCAGGCGCAGGCTGCGCATTAACGGAAGGATGTGAGTGAGCACATGGGTCAACTGCCCCAGGTCGGCCTGCTTGATGCCGTCGATGCACAGATCCCGCCCAAGCGGATGAGCGCGCTCAAAGTAAGGCGTCACCGTGTGCAGCGTCGACATGGTAACATGCGGGAGCTCTTGCCAGAACCTGCGCTCTGCGAGACACAAGGCGCGGAGATGCCGGCAAACGCGCGAGACCTGCACAATGTCGCCGAAATCGAGGTTGGAGAGTATCCTGAGCTGCATCTCGATCGGAAGACCAAGAATATGACGAGGGCTGCGAGGCAGACTTTAGCCAATCAAACGGGAGTGGGAGTGGGGTGCACGCACGAGTTCATAGCTGTTGAGGGCGCGAGGTTGAGAGTAACAGAGTTCGAAGAGGCTGAGCAATCGGCGAGGCGGCTGAGGCTGAGATATGGCGCGGGGGGACGAGTGGAAGTCTCAGAGTGAAGCAGAGGCCTTTTAAGAGACGACGGTGGTGACGCCGTGGTCCACTGGTGTCCACGCTCGCTAGGACCGCCGGCGCTTGGACGACCCGGCATGGCTGCGAGCATAGCAACACCGGACCATGCATGAAAATTGCGTGGCCGACGTGAAGCGTAGAAAAATTGGACCACGAGTGCCTGTAATAGCATTGGCCGCGCGCGGCCGGTCGTCTTGAGGTGCCTCTGTGCGTTTTCGTACGTAGTAGTTTTGAACAGCGCCATAGCTGCTTGAAGCGACGCGGAGGAAGTCTCGTTAGAGCATCGCAGAGGATTATTTTCGGCAGATGTGTCGATATGAAGGTGAGACATAACGCGGGCGGCGTCAGAACCGGCTGCAGGAGCAGCATAAGACCAGTTTCCGGGGCAAAGCGGCGGGCGTGGGAACCGACAATTTGTCTCCGAAACGCAGTGTAGAAAGTGGAATACCACGGATATAGCCCGGAACGGCCTGGATTAGAGTCATATTTTAGACAAAAGTGACTTTGTCGCCTCGAAGACGCTGCAGAATGCCCCGAAGCCAGGAAAGGAATGCGGCCGCGACCCGCTATACCCGCCGGGTATCGCAGTCAATATGCCGCCCCAAAATCATTAGATGTGGATAGCATGCGCGCGCCCAAGCGTTACTGAATCCATGGACACGTACTGGAAACTTTTCGTGAGCAATAGGTTGGAGCACAAACAGAACCCGCAGAGTAGCTAATGCACCGCAGACAAGTCTATCGCGCTAAGGCAAGATGAAGAGTGCGGAGCAGTTTGTACAGGATCGCATGCGACTGTGCTGGCCGTAGCAAAGAAAGCGCAAACACGGCGCCGGCCAATGCCACCGGGCACGTCCCGGAGTTTGTCCCGGGCCATTGAGCCGAAATTCTCTGCATATCTTTCTCCGGAATCGTATACAATCTACTAAATTTGTGTCATGTAATATATAAAACACGAACCGACGGCGGCAGCGCCGAGACTTTCACAACAGCTGCAACGCGACTCTCGGATATCGTCGTCACATTTGGCGTAAGACTCAGAGTTAAGCTTGTATCATTGCATGGAAACATTCGCGTCTACGATGAGGAGTTCAGGTCTTGCTGGAGCTTTCCCTTCTCTTCGCGAGCACCGCCTGAACAAGGGCATCAAAAATTCCAATATTTTCGGGAACTGATGAAGACGCGCACCCTTTGTCTGCTTGGCGGTGTCTCCAGCGACGGCGCCAATAACGTTATCAATCTTGCCCGTCACGCGGTCGATGGTGCCCTCGACGTAGCCCTGTGTCTCAGCCGCCTTGGTCTCTGTCTCGCCCTCAGCGTGCGTGCGCTGCCCCGACTGTTGCCAGTTCTTCGAGCCGAGCACATTGCCAACCTGCGAACACGAACGCAAGGTAAGCGCCGACGAACAGCTAAGGCAAGGTGGAGAGCGGAGTAACGAACCATCTCGGTGACGGTGCCCTCGACGGACTTGGCCTGGCCAGTGACTTTGGATGGTTCGTTGGGCATGGTGGTTCGTGAGAGAGTTTGGAAGACAACGATACCGCGCAGGGCTGGATACTTATACCCCTGCTCGACAATGACGCACTGGTTGCGACGACGCGTGGGACGTCATAATTGCTGGCAGTTTATGGCGGAAGGCGACTAGCAAGAGGCGGAAGGTAGCTGGCGATCGCGCACGCCATCTCACGCTGCCAACCCTGACCCCTCAGTCAAGCTGAGAAGTGCTCAAACTCTCGTGTTCGAAGCATCCTCACTCAACTGTTAAACAGCAAAGAGTGATGAAAGAGAGGGTAGTGAGCAAAGGAGTCCCTTCACAGCCTTGTGAGCGAGTCCGCAACAACCCTGGATCAAAATCCATCCAAGTCTAAGGTACCCGACCGAACTGCATGGAGACGTACACATCATAATCCTCCGCCTTCGAGGGGTCCCCGAAAGGCCGCAGAGCGCGCAGCAGCACCTTGTACTGCCTGAGCGGGAGATGCGTCGAGGAACACACGCATCTAAATCAAATGGCAGAAGTTCAGCTTCAGCGTGGCCATCTCTGCGACACGCACACTATCTCTGGGCATGGCATTGCGAGAGACGTAATCGTGGACGGCCAGCGGAGCAATGATGGGGTATTCTGACGAGGCCGACTTGGAGAGCCGCTGTAATGCCAACGACGAGGGCGGAAGCCAGCTGGACCACGTGCGCTTCGCTTTACTCGATATCGTGTCCACAGCGTGCGGCACATTGGACTGAATGTCAGTCTCTGCATCAGCCGGACTCGACAAGGACACGGGCGCGCGGCGCAGTGAACCTGCCAGTGTGAGCGCGTCATGTAACGACCCAGCAAAGATCCGCATTCCATAGAACTCACGCAAACTCGTAGATAGGACGGACAAAGCCTGTCAGAGAGTAATTCTGCGGAAGACATAATGAGCCGCGTCCCAACGCGAATACACGGCCCGAACGAACCTGGGGAGCAGTCTGGCAGCTAAACGCGTCGTCAGGACATGCCGCTGGCAGCGGGCAGTGCTTGGTCGTCCGATTAGTCGTACTGATTGTCTGCGCCTGCCCGAACGGAGCGGCTAAGCCGAGGCACGACACCTCCACGACCTCGCCGGACGCGCGCGCCGCAGTTGTCCAGCCCGAGGCGAGGGGCAGAGTATTGACGTCGCCGCCAGCCAGTGCAGCGATTTTCGCGTCGACGGTGGCGGTCTGGCCTGCGGCGATTGTGACGGACTCGTGATTGAACAAAACGTCAGCGGGAGCTGCGACCAGGGGGGCGGGGCGCATATTGAAATCGGGGATGTCCTGGGAAGTCGGGTCAAACAAAAGATTATCTCAATGCGTAGTGACTTACAACAGGTTTGGTCACAGTGGTACCGACCGCGCTGTGGGCAAGCGTATAGGTCTGGCTCCCTGTGCCGCTGTTGGTAATGGTAATGGTATGTCTGGTGGAATAGCAAGAACACAAAGGCCATCCGCGAGGATAGCGGTGAAGAACAACACCTACGCTCCCTTCCAATGCATAGTATCATTCAAGAGCAAGATGGCAGGTAAGACGGTCGTCTTCGTCTGCATCGCCGCCATAACGTTGATGAGTCCCGTGCCTTGCCACGCGAGCTTCTGCGGGAGCGCATCCTGCGCGCGGGTCGCCTGAAAAACTTGCATTAGAAGAGGCAGAATGGGTGATTATCCTACGTACAGTCAACTAACGGCAATGCCGTTGAAGAGCTTGCTGCGGTACTGTTGGCGCGTCTGGAATCTTCCGGACGAGCTCCTGTCGAGCTCGTCGAGGAATTCGGAATGAGGCTGCAGGGCAAAGCGTCAAAAAAGGCATCGGCTTCAGCGTGTCGTGCAATTGCGGCGTACATCTAGGAAGCGCTCGCTCGGTGCTGCCAGGGCGAGCTCGACAATGTAACCCCCGGGCATCATGCGCTGCCTACTGGCAGGGCAAATTTTGCAGCTCTGTCAAACCAGCGAGTTTGAGCGAAACGCACGCGGCAACGACGGTCAGGAAAAGTGCAGAGGCAATGATAGACCACGTCGTGTGAGTGAAAGACGGTAGGCCAGAGAACCCTCGGAAGTTCAAGTTGGTTGAAGATGGGCAGTCTTCGCGCTCGGCTTTATGGTTGCTGATCCATCAGTGCACGGAGCAGCACGGTCGCTCTACTTAGGCCAAGCGTGCTGACTATCCTGGGGTCGAGATCGTCTGATCTCTTGGAATCGGTAATTTTGCACATGGCAAGGAGGAAGAGATGGTTTCGGCGCCGACCGGCGGCGGTTAGCGTGTCAACTCCGACTCGGGATCATTTCAACTGTGGACAGCTCGTCGTTCTCCGACGCGCTAGTACTGCCTGTAAAACTGCTGCGTACAGTTGCCTCGAGGACACTCTGGCGCGGTCTGTGCCAGTCGTCCGAACACCGAGCAGATGTGCTTTGGCTAGGCGCGGTGATTAGATCCGCAAGGTCCGAGAAGTCTGCTGTCTCCCCATTCCTTCCCCGATTCTCTCGACCTTAGGGCTTTAGAAATGCACTTCCATTGACCAGACCTGTCTGTATCATGGAAATAATCAAGTTCCCCGACCAACGCACTATACTCGTGCCCCCTGATACTGTATCGCAGGTGGTACTTGATCACCTTACCCGTAGCATATCTCAAAGCAGAAGACTCATTCCTGACCGTTGGTAGATGTAATGCAATGATATCTACCGCCATGCTTGGATCCAGCGTACGCTCCTTCCTCACCGCTGGTAGATGTGCGTTGTTGTCAGATTACATCAGCAACGAGCCCACGGACTCACGACGAATAATGATAGATTGCAGTGAGCTAGACGTAGTCGTGAAGCCGCTGAGCTATCGGCGGAGGGGCAGAAGGGCCAATGTCAGCCGAAGTTGCAATCGACTCAGAACAGTTGTCCTGAAGTAAAGACGCCAAGATCCGTTCCGAGAAGGAGTGCTCCCTTACAGTAAGCGCCCGAGCCGTTGGGGCAAGTACAAATAGCTTGTCGAGTTCCATCATAATGACACCACTTTGCATTCTAGCAACATGCGGAGAGATCGGCAATCGACGTAACACCCATGCTCAGGAAGGTCTGCGTAGGTATAGGCGACCTTCGGGAGCCGACATAATAGCCCATGATATGGTTGCACAGCGCCACGTCCTTGTACTAGAAGCGTGAGGTCTGGCACCGCCGGAAGCCGGCCTTTCGAAGTGCCGATAGAATATAATCTCAATAAAATATTTTAAACCTAAGGACATAGCTGTAGGGAGGAGAGATGGACCTGGGAGCTCAAAATCCGTGCTCTCGTGATGAGAATGAGATCAGATAGGCTCAAACGGGCAACCGGCGCAATCTCCGACGCGTCGGGCGCTCAAACTGCCATGTCAAGTCATCCGCTACCAAAACGCCTGCGAGTGATAGCGCGCGCGGCGCAGTCTTATATCGAGCCACGATGAACGCGACTCTGGCACTATACACCATGCGCGCCCCGTCGCCCAACGACCCGCCCGAGCAGCATCCCGTCATTGGCCTCATCGGCATGGGCGAAATGGGCCGTATGTACGCTCTGCGTCTGAGCGCTGCTGGCTGGCGACGGTAAGAGTATCTTTGGGCGCGTTAAGGCAAATATCTGACGTGATGATAACCAGGATACATGTGTGCGACCTGCCGCAGAACGCGGAGAAACTCAGACGCGACATGCAAGGTCAGTCGTTCGGTGAAGCAGCTTGCATGGAGTCCCTATCGACGGATTTTTGGGTTGCGCAGAGGCATTGAAAATATGTGCTGAAAAAATCGCATTTTCACTGCCTTGTGCGCCCCAAAAATGGCCGGAAAGGGTCATCTGGCAGGCCGTGTCACTTACCCTGCTGGCATAATCGATCTGAAGCTTCACAACAGACGTTCCTGGAGTGACAGTGCACGTCGACGGGCACGGCGTCGCCCGGATAGCGGATGTGCTGCTGTACAACGTCGAGGCGGAGCACATCGGCCGCGTCGTCGGGCAGTTCGGGCCCAGCACGCGCGTCGGCGCCATCGTCGGCGGCCAGACAAGCGTCAAGGCGCCTGAACGCGATGCGTTCGAGAAGTACCTTCCGGACGACACCCATATCGTCAGCGTCCACTCGCTGCATGGGCCGACCGTCAGTCCGGAGGGCCAGCCACTTGTACGTTCGGTGTTGTCCTCGCCTCGCGACTTCCCAGTAATATCCCGCAGGTCATCATCCAGCATAGAGCTCCAGATTGGGCAACAAACGTCGTTGAAGCCATTGTTGCGCCATTACGCTCACGCCATATTCGACTGACGTACGATGAACACGACCTGGTCACTGCGAATACACAGGTAAACGTCCCCCACCCATTGTTCATTCCCGAGTTTGACGCATCTGGTAGGCTGTGACGCACGCCGCGTTCTTGAGCATGGGTACGGCATGGTCATCTCAGGGAGCGTATCCCTGGGAAGGCGGCGCCGGTCTGTTTGTCGGCGGGATAGAGACCGTCAAGGTCAACATAGCGATCCGCATCTACAGCAACAAGTGGCACGTCTACGCCGGCCTCGCCATCCTCAACCCCGTCGCGCGTTCCCAAATTGCGCAATTCGCGCGCAGCACGACGGAGCTGTTCCAAGTGCGCCGTCGCCCTTCACGCGTGACGGACACCGACATTGATGATCCTCCTACAGTTGATGATTTCCGGTGCAGAAGATGCACTGAGACAGCGCGTACACCGGGCGCGCAACGCGGTATTCGGATCGGGATCTGCGACGCCGGACGTAGCAGCCGTGCCGCTCCTCCAGGAAGAGGTGCTCGACCAGTTCCAACTGGGCCCCGCCAACACGAATGGACGACGAACTAGCATCAAGATGGTGCGTCCTAGCTTCTGATGTCCTCGATCTCGTCCTCATCGCCCACAGGCGCCGGAGAATTCACATTTATCCCTGCTTGCGATGGTGGACTGTTGGGCGGCGCTCAACATCAACCCATTCGCCCACCTCGCCGTAGCCGCGACGCCGATATTCCGGCTGTGGATTGGCATCGCGCAGACCCTTTTCCTCAACGAGCCGCGCCTGGAACGCGCCATTGTCGCTGCGGTGCGGGACGTCACGTACAGGTAAGCTTTCCCGCAGTCTTCATCATCTCATCACCAGTTTCCCCCATTTAACTCGCCGCGCTAACTCCTTGCGCATCGCGATCGGATATTGGGATTGACTCTGGATTGCAGAGCTAACGACCTGGAGTTCGTCGTCGCCGCGCGCGGCTGGGCGCAGTGCGTCGCGCACGGCTCATTCGAGCTGTACGAGCGCAGGTTCGCCGAGACCGCCAGATTTTTCGAGCCGCGCTTCGAAGAGGCCACTCGCGTTGGCGGGAGCATGATTCGCGCAGTCATGGAGAAGTAATTCCAAATAATACTAGTAGGAGAGCAGATGCAAATGCATCATTGGCCATTCTCCTCACATATTGCATTGAAGGCGGAATCGTGGTCTTTCTGCCCTCTTAAACCCAGGGTTCCCGACCTTAGTGCCGTACTGAAATCGCTTGGATAGGCCAGTCCAGAGCCAACCCAATGCGGAGATGGCCAATCTGCCACGCTCAAAGCAAGTCTACCAGATCTCAATGCTCGTCTGCCTCTCTGCTGAAAGTTGCAAAAGGGACCTTCTATGCTCGAGCTCGGGAGCTGCCAGCGTATCAGTACTAGCCACAATAGACTCATCATACTATAGCACGGTTGTGCCGTGCCATTTGTTCGGCGCTGGGCCAGGGTCCTCTATCCTTCCCCCCCACGTTCCACAGCATGCGCACATTCGTCCTCCTCATCTTCCTGACTTTTGCTCTGGTCGCCGCGTCTGTCGCTCCGGACAACACGCTTTCGCTCCTTGCGCGCGAGCTTCCGAGCCTGATCCCCGCCGACGGCGTCGACGCCGAAACGACGCAATGTCTCGCCACCTGCGCACAACAGGTCGCCGCCGCGCACCAGACGGAGTTCCAGAACTGCGCCGCGCAGACGACCATGTATGTCTCTAGAGTGTCAGCACTTCCGCGGAGTTCTGCTCATCGCCACGGTGTATGTCTCACAGCGAGGCGCAGCAAGCTTGCGTGTGTGCTTCCGATTTCTTCGACGAGAACAAGAAGTGTATTCCCCAGTGCTTCAAGGACGAGCACGCGAACGAGGCTGCGGAGGATATGGAGGCCGCATGCTGTATGTCCCCAAGCGTCTCACCCCTGCGTCTTTCGGTCATTGATAACCTTTCATACTGTAGCTCAGCTTAGCACCCAGAATGGGGGCGTCACCCCAACGGCAGGCTCAGAAAATAACAGCACAAACGGAAAACCCGACAAAGGCTCGAACAGCAACGCCTCCAATGGGGCCGCAGGTATGCTTCGGGCTCAAGGAGGTCTCTTCGTGATGATATCCGGCGCCCTGCTTATTGTATACTGAAACTGTCCCTGGGCTTGGAGCACTTGCTATATACTTCAACATTCGTTATGAACTCAGTCACGGATCATGCACGAGGAAACGGCGCAACTCCGTAACAATGGAACGCTAACTTTTTAATTGGCACAGCCCGTCTAGGGGACCATAAGGCAGCAATGTTCGTGCGAGAGGACGAGAGGCAGGAAAATTAAAACTCCGCCTTTTGTCACTTGATCTACTCGAACAACCATGGCTATCACCTTCGCGAGTGCCGGTCACAACAGTCCTTCGTCAAGGGCTGAGCGCGTTTGTCGGCCGACAGAACGCAATCGCATCTCGTCCTCGGACGCAATCAGTTGACATTGTCTCGCCACACGGTCTGTCAATCGGTTGAATCCTATTGGTGAACTTCATTCTACACTCCGACTAATGCACGTCACCTCAGAGCAGTGGAACGAGGTGTTGGTCGGAGTTTGGACAGCTGGACGCGCGTTGCACTCGAACTTGAACCCATCGAAAGCCCGAACGCTCGCGTAACCTGGTCAACAACACGTAGGCATATATTATGGCCCGAGTTTGCTCGATAACTCACGCTGTTCCTTCTTACCGAAGCAGAACTTCCGAACACCGTGCTTGATCCACTTTGGTTCCTCGATTGCCAATGGCGTACTCGTCAACTAGATCCATGGCTGACAGGCTGGGACGCGGCTTAGCCGACCTGCAGAAACCGACAGTCTGCCCTTATTGCCTCCAAATTTTTGCGGGCAGACACGATGACAAACTGACGAAGCACATGCCCCGTCTCCGAGTCGACTGCCACGCTCTGTTCGACGCATGCATCGCGACGCTTACATGTACCCGCACTTCAGACGAACTGGATCGTCTGGCCCTCGTGCTATATTCGAACCGCAGGCGTTGCAATACTCACCGAGCGTGCTGCCGACCGTTCAAGGCCGACGAGTACTTGAATTCCCTTCTCTTGTCCGCGGCCGAAATCTTCGCAATGGCCGTGCGGCTTGGTGATGGTGCTTTTGAGGACCGTGCGGAGAGGGCAAACAAGTCTTTTTCCGACAAGCATGGCCGGTGGCCCGCGCGCATCGAACAGCTCTTCCCCAACGGCGTGCAGGCTACTGTCGAAGCGCTACTGGGTTACTGCGAGCTGTACATCAGCAAAGGCCCTCTCAGCATGCTCACTGTCCTAATTCTCGTTGTTCGACCAGCGATCATGCCTGTTTTAGCGGTGGACCCCTTCCGCGCTCGCCTGGTAGACGTTGTCCTCAAGATGATGGACCCCATCGCGTCTGGTATCAGCACGCGCGCGCCTTGGATATCCAGGCAAGAAGGTTCGCACGGCTACGCCTGCCATGTCACCCATGTGCTTGAAGTACTGAGGGATGGTCCTGGGGCGCGTCCCAATGCTTGTTCCCGGTTCTTTGTTGGGCACGAGTCCACGCTCCTCCGCCTCCTTGGCCCCATAACCGCGACCATGGGGAAGGAGGACCCACTGCTCAGCCAGCTCGCCTTCTGCTGCGATGAACTGGCTGACCACTGCAACGAGCCCGTGCCGGTACACATCCTCCAATGGTTCGAGGCGAAAGGCCACTGTCGCTGCAAGGAGGTCACCGTGACGACCGTGCACACGCGGGTCATGATGTACCGGGACACGCGCGTCTGCGCGGGGCCCTCGTGCACGCTCTCCATGTTTCATCAGGAAAACGGCAAACCGTTCCCCGCGTGCGCGCGCTGCAGGGTGCCGCGTTACTGCTCGCGCGCATGCCAGCTCGCCGACTGGAAGGGCGAGCCGCCGCACAAGGACCTTTGCGCCCTGTTTTGCAAGCTGAACGCGCATACCTGTGCGCCGGGGACATTGCCGGAATTCAAGAAGGTCTATCAGCGCGCAGAGCAAGACTTCTCCGCCCAGGAAAGGGAGGCGCTCTCCGCGTTCGTCGCTGGCGATTGCAAACACGGTCATTCCCCTGCAGACGCATAGGATCATGTCTCTCGAAAATTCGCCATCTTCGCGGCCGACTTGCGGCTTTGCTTGTGGCGGCGCAGTCTGAGTTACCACGCGCGCTCGCGCACAGTTTCAAATGATTATCTCACCCTGCTCGTCGCCCAGAATGTATCTTCTTGTTACCTTGTATCACAAAAACTGATGTCGTCGACCACTAAAAATCAAAGTATCACTTATCTTACTATCGCACGGTCCAAAAAACGTCGAGCACGACCAACATGATTCCCTTCACATTCTTACGGTCCAACCGCCCATCACTATACAGTTGCTACGACCCAAAGTCTGTGGCTGGAAAGGTTTCGATTCAGGAAGCAGGAATAATCGTCGATTTGACATCGTCCCACGACCCTCTGGTGGCAATATGAGCGAGGCAAAGCAAGACCGGAAGCGGCGCGCCTCGGAATCTCGCAGCAACAAATTCCGCAATGGTCACGAGATCCAGCGTAACAGGCGATGTTTTGCTGCCAGGTGCTGACAACTTGACCGTGCGCAGCTCCGGAAAGATGGTCGAGAGACGGCCCGCGAGCTTGGGCTCGGGAGACGAGATAACCCAGGAGGAAGATTCGTCCAGCCTGAGATGAATGCTAACGAGGTGCAGCATGCAGGTGGACGTAAAGTAAGTCATGACGAGCTCCCAGCCGAGCGAGAGAGGGATCGAAAAGTCGACTATAAAGTGTGAGATGCGTGACAACTCGAGAAGAACGTCGTCTTCGGGATCAAGATCGATAGGGGAAGGTGTGCGGGCCCACACCGTGCGGCAGCGCGCAGTGTGCACGTCGTCGAGTGCCGCACGGAAGTGGGAGTCCAAGATGTACACGAACGTGAGCCTGACCAGCGGATCCCGGCCAGAGGAAGAAACGAGGTGCGAAAAAAGCGCGGCGGCACTGGCGGCCGTTGGCCCACGGACACCGACATGTCGGACCTGGCTGATGGGGAGGCGGAGTTCATGCCAACTCGTGGCGGCGCCCTCGGACTCGAACAGCAGCCAGTCGATCCCGCGCCAGTTTTCGGGTTCCCAGAATGCCCCGTCTTTGAGAGTGAAGGGCCCCCCAAGCTCCAATGCGCGCAGATTCGGGCAGCGGGTGAAGGGACTTGGTATGGCCGGGGTAAACCCTGGCCACAAGAAGCCGGTGTTGAGTGTTTCAAGATGTTCGAAGACGGGCGGGAGAGGATTGGGGAGGCCGATATCGTAAAGAGTGAGCCGTCGCAGCGCCGGGGCGTGTCCCTCGAAGAGCGTGTGCGGCAGAAAGACGAGATCAGGTACCGCCATGGCACCCCCGGGCCAGACAAAACGCATCGACAATTTCAGTCCTGCGAGAATGGGCGCGGGGGACGCGAGGACTTCCACGATGTGGGCAGCATGCAGCGGACTTGACTCTATATCCAACGACTCGGTGTGGAAGAGATGATCGCGCACATCGTCAAGGACGTCGGTCGGATCCTTCAGCGAGATGCATAGTCTGATCGGCCGCGCGGCGGAGCGCGTCATTCGGGTTTTAAACAGCGAGACGCTCTTGAGCAGAGGGTCTTCAGCTGAAGCGTCCACAGTGATATCGCGCCAGTACGTCCGATGTGCGAGAGCGAGCTGCCGCGAGCGTCTATCGATAAGCATCGCGCACAGCAGTCCAGATAAATCGAGGTAGTCAAAAACGCTAGACCACAGCTCGTCTGGAACACAGTCGTACATAGCGCCGAGGGAGTAAGCGGGGCCGGTCGCGACGTTGACTCTCAAGGTCAGATCCAGAGTCAAGCCTGACAAATCCACCGGCGGTTCTGTCGCAAACAGCCTTGGAAATTTCATCAAGGCGCTTATCGCAACGGCCTGAAGAAAGTAAGTAAGTATTGCCGTTGATGAGATCTACAACGGGGTAAGTTTCGAACACTTCGATTCGCCGAAGGGGCTGGTGGTACTTACCTTTGCACGCCACATTCCGCATTGCCAATTCGCACAGTCCTGGTCCGCGCCGCATCCGTTGGGTCGGCGGGCAGACTGCTCTGCGAGTGGGCGAGAGTGAGGGAAAGCCGCATCATTGGGCGAAACGGACGACCTGGAATGATATCGATGTCACGGGCGGTCCGCAGTCCGCGCCCTGGGCGAGCGTCCCAACCGCCTCTGTCCGGTTCTCTCTCCACCCTCTCGGCGTTCACTGCGAGGATTTCGCCGCGACCTCCTGCCACCGTCCGAGCATCACCGAGTGCAAGACGGCGGGAGACGAGGGATGGCGTGCTGGTACAGCAGTGTCGGCGGGATGCGGGATGTGGGGCGGCGGCGAAGAGACGGACTGAGGCTGTCGCACGAAGAGACATTCCTGTTTGCCTTTTGCGCTAGACGAGTTCGTCTTCATCGACGAAGGGGTGATGAGTGTGGAGAGTGGGAGCTGGAAGGTGCAGAGGAGTACCGTTACGCCATCAATCTGTCGTCCGCGCCGCACATGAGTACCAGT
The DNA here is from genome assembly GCA_037042915.1 of Auricularia sp. M13. Classification (NCBI taxonomy): domain Eukaryota; kingdom Fungi; phylum Basidiomycota; class Agaricomycetes; order Auriculariales; family Auriculariaceae; genus Auricularia; species Auricularia sp. M13. The sequence continues at coordinate 2,937,271 of CM073203.1, read as the reverse complement.
TAGATCAGCACAAGAAAAGAGAAAATAAATGGAAAGAAATTCGAAGGCGCACCACAGGCATGTTTAAAATTCCACCCCCCACGCATTTATCGCGCAAAACTGGCGCGAGCGCTTGGTGCGGCGCGAGATGCGGAAACTCGGCCTTCAGGACGAGACTGCGCGGAGGCCTGAGACAACCAGTGCGGAGTGAGGCGCCTCCGATGCTTGCCAGTGCCGCGAGTGCCGCCGTACTGGACTCGGACGATGGAACTCTGAAAGCAAGATATCGATATCGGATCGGGAAGGCGTGCCTGCCAGCGCCCAGCGTTGTTGTCCTCCATTTGTCTTCCCGACACATTAAGGACAGGCAGCGTGAGATTGTCAAATAAGCGAGCTTCCAATGGTGGCGAGCTCGCCGCCTTTGGCCAAGTCACGGGGTGCACATGGGCAGACAGTAATAGTCACGAAGGCGTGAATGATTCCAGAGGTCGTTCTCGTTGTATCCACATTGCGAGAGGACCGCCAGTGGGTTGGCCTCGGACGTGCCGCCGAGATCGTTGGCCGTCGCGTTGACAAGACGAAAATAGTGGACGAGTATGAACAGAGATATGTATGAATGTGGTGGCGACTTTCCTATCACGTTGACAAGTATGGGACACGGGCGCTCAGCCAGATTGGCAGATGTCACGACGTTTTTCCGGGCTTCGGTAACTGCTGAGGCCGTCCAAGGCTCCAAATGCGTTGGAAATGTCTTTTGGCAGTGTAGAGCAGTTGCGCTCTATAAGTCATGCGCACTGGCCAGACGTCCAGCCGAAAGAGCAATACCACCAGCTTTCGGGCAGCCCTGGCCGCGGTCAGGTGAGGAGGAGGAGGAAAAGAAGCGCGATGGTGACAACTCCGCTCTGAGTCTGAACGTTATCTCCACTCGGTCACGAGATCCTACGGAACGCTATATCAGGATGACGTCTGAGCCACGTCCCCCTCCTGACCCCAACCCACGATGAGCGCGAGCAAGACGTACCGCATCGCGCTCGGCGGCCCGAACAGCACCGTCCACATCGCCTCCTTCGACCCCGCCGCGTCGCGTCTGTCGGCCGACGCCTCCCTCGCGGCCGAGCGCGCAACATGGCTCGTCGCGCACCCCAGCGCCAAAGGCATCTACTTCGCGACGGGCGAGCTCGACGGCGGCGTCGTGCGCGTCCTCCGCCTCGGCGCCGACAAACCCGAGGTCCTCGGCGCAGTGCCCAGCGGCGGGCAGCACCCGACCCACCTGGCGCTCGCACCTGACGGCGCCGAGCTGTTCGTCGCCAACTACAGCGCGGGCGGCGTCGGCGTGCTGCGCGTGCTGCCCGACGCGCCGTACCTGGCGGACCGGCTGCTGCAGAAGGTTGAATTCCTTTATACGCCGCCCGCACCGCACGAGCCGGGCAAGATCGTGCCCGACCGCCAGGAGTGCGCGCACCCGCACCAGGTGCTCGTCGTTGGCAACGACGTGCTCGTGCCCGACCTCGGCAGCGATAAAGTGTGGCGGCTCGCCAAGAGCGCCAGCGACGGCGTGTGGGAGGTCGTCGGCGCGCTGGAGTTTCCTAGGGGCAGTGGGCCAAGGCATGCGCTTGTGCATGGTGCGTAATTATCCCATAGAACCCGATTTTTTATACTGATTTATATTCAAATTTTCTCCAGATGGCGTGCTGTACACCGTCCTCGAGCTCTCGAACCAACTCGCCGCACACACCTGGCCATCGCAAGAGCATCTCGGCACTTTATCCACCCTCGGCGACTCAACATCCAATACAGCTCGGGCCCCGCTCCTCCCAACAGAAATCGTCTACGCCGACCCGAACAGCGCCCCACCCGCAGACCCACCGCGCGCACAGCCGAAGGCTCCGCAGGACCCCCAGCTCGCCGCCGAAATTCTGCTCGATAACGACGGGTTCATCTACGTGACGAACCGCAACGAGCCCGATAGCAAGGGCGACAGGTACGCTCTACTCGCCCTCCTTCCCTCATTCGCCTTATCGACCTGCGACGACAGTATCGCCGTGTTCTCCCCACATCCAGACTTCAAGCTCGTCCGGCGCATCCACACCGGTACGCTTTGCTGCCCTTCCCTCGTTTCAATGTCCACTTGCTGATTCCCGGACAAGGCGTGAAGCACCTGCGCGGCATCGCCTTCTCGCCCGACAACCGCTACGTCGCGCTCGCCGGCGTCGAGGGCGGCGGCGTCAAGATCTGGGAGCGCGTTGCCGGCGGCGGGGGCGAGTTGCGGGATACCGGCCTTGCGCTGGATCTCAAGGAGGTCGGGAGCGTGCTTTGGCTCTAACTTAAACTTGGGCAGTGTGTTTCTGTCTCTCTGGTGAGCAAGTGCGCCCCTTAGTGTTGGCGACTGTTATTTATTCTTTTTTTTCTTTCTTTGGCGTAGTACTGTACAATATAAGGATGAATGCATTCATATCAGCACGCGCTCTTGCTTTGGGTCATTCGCGATGCACTGGTGTTATTTGTTGTTGAGCGGGATGGACATGGAAACGCCACATCTCACGCTCAGAGGGTTCAACTGCAGGAACCAATACGTCCCTTGATGCGCTCGTAGAGGGTTGACGTGGACACCTCCTCCGATGCACTGGGCGCCCATTAAAAGGCTGCAAGAGGCATCGCCGGTATCTACAGCTTCCTCCACTGCTCCCCGGGCCATCCATGGCACTACACCCTCAGATGCAAATCTTCGAATCTCTGTGATGGCCCGGCGTTGTACTCTAATCGGGAGGTCAAACACTCCCTGAACAGCGGTGGCACCTGGGTACAGTCGCTTGCAGTTCTGGTTCAGACGCCCGGTACCTTCTAGTACGCCCTACATGCACCATTACGAGGACCTTTGATTTAAATAAACCGCGGTTCATTCTATTGGGGAAGAGCGGCGTTCTCTTTTCTCATATCAAGGTAACTACGACGACGCCCACCAAGGCCAGCGTCGCATAGACTCCAAGCCTCGCCCCGCCAGAAGCGCCGTTATCTCCGTTGCCCGCGTTAGAACCGGTCGTGTCGTCCGCTTTTCCAGTGCCAGAGCCAGTACCAACCCCGAGGTCCGCTAGATAAATAAATCATGAGAGACAGCATACGTAGGTAGGACTGTCTCAGATCAGAGCGTACGTACCACACCGCTGCTTAATAGCCTCCTCCGCATCGTGCCCGGTGCCGTTCTGGAAGCACTTATCGATGCAGGCCGCAGTCGCAGCGTATATCCCCGCCTGGCAGAAACACTTCTGCAGCGCCGTCCTGCAGAACATTACTGTAAGCAGCCAGTACGAACTGCCCATGGTACTCACGGGTCGTCGCTGGCCTGCTGCCCGCATTTCTCAATCGCAGGGTCCTGCTGGCTCGCAAGCTGCTTCTCGCATGTCGCAGCGCACGACGATTCGTCTGAGCCCGGCGCGCCTGGGAGTTGGCGGCGGATGAGAAGCCCTGCCAGCGGGTCGGACGCGTAGGCAGATTCGGAGGAGGTAAGGGTCATGAGGGTGAGAGCGAGCACTGTCGGTATGAGACGCATTTTTGCTGTGGTTGGGATCACACTGGGACGGCTGCCTACAAGCTGCTGATACAGCGTCTTTAAGTGCCCGCTGGCCCTGCACTAGTCGTTCCCTATGCACGCCCATCTAGTAGCACTTGCCACTGGCAGATCGGCGTCTCCATTGCCAATTGCCATTGTGTCAAAGACGGCTTCCAGGTGATGTCCAGTGCGTCTAATCTCACGGGGGCGACCAGCAACATTCGCTCTCTCTCCTTCGCTCAAGCCCCGTGGAGCAACATCAACCGGGCCAACTGACTGGACGAGTCCCGAGCTCAGTCGACCTCGCGCCGTCGCCCGAATCGGTAGCAGATTCCACAGGAAGCGCCCAGGCTAACATTCCATTTCCCGTCAAACCTTAGACTACATATCTGTACACACATCAATCACCGACACCGAAGAAACCAGTAGTACTCGTACATCATGATCTCGTGCCCCCGCATTTCAGACTACAGCGACAGCCACGGCGCCCACCATCATCGCCAGTGCGCTGGACGCACGGACCCTCTCAGAGGCGCCGTTGCCCGATCCCGAGCCGGTGGTCACTCCGAGCTCAGCTATACGGAGACGCACGATCATAAGAAAAAACGCTGAGGACTGGTGGAGAGTAGAACGTTGAGAGCGTACCACATTGCTGCTTGATCGCCGCCTCCGCCTCGTCGCCGCTGCCGTCCGGGAAGCACTTCTGAATGCACCCCGCGCTCGCATCGTACACGCCCGTCTGGCAGAAGCATTTTTGAAGCGCATTTCTGCGGGACGAAGTAGAACGCCGTCAGTTGGGTAGAGACTTTGCGATCGGAGGTACTCTATAGCAACACTGGCAGATCGAGCACTCACATATCGCTATTTGCTTTCTCAGCGCACTTCTGCACTGTGGACTCCTTCTGGCTCACGATCTGCTGCTCGCACGCGCCGACGCACGCATCCGTCGACGTGTCCGCTGAGTCGGACTGGCGCGCATAAAGAAGCCCCGCAAGCGGGTTTGCCACCGTCTGTGCAGATGCGGCGAGCGTGAGGGTGAGAGTGATGAGGGCGAGGTCCAGACGCATTTCCGCTACAGCCTGAAGGGAACAGACCTTTCAGAGCTGCAGTTGAGACGACTACTCCGTGGGTTTATACGCACCTGCGAAGCTGTGGAACTCCCGCCTGATGCGCATCATTGCGCCCAAAGTGACAGGCGCGCGCGCGCAGGTGACAGGCATGCGAACCTTGATTAAGCGGCGTAGACGCGGAGCAAACAATCCTATCGTACTGTAGAGTTAAAACCCCTCAAGGGAAACAGTGCTTTTGAGACGCTTGTGCAAGCATACTGACTCCGAGTCGGAAGCCCGCGTCAACTTGGGCCTTCACGTGAAGACCGTCGTCGTTGATATGAACGTCGTCGGCTCGGTTGCATACAGGCCGCGCCTAGATGGGGAAGTCAAAACATGTCATGCCAGATTCGATACCCCATTAGGAAGAAGCGAGCCGCCAGTGCCAGGGAGCAGTGAATGAGTCACTTGACCGTTGAAACCTGTGCGTGTCCCGGGTTCCCCGGGTCGTACAGCCTGAACGAGGTCTCCAACGCACATCCTTTCTCCCAAACTCAAACTTGCGGGGGCGGCAAGTCGGACAGGTGCGGCGAGTTGGAGTACGTACCACAATGTGAGTGTTCGGATCACGACGTCAGCCTCAGCAAAGCGCGTAACTTTATTAGTTACCACTTTCCTCCCTACCTACCACATCCCAGCCAGAAGAGCCCACCTGAGCTCACCACTGTAAACGTAACGCACTCGCGGCACTGGCGGGGGTGAACTGTGAACCTGTATCATTCAGCGACGAAGAACACTCCAGTGCTACCCTCCTTCCCTCTCATCCGCCTTATACTATCATGTGCAGCCTCGTATGGTCAGCTACTGCACTCAATCTGAGAGCCAAATGTACTCACGATGTGCAGGGATATGACAACGGGCTCCTGCGGAGTCAGTCCTACCTCGTCGGCAGTGCCACACTCGAAGCTCATCGCACCACCACAGCATGTGTTACACGACAAACCAGCCTCCTTCGACTGCGGCAAAACCAATTGTGCGACGAGCATACTCCACGACATATCCTGTTCGAAGATCGAATGCATCAAAGTACGCAGCTGCGAGCCACATTTCCTCATACCGCTCAATCGACATGCTATTACAGCCCAAGACGCGCGAGACCGTCCGACACGGCCACAGCTATCCCAAACCGTGCGCAGATTGCGAACGCCGCCCGATGCTTCTGGCGCAGCTAGAAGCCATCCGTCGTCGCGCATATTATATCCGCCAAAACGGGTATGACGAAGGTACCACGAGAGCCAGGACGTCTACTGCGCGCGAATCTTCAGCAACCAATATACGCCTATAACGCCAGTTCCCGTTTATTATTATAATATTTATGTAAGCGTCGTCCAGCGTCAACATGTAGAAGCGAGTTCGAAAGTGTCCGAGAAGTCCTGCGCTTGTCCTTTGGGTGCGATGTTGATGAGGCAAAGAGAGAGTGGCAACGGTGAATCCACGAGATGGGCGGACACAAACGCAGCGATAACCTTCAACTCTGCCGTAGCCAAAGATCCGGATGGCGCAGCGAGTGTGAGGCGACGCAACGACGGACAGGAGACGATGGCCTGCGGTTTCGGACCAGTGTGTGACAGCTCGTTCTCCACGTCGGAGGCGAGACTGAGCTGCATGTCAGTCAGATGAGGCATCGAGGATAGCGCCCCGTCGAGAAGTAGCCACGCCTGCAGCGCGATGCTGAGCGACGTGATGCGGCCTGCAAGGTTCGCTATCTCGCTCTGGACGTGGTCGTCGACGTCGTGAGTCAACGAGGCGGATACCCTGCGCACGGCGCCATCGCCGGCGCGCATGGTCAGGTCGACTTCTTCGCCCTCCGGAAGGAACGCAAGTGAGACCTGCAGCGGGCCGTGCAGCTGGTCCGCGACCGTGACGATGCTGACCGCGTCGCCATGGAGCACTGAGAGCTCGCGCAAGTTCGTAATGGGCAGATTAAAGCCGTACCAAATGTGCGAGATCGGTGTGTCATTGAACACCAGCGAGTCCAAGCTCTCCCAGGTGTTGGTTTCCCATCCCTCCGGCGGTGTAGCGATGATGATGTCTCCCGTTAACGTGAAGTTGCGCAGACGAGGGAGGCATTCAAAGAAGGTCGGCGTCATCATGCTCGTCCAGAGCCAGCTACATCCCAGTTCCAAATCCTTGACCGCTGCGAGACCCGGCGCGAACTTGTTGGGCAGGCACAGGTTAAAGAACGAGGCCCTTTCCAAAGCAGGTGCTGAAGAGTCGAAGATGTCGTGGCGCAGCGTTTCAACGGGATACGCGAATCCTGTAGTGGACGGTCGGAGAAAGACCTTGAAGTACCGCAAGATGGGCGCGGGGTGGTGCAGGGCATCGAAGAGTGGTTCAGCAAAGTCGGCACTAGCGGTAATGTCCAGACTCTCGATGTGAGGGAGGTGCCTTGGAAGGTCGCCGAGGAGCGCGTGCGCAGAAGGCACGGATGGGATGACGTGGAAGCTGACCGTGACACGGCGCGACTTCGACCTGGATAGTCGTACGCGGAAGAGCGCAATGTCGCGGCAGTAGCGCGTTTTGCTGTTGCTGAGCGGTAGCGAGAGGTCCTGCCAGTATTTCGGGTGTTCAATGGCGAGCAAGCGCCAGCGTTTCGAGACAAGCATGAGGCCAAGCAGTTCAGGAAGCTCCAAATAATCCAGAGCACAGAGCAGAAGCTCGTCGGGCACCAGGTCGCATACAGGCCCCGTCGCCATCCTGAATACAGCGGGGCGGCACCCAGTAGCAAGAAATAGGGAGCAAGGTATCTGGATAAGATCCGTAACGGGCACCAAGATCCGTTGCCTAGAGCGAGGACGGTGTACGTAAAGTAAAGTTGCTGACTCAGCAGCGACATTGCTCTCTTCCCCAGCTAAATGAAAGCAACCACCATGTACATTGTAACCGTGACACGACTGAGCCGTGAAGGATGTCGCATCGAGTTGGGTTGGGACGGAAGTTTTTAAGCGCCCATACAGAAACTCCGCCCACTTGCCGACTGCCCTGCCCGAAGATTCGCCGAATCATCTTCCTTCATGCGAATAATGCAATTATGGCCTTGAATCTGCTGCGACCTCGCGCTAGAACTGGCAATTTGTCGGCAAATCGAGTGGCTTTTCGTTTCAGAGGCCCGTCAAGGCGTCGAGCGCTCCGCGCTTCTCGTGTCGCGTGCTAGGACAGCGCTTTACTCCAGAAGATTACCCCGTGTCGCCACTGCTGTATGGATATGTCCCGTACACGTATCTCCGAGTCACCTTCGCTCGACTCTCGCTCTTGCTCTGCTTTACTGCCTTGCTACTTGCTGTAACGCCCGTACGCCGCCACATAACGCTCTCTGGCGCTTCTGGGTAACGATTGCGGCTACGTGAATGCATAGCCGACACAGGAGGTCGACTTGCAGCAATGACCTGCGAAATCAGGGCCCTCAAATCCGGACGACGTGTTAATTGCTAGTACAGTATACATGGTGTGCGGGTACTAGACTCCAACAGCACCAACATTCACAACCTACCGCATAGATTGATTTTTAGACAGCCTGGATCATGCCACCCACCCGTCTGAGCCCGGCGTCGACAGAATCCCAGCAATGACAACCAGAAATAAAACTCACATCTACACATACGCGTTAGTATACGTCACTGGGGAGACCCGTCGGCTGAAATATTGTGTTTGTTTCTGTGACGAGAACAACGATCCATTCAAAGTCCGCGGCCGGATGCAGACTACTTTCGTTCTTCGCGCTCTTGCAGCCATTTATATCCCTGTTTCTCAGCTTTCATGCATATGGACTGCAGACTCACGCCATCCGCACGTATAAACTCCATTTCCCTTGCTCGACTATTCAGTTATGCCTGGTTGACATTGGCTGGAGTGCCCAGAATCCAGGTACCCGCGGATAATCATGCGTGTTCAAACGATATGCTACAGTACGCTACATCAAGACAGGGCTGCGTCAACTCCGCTGTATGCTGGCTTCTTTTGCAGGTTTCGGTCGAAGAGTAACGGCTGCGTGAACCCAGGGAATGTGCTGTCGACGAAAGAATTCTGCAGGATTGTCAGCTTATGGACGCGGTACGGTCGTGATCCTATGCTCTGACCTTGTCGCTGATACCCCATACAGTGATACCCACACAGTTCGGGACCGCAATGCAGGCCCTTGCGACCGTGTTGAAGTCGTTCTGCTGCTGCTGCAACTTCTGCGTGGTCACGGGCGACTGAATGCTACGGGTATTTCGCGTCAGCAATCGCTATACCTAGACCGTCCCAAGCTCATGCGCACCGAATATCCAGTTCAGTCAGAGCAACCTGCAGCCCGGTCGCCGCAAGACGCGGCAACTGTCCCGCAACGCCTCCGACTTGCCCGAGAATCAGATGCGACTGGCTGCCAATTCCATCGATAGGGACGCCTCGGGACTTGAGGCGTCCGACGAGGGCGATGAGCGCATCGATCTTCGGACCAGGACCGTCGAGGTTGAAGTCGTTGATATACAGCTTGGCTCCAGGATCGGCCGCGCGTGCAGCACGGAACGCGATATCGATGAAGCTCTCTCCGAGTAGCTGTATACTCACTCCGTCAGTACGTGTCTCTCTCTGCAGCGCAACGATGCTCACATTGAAGAAGACAGAGTTGCGGAAGGTACCGTTGTCGTTGAATACTTCGTTGACGACGTCCTGAAAACTCTTGGTGAGCGATCATTCTGGGCATAATCGTAGTATCCACACACCCAGGCGAATATCCTGCCCCTGTACCGGCTGACCTCTGTGGTCACATGATTTTGAATCACCGAGGTGAGTGTATTCGCATCGCCGATGGCTTGCACCCACGCTGGCAACTGAGAGTGCCAGACTCCAACACTTGTCAGCGCGGTTATCGCCAAGATATGCTCATTCCGCTCACCAAGGGTGTGGCCACGGACTATTTTCCCGTTACTCGTCGCGAAGTTGACCAGCGCGTCCAGGTTGGTGAAGTTAAACTGTCCGCGAGCAGCTAACGTGCGCGTTAATTGCAGAGCGTAGTAGCTGTAAATCTGTCCTTCCGCTTACGCTCCGTTGCATCCCATTTTCCGCTGTTCTCAGGTGCTCCAGGCTCACATCAGCACCAGCGCAAGGTTGGTAAACGACACTCGACGTACTAAAGGCGCCGAAGTCGCCCGAAATTGCAACAGGCCTCACGGCCGGATCGTTGAAGGTGTTGGGGTCAAGCGCGCTGCCGAAGTAGACCCTGCCCTTCGCCTTGATCTTCTGGTCAAGCAGACCGAAGACAGACGCCGGGAAAACGACGAGAGAGGTAGCACGTGAGAGCTTCATTGTTGCACGACTGGGCTCTGACGCAGCTGCGCCCTCTTTATCCTCCTGCAGAGGCACCATCGGAAGATCTCGTGAGAGTCAGGCGACGCAAGGAAACTGGAGTAGTGGACATTACGGTACGATCACGAGAGCAGCGCATTGGATGCGCAACTGCAAATCGCACAACTGGCACTGCTGCCGAGCAATCTCTGCACGGGGGTACCCACCGCCGAAGAGCACCTCTAGCTCTCGGTGTTTGCACCTGAGTGGTGACACCCCACGAATATCTGACGCCATGCAGCAGTTAGACTTTTGACATAAGCTTTGACAGCACATACATAACAAGGGCCTTCTCACGTTCATCGACGTAGTGGCAGCGGTCGTACATTCAGTTATGCGTCATGTCCCGCCACAGCCACGTCTAGAATAGCATATTCCCGTCTCTTTGGGCCACTGCGCCCGCACAGGCTAGGTCCCACAAGGGTCGTCGCGGTAGCTTCACGAATGACGAGGCCGGTGCTTGCTTATTGGTGCGCGCGAGCTTGGTTATGCTTGAGGGTCTATCCACTGTACTCCCGAAGGTCATATGCGACGCCTCACGTAAGCACAGCGTCCAATGTACAGTAGGGCGGTACACACCAGTCGCGCCACTTTAACGCAATACGCGGCTAGCGGTGAGACTGGCTGAACCGTTCAAGCGGACGGACTCGATGAAGGGAAAAAACGAAAAAAGAAAAAGAGTGCAATTGAAAGGATTATGTAGCAGTCCATCATACGATTAACGATCAACTTTGGCATTGCCGAACTCAAGCTGTACGTCGAAAATATGAAATATACTGTATCTAAAACTTTAAGTCATTAACTTCGCCCAGGGTTAACGGTGGGCCTACTCACTCTACAGTGCCGTCACGATTGTGAAGCGATTAGTTAATATCTCCCTCTGACCCTCGACCATGACGTTCTTAAGGACCACCGTAACACGCGCGGCTGTGATACCTGACAAAAACGCAAGCGTCTCTCCGGCGTCCAGGCGAAGGAAGTTGTCCGACTGAAGGACAATTCTAGATAGGCGCAGCGTCGATTTCAAGTGACCGCCATGAGGTAGCCTAGCTTCGTCGAAGGTGATGACGAGCGTGGCAAGCTCGGGGTATGCGGGCAACTGCTGAGCGAGTGTAGGCCAGAGCGACGAAGCAATCGTAAGACCCCAGAGCTTCGTGCCGAAGGAATCGTCGTCGCCAGCGGGTCGGAAGAGAAGATTCCGCGGTTTGTCGGACAGGCTTTCAATATAGCAACGGCGCTTCGATGGCTCATTGCGCGCCGACAGCACGAGCAGAAGACAACCTTTTCCTGGAGTTGGAAGCACGGACAAGCAGTAGGGCGGTCCAGAGGCTAAATGAGCCGCTGTATCCCGCACGGTGTGATCGGCAGGACAGGTTATGTGGAGTTCGGGGATGTGGGACGTAGGGATGTTCCGGAGAAACTGCATAGTCTCCATACCATGGCCCATGTTGACCTGCAGCATCTTGAGCCGCACGAGTCCGTGAAGCGCACGCTCAGGCAACGACCGCGCGTAGCGGCAACCTCCAATCCAGAGTGACAGGCGCTCGAGGCGAGGGAGCAGAGAGAAAACTTGGTCGGGGAAGTCCTGCCATGTTTCCCAAGGGGAGCGTTCGCTGTAGCCCTTCAGCCAGTCGTCATGGCGCATGGTAAGGCTGAGGAATGTGGCCGAAGAGAAGGCCGGGATATCCCCGTCTGCGGGCAGTGCGATCTCCTTTAGCGTCAAACACCGCAGCGCCAGAGCCGACCCAGCGAAAATATCGACAGGAACGAGTGGTAGACTGCGCGCACGACCATCGACCGGGCTACGCAGGGAAAGCTGGAGGTTTTCTAGGCGAGGTGCCGGGGATCTGAGCATAGCCCAAAGAAATCTCGCATATTCGACGGGCAGCGTGATCGCAAGGGCAGTGACGCGAGGAATGGTGGCAGCAATGAATGCGAGCATAGGAATGAGCTCCGGAGTAACAGTGGTGGGAGTTTTGATATCGATGATGAGTTGGAATGGACGCTGGCGGGCGGCCTGCACCCGGCGCGTGGCCCACATCCTGGCCATTGGAGCAAGGGAGTCGATGCGAATAGTGCGCCAGAAGTTGGGATTATCGTAAGCAACATCCCTCCAGCGATGGGATACCTGGCTCGCAGAAAGGATGTCGCGGAGAGGTAGGAAGTCCAGGATGTGCGACCAGAGTTCGACCGGCGTCTGGTGAACCGCATGCGGAGTGAGGTGAAGCATGGTTGGTAGAATCGGGATACTGAGGGCGAAGCTATAGTGCTACGGTCACATCGGGATGCGCGTGAAATATCGGAGAGAGAACAACCCTTGGCCGTCATGGTGACTGGAAACAACGCCTCGAAAAAAACAACAACTCGCTTTCAGAAATCCCGGCAAGCAACGTCTCTACGCTCCTAATAGACCATCAAGATTTGATGTTCGGCTGGTCCTCGGAGTTGCGAGCACGTTGAACGCAGGCCGACATTGCAATGTTGGTACTGGGTGAAAGAAAGAGGGAGCACATTTGCTCAGGCTGCGATACGGATCAGAACGGAAATGCCGGCCCGGTGTCTTGCCACGTGGCATTCCTATCTCCCCGCCCTGGTCTGAAAGTTTCAAGGCTTTGTCTTGGTCCGAAAGCAATCGATAATTTGGGAGGGCTATGTAACATTTTTAATTAGACTATATTCCCACGAAAGTCGCATTCCGAAGGGATAAGACCAGCTGTTACGTCAAGGATTTATGTCGTAATCTCACCAAGGGTCATGAACAACGGCGAAATTCTGGAATTTGAACCGGATACAACTGGAATCGTTACCAAGTGGCCGTTATTTGGGCCATAAGTCAGCGTGGTCAGTTTGATCATGATCATTTGAAGGCAGGCGACATGATATCGGAGCTTGAAGCCGCTTCATCCTTCAACAGACGCACACAGCATCCCGGTGAGATGCGCAGGCGCAGGCAGCCCAAGACGTCGCAAGGTAGCGCCATAGCTGCTCGCGTGCCACCTGAGCTCCTTCTCGCTATCTTCGCATACCTGCAACCCGACGCCCCTGATATTGCCCATGATGCGCTTGCCTCCCGCCGTTTCGTTGCCAGCGTCGCGGCAATGCCACTCGTATGTAGCAAATGGCGCGAGCCTGGTACCGAGGCTCTTTATCGCTTCATTGACGCCTCTTTCTCCTCCCCGCGCGCATGTGCGAGGCTTATCAAGACGCTCGAAAGGAACCAGTCGTTGACCGCGCTCGTTCACGGAGTAGCTCTTCCGCGATACCCCGATCTATGTTCTGCACGCGCATCAAACGGCACACTCTCTCTGCGAGCGAAATTCTTGTCTGCTCGCAATGCCCCGATAGACATTGACCGTGTTCATTCCGACATCATTGCACTCTGCGCGCCTCTTGCCGAGATCCACTTTCCTGCAGATCATACGACCCAGGCCATTCTGGACTTGGGGGCCCTATCCACTTTGCGGCGTGCTCGCGTGGGTTTCACATATACTGGTCGCACTGGAGTTCCGGTCATTCCGCACTTGCAGCATGTCGCATGCCTCGAAATTGCGCACAACGATGGCACCATGGGAGGAACAACTCAGCCCTATTATCTGACAGGCCTGGAGTACATTACGCCTCCTCGCCTGTCGTCTCTCTCTGCGCTTCACCTAGCCAACTTAGTGATGCCTGTAGCGCAATGGAACGCGCTCCTCGCCGCGGTGCGAAAGTCACTGAAGCATCTTATTGTACATTTATTCATGCTCGCGCTGGAGCAAGGTGATGGTCGCGACCTTCTGCTACCGGACGACCTACTTCCCGTTGCGGCCGCGCTGGAAAATCTAGAAGTCGGCACAGTGCTTCGCCCACCAGGCGCGCTGCATATCCTACCCCATCTACATACGCTGAGTTTACATGTGGCATTTCCAACTGTGCTACCCCATCCACGCACTCTTCCCCGTGCTCTAGAGTGCTTTCGCATAGTGGACGGCCGTCGCGCAGTCTCGGATACGTGGGCATGGGCGCTCGCCCGCTACATCTTGACCCTGCTGCGCTCGCGGCCTCCAAAACTCGAACGCGTGGAGATCTGCACATGGCTCACTAATTGGCACGATCTTCGGGATTGGGACATACTGGCGTTCCTGCTGCATAAGCTCAGTGCGGTCGCAGGAGTGGTGTTGCAAATAGATCTTCGAGGTATGCGTCAATGTGGCATGTCTCGATAACGATTTGCTGATACTTTCTGCTAGTTGCGCAATCGCTGACGGATGCCGCGCGGGAGCGTTGGGCCGCAATGGAGCAAGTTCAGGCGTAACATCACCAGCAACGCCCGTTTTGGTATATCAGCAGCATATCTATCAGCGCCTATCTATTAATCGGGCGCCTCTTCAGCGAGGATAACGAGAACCTGCTCCACTGCAAGCCCGAATTCAGACGAAACGATCTCGCCTCATACGCCTCGGAGTCTATCTTTATATCTCATGTTCCCTATGCTTTTCGTGACGCTTTCACTCGCATACATAGAGGTTACAAACCGGTCGCGCTATGAGTTCGCCGTTCCTAAGCCGTCCATATCATGCTTTCACTGTGTATCGATTTGCTTGAGCCATTTACGAAGTCGAGTTCAACATTTGTATTCCGTTCCTTCCTCAGTAAAATCTTTCGTGGCTGGCTGCACGGCTTCGGTACAGATTCAACTCAGACTTTGATAGGTGACACGGAACCGGTATTCATAACAATCATAACAAAATATAAACTTGACACTCTCGCTGACTATTTGTTAATACCCAGCACTACACATCCGATATTCCTTGACTATATTCACTCGATAGGCGTGCAGCCGAAGGCAGCAGAGCAATGGTTAATTCAGGAGAAGATCTCTGCCGCGTCCCCTCCGAATGACGTCAGCTAACTGCGTCTTTGGAATAGCAGCTTCAAACGCTTTCCTCTGCAACCGGACATGTGTGGCCTGCTCAAAGTCAAACGCAAAGCCAATGAGGCTGAACTCGCTAAACGCCGTGCCCATGAAGGCTAGGCCGAACGGGATGCCTGGCGCAGTGGCGATGGTTGGATTCGCTTGGGATACCGGCGTGTCGTCGGGCAGGAACCCCAGAGGCACTGCATACGCGTTTAGGCCCTGCTTATCTGCTTGCGAACGATATACGTACCAGAGACGAGCGGATACCCGGCGATTGCTGCCGGACCTGGGGCGACTTCGGGAATAGCAGTCAGTGAGGAAGCAGTTTGAACTCGGCGGATGCACGACAGACCAGAACTAGGGAGCACTAGTGCGCTCAGGTTGAACGTCTGCAATGCGGCGTCTATCCCCCGTGTGCGGCCGAGATCGTGGTTCGCAGCGAGCGCGGCGAGGTATGCTGGACTCGATTTCCCCGTTGTAGCCTCTGCCTCAATAAACCTGCATGGTTGATTCAGTAAGAATACCGGAGGAACGATGAGATATTCACGTGGACTGAGAGTTGAAGAACGGCGGCGGAAGCTCCAGATCAGGATTCGCGCTATTGAACGCGATCAAGTCCGCGAGCGTGCGCACACCCATAGGCACACGCTTCAGGCCGGCCATGTACTGCGCAACCTCGACCTTTGCAATTTCAGTCCACAAAGTAAATGCTGTAATAACGGACGGGGATTCACCCACCTTGAAGTCAGTGTCAAGCACGATGCTCTCGTTCCCAGACGCCCTCATCTCTGCAGCACTGGGTAGATCTGCAGGGTCTACAATGACGGCACCAAGGCCCCTTAACGTTGTCAAGGCGTTCTCGAAGGCAGCAGCGATGGGTGCGCTGACCCGACCGGTGATGCTTGTACGCGGGACGCCAATGCGCGCACCACGCAGCGCGCCGAACCTCAATGCTAGCGTGTAATCGGGTATACGAGCCGGTTGTGCGAGAGTGAAATTGTCGAGCGGGTCGCGGCCGGCGATGACAGACAGCACGGCGGCTGCGTCAGATACTGATCGCACGATTGGTCCAACAGTATCTTGGTTGCTCGATATCGGGATGACTGCAGCCGCACGATCAGCGTGTTGACTGCTTTACAAGAAAACTACCCGAGATACCTCCCGCGCGGGACGTCAGCCCGACAGTCGGCTTGATGCCCACGAGATTGTTCTTCGACGATGGCGAGATGATACTCCCATCCGTCTCAGAGCCGAGCGTGACCGCGGCAAGTCCTATGGACGCTGCGACTGCGGAACCTGAGGAAGACCCGCTGGGATCGGCGTTGGGGAAATATGCAGACGTGCATTGCAAACCACGGCCGGACCAGCCGCTCGCGAGGTTGCCGCGGAAGTGCGCCCACTCTGACTGTGAAGCAGATTCAACAGGGTGCAAATTCTGCTTCGAACATCCCAATATGGTACGTACGAGGTTGGCTTTCCCCAAAATGATTGCGCCAGCTTTGCGTAACTTGGCTGCGACAGTCGCATCGCGTGGCGGGACGGAACCTTGCAAGGCGAATGAACCCGCGGTGGTGTTCATTCCTATCGGCGTGAGCGATTAGTTGTGTAGAATATCCCGTGAAGTTTGCGTTGTCTGACCTTCAGAAGCAATTGTTGCTATGTTATCTTTCAGCAAAACTGGGATGCCATGAAGCGGTCCCCTGCTGATACCCAGCAAGCGCTCCGCATCGAGAACGAGTGCTTCCTTCAGCGCGCTGGGATTTTTCTCGAGGACGGCCCGGAGTGTGACACCCTTCAGATTGACCTCGTCTATTCGTGCAAAATACGCCTGAAATGCGTTCGAGGCTGAACGACTGACTCATCGGGGCAATAGAGGTGAAACATACCTGAACCAAGTCAAAGCTGGTGTAATCCTTTCTAAGAAGACCACTCTTGAGCTCTGCAAGCGAGGCCTCGTAAAGATCTGGCAAAGGATGAGGGCCGAAGCCAGTCTGAGGTAGACGGAGCGCGAGCGCAAAGCTCAATTGAGCAACGATGAACAAGAGCCAGCGCATTGCAGAACGCTAGCGGAGAATGGAATTCCATATCTACCTTCGATAATAAGGCAGGCTCGCCGTCAGGGTTAGAGCTGCCGACCGATGTCCACGCGGTGCAAATCTTCCATTGAATACGGTAATAGCAGCCGCTTATCGCAGACCAGCTGCGCACCTTGGCATGCTCTATCCGAGCTGTTGAAGTGGACTTCTAGACATAATTGCGCAGGAGAATAGATGTGTGTAGGCCGGGGAACCGTAAGAACCTGAGAACAGTCATGCGGCGTTTGCCGTCTTACCAGCCTGAGTTTTTCTGCTTCTCATCATAAAAAATGAGTTTTACGAGCTAAATTATCTGCGTCTGATTATCCGCGGTAACCCTGTTGATATGTGGCCCAATCGTATCTCGTACAGATTCGAAGGCCCTCTGAATCTGACAGGATGAACAAGATGTTAATGCGAGACGTGTTCGTAGATATGCATTTATCCAAGGCGGCAGGCTATTCCTCATTATAGTACATTACCCTGCGCATTCAATATTCTCTGACCATCAGCTAGTAGTCATTAAGTCTCGTGCATGGGACTCAGCTCGGGTTGATTGAGGATGAGATCTCTACCTCGTCCTCCCCGCATCACATCAGCTAACTGTTTCTTCGGAATAGCAGCTTCGAACGCCTTCCTCTGCAGCCGGACATGTGTGGCCTGCTCAAAGTCAAACGCAAAGCCAATGAGGCTGAACTCGCTGAACGCCGTGCCCATGAAGGCCAGGCCAAATGGAATGCCCGGCGCAGTGGCGATGGTTGGATTCGCTTGGGATACCGGCGTATCGTCGGGCAGGAACCCCAGAGGCACTGCATACGCGTTTAGGCCCAGCTTATCTGCTTGCGAACGATATACGTACCAGAGACGAGCGGATACCCGGCGATTGCTGCCGGACCTGGGGCGACTACAGAAATAGCAGAGTCAGTGAGGAAGCAGTTCGCACTCGGCGGTTGCACGACGGACCAGAACTCGGAAGCACTAGTGCGCTCAGGTTGAACATCTTCAGTGCGGCGTCTATCCCCCGCGTGCGGCCAAGATCGTGGTTCGCAGCGAGCGCGGCGAGGTACTTTGGACTCGATTTCCCCGTTGTAGCCTCTGCCTCAATAAACCTACAGGTTGATTTAGTAGGGGAGCATGAGGTAATATAGGATTTACCTGGACTGAGTATCGAAGAACGGTGGTGGAAGCTCCAGATCGGGGTTCGCGTTGTTGAACGCAATTAAGTCCGCGAGGGTGCGAACCCCTGTAGGGACGTGCTTTAGACCAGCTAGGTACTGCGCAATCTCCAGCTTTACCATCTCAGTACCCAGAGTAATTCATGACGGATATTACTGGAAGATGCCCACCTTGAAGTCGGTAGCAAAGACGGTGCGTTGGTTGCCTGACGTCCTCATCTCTTCCGCACTGGGCAAATCGGCAGGGTCTACAATTACGGCGCCAAGACTTCTCAATGTCGTCAAGGCGTTTTCGAAAGCAGCGGCGATGGGTGCGCTGACCCGGCCAGTGATGCTCGTACGCGGCACGCCAATGCGTGCGCCACGCAGGGCACCCAGCCTTAACGCTAGCGTGTAATCGGGTACGTGCTCTGGCTGCGTGAGGGTGAAGTCGTCGAGCGGGTCACGGCCGGCGATGACGGACAGCACGGTGGCTGCGTCTGACACGGAACGTACGATTGGTCCGACAGTGTCCTGGTTGCTCGATATTGGGATCACTGTGCAACCGTACGACCAGCGTGTTAATTATCTGACAATAAAAACAGCCCCACATACCTCCCGCACGCGACGTCAGCCCGACAGTCGGCTTGAGGCCCACAACATTGTTCTTTGACGACGGCGAAATGATGCTACCATCCGACTCAGAGCCGAGCGTGACCGCGGCAAGGCCTATGGACGCTGCGACTGCGGAGCCGGAGGAAGAGCCGCTGGGATCGGCGTTGGGGAAGTATGCAGACGTGCATTGCAATCCACGGGGCCGACCAGCCGCCCGCGAGGTTGCAGCGGAAGTGCGACCACTCTGACTGCCAGTGGCACAGGTTCAATAAAGCGTGATTCTACTTAAATGAATTAGATAGGGCACGCACGAGATTTGCTTTCCCCAGAATTATCGCGCCAGCTTTGCGCAGCTTTGAGACCACGGTTGCGTCACGTGGGGGAATAGAGCCTTCCAGTGCAAATGAGCCTGCGGTGGTGTTCATTCCTTTCAAAATGAGAGGTTTCAACTCCTTATATGAGATATCTGAAGCATTGAATTCTGACCTTCACACGCAATAGTCGCCATATTATCTTTCAGCAAAACTGGGATGCCATGAAGTGGGCCCCTGCTGATTCCCAGCAAACGCTCGGCATCAATAATGAGTGCCTCTTTCAGTGCATTGGGATTTTTCTCGAGGACGGCGCGGAGTGTAGGACCATGCAGATTGACCTCGTCGATCCGTGCAAAATATGCCTAAAAAAGTCATGACTGACTTGGCGTCGATGTGCATTAGAGATGAAACATACCAGAACCAAGTCAAAGCTGGTGAAATTCTTTCGAGCAAGACCGCTCTTGAGCTCGGCGACAGAGGCCTCGTACAGATCAGGCAGCGGATGAAGGCCGAAGACGGACTGAGGAAGGCCGTCTGCGAGTGCAATGCTCAAGTCTGCAGCCATAGCCAGAGACAAGAGTATGCGCGGCCGATAGAAGAGCCACGAGGTCCATATCTCGCCTCTAAGATAACAAGCTCGGCGGGCCGAGTATTAGAGCTGCCGACGACGTTCACGTGGTGTTTCCATCGAATTTCGGTAAGAGCAGCCGCCCTGATGAGCGGTCAACTGATCAATACCATAGCATGCTTCATCCCAGGCTGGTCCCAGTCGGCGTAGCTCGATGCGCTACTCGCGGTGAAGATTCGGAGAAGATCAGGTGATTCGTCGGCGTTTGCCGGTTCGCTAATTTTTCTGCCGTTCATCACTAAGAAAAATGAGCTTGGAAAAGGTTTGATGAGCTTTGGAGAAGATATGCATCGATACCCTAGTTTACTGTGCAGATGAAAGATTGGTTTTGAAGACGAGAACAAACGTAGTATATGAGAAAAACCATATCATCTGAGCTACACGTCTCCAGAACAATTCGATGGCAACGATCTGCCAGGACTACAACTATTATCAGATTTCCCCTAAATATCCACGGCTTCTGTTAGACCGAGCAACTCCTGGGGAGCCTGAGAGGCGTGGGCGATATCCCGATAGTAGATCTTCCCTGCATAGGCGAGGAGGCCAGATATGTCCTGCCAAGCTGGTTATTCCTGCTGCGCGATAGTGACTTTGTCGAGCCTGAGGTTGCCTTCACGCGCAGACTGTACATGCGACCCGATAAACTCTGCCAGCCTCGACGCCGTCGCTCCTGCCTGCCTAGACCTAAAGATGGGATGGGCGGCGGAAAGGTTGAATGTGAGCTCGCGTAGCGAGGGTGATTGAAGAGGGAGGGCCTGAAGCGCCGGCGCCTTGGAGTTGAAAGTGCCTTTGATGGCGCCATCGGGCCTGAGAGTGGCCTTGTCGTCGATTGTGAGGGAGTGCACCCCACGGAAGACTAGCTCCGCGCGCAGTAGGGTAAGAAAGCTGTTCGCATATAGTGCCAGCAAGCGAATCACCCCCAGATGCAGGCTCCCGCAGAGTGTATCGGCAGGCACTGGCAGCACCGTCCAGCCGCTCAAGACGGACAAAAAGTCCGCATCGCCGCTCGCACTGGTGAGCACTATTTTATGCAGCGTCTCCGGCAGAGATGTTGTGGCAGGTCCGCGGTGTTCATTATGTTGGTCAGGGTGAGCGCGGCGAGACACAGACACCACGCGAAGAGGTTCGCGCCTTGGAGTCTGGAGTGCAAAGCCGTCCGCTAAACACCTCTATTCGACGCAGAGGGACCAGCGGTCGTCCCGAATCTGAGTCTGATTCTGAGTTCAAGGCGGGGAATGTGAATGCGTTCATTTTCAAGATGCGCAGGCGCGGCGCGCAGGTGTTGATCCACCGAACAGGCATCATGCCGCATTATCATCCAAATCCTCTCAAAAGACAGAGTACGCAGGTTCCTGCCTTGGCCCGACCAGCTCCTGGAAACTGGAATCTCCGCTGGATCCAGAGTACGCAAAATATCTCCCCATGCGGGCAATTCCTGTTCGTTGTGGCACATTACTGAAGCCGTCATGAATTCTGCCAGGCGTGCCGCCGTCCGGTCATTGCTGGGCGGTTGGCGGCGGAGAAGTCAAACGTGATCTCGCGCAGGTCGGGCGCGCCGTTGGGCCCTTGATATACGGTCTACCGCGGAGTGTGAGCGAGTGCAGTGTCGGAAAGACCAGCTCCGCGCGCTGCGCGCAGGACGGGTCTCAGCATGTGTTTGTCGAGGAACAGCGATGGTACAAAGTCGAACGAAGCTCCGCAAAGCGTGAGCAAAGCATCGACCGCGACGGGGAGAGGACAAAGAATGACAGCTGTTCGAAACATGCAACCACTGGCAGGAGCTTGGACGGAAGGACGAAGAGCACGGATTGCGCGGTGCGATGCGATTCATCGTCAAAGTCCGCGGAGGCGGCCCAGATCAGGTTAAGCAGAGAGTTTATGACTCCCAAAGTGAGCTGTGCTGAGCACGAGGGTAACTCAACACCGCCAGGGGTTACGCATTCGACTGGCCGCACCTTGTCAAGTCGGCCGCGTTGCTCATCATCTGATGAAGAGCAGCGGCGTACAGCGCCTGAACCTGGTTGAATGGCATGGTTGCCGCCTCTCGAAATGTCGCAGCTGCACTCTTGGACCTCGCGGGTATGAGAGAAGACTCGGAACCAAGTTTCTCCGCAAATTGAAACTCCGTCCATCCTTCCTTGCCTTGCAACGCGCAACTGATTGAACGAAATGGTGCCAAGACTCTCTCTCGCCTCACGCAACACAGTTCATACTATAGGATGATTATATTCAACGGTTCATCAAGATTCGATGCTTCCGAATCGCCGAAAGACGGGCGTTCCTTGCCCGCCCGGAGTGCTGTGTGAGTTGCAAACACCCACATATATAGTAAGTTGCCGCGCATACCAAACGCCTATTACTATGCAGCTGACATACCTCTTTTTCTCGCTTCTCCTCTCCAGGGGTGCATTCGCCAGCAAGCTCTACTCGACATGGATGATCGAGAGCATCATGAGCCGCAACCAAGGCGTGGTCTCCTCGGGCGCGGCGACAAGCACCCTCGAGGCCGGCATTCTCGCGCTGTCCCTCGAAGCCTGGCTCCAGCAATATCCCATGCACGGCCTGCGCGCAAACGTATCGTCGTACCTCGAGCAGGTCCTCCAGTCGACCATCCCCTCCTTTAGCAACGCGACTGCAGCCTCGCTCCTACCGCTCGACCGCCTGAGCGTCGGCCAGGCGCTGCAGCAAAAATCGGACTCCGCGTCTCTCTCGACCGCTGAATCCACGGCGCTGGCAACGCTCAACGCGTCGCTCGCGCTGCAGCCGCGCAACAGCGCCGGCGGCCTGTGGTACTACGTCTACCCGAACTGGTCCTACCTCGACGGCGCCGTGTCCTTTCTGCCATTCATGGCCGCCGCGGGCTGGCCGCGCGCGGACATGCTGCGCCAGCTCGCGCTCCTTAGCGCGCACTGCGGTGACGCCGGCTCCGGTCTCCTACGCCACGGGTACGACGCGAGCAGGACGGCGGTGTGGGCGGACCCCGTGACGGGCGCGAGCCCGTACGTCTGGGGCCGCTCGCTGGGGTGGTACCTCGCCGGGCTGGTGAACGCGTACGAGGCGCTCAGCGGCCGGGCCATGAAGGTCGACGAGGAACTGGCTGAAACGGCGCTGCGCACGACGATTGCGCGCCAGACGGCCGCGCTGTCGACGGCGCTGGTGGCGCACGCGGACGGCGCGACGGGCGCGTGGTGGCAGCTGCCGACGCTCGCGGGGCGCGCGGGCAACTTCCTCGAGAGCTCGGCGACGGCGCTGTACGTCTTTGCTTTACTCAAGGCGGTGCGGCTCGGCATCGCGGCCCCCTCGGTCGTGCACGCGGCGCTGAAGGCGTATAACTACACGCGCGACTCGGGCGACTTTGTGCTGCGCTTCGACAATGGCACGCTCGGGTACGACAAGACCGTCAGCGTGTGCAGCTTGAACTCGACTGCTACGTATGAGTATTACACGACGCGGCCGTTGGTGCCGAATAGCTTGCTGGGCGAGGCGGCTTTCGTGCTGGCGAGCTTGGAGGTGGAGAGGCTGCGGTAGAGACGTCCTTGCTCGCGGCGGTACACATGCAGTTAATGCAGTACATTAAATCTCACCTGTGTCTTCTCCCCGATTCCAGGTGTAATACAATATCGAGTCACCAGTCACGGCTCATCCCACCACCTCGTTGTCGCGCCACGAAGAGTCCTCGCTCTCCACAACATTCCGCTCACTCCCACATCGCAACTTCCTCCTCGTCCTCAAATGGCAATCTCCTCGTTTTCCGCGCGCATCGCAAGCTCCTCGTTCTCGCATCGCAAGTTCGCATCACGCCTCCTCGTTCTAGCAACTCAACCACCTCGTTCTCACATCTCAGCCTCATCGTCCTCACATCTCATCCTCCTCGTTCTCACACCATAATTGCAAGCTCCTCGTCGTCGGTCTCACATCTTACCCCTCAACCTCCTCGTTCTCACACCGCAATCTCCTCCTCGTCGTTCTTCTAGCACAAGCTGCTCGTCGTTCTCACATCGCAAGCTCCTCCTCGTCGTTCTCGCGTTGCATTGCAGAATCCCCGTCGCTCCGAGTCGCATTTGATTGCATTGGATCTCCTTATTTCCACCGTGCAATCTCCTCAGGCTCCGAGTCGTTCTCGCAGCGCACGCTCCTGCTCGTTCCCACACCGCAAGCTCCTCCTCGTCGTTCTCACACCACACGTTCTCACACCACAAGCTTCTCGTTCTCGAATGGCAATTAAACCTGCTCCTCCGAGTCGTTCTCGCATTGCATCGCAGAATCCCCGTCGCTCGCATTGCATCGCAGAATCCCCGTCGCTCGCATTGCATTGCAGAATCCCCGTCGCTCCCAGTTGCATTTAATTGCATTGGATCTCCTCATTCCCACAGTGCAATCTCCTCATCCTCACAGTGCAATCTCGTCATTCTCACCATGCAATCTCCTCAGGCTCAGGGTCGTTCTCACAGCGCACGCTCCTGCTCGTTCGCACACCGGTGACCGCCAGCTCCTCGTCGTTCTCATCGCACAAGCTCCTCATTAGTCTCATCGCAAGCTCCGAGTCGCTCTCACATCTCAACCTCCTCCATCCCCCCGTGCAACCTCCTCCTTCCCCCCGTGCAACCTCCTCCTCCCCGTGCAACCTCCTCCTCCCCGTGCAACCCCGCCCCGGATCTCACAGTAACCTCAATTCACAACTCTAATTCTCACTGACAGATCTACGCATCATCCCCAAACCGACAAGCGAACCACTCTAAAAAATCGAATGTACGACAGTGCAAAGAAACGACCGTGACCGTGTCATTTTGATTAATTCTCACGGAAGTTGAGTGGACTGTGTGAGGTCGGGCATTAAACAGCGCATACAATCAAGGCGACCAATTCACAGCCAAAGGGAGGACCTCAATCCAAGTCTAGCGTCCCGCTCGCAAGTCTGCGCGACTCGTCACGGTGAGAACTGGCAGCTGGACGAGACGCACTCAGGGCAGGAAATTGTTGCACGTGCACGAGTCTGGGGCGGATAACCTGGGGGAGAACAGCCCCAGGGCCATAGCATTATACTGTATGCATCAAGATGTGAGTTCTGTCCGGGATCGGGATGGTCTGCAGGGGGTAAGGAACGCGACGCATTGAGCGTTGCAGCGCGATTCCATTCCTCAGGCTCAGGCTCACTGCCCCTGCTCCGCACTCCCAGAGTGCACGGCTGGAGGAAGGGTAATTATAACGCACTGGGCTTTGTATTATAGTAAGTAAGTCAGACTTGGAGTCAAACCGGCCGAGGCCACTGGGTATAACGAGCGAATCGAACGTGGGTGGACTGGACTGGAATTTGGCGGATCCCAGCTCGAACATAAGTACATACATACCTTCGTCCCACTGCAGGGTGCGATTCGGTCGGTAGATTAATATTGGAGAATCGAGTTCGCTCAGCGCTGCAGTGAGAGCGCGAACTTGCTGTAACCGGAACGGAGGCGCCGGCGACGTTGAATCCAGGCGCTGGCGACGTTGAATGCAACCTCTTCCTGGCCGTGATACATGATGCCCAGTTACATTACCGACTCGGATGAGGACTACCTATGTACATATGCCGCACCAAGTTGAACTTACTCAGTACTGCCATATGGGACGTCACCGCTGCCGGACTAGGGACTAGGAGTAGGCGGCCGGCCTGTGACTGACAGGAATCCTCCGAGTCTCCTGCGCCGCGGAGAACGTGCAGGAATGGTTGTGTCAGCGGAATTTATACCGTACGCGTCGCAGGTGCGCAAGAGGTTTAGCTCGTTGGACGGTGCGGCCGGGCCGTCTGGGGTCGTGCGCCGAAAGTTGGTAGGCGCTGACACCGAGGAATCACCGCTACTGGCACAGCTGCTTACGCACGCCGAAGAGTGCGTGCCTGGGGGTAAGTAGATACGGATGAAGTGACGAGAGGGTCGCGGATCATCGCAGGGAGGACAGGGCATGCTCTTGGTCGTCCAATAATAGGCTCGAGGATCCCGTCGCGTCGCAGGGACGGCGTGGAAGATTGCCTTGTCGACGCCGCGGAGGAGGCACGGTTCCAGGAACGAGGGCGGGGGCGGGGGCGGGGCGGCGGGCCGGGCGCGGGCTACCCCACACAGGTCAGAGGTCAGCAGCATCAAGCCGAGGTTTATAAGAAGACGCGCCGGACCGGGGTCTGTTGCTCCTTCTGCTCCTCCCCTCAAGCAGCCATGGCCGCCCTCCTGCAGAACATCCGCGTCTACTGTGCGTCCGGCCTGCGATGCCCGCACGCGAAGCTGACTTTGCTATTTATTTGTAGATTTGGCGATTATCGTGTACTGTGCGCAACCAGTCACGCTTGTTTAAAAAGTACTGAAATGAAAGGGACGAAAAAAGTCGGGATAGTGCTGTTCGGATACGACACGGGCATCGCGGGCGGCGTCGTGGCGCAAAAGGCGTTCAAGGACGAGTTCCTCGGCGCGAACGCGACGCAGGCGCACGCCGACTCGGTCTCGCAGAACGTCGTCTCCGTCCTCCAGGCGGGCGCCTTCTTCGGCGCGCTCGGCTCCACCGTCGTCTCCACCGCGCTCGGCCGCAAGCTCACGCTGCTCGCCTTCTCGCTGCTCTTCTCGCTCGGCGCCATCCTCCAGACCGTCGCCGGCCCCGGCCGCGGCCTCGCGTACATCTACTCCGGCAGAGTCATCGCGGGCGTCGGCGTCGGCGCCATCTCGGCCGTCGCGCCGACGTTTGTCAGCGAGTGCGCGCCCAAGGACGTGCGCGGCCGCATCACGGGCTTCTTCCAGATCATGGTCGCCATCGGCGTCATGCTCGTGCGTCCTGCTGTCTTCGGTTTTTCGTCACGTGCTGACTGACTGGGTGATAGTCGTACTTTACTAACTACGGCGTGTCGGCGCACATCAAGGAGGGCCCTAAAGTCTGGCGCATCGCCTTTGGTCTCCAGCTCGCGCCCGCGGGCATCATGTGCCTCGGTCTGCTGCTCACCAAGGTGCGTCACGAGCCTCTGAGTTTTTACTCCCCCGTTCCCCCGCCGTCCACTCTGCTCCGTCCGCAACTCCCAACTGCGTGTCTGCCCATCACACCGTCCACACTTGGCGATGCTGCGCGCGCGGCATGGCACGCTCACACAAAGGCAGCCGCGGGCGTGGGAGCGCACGCACCGCGCGATCGGCGTGGCAGTGCCTCCGCGTGCCACGCGCGCAGATCCCCCGCATTCCGTGTGCCAGCAGCGATCATGAGTCGCGTCTAGATCTCCTGCCTCCTCTCTTCACTGCAGCGCCCGTCGTTTTGCTCGAGTGTCTAGCCAGCGCCCGTCGTTTTGCTTGAGCTCCCTGCCATCGCGGCTGGGTATGACATCACGCGCAACAGCTTGCGAGTCCGAGTCGGGCAAACTTGCTCGGCTTGTTCATGCAGGGCCCAATTCTGCGCTCTGCTCTGTTCTGTTCTGTTGCCCGCCATCGCTCCGTCCTCCATAACATCGCCCCGTCCTTCATCCCTCCTCACTTATCTACTCACGTCTCGTCCGTCCCGTCGTCCGCACAAGCTGGCCGGCGCCGGCGAGCTCCGCATGTCAGCGCGCGACAGGAATAGCCTGCGCTTTAGCTCGCGTATGCATATACGCACCCCTCCTCTTCCGCTCCCTCCTCCTCTGGCGTTCGTCCGCTCGTCCGTCGCTCCCACGCCGCTTCCGATCCTTCGTCCTGCGCCATCCCCACTTTTTTTCGTTTACCGACCTGCACATCGCACCCATATTGCACGCACCGCTCACCCCTGCCCGCACCACGCTGACACCCGCGCGCGTCCCAGGAATCGCCCCGCTGGCTCGCGAGCAAAGGCCGGAGCCACGAGGCGCTGCGCAACCTGGCGTACCTGCGCAAGCTGCCGCAGGAGCACGAGGCCGTGCGCGCTGAACTTGCTGGTGAGTGCTTTGTTTCGTTTTTTGGAGTTTGGAGTTTGGAGTTTGGTTTGGGGTTTGGAGTTTTGGTTTGGGGTTTGGAGTTGGGACGTTTTGGGCGTTGGGACGCTTGTTGGGTGCGCGTGTTGGGTGCGCGGTGTTGGGTCCGAGGGCGCTGCGAGCAGCTGAACGCGCGATGCTGAACGCCGGACGCGGGCCGCTTCGCGAGCTCGCTGACGCTGCATGCGCGCTGCTGCTGGCTGGCTGAGCGCGGTACCGCCCGTTGCTGCTCGCTGAACGCTGCATGCTGCATGTGCGTTGCTGAACGCGGTACCGCGCGGCGCTGCTGGCTTGCTGAACCGTGCCGCTTCGCGAGCTCCCTCATCATGCGATGTTGCTGGCTGGCTGAGCATGTGCCGCTGCTGGCCGGCTGAGCGAGTACCGCTGCGAGCAGCTGAACGCGCGTTGCTGCTGGTTGGCTGAGCGAGTACCGCCGCCGCTGGGAGAGTGCGCGCGCGCTACTACTGGCCGGCTGAATGGTGCACGCGCGCAATGCTGACGCTACGGCTGGCCGCCGTGTGTCCGCTTGCGCCGTGTCCTACCGCGTCGCCGCCGAGACACCCTTTACGGCAGCCGCGCAACCTGCTACCATGTTCGTGCTCGCTTGCGTTGCCGTCCAAGGTGTCCTGCATGCGTGCTGCCGCCGCCGTCCCCGCGTGCGCGCTCGACACATTACATTGGATGGCAGCCGCGCGCATACTCGTCCAGCGCGTTCGGAACCTTGTGTGGGCGTCGTGCTGCTCTCGCCGAACGCGCGCTGAGGCTCCATGTGTCCCGCGCTGCTTGCCCTCTCGCTCCCACCCGCTCGCTTCCACCGGCTTCGTCCCAACCTGCTTCGTCCCGCCGCTCGCTTCATCCCACCGCTCGCTTTATCCCACCCGCTCTACCCCGCCCACTCGCTTTATCCCACCCGCTTCGTCCCGCCCCCACCCGCTTCATCCCGCCGTCGCCCCAACCCGCTCCATGCCGCCCGCTCGCTCCCGTTCTCTGCCCGTTCGCCCGCTACCGCCTGCTGCCCGTCGCTCCCACCCGCTTCATCCCGCCGCTACCTATCGCCTGCTACCTCCGCAGCTCGCTAACACTCGCTCGCAGAAATCGAGGCGTCGATCGAGGAGGAGCGCGAGGCGCGCGCGGGGCTGGGCTTCAAGGAGGCCTTCCTCGGCAAGGGCAACTGGCCGCGCTTCCTCATCGCGTTCGTCATCTTCGTGCTGCAGCAGTTTAGCGGGCAGAATACCGTCAAGTGCGTGCTTTTTCTTTTTTCTTTCTTTCTTGCATATCGTCCCCTCTTTGCTCGCCTTTCCGCGCTGTAGCCGCACGCGTGCACCAGTAGCGCTGCATACCCCTCGCCGTGCCTGTCTGCCTCGCACCTGCGCTCATCTGCGGCGCCGCGCGCGCCTTCCTGTTCTGCCGGCGTCTTCCATTACACCACCGTCCCATCTGACCGTCCACCTTGCACCGCCTGCCACGTCCATCCCCGCCTCCCCTTCCCCTCCCTTCCCTCCTCCTGCACCTCGTATACCCATGCTGACGCACACGCCCCCCGCGCAGCTACTACGCGCCGCAGATCTTCGAGTCGATCGGGTACACGGGCACGACGCCGTCGCTGCTCGCGTCGGGCGTGTACGGCATCGTCAAGGTCGTCGCGACCGCCATCTTCATCTTCTTCGGCGTCGAGAGCCTGGGCCGGGTGTGGAGTCTGCGGATCTCTGGTGCGTTATTCGCTCTCGTATCTTTTCCTTCCTATCCATCATTACTGGCTTGCCTCTCCCACTACCAACCCAACCCCCCTTCCCCCGGTCCCGCGTGCGCGCATGCCTCAGCTTTTCGCTTCGCCTCTTGACACCTCCCCGCCGCTCTGTCCCTCGTCCACGGACCCGTTCAGCTTTTTCGCCCGCCCTGCAAACTCACTTCGCTAACGCCCCCTCCCCCTCCGCGCAGGCTTCGGCATGGGCACGCTCTTCTTCATGATCGGTGCGATCCTCAAGACGCACCCGCCGGTGAAGCACGACGACGGCAGCATCTCGTCCGCGTCGCGCGCGATGGCCGGGCTGCTGTACATCTACGTGTGCTTCTACAGCATGGGCTGGGGGCCCGTGCCGTGGGTCTATGTCTCGGACATCTTCCCCACCCGCACGAGGGCGTATGGGCTGGGATGGGCGAGTGCTACGCAGTGGTTGTTTAGTGCGTGCTTCTTTCTCCTCCTCCTCCCCCTTTTCTTGTCATCGGTGTGGGTCAAAGCTGCCTGAGTGAGGAGTCTGTCGACAGCAGCCAGCTCCGGTCGCCGAGTCTCCTTCTCCTCGTACCTACCATTCCCATCCTCTCACGCTTACTGACGCCCCACCTCTCTCCCTGCTAGACTTCGTCGTCTCGCAGATCTCGCTGACGATCAAGCGCGAGCTGGGGTGGAAGCTGTTCCTGCTCTTCGGGACGATCAACCTGGGCGGGATGGTGACCTTCACGTTCTTCATCCCCGAGACGAAGGGCCGCTCGCTCGAGGAGATGGACGTCGTCTTCGGCTCCGTCTCCGCAGAGAAGCGCGAGCGCGATATCGCGCGTGCCGAACGGCGCGGTGAGTCTTTCTGAATCCTTTCCTCGTCCTCTTCGCTGGGTGGGATGGCTTCGTCCCGTGCGAGCTGCCTTCCACCGTAGTTGCTTGGCTGCGGTGCCGCGCGGGCTTCCTCTTGCGAAATGGCGTATACCCTACTGACCCGTTTTTGCGTTTCTCTTTTTTCAGCGCTCGGCGAGACCGGTGCGGAGGACGAGAACGAGAAGAGCTCGGAGAAGCAGGACGAGCGGGTGTAACGTGTCCTGTGGTGCCTAACGAGAAGAGGCAGCGATCTGTTTTGCGCGATGCTTTACATACTCAGTTACTTACGATGTATATGATACGATACGGACGAATGGAGGAGGAAGTAGTGGGAGGAGTGGTAGTAGTAAAATGGAATGCGACGTGCTCTCTTGCGCTGGATATGTACGTAACACAGAATCGTCAAGGGCCGTCGTCCGCGGGTTTAACGTTTAACGGCCGTAACGCGCGGTACGGCCGCGGGTTTCGGGGCTCGAATATCCGACAGGCTCAGGTGCTCCCCAATGTCGTCGTCCTCCACCTGACACTCATGAAGCCCGACTCGGCGTACGAGAGATCGCAGACTTGTTCGGCTCGCTGAAAACTCTCCCCCTATCGGCTTTAGGGATGTAAGCCGGTACCCGTGCAAACCGTGCAGACGTGACGGACGGGACGGGTTCGAACCCGTCCCGTACGACACTCCGACAGCCAAGCACGTGACCGGTACAACCGGTTCAACCCGTACCGTCGACGGGTTCGACGACGGTCAGACGGGTTCGACGCCAGTATAGCACCATCAGGTCCTCTGAGCAGAGGTCCTCGCACCGAATGATGTGAGTACTTGAGCTACTAGCTGAGGTAGCAGTTTGCTCACTCACAGAAAGATATAGGGAAGGGCGCTGGTGTCGTAGCTGACCAGAACGCGTGCACGCTCGGGACCCAATGGACCGTCGTAAGAGCCGTCTGACTGTCCTACGACGTCTCCGAGGTGTAGCTCACATTCAAGATAGCCTCAAGACCTGAACGCTGTATCTGGGCGCCCATCCAACCGTCCAAGCTTACCCGTCGCCGGCCAACCCGTCGGACGGCCGTCGGTCAATCCGTCCCGTCCCGTCTCAAGCTGGGAGCTGGCTTGGAGACGGCCCGTACCCGTTCGAGCCCGTCTCGAGATGACCGTCACCCGTCGACGGGCCCACGGTTTACATCCCGAATCGGCTTGCTGGACGCACGTTGCCTATTCACAGGCTCTGCTGTCGCTGCATGGTCGCTGCGCGGATGCTGCCCTGCATGCGCGAGGCCGTCGCTCTTCAATCCATAAATCAGCAAAACTGGGACACACTGCAAGCGAAAGAAGCACGTTTTCGGCAAATCAGGACGCGCTCGGACTGCTGCTGTCAGACTTTTACCCCTCCCGGTAAAAGTCTGAGAGCTCGGGGAGCAGTCCGAGCGCGTCCTTGGCTGAAAACGTGCTTCTTTCGGCGGCAATGCATTCCCGTTTTCACGATGTATGGCAACTTCAGGCTCGTCTCAACCGCCATCTTCATCTTCAGCCTATTCTTCAGGCGTAGCTCCTGGCGCTCAGCTTTTTCTTACTCCGGCTCCTGCCTCCGCCGCTGTATCATCGCCTTTGGCTCCATTCACGCCCGCGCCCTCGTGTTCACTGTTTACACTCAGTCCTGCGGCGCACCGCACAGATCGGCGAGCAGAGCCTGTCTGCTGTACACTTGCGGGTATTGGTACAGCGCACTGCGGCTTCTTTATGGACTTTGTCTTTCCTGCCGCTCTGCGCTAGTCCTCGAGGCCGTTCTTGCGTGGGTTTTCCGCTATAGCTTGCCCATCTCCGTGTTTTCGCCAGCATTCCACACGTTTTGCCATGCCTTCTTCAGTGCCACAGTCACCGACGGACCCGGAAGTCTTCGTCCTTTCGTAGATCTCGCTCACACGCAAGCGCGAGCTGCCATGTGTTCAAATCTACTTGCTCCGACCATCCGCGGAACTGGTACCCACTGGTTGCTATTGGATTCCCACGAGTCTCCGCATTGACATGCTCTGAGAAGTCAGGTGAGAAATTTCAGTTCGCATAACCGCTGGGCTTTATCATCATCTAAGGTTGACGAAAGGCGTGCAAACAACACATTACGCACTATTGGAGGTTCGTGCTGAAACGTGTGTCGCAGAGGCGTGGCTAAGGTGAGGAAGTCGGGTAGGTACTAAGCAGTAGTGCCGAAGGGATGGAAAGATGTCCATCGTTACTGCTTTCGATAACCTTTTTCACTATTTAGCATGGATCAGCGCCATGAACTGCACTGATGTTGTGTTCTTGCCGGATGGCGACCGCACGTTCGAGGTGAGGCACCGGCCAATACCGCATCCACCTACCTACCTAACTACCTAACAGCACGATGTTCTTCAGTCGCTGCGCCCCGCTCTACCTGCTCTGCTCTTCTCCAGATCCAGAGAAAACTACGGACGGTTTTATGGAGTATACTATGGACGTCCAAACGCGTATCGTTTTCCCAGTGGTCCAGAGAGAACCGTTGTCATCGAGCGTGCCTCATCTGCTCAGCAAAATCACCTGTGAATCCATGATGGGTCCGCCACCATACTATGACGATATAACCGCCTGCCATGTTCGCGACGTTCACCACTATCGGTCCGACCAGCACGAGCTCGTGGTCGTTCATTACATCTTCACTGCCGACGGAAAGACGGACCATCGCTACGCCCGTTTCGAACGTTTCCGTAACGACGAGGGGCGTCTCACCGGGCCCTCCAAGCTCAGCTCTGTGGACCAGCTGCTCAGCAATCTCAGCGCCGCTGTGCGCCTCGATTCGGTGAAGATATCCAACGCGCTGGACACCCTCATACTCGGAAAGCGCAGTCCATATGAACTCGTCCAGACGCTCGTCAACGTCACCCCCGGCATGATCAACATTCTCGATGTTGTCGTCCTCGCTGACGCGCTTGGCATTTTTGCACGGGACTACAGCGCGCTCTCTCACATGTGTATGTGGTATGCGACGGCGCTATTTGTGCTCATCCGACACCGAGTTCGGTACAATGCCCACGGGAGGAAGGGCGAGGCCTTCCAGCACGGCGGGACCGCGAAAATCCGCCTGGCGACACTAAGGCCCCGTATATCCCTTGTGAACCCGGAGACCGCACAGCTCGTGCAGCACTCCAACCAGAAACTCGAAAAGGGGTTGCAGAACCTATTCGAAGCTGTGTATGTGCGCGGAAAACTTAACCAAGAACAGTTGGACAAACTCCGAGCGACAGTAAAGGCCGACCTCGCCCTTTTCAGTGATCAGGCGCCAAATGCAGTCCATGTGGTGGAGCTTACTGTCGAGGACCTTCTCCATCGGATACGTCAGCAGGTCCGAGAACGGAGCGACATGAGAATCGTACGTCCTTCTTGCCCTATGAACTTGTGCTTGCGTTGATGAAGTGCGTGTCGTAGCTTGCAGAATCAGAGCTGAAGACATTAAAAGAAAGGTGCAAGGCTGCGGAGGCACGCTCAGTCATCTTTTGCTTGATAAACATATCTCGAGTAACGTCGCTGATAGGACCGGGCGAAAGCCGCAGAAGCTGCTGTTCAAGCGATGGGCTCAACTCCAAGTAGCATCTTAGTGAGTATACATTCACATTGGCCGCAAAATCTAAACTGCTCCGCAGGCCGCACACACTATCACAACCTGAGCATCACAAAGACTGGTTATTTATGGTCCTTTTCGTGGAGCTTTCTCAGATTGAATGTCATCTGGGCCCGCGCGCTTCCAACATAAATATGTTGAACAGTCGAATGTTCATCAGCTTTGACAGAAGTTTCAAGTTGGATATCGGTCTGGACAAATAATATTGTCCATGGCAGGCAATGCCTCACTAGTCGGCCAGATCATTGATGCCTGCTCTTCACACTCCTCCCGGAGTAAAAGTTCCATCTCATCTGGAAGCGCAGATAAGGAACAACGTATGATCTCGCATATTTATTAAGGGGTTGCAGCTCTCCTGCGCGAGGCTATGGTTTCTTCAACTGACCACTACAACACCAGTAGCATTTTTAGTACATGTGGAAGATCGGCTTTCAGGGACCGGGATAGCAAGAAAAACACGAT
Source organism: Auricularia sp. M13 (assembly GCA_037042915.1). Taxonomy (NCBI): domain Eukaryota; kingdom Fungi; phylum Basidiomycota; class Agaricomycetes; order Auriculariales; family Auriculariaceae; genus Auricularia; species Auricularia sp. M13. The sequence continues at coordinate 2,903,017 of CM073203.1, read as the reverse complement.
AGCAGGAACATACAATTTGAAGAGATCATGTGCGAGACAAGGCTGCGCAGAAGCGCGCGATGCGTTTGAGATTTGTTACTTCTGCAGTCCGAATCTGCAGCACAAGAAAAGCCAGGATCTGCTTGCCTCGACCTCGGGTTTCCACGCGAGATCGGCCTAGGCGTGCGCAGAGGAGCGGGAGTGCTCGCAATCGCTAGAGACGAACGCATGGAGCGCCTGCCTGTCCGCCTCGCTAAACAGCGGCTCCGCGCCCGCAAACGCGGCCTCAAACTCCGGCAAGTTGCCGCGCACGCACTCGTGCGCTTTCAGAGTGCAGAAGACGGTGCAGAGGTCCTTGTGCGGCGGCGCGCCGCGCCAGTCGGCGAGCTGGCACGCGCGCGAGCAGTAGCGCGGCACCCTGCAGCGCGCGCACGCCTGGAACGGCTTGCCGTCCTCCTTCTGGAAGATGGAGAGCGAGCACGAAGGGCCGGCGCAGACGCGCTGGGACTTGGTCATCAGGATCAGCGTGTGCACCGTCTGCGCGGTCACCTGCTTGCGGCAGCGGCAGCGGCCGGGCGCGTCGAACCAGCGGTCGACGCCCGCGGGCACGGGGTCGCCGCAGTGGTCGGCCAGCTCGAGGCTGAATTTGGCAAGCCAGGGGAACATGGGGTCGGTGTCCTCCATGCGATCGGCAACGTGGCTAAGCAGGCGGAGGAGCACAGCGTGGTGTCCGGCAAAGAAGCGCGAGCCGTCGTCGGGGCGTGCCCCCGCGCCGTCCGACAGCACTGAGAGCACGTGGCAGGGAAGCGAATAGGACGCCTTGCCGCCGAAAGTCCAAGTCGTGCGCGCGGTTGTCTGGGACGCGGCGGGATCCAGCATTTTGAGGACGATATTGACGAGCCGCGCGCGGAAGGGGTCCTGCTCCAGAACGGGCATGATCACCGGACGGGCGACGTTGACCATTTCTCCGAGCATGCAGAGGGGACCCGCGCTGATGTACTGCTCGCTGTAGCTCAGTAGAGCGTCGACCGTCGCCGGAACACCGCCGGGGAAGAGTTGCTCGACGCGCGCGGGCCACCGGCCTTTCTTGTCGCCAAACGTCTTGTTTGCCTTCTCCACGCGGTCCATAAAGGCATTGTCGCCCACCCGCACAGCCGTAGTAAATAAATCGGCCGCAGACGAGGTGAGGGAACCCAGGTACTCCTCGGCCCTGAAAGGTCGTGAGGCCAGCCGGTGAATGCTGCACTGTCTGCGGTTAGCAGCGAGTGCGAGGGCCAGGCGCTCCAGCTCTTCTGCCGTCCGCGGAGTTGTGAGGGTCGCAATGCATGCATCGAACAGCGCGTGGCAGTCGACTCGGAGACGCGAGACGTGCTCCTGCAATTCGTTTTCGGTGTCTTCAAGGAACCTGGACGAAAAGTTGCGGAGGCAATCAGGGCAAGCCGTCGGTTCGGGCTGGTCCGCTAAGCCCCATGCCAGTGTGTTGGCCATAGCTTTGGTTGAGGAGTAGCTCATCGAGAATTCAAAAAGCGTGTCTAATTCAACAAATTGTGTCTGTTGACCTGTGAATTGACAACTGGTGCCTCACGCCAGTTCACTCACCAGAGAGTTGTCTAGCAAGATATGTTGCCTGAAAGCGTCAATGGCAATCGTTCAGAAGCGACACGAAGCGGATCAGGCGCGGGTGTTCTGCTGCCTGCCCGTCTGCTGGAAGAGCAACTGCGTGAATTATTGAGCAAATTATGGTGGCCAAAAAAGATGCCTACATGTGCTTCGCGATGTTGATGCAGACGTGTGGCTCTACCTGGCGTTCCTACGGCTTCCTACGGGTTCAGGTCCAATTGCGACTCTTGTTCGGGTGTTCAGTCTCCAACAACCGCCGTTCCGAGTCTGATGTACAGTCACCTCGCACGAATGACGCAAGCGTATGCTGCAGCGCACAACGCTGTATCGGTACTAGTCCCTCGAACGCCAGGGAGGTCCGAATCCAAGAAGGGAGCACTGAGAATGAAAATTGATCCCGCGGCCTCGGCGCGCTTGCTCGATCTGCTCCTCATGTCGCTCGGAACCATACGCAGTGCTCTGCGACTGTACAAGCCTCGAATAGTGCCCAAGTCTCGTATTGCGCGTTATGGGCTCGCCACCGTCGTTGCCGCCGGTGCTGGCGTGGCCTACGTATGGAGACGGTACACGCGAGTAAGTACGTACTGCTAGCTGCTAACGCGCCGGGCAGCATGGAACAAAGCCTCTGGTCGGACGAGTTCAAGCCCGACCCGCCGCTGCCGCCGCAGTACGAGTACAAATACCGGTGGGGCGCGCAGCTCGTCGAGCTCGAGATGATGTCCGACGCGTGGGACACGCTGGCGGGGTGCGCACCGCCCGCCGCGTCCTCCGCGCGCTCTAAGCTGTTTCCAGGCTCTGGCGGGACGCGCTGATCGACGGCGCCGACGCGGCCGTGCTTGCCGCCATCGCCGCCAAGCTGCTGGACGCCGACGCCGACGCGCCGGCGGACAAGATGCACAACGTCGCCGTGCTCACGCTGTTCAAGCTCCTGCGCGCCGGCTGGGACGACAGCGTGCACCCGCGCGAGCGCGAGCGCGCGATTGCGCTCGCGACTGTGGCGTCCATTGTCGACGAGGACACCGTCAACCCGCCGTTCGTGCAGTGGGCCTGGGCGCAGGCGTGGCATCTGGCCGTCCAGGACGCGTTGAAGGATATTCTGCCCGTGACGCAGCTGCTCGATCTCGGTCCGGGCCATGAGATCTTGTGAGTACCGTGTTTCGCCTCTGCTGCACTGTCCCAGTGCTCCCAACGGCTGCCCCAAACTGACATGACTTCCAGCCCAATATTACCCCTCGCACTCGTAATCGCCGAGCATTTCGAACAACGACGAAGGAAACAGGGCCTAAACCCCACACAACAGTGCATGCGTGCGTCCTCCCCCCAAATCAAATCTACCTCCATTTTCTACGATCTGCAACTCACGCGAACTGCTCAGTGGCCTCGGTGTACACGAGCCTCGCCTTCGGCTTCATGTCGCAGCACGAACCGGCGCAAAACGACGTCGTCCAGCGATACCACCGCCGCGCGGTCGCCGTGCTCGACCCCGCGTCCGATCCAGAGGGCACGGCGTGGGGGCTGTACCTGTCGGCCATCGGGCGGATATACTTCCATCTGGGGCTGCAGTACGAGGTGCGCCGTGCGATGAGCAGCGGCGTTGAAGAAGTGCTAACGCGCACTACAGGTGATGGGCCTCATGGGCGACGCGCTGGAGACGTACGTGCACGCGCACGGCGCCATGCCCGACGGCGATCCGCTCAAGGAGCTTGTGCATACTTCTGTGCTGCGCACGATGCTGAGGATGCGGCGCGCTGCTGCTGGCTCGTCAGATTCAGAATCAAAAAAGACATGATTTATTTTCTTCTGTCCCGTCCATGCCGGTGAGGTGTGCTGCAGTGGGACAAGACCAAGCATGGCGAGTGAGGGTCTGCAGTCTACAGTACAGGCAGTTCTTCGCCGCGTGGCGTCCGTAATGCAGTTTGCGTGAGTGCGCGGTGCTTTGAGCGCCGTTCTTTATGCTAAACGATACTTACTCGTCGCAGCCACGGCGTCCGAGTCAAGCGTCAAGCCCAACCAGTGAGAGGAGTCCCCCTGGGCCTGTGGTGCAGCGATCGGCTGGTGTCCGCCGGCAGGGAGCGGTTGCTGCCAGGACATTGTGGAAGTTGGAGCTGATGGGTCCTGTCCCACACGGCGGCACACCAGGCGCACACCTTATGGGCAGTACGCAAGTTGCTGAGGGGAGGACCGATCTTTCCCAGATAATTCCCGCGATTCAAAGAAGTCGACGGAATCAGTCACTTACACCTACCGCAATTCTTGTCAGGGTTATCGATCGTAGTTCGGAGTCTATATGTTCTTGTGGTCTGGTGCTATTCAAGATGTCAACGATGCTGCGCTCGCCGCTTCCGCAACAAACAAGCCTCGAAGGCAAGTGGAAGCTTCCTGGCGGGATTAACTCCCACAGAATCGTTTCGCCGGTGCTTTGAGGAGCCGGAGGTCGATGCTTCGATTCTCATGGTAAATGGTCCTCCCCGGAGTTGAGCGAGTCTTGCATGTAACCCACTCTCGAAAGTTCGCTCTATCTGTGATGGGGCTTGTGGCTCAGGTTAATTGCAATGGTTAAATCTGGCTGTCCAATTCAACTGCCCAAGACAGGTCCAACGCGTCGTTGGGTAAGCTAATGTGATATCTATTTCATCTGCAAGCAGTCGCTCTCGGACTCGGAGACAGTCAGAGATCCAGACCGGTCCGGTCCGGTCCACCTGCGGAGTTGGCTCTTCCTCTTCTACTCTCGCTCCTGTTTGCTCACCGAACATGCAGCCTCTGGATTTTACTGCTCGCATACCAGCCGAGATCCTGCTTCAGGTCTTCGACAGTGCGTGCCTCGACGAATTTCGGCGGATCATGCGTGTTAGCAGGCGTTGGAGACAACTTGCACGGAGTCATCCTACCTTTTGGGCAGCCCCGCGGCTAGTCGGGACATCACCTGCGGATGTTTCTTTCTTTCTTACACGCATTTCCGCTGGAGCTGGAAAGCCGATGAATGTCGAGCTAAATGTGGTCGAACCGGATGTGCCGCTACTAGAAACGACCGTGCTGCCAGGCATCGCATCGCAGCTCGGCTGCTACACAGCCCTGTCGCTGCACGTGCACATCAGCTATGCCTTCGCGGTGTTTGATCTCCTTCGCGGTCCAGCGTCGTCGCTCCGTTCTCTCGGCATCTTGTTCGAGGCGAGCACGGACACTGGCGCGTCATCATTTGTCACCCTTCCCGACGACATCCTGCCTTATGGCTGCCATCCTCAAGGAATGGAGACAGTATATCTTCAGAACCTGGTCGTCGCGCGTGTTCCTGCGGCATTAGGAACGGCACAGAACGTTATGTACTGCCAGAAATCTCGATCCGTATCCACTGGCATATTGACTTTGACCGAGGCATTTCCGCATGTGCGCTATCTGATGCTCAGCGGTCGCGGTCTTCGTTATATGTTGCATTACGCCTGGCCGATACGATGGGAGCGCCTCGCATCCTTAACGCTTTCCGTTGGCCGGCATAGTCTCCAGAAGATCCTCTTCACAGTTCCATTAATGCATATTCTCCATCTAACAACGGATCAGACGCAGCAAGAAGCTCTATCAGTAATGTTAACGCATCTGCCCGGCGGCCTCTATATGTCCTTCGAGGTCATCAACGCTCGAGAGTTCGTCTTACATTTGACCAGTGCTGTTACCGGCCAAATACGCTCCTTGCGAGAGCGCAGAAGCGCATGGGCAGCTGCCGAGTCCCCCCCTCACGATGCTCTGTGCATGGACGACGTGGTGTCCCGCGTCGTATCTCTGACGATCCCGGTTTCGCTGTGGGAGTTGCTCTTGCCGTGCATGGGCCCCTTTCCGAATCTGGAGACGCTCACCCTCCTGCTGTCACGAAACTCAGGACACGCGCAGCTGATGCGCGATCGAAGCCCTGATCCTCTCGCGTTAGTGTGCCCTCGGCTCACGGTGCTTGTGCTCGACGGCGCGAATGATTCTTGGTCTATCCCGCTGCCGGACGTGAAGCGCATCATCCTCCGACACTTGACGGCGCCCACACCAGTCAACCTTGTGCTGCGCTGCAATTGGCGCGGAATTGTCTCCCAGCTACAACCAGTAGTCGACACAGTCCATGAGACATATGAGCAAGTTGATCAGTACGTCGCCAGGTATCAAACGAGCTGTCGCATACTATTGACCTTCGCCGTAGCTTCCCGAAAACACCGTGGAATCGCTACTAGCGGACTAGCGTGCCACGAATATGGCTTGGCGATGGAACCAGCGAGGATCGCCTTGTCAAGGTGCATGTTTGCCTGTAGAAAAACAGGCCAGCAGTGTCGCCGCCTCAGCTGAGGGCTTAACTTGATGAGTCTGTGGACGCGAAAGATTCAAAACTACTGGTCCAGTACAACTTTGCCATAGAGCCGATTCCTTGGTTGAATCAGTAGTTTATGGACATATCAAACGATTGGGACACTATTGAACAAATTCAATGTATCCTACCACTGCCACTAGTAAGTGACAAAGTCGCATCGCGCACAGGGACTGCCTATCACCGACTGAAGTCCAACGTCAGTTTCCACATCGAACGATTTGACATTTAGTTACGGTCGAGTATGGTGGTCGGATGACCAAGTCAATACCGAGTCTTTTTTCATCTGCAAATAATGCTCCTTGACTGACGGAGTACGGGCCGGTCCGGTCCAGCTGCGGAGTTCGCTCTTTCACCTGCCTATCTATCTAATATCGCTGGGCATCTGCGCTATCTGCTCGCCGATACATGAAAAATATGGATTATACAGAGCGCATACCAGCCGAGATCATGCTCCAGGTCTTCGACAATGCATGCCTCGACGAACTCCGGCGGTTCATGCGGGTTAGCACGCGTTGGAGACAGCTTGCAAGGAGTCATCCCACCTTCTGGACATCCCCGCGGCTGGTCGGCACCTCACCTTCAGATATAGCTTTTTTCCTTTCACGCATTTCCGCAGGGGCTGGGAAGCCGATGAAAGTCGAACTCGACGTGGTCGAACCACACGTGCGGCAACTAGCACTAGCACTGACCGTGCTGCCAGGCATCGCGGCGCAACTCGACTGCTACACATCCCTGTCGCTTCGCGTGCACATCGATTATGCTCGCGCGGTGTTTGATCTTCTTCGCGGTCCAGCGTCGTCGCTCCGTTCTCTCGGCATCTTGTTCGAGGCGAGTACGGACACTGGCGCGTCATCGTTTGTCTCCCTGCCCAGCGACATCTTGCCCCATGGATGCCATCCCGAGGGACTAGAGACAGTTTCTCTGCAGAATCTAGACATCATCCGGATTCCTGCTGCTTTGGGAACTGCACAGAACGTCATGTATTGCAGGAAATCTCGGTCCATGTCCACCACTGGCAGCATATCGAACCTGGTCAAGGCATTTCCGCATGTGAGCCATTTGATGCTCAGCGGCCGCGGTGTTCCGGATATGTTTTTAAATCACTCCTGGCCGATACAATGGGAGCGCCTCCAATCCTTAACGCTGTCCGTTGAGCGGCATGGTCTCCAGAAGATTCTGTTCACGGTCCCATTACCGCGCATTCTCCATCTGACGACGAATCATACGCGGCAAAGAGCTTTATCAGTCATGCTAACGCATTTGCACGGCGGCCTCTATATGTCCTTCGAGGTTATCAACGCTCGGGAGTTCGTCTTACATTTAACCAGCGCTGTGACAGGCCAGATACGCTCTTTGCGGGAGCGCAGAAGCGCATGGGCAACTGCCGAGGCGCCCCCTCACAATGCCCTGCGAATGGACGACGTGGTGTCGCGCGTCGTGTCTCTGACGATCCCAGTCTCGCTGTGGGAGCTGCTCTTGCCCCGCATGGGCTCATTTCCGAACTTGGAGAAGCTCACCCTCCTGCTGTCCCGCACCGCAGGACACACGCTGCTGAATCGTGATATCACCTTGAACCCACCTGCGTTGGTGTGCCCGGGGCTCAAGGAGCTTGTGCTCGACAGCACGGATGGTTCCTGGCCTATCCCGCTGTCGTATGTGAAACGCATCATCGTCCGACACTTGAAGGCGCCCACACCGATCAACCTTGTGCTGCGCTGCAATTGGCGTGGACATGTCTCTCAACTGGAACCGGTAGTTGGGAGGGTTATAGAGTCAGATGAGCAAGTTGGCCATGATCAGTGCGTCGCCAAGAATTAAACGCGCTGTCGCACGCTATTGACCTTCGCCGTAGCTATCCCAAAACACCGTGGGATTGACTATAGCAGCCTGACGTGTGACGAAAGATTGAAAGCTCCTGGTTCAGTGCGCCTTCAAGTTGGCCAGTGAGCCGATTCCCCACTTGAGTCAGTAGTTTATTGATATATCAAACCCTCGACTGCGACACTATCACATCAGCTCCATGTATCCTCCACAAGTACTCGCACAAGCATCGTATCGTAATCGTCATATAAGTTTCGCACAGCGTCTATCTATCGACAACTTAGATTTCCACGCCAGTTGCCACATCGTTGCCATCATACGTCTACGCTTTAAGAGGGCACGAGGCCGCTGGCATACGCACAGTCAAGGAGGAGCTGCACGTCCTTCCTGTCAAGCTGTTCAAGCGCAAGCGCAAGGTCAGCAGCGCTCTTGACGGCACCCCCTTCGTAAGCACGACGCAAAGGCTTGGACACCCCTCGCTGTGCCGCGGCGCGCCAGTCGTCCAGTCGATCCTCTGGCACTTGCGGCTGCAGTATCGCGCGAACCTGCAGCTGCCGCACGTCTGGAACCTGCGCAGGCCGCCGGGGTCCTTCTCGTCGAGCTCGGTGTTTGTGCAGCCGGTTCGCGCAGAAGCCGTTCGCGGCGCGGCGCGCGAGGAACATGCGGAGGACGACGACGGCGTCCATTGAGCGGACATCGCGCGCGCTCCGCGGGCTGACGGCACGGCACCATTGCACACAGCGGTCGTGAGGCCTACCGAGAGTCATTCGCAGCGCGCACGACTCGCAGCGCACAGTCGATTTGCGCTGCTTATCGCAGGTTGACTCGCTGATCCCGGGACGCGTGAGGTCGACGCGCTCGAGTGCATCCAGGAAAAGCTCCTCATAGCCGGCCTGGAGGTGCGGCAGGTCGTCTGTGCGCGCCTGGGGATGAATACGGAGGATGTAGAGGAGCATGATCGCCAAGCCTGACAGCTTGTTTTTGATGGCCACCGAAGGGCGAGTATATACTGATGCGGCTTTTACAGGGATGCGCAAGCGCGGCGCTGTGCAGTCAGAAGAACTCACATACATCGGTGCGTTATATACCCGGCGGCATGGAGAACGGCGGTCTTCCTTCCCAAGGCGCCGGGCCATCTACGGCAAGGCATGTGAGGATCAGCCAGGCCAGGCGCTGTCGTCGCGGCGACTCAAACAGCTTTGGCATGACGACCGTCCGCGCACCCGTCACGGCGATGTTGAATGACTGGAGCATAATATCGGAGTAAGCGACGCAGGACCAGAAGATGAGGGCCTCAAGCCCGCGGTCGACGCCAAGCGGAAAGAGTAGGTCCAGATTAACAGGCCAAAGGTTGTCTCAGCCGTTTGACAAAGAGCGCGATTGTATCAGTCATTATATACCCAGGATGAAGCGCAGACGTACAACGGTAACCACAAGCTTGGTCCAAGTATTTTTTGTCAGCTTCACGGCTATTACGGGGCGTCCAACTAGAGTTTTGAAGAGGCTTAGATCATCGCTGGGTGGGTTGAGCGCGACCGCACTGAGAAGCAACTGCAAAATTACATGAGCGCGTACTGCGTTCCCCCTGTGGTGTGGTGCTGACTACCCCCCGCCCGTCGTGGTGGCGGTGAATGTGAGAACCGCGACGCGTAATAAAACTCCGCTCACAGCTCTTTGCTTCCTCCATACATTTCCCGGACGACATGTGATCCTCTCTCATGTGCATGCCCCATAACATAAGTAATCCCTTTGCCTAACCGCTGATACAATACACCAATCCTCGACTACAACCATCCCAGAGCGTGTTAACCCACAACCTCAGCCTCGCTACCAGTTCAATGCTCGCACATGTTGAACCTCGCTCCAAAGAAGGCCTCGTTATTCTCCCCGACAAATTGCGTGCGCTCGTCCATTAACTCCTCGCGGTACGCGAACGCCTCCTCACGCGACATTGTATGTCCGCCAACATCGGCAACCATCTTCAGCAGCTCCGTGGGGAGCTTCTGGAGGTGCGAGTCCGGCGGTGCATCGCGCAGCGCATCAAACATCCAGTCCACCTGCTGCGGCGCGACGACGCTCGTCGAGGGGATGCTCTTGTTCGGGTCCACGAGGAACAAAGCGACGATCTTGCGGTGCCCGGGACGCGTGCGGTCGGCAAGGGCGAAGGGCGAGACACGGTGCTGGTAGATGTTGGGGAACGCGATGCATCGGCCTGATTTGGTATGTACGGAGCCGAGGTCTTGCACTAGTGGCCCGTTTCTAAGTGCGGGAACATGAGAGGTCAGGTTCAATCCGCCGCGGCGCTGACGCCGAAGGACACACCTTTCCAGCCCCCACACTTGGCGCACGCCGTCGTTGTCGTCCTGCTCGTACCCCTCCGGCTCGCGCACGGCCGTGCGGAACGCCAGCCGACTCTCCGTTATGTTACTGTCCAGCGCGGTAAGCACGATTAGGCCTACCCGCTCACTGCGACTTACTCCTCGTCGTAGTAGTAGATCCCCGACACGACGATCTGCTCGTTCTTCATGCCCTCGACGTGCCACGATCCGCCGGGGTACTCCGGTTTCTCGGGCGTCAGGATTATGTTGGCAAGCTTGACAATGACCTGGGCCGTCCGCCCGCGCAGACTGTACTTCGTCTTCCTCCGACCCGCGGCGCCCTTGCCCGCGACATATGCAAGTGGCGCAGGAAGGGTGAGCGGGCGAGAGCGCTCCCACTGCGCGCGGCGCACCTCCCACTCCGCGACCGACGCACGATTGTCCCAGCGCGGCGAGTCCGGCTTGCCGGGCGCATCGCCGTACTCGTATCGTTCGTCCGTGCGCGGGCGGAAGAGCCTGAAGTTGTACGGGTGAAGGTCCGTCAGGACGCGCTCGAAGAGCGGGACGAAGGCTGCGACGATGCCGTCGAGTGCGGCGTGGAGCGCAGTGTGCGAGGGGTGCAGGTTATTGATGTATCCTTTGCGTGTGACGGCGCCGTCCTGCGCGACGGCGAAGTCTGTCGGGAGCCACGCGAAGCGGGCGGACGTCACGCCGTCGTCCAGGGAGGGCGGCTCGGCGGACACGAGCTTGCTTTCCCCGTCGTCGCCGTGTTTGTGGACGAGGGTGCGGCCGTAGACGAGCGGGTAGAGCGAGGGGTGCACGAGGTCCAGTACGAGCCCGTTCGAGCGCGGGTGCCAGTCCTTCTGCGCATCCGGCACGTCCTCCAGGGCGCGCACGCCGTCCTTGAGCACCGCGAGTACGTCCGCGGGGATGAGCGCGTCTGACTGCCATATCTTGTCGAAGCATGAGACCTGCGCAGCGCGTTAGTTGTCGATTCCAGCGTCTGAGAGCTATTCCACAGCAAGTGAACAGACCTCGATGCCGGTCGTCTCGTCCCGAAGCGCGGCGTAATCGTGCAACTCAGCGAGGACGTAGTCGACGTCCGGCTCGCGGAGGCCCTGCATCAGAGCCTCGGCCTTCCAGCGCGCAACGATAGTGTCGTCTGTGATCTTGCGCCACCACTCGGGCTTGGAGCGCAGAGTCGCGGACAACGCGCACATCCTGAGTTCAACGAGCTGCATTCAAATTGCACATCGCGTTGAGTGCAGTCACGTGCACGGTATGCGGACCAAACGGACGCACCGTGCGGGGCGCCTCGACTATTCCTTCGCCCGTCTCGAGGACATAGAATGGATGCGGAAATTGTGGCAACCAGTTGGGGTTGAAGCCAAGGTCGTCCGAGTCCGTATCGAGCTTGCCGTCGTCGCCGCCCTCCATCTCGTGGCGAGGCTCCGAGTCGCTTTCATGTTTGTCTTCGGACATCGTCTGAGCTCGTGCCGCCTAGGTGGTGGAAGCAGGTCAAGGGGTGAGCATAGTCCCCGTCTCCGCAATCGGAAAAGCTAACAAAATGTGGCAATGGCAGATCCGTAAAGCACGCCTCCTTGAAAGTCCGCCATGTCTAACTGTATCCTCATCACGGCCGCTTGTAGCCACAAGAACTCCCTCTGCGTTCAGCGAGCATTCACTATGCCGACCAGGTTGCCTCGATCTCGGGACCGCCTCATGGAACTGCTTGGGCAGTTGGAAAAACGACGCCAAACGACGGTTGATGAAGAGGAACTATTCGAGCTGAGGCTGTTTAACTGTCGACCTCGACTGTCAGGAACATAGCCATCCCACCTTCGGACCTTTAAGTCCTTACCAAGTGCTACAAAAGCTGGTTTTAGCCGAGCAAGGGCAGTATAAGAGGCAGAGATCGTGCGCTTTGTTCAAGATAGACTGAATTTAGCTGAAGCTGGACGATGCGAGTAGAAACAACACGCTCCATATGTCCGAGCCTGCTTCAAAAGCGACTTGTATTTATGCTGATATGGGCATGGCGAGGCATGAGATCGCAAGTGAATCGGAGTTTGAACCATCCTTGTCCTGTACCTCCTGCCAGTTACTCTGCCGTATGCAGTTTTTCCCCTATCTCAAGACTACAGCTCGAATAGCTACACATGTGCGTACGAATAGCGGCCCTGGCGCTCGCCTGACAAACCCAAGTTCACTCCAGTAGCGTCGATACGTTCGACTTTCAGGGCCCATCGCAACTCGATTGCCCCGCATCGGAGCCACGGAGGTTGAGTAATGCTAACGGCGACTGCGGCAGGACGCAGAACCGTCTTTGTCACTAATGCAGGTCGACGCGTGCGGTAGGTATGGCGCGTTGATGCTAATAAACTTAGTCAGCGTCAGATCCTCGGATGTGTATATATAAAGGATCGACAGATCGTACTTGGAGTAAGACGCAGATCTCACACGCACTCCTGCTGCTTATTACACTATGGGCTTCTCACAGTCGCTAATCCTCGCTTTCTCGTCCGCCGCGGTGGTCGCCGCCGGCTGCGTGCAAACGCTCGTCCCGCTCACGCTGCACGCGACGAACTACGACTTGAGCGACACGACGTTCAACACGACGTACCCGGTGTCGGGCACCTTCGCGCTCGACGTGAGCTTCTGCCCGCCGACGAACTTGACGGCTGCACAAGCGCACGCGAACACGCTGCTCGTCACGGCGCCCGGGGCGACGTACGGCCCGTCGTACTGGGACTTCCCCTACCACCCCGAGACGTACAGTTTCGTGCGCTACGCGAATGCGCGCGGGTTTGCGGTTCTCAATTTTGCGCGCATCGGTGCGGAGCGTCCGGCTCTCAAACTTCTACTTTCGACTGGAACTGACGGCGGCTAGGCACGGGCAACAGCGCGCATCCGGACCCGCAGACCGTCGTGCAGCTGCCGCTGCAAATCGCTGCGGAGGTGGAGCTGCTGCGCCTCGCGCGCCAGGGGCTGCTGCCGCTGGCGGGCGCGCAGGGCAAGCGGTTCAGCAAGCTGATCGGGCTCGGGCACTCGCTCTCCAGCGCCGTGCTCAACGGGCTCGTCGTCTCCTCTCCCAACTCACTCGATGGCGCAGTCTTCTCTGGCGTACGTCTTTGTCTTTCCCCCTCTCCGCGTGGAGTGCACTCAGCTCACTGAGGCGTATTAATGAGCAGTACAGCCACGTCCTCCCGCCCAACAGCGGCCTCACGCTCATCCCCGCCAACAGCGCGCACATCGCGCGCTTCGCCGCGCTGCCCGCGGGGTACCTGACGACCGACACCGCGGGCACGCGCGCGGTGTTCTACGGGCCGGCGGGGACGTACGACGCCGCGGCGCTCGCGGCGGACGAGGCGCGCAAGGACGTCGTCGCCGTCGGCGAGCTCGGCGCCGCGCCCGGCCTCCTCGGCGCCGCGCCGGCGTTCCGGGGAGACGTGCTGGCCGTCAATGGGCTGTATGATAAAGGCGGCTGCGATTTGCCGGCGTGTGCGGTGCTGGGGAGGGAGGCGGAGTTTTACGGAGGTGCGAGGAGCTTTGAGAGTGGTGAGTTTTTGAGCTTTGGCGAAGTTTTTTTTTTGGATGAGTTAATGCTGATGCTGATGGCGACTGCAGCTGTCATTCCCGACTCGGGACACGACCTCAATCTGCACCTCACTGCTCCCGTGTTCTTCAACACGGTGATCTTGTGGGCCGAACGCCACGGGTTCTGATGCGCCGGCGATAAAACCACATACGTTATGGTTACCGTCCGCTATACAGTAGCACTCTCCCTCGCAGATCTCAGCCCATACACACGCTGGGTCTTCAAACTTATCATTCATACGAGCTACTGCTTCCCTCCTTTTAACTTCGCCGGTTACTTGTACCTTCCTTGACAAATCATTCTTACTATACTACACGTCTTCAATAAAATCCACCGTGCCACGCTTGTTCCAGTACAGTCTGATCCAGGCCCAATTATACAGCAACGTTAACAACGCAGTGTACCATTCCTTCGACTCGGAATTCCGTTTTCCGCCTGACAGGAGTTCGACTACTGGAAGCCGACTATATACTGTATGCGCGCCCGGGTATGGTTTGCTTCAAATTCCCCACTGTAACGTCGGGACTGCTTCGAATTCAGCTTGAACCCGTGCATTGCGACGCAAGTTCTGACACCACGCGCAATCTGGACCGCATTGACGAGTTATGTAAATACTGCAGTTGGCCTGAGGATGAGGATGAGTGGCAGTGGCAGTCGTCGGTCTTTTAGTTACACTTAGTAAAGATGATTCCTGCATAGTGCCAGTGTCCTTTAGAGTAGCTGATTGAAGGCCGCACTGGCAGCTCATACGCCAACTTGGATGCCAGCCTTCCCACCATTGATACACTAGACGCCCTCTCTCAGGCTGTGACTGATCTCTACTTACTTACTAGCCTGATCATGAGTAGGAGCCAGCCCTGCCGCATTCAGGTAACCGGTCAGTGCGGTGTCACAGTGGAGAGGAGAAGAGGACGACGCGTAGGGCCCAGGCTTGGCAAAGATCCCTGAATACTGATCACTGCGCGCTCGCTGTCTCTCGCGATTCGGCGCTACAGGGGACGGGGCAATGAAGCGGGGGAGACGACTACTAGTACCAGCCCAAGTGTCTTGAGTTTGCTGGATACCGAGTGGAGTCGAGTCGAGGCAGTCCGTGTGGCAGCGAGTACAGTATCAGTTAGTCCGAGTCTCCTTCACAGACTTTGACGTTCGAAGATTATCGTTCGAAGTAAAAGTATCAGTACAGTACAGTATGTGCACTAGTTCTACGGTTACTGTGCCACTGAAAATAGCTATTTGGCTGACATCCGAGTCCGAGTCCGACCTCAGGCTATTACAAGCGCTCTGGTTGGTGTCGCAACCAGCCCGCAAAACCAGATTCAACTTGAAGCTGAGTGGTCTGAGTGGTCGATCCTGAGCTGAGTGGTCGAGCCTGAGCTGAGTGAGGGGTCGAGCCTGAGCTGAGTGAGGGGTCGAGAGAAGCTGGGAAAGCCCAAATTGAGTTGAGTCTATCATGGATTTCGACTCTTCTGGGAGCACAAAAGTCCAAGTCCAAGTCGGCGGAGCTGCATTAAGTATAACTTGTGGTTCAGTCTGACCATGAGGCGGCATGATTCGAAATTTGAAGGCGTCCACGGGTCGGGGGAACTACTTGCAGTCTTCATCCAGACTCGGCAAGGCAATGCAGGGATTGAGAAAAGTGGCAGGCAATGAATACTGTAGAGGAGAGCAGCAGCATCGATCATGACGGTCGGAAAGGGAAAGACGTGTAAAGTGTCCAGTCCAGTCTGCGGTCACCCCCCAGAAGCGCTCTGGTGGGTGTCCCGACCCATCCAAGATGCAGAGCCAGATTATACTGTAGCTGAGTGGTCTGAGTGGTCGAGACAGCTAGCTGCCAGTGAGGGGTCGAGACGGGAGGCTGAGTGAGAGGTCGAGACGGGAAGCTGAGTGGTCGAGACAGGTAGCTGAGTGGTTGAGACAGGTACAGAGCTGAGTGATCGAGACAAACAAAAACTGGAAGCTGGAAGCTGGCGGGAAGGCGCAGTTGAGTCGAGTCTGTCATGCATTCGACCGTGACTCTTCTGGGAGCACAAAAGTCCAAGTCGGCGTCGGCGGAGCTGCAGTCACGGTACTGTATAACTTGGGGTTCAATCTGATCATGAGGCCGCATGATTCGAAGGCGTCGACGGGTCGGAGGAAGTACTTGTCAATGCAGCCTACATCGAGACTCGGCAATGCCCCTGAGGGATTCAGAAGAGTGGCCGCAATGAATGGAGTAGAGCGGCAGCATCGAGTATGATGGTCGGAAGGGAAAGGCGCGTGAAGTGTCCAGTCACCCCGCAGAAATTTCGGAGCGTCCAGATCGCGATAATGCATGAGGTCCACTTAAACGGTCTACGAGGGCCGTCAACGTACGAGACCAGTACAGTTCGAGTTCGAGTTTGATTGTGCAAGCAGTCGACGGTGAGCAGTACTGCAGCCCCTTGTGGTTTTATCACGGACCTCGGACGTTGGTGCGCAGTCGTCGCCGGTCGGAATTGGTCCCGCGAGCCGTAAGGAAATAAGCACTGCTGAGCGGTGCCAGAGCTGTGTTGCCAATCGAGTTGGTGCGAATCTAGCTAGAGAACCGTTAGTGTTAGTGTTTTGGTGCTACTTAGCGGAGAGCAGGAGTAGGTGGCGGGGATCATGTTGGCGAGGACAGCAACGGCGCATCAAATGGCGACGTATCACCATGTGCCGCGCCAAGCGAGTCCGACGTCCAAGTGCAACGCAGCGTCAAATGCGGCGAGCGAGGAGGAAAGGAGCGCCAGCATGCAGACAATAAAGCAAGTCGGGAGCAGTCACTTAACCATGGACGGCAGCAGAAGAAGAAGAAAAGAAAAAGGAGTATTAGCGGAGTTTTGTTAATTGACGGAGATAGCGATAGGCAGGCCCATCCATCAACCGACCCTCCCTCGTCTCCTCCCCCCATCCCATCTCTCCATCCCCCGCTCGCTCCCCGCCCGCCGGCGACGGCGCTGACGCTGTTGAATACAGGTGCCGCCCTGTCCTGCCCTGTTGGATGGTTGCTGACGACGCCCTGCCCTCCCTGCTTGCTGCCCCGCTTGCTTCGCTCCTGATCGCTACGCTCGCTCTTGGTCGCGTTTAGGATGACGCGGTTCGGGTCGTTCGAGCCGCTATGCAAGAACATCCCGTCCTACCCATGGTGCAACCTTTTTTTCCGCCAGGTCCGTCCCCGTCCTCGTCCCCATCCTCCGTTATTCACTGCTCACTCCGGTTTCGTTGCAGCTCCAAAAGAACCCGTCGAACACGACGAGGCTGCCCGATGCGGTGTCGGCGCCGGTGGGCGTGGCGGCGCAGTGCGGCATCCCGCGGCTGTTCCACGGCTCCGACCTCGGCAACATCGCCAACACCATCGTCGCCGGCCTCAGCGTCTTTGCCGTGCTCTACATGGCCCAGCGCGTCGGCCGCAGGAAGGCTGCTGTCGGTGCGCACCACCCTTCATCCCCGCCCCGTCTTACTCGCTACTCGTTACGCTGACGCTCAACTCGCAGGCCGGATCGAGTTCCGGTGGTTCCTGTTCACGTACATGCTCTCGCTCGTGCTGCAGATCCTCACGACGGGCTCCTATCTCCAGCAGGGCTCCACCGCCCTCGTCGTCCTCTCCGCCCTCCACGCCGGCGTCGTCGCGGCGCTCTTCTGGCTCCTCCTCGGTAACGCCGTCATCAGCACCCAGGTCGTCGAGGACGGCACGCCGAGCAGTATCATCGTGAGTGCAGAGCGAGCGGCAGCGAGCATCTGCAAGCGAGCGTTGCTCGTTGCTCAGTTGCTCCTCCGTCGCAATTGTTGCTCACTACCGCGCCCTCCGCAGCCATACACGCTCTTCGGGCTGGCGCTCTTCGCGGGCACGACGTACATCTCGCTCGACACCGCCTTCCTCTTCACGACCGCCTTCCGGAGCAGCCCGCCCGAGGACCTCGAGAACATCGCGCTCTTTGTCCTGCTCAATATCTGGCCCGCTGCGTGAGTCCCGTTGCGAGGTGGCGCAGACGGCTGGCGGAATGCCGCCCTTGGAGGGCGCCTCCGTCGCTCCGCTCTGCTTCGCTCGCTAACGCCTTGCGCAGGGCGGCGCTGATATACTTCCTCGTGATGCTCTACGTCGTGTTCGTCATGCTGCAGGAGGTCCGGCCCATGTGTGCGTCCCTCCCGATTTCCAATTCTCTTCTCTTCTCTTCCTGCTTCATATGCCTGCCTCCATTTCGCCAATATGTCTGCCTCCACCTCGCCAATACGTCTGCCTCCATCTCGCCAATATGTCTGCCTCCATCTCGCCAATACCTGTCTGCGCCCACCCATCGATATCTTTCCGTTGCGCTCTCCTCTTTTCTTCTTCTTGGTCCGCGACCGTCGTCGAGATGGCCGCACCCGCGCATCCTGTGGTGTTGTGGCGCGCCCACTGCTCCCGCCCGTGCTTGTCGGGCGTGGATGTGCCGACAATCCCGCGCGCGCGCGCTTCCCTGCCTTTCCTTGTCCTTCCTTGCTGTGCACGCGTGCGGCCGGTAACGAGAGCCGGGCGGGTGCAGGGATCGGCGCTGCGGTCGCTGGCGGAGCCGGTTGAAGGCCACGGAGCGGACGGCGGACGGCGCTGGCGATCTGTGACGGGCGCAGCGCTCGCTCACGCTGCTCCTGAGCCTCGCTCGCTCACGCTGCTCCTGAGGCTCGCTCGCGCACACTGCGCCTGCGCTCGTTCTTTCATTCTGCGCTCGCTGTTCATGCCCCCTCCGATTCGAGTTGCTTCCTGCCCCGACTGAATGCTTCCTCTCCTCGACTGAAATGCTGATGCACCGGTCCGCAGTGTGGTACCTCGTCGCCGCCGCGGCGTTCGTGCTGTCGCAGCTGGACGTGTTCTTGCTATCCAAAGTCATCTGCAAGGTGCGCCGAGTCTTCTTTTGCTGTGCGATGGTCAGGCAGGCACTGACGTGTTTATTGCTTTGCTGCTACTGCTATCTTGTCTTGTTCTCCGCTGCTACTCCCGTCACGCACACGC
Source organism: Auricularia sp. M13 (assembly GCA_037042915.1). NCBI lineage: Eukaryota > Fungi > Basidiomycota > Agaricomycetes > Auriculariales > Auriculariaceae > Auricularia > Auricularia sp. M13. The sequence continues at coordinate 2,884,355 of CM073203.1, read as the reverse complement.
ACACACACCCGCTGCCTGCGTGCCGCCCCATCTCTCGTCCGACCTGCTATACCGATAACGTCCCGCGCGCTTTTGCTCACCGCTCCCACGCCCCGCATTGCAGGGCACGAACACGACGGTCGACGGCTCGTTCCTCGCGACGCTCCTCGAGACGCTCGCCGTGGCGTTCTTATATGGCGCATGGCGGTCCATCACAGAAGGTGCGTCCTTTCCTTGCGCCGTCCTCGCTCGACTGCGGTGCTAACTGGCGCCCTGCCCTTCAGAGGACTGGTCAGACGACCTGTTCTACGGGAACTGAACCCGCCCGCGACCCCTCTGACGCTTTCTGATATCGACCCGCGACTCTGAACTGTGGACCGAGACTACTATCGAGCTTTCCCGGACGCAGCGGCCAGCCAGCACCCCAGCACCCCAGCACCCCAGCACCCCCAGCACCCTCTTCATACATGCTTCCCTCCGGTTGTTGTGTTGTACCCCCCCCACGGACTGCCGAGTTGTTTTTCTTCTTCCATTTCTTCGTCATCTTTGGTATTCCCCTCTCCCACCCCCACCCCACCCCAACCTTCATCGCTGCTGGCCCTGCGTCCCCTCTTCTTGGATCTTACCCCCCTTGCTCCCTTTGATGGCTCGTTTGCGCTGTTTGCGCTGTTTATCTACGTAATGCCCGACTCATACCGCCCCAACTTCCGTGCGAAATAATGACACGGTCGTACGCTCGTTTTTCTTGGGAAGTTGATTTGGATAGCGGGTTGCGGTTTGGCGCTTTTTTTTGGTTTGGGATTCAGTCAGGTGTGCGTGATGATTTTGATTGAGCTGTCTGCTTCTGCGTTCGTTTTTGCGTCTGAGCTCTGGCTTCGAGTGAGGAGCGGGGTTGCGCATGCGCTGTGAAAACGACTTGGAGGAGCTTGTGATGGGAGAACGAGCAATGACGCATGAACGCACGAGGAGGCTCAAGCTGCGAATGGAAAAGAACGTGGGACGCGCACGCGTACTGAACGAGGAGGATATTTATTGTATCGTGTGTGAAAGGAGTCGGATGTGAGCAGGATGAGGAGGTTTAATTGCAGTGAGACTTCGGACGAGGCGATGTGAGAACGGCTCGGGGGAATGATGTGCTGTGAGAACCAGAACGAGGAGCTTGCGACTCGGAGGTGCGGAGCGTGCGGAGTCACAACGAGGACTCGTCGCATTGTGAGGAATTGGAGAATGGGACGAGAAGCTTGAGATGTGACTCGGAGGCCGCGCGCTAGGGTCACGGTGCTGCATTTGTCGCGATCGCGAGCGCTTTACCAGTGTCGCGGTCAGCATCCTAGTGAAGAACATTCAGAACAGAAATATGCACAGCGCAAAAGGTAAGAATATGTGTGAGCACACCCAGCGGACCTGTTTCATTACTTTCTTTTTTCGAGCAAACTGGTTGATGGGCTGCGTCGGCTCCTTCCGCAGCTCTCCCCAGCTCGTTCAGCAGCGGCAGCAAATGATCACTCTTTTCCGTATGCAAGATGGCCAAGAAAATGCTGCGCAGCGGTTTTCCGATGCGTTTCAGGCCGCAGATGATGATCAAGCCTATTTTCGCTGTGGGTCCGCATTCGCAAGGGAGCATTCGCAAGGGAGCATTTGACTATGTGGTTCTTTGCAGAAGTATTGGCGCCGAAACGTTCCATATCCTGGCCAACACTGCATCATATCGCTGCGGCATGGCTGGGTCTGGTACGTCCTTCTCGGGCAGCAGGTTCCGCATTTACAGTGCCCTAGGTATCGAAGAGGGGCTGATCGTCATGGTCGAGACGTTCAATCACAACCAACGGCTCCCTGTTGAGATTGTGTCGTGCGTATCTGTGGACTACGGCGCCTCGGCCAGAATCTACAAAGGGCGTTTGCGGCTGCCGCACCATGCATACGACGTCGCGTTGAAGGTCATTCCGCGTATTTTCCAGCGAGGAGAAAGAGGAGGTACGCGTCTCCAGAAACGACATTTATCGAGACATTTCTGAAGGCTTTGTCGGAACACGTAGATGATTCGCCGTGAATTGCAGGTCGTCAAGCAGTTGGCGGATCGCTCCATGCGGCACATACTTCCATTTATCGGAACGGCGACCCTAGGTTTCCACACCATCATTGTCGCAGAGTTCATGCGAAATGGGAATATGTTGCAGTACCTGAAGCGTAATCCCCGTGCAAGCCGCCAGCATCTGGTTCGTATCAGCTTTCTCGGGATGCCACATGCTAACATTGGCCTTATTTTCAGTCGATTCAAGTTGCTGAGGCGGTATACTGGCTTCATAGCTGCAAAGGACTCGTTCACGGCGACTTGAAATGCGTAAGTTGATCTGCTCGCCTGCGTCATAAGCCTCACTTGTACAAGGAAAATGTCGTTATCAGCGACAACGGCGATGCTTTATTGGCGGACTTCGGCTTATCCACCCTCGTTGAGCAAACCGACTCAAGCGCGACTACGATGTCGGCGATCAGGAACATGACTACGCTCCGTTTCGCGGCACCAGAGCTGTTCTTCGGTTACGAGGAGGATACGAATGCGCGCCCGAGGTCAAAGACCACCGAAACTGATGTTTATGCCTTCGGAATGCTCATTCTACAGGTATTGTCTTCGCCGGAAGGCCAGGCTCGGTTTTTGATCATCCGCAAACTTAGTTGTTCACGGGTACCCGTCCTTGGCCCTACCTGCGGGACGAGGCTCTGTTGCTGCAACTATCAACGCGAAGCATCCATCCTCGCCCTCCGGATAATATTACGCTCTTGGGACTCACCAGTGCCTGGTGGTCGGTTTGTCTCGCATGCTGGGAATTTGAGCCGCGGAATCGTCCGACCATGCGTTGGGTATGGACTGAGCTTGAGGTGCGCCGTCGATCTAAGGTCATTTCTCTTATTTTGGTGCTGAGAAAGGTCGCACTCGCTCAGATTTCTCGTAGAAGGGATCGTGAGTTTGATCGCAGTTTCTCAGAGGCAATGGTTTTTGACGCCGCTGTTGACAGGCCGCCTGATCGGACATACGGGCATTGTAACTGCTGCTGCATTTCTACCCTGTGGACGCCGTATTGTCTCAGCCTGCACTGATGAAACTATCCGGATATGGGACGTGAGCACGGGTCAAACAGTGGTCGGACCTATCCACTGTCTGCCAGGTCCCGTTCGGCGTCTAGTGGTCTCACCGGACGGTGTTCACGTAGCCGGCTGTACGACCGTCGACGGGCGGATCCATCGCTGGGATGCACTGTCTGGTGCGTTCGTTGGCCACCCGTTGATCGACCATACAGCCCGTGTTTCTTGCATCGCATATTCTCCAGACGGTCGGTGTCTTGCCTCTGGGTCTTGTTCTCACACATTGCGATTGTGGGATACACAAACTGGGCAACCCGTCGGAGAGCCTTTGAGAGGTCACACGGGTCCTTTGCATACCATTGCATTTTCCGCAGATGGAAATCGCGTTGTCACTGCATCTGCAGACGATACGATTCGCATATGGGATCGCGCGACTCACGCTCACCTGGGGATCTTGACTGAACGCGACAACTCGGTGCGGTGTGCCCTCTATCTGCCAAACGGAAGATATATCGTCTCAGGATCCCGGCAAAAATCAGTATGTTATGGAACGCCGCGACGCTGCAGCTCGAATGCACCATGCGCGGACATGCTGGCTGGGTCGACTCAGTCGCTGTCTCTCCCTCAGGCAAGTACATCGCCTCCGCGTCAGATGACGGGACAATTCGCATATGGGACGTGCGGACCGGGGAGCCCGTTGGACTGCCGCTCTCCGGGCATCGAGACTGGGTCTGCTCAGTCGCCTTCTCCCCCGACGGCACACGCTTATTATCAACTTCCCCCTCGAGAACAGTGCGCATATGGGATCTATTCGAGTAACATATGCATTATCCCACAACCAAGTATGTACATTATCACTGCAACAATATGTAGGTGATTCGCGCAGACGACTCGTCATACCTCGGCCGTCTGCCCGGCAGCGTTTGACATGTACATGTCCTGGATTATCTATGTCGCATCTAGATATGATCACCACAGTAACCTGGTACGTGGTGAGTGTATGGGAGAGACACGACGACGTTCAAGGGTTAGCGCGTTACAAGTGCAAATTTTTGCCACATCCGCACCCGGACTTCGGAAGCTGAAACAGCAAATAGGTCTTTTGATAAAGTGGGCCGTGAAAATTTCAACCTGCTAGATATACTGCTCCGGCCCGGGGTAGACGCTGCGCGGTCAGCAGCAGACGCTGTACTCCCCCGGTCGGGAGCGGATGCGGCGGCGAGTCCCAGAAGAGATGAATCTTCGGAACGCTGGGAAGTCTTATGCAATACACTGAGAAGAGTATGTGTTACAGGTGTGGCCTGTGAGGCTTGAATTTGGGCGCGAATGAGTTTACAGGCGCTCTGAGATGTCAGCGGTCAACCGCGCGCCAGTGCAAGGCAGCATTGAATCTTTCAGGCACTGGTCGAAAAGTCATTTGACCGTGTGCAACTGAACAAGATGTGCCGGAAGTTGTTGGGTGCTTAGTCAGCCTTGATGTTCGGTCGGGCTGCGAAAATCTCGCCGACGCGTTCTTCGCCATTTTGAGCTCCTGCATGCTCGCATCTCGCTGAGCAGCCATTCACTCCCACTCTGGCTTCGTGCACGCATTCTTATACCCGGCGCAATGCTGGTAGCTTCCGCACTTCGTGTCATGCAGAAAGGTGCTGGCAATATTCATCTGGCGCGACCTGCCCATAGACTTGCTACGTGTGCCGCCTTCTCTCTTGGACGGACCAGACTTCTACGTACTGCGCGCTCCTCGTCACAAACCATCGCCTGGTTGACCCCGACGCAAGCTGATGCGATCTTGCACCAAAACGAATCGTCGTTTCCCCAACAAGAGGCGGCAACCGCCATCTCTCGTGGGAGTCTACAGTGGTTAGAGACATACGCCTTATATTTTTTCTAGGTTTTGATTTCAATGTTGTTGCTGCGAATCCTAAATGCGAGGATGCTGCCGCTCACGCCTTCATCGACGGACGACACTATTATGCCATCTTTGATGGTCATGCTGGGCACTTGCTGTCGCACCATCTCGCTCATAACCTCATTTCACGGGTAGCTCAAGCACTCCGGGACAGCTCTTGCCAATCGGACGAGGACACCAGCGCTGCTATCCAGCGGGCTTTCGTAGAACTGGACGACGAACTTACGCAGAAACCTAAGCGACTACTTGACGAAGAGCGCAGCTTCGGGCGGCCGCCGGAACGCTCTAGAGACATGCTAAACAACCTGTATCTTGCATGGCAACTTGCCACCCAGGGCTCATGTGCGCTGCTGCTCGTCGCGGACGAAGCACGGGATAGATTGCACGTCGCTGTTACAGGCGATTCGCGGGCGGTCATGGGCACCTGGAAACCTTCTGTCAACGAATCGGGGGAATTTGGTGCACCCGCGTTCTGACCGAAGACCAGACCAGCGCCAACCCTAAGGAGGCTCGACGGTCAGTGGCACGGGTCTCATGGTTCTCGGATCTTTATCTTCAGTAGATTGCAGGCAGAGCATCCCGCGGACGAGGCCAAAGCACTCGTTAAAAACGGTAGAACCCTCGACCTTGGCATGAGTCGTGCCTTTGGAGATTCCATAATGAAGGTGAGCAATAATAAGAACACACGCTTCTTCGGAACTTACAGCAAAACAGTGGACTGCAGATGAGATTAGAACTATCGCGCGAGGGATCTTCAACCAGGACGCACAACCGTATCCCGATTGCAAAACCCCGCCGTATATCACAGCCCGCCCCGAGGTCACCTCTCTGCCGCTCATGCCGAAGGACGGCCGGCGATTCGTCGTGCTTGCATCGGACGGGCTCTACGAATGGCTGTCCAACACCGACGTTGTCGGCCTCGTCGGCGGTTTCCTGGACGGCCAGCGTGGCAGCTTATCGCGCGCCACTGTTACTGGCAACGTCGTCATGGACGTTCACCCGACCGACACATACTTGCCGCCCCCGTTTCCGGGCCCGCACGAGAGGGACCTCATCTTCACGGACACCAATATCGCGACGCATCTCATTCGCAACGCCATTGCAGGCGATAATATTAAGGCGCTGCAAATGCAGTATAGTCTGCCGCCGAATATGGCCAGGAATCATCGAGACGATGTACGTATCAGCACCTTTCTCCTAAGTCCATCGTTGCTAATGGCTACGCGGGCTAGATGGCGGTCCTTGTCGTGGTCATTGGCGATGCTCCACCTAACGAAAGCGATGTCAAGGGCTGAGTTGTGTCGACTCACTGCCTGCTGTGGCTTCTGCACCATGTGCTGTCATAGGTACGTATTCATTCAGACTCGATTCCACTCTGTTACAGATTGCTGTGGCGACTTCAGATGGTATTTAGGATCTGCTCACCAACCCCGTCTGGTAACAGTGGTCTCGCACCCAACAAACAACCCACGCTATAAATTCCCATGGCCGATCTTGTATGCCTGCTCAATCGCGATCTCAGTGAATTGAAATATTCCGGCCGCTGTGCGGTTAGCACGGACCTCAGTCTTGCATCGCAACACTGCTAGAATGCGCAGTGTGTTGTGCAAAATTAACTTCGCTGTCAGCAATTCGCCTCCCGCCGCCTTTATTCTGTCTGAATAGTGGCGGTCTCACCTGCTAATCTGGCAGCTATTGTACCGTACGTCAAGAAGGCTCCTGGAGGCACTACTCAAAGGTATCGCTCAGGCACTTGGTGAGCTGCGATGCCTCCATGCGCAATAGTTCATGACAGCTTTCCTAGATTACCTCAACTTCATCCGTGCTTCACAGCATCTGTCAGCATGACTGTATCGTCTGCAAGAAGATCCGTGCTCAATATCTTCATTTTGACGTGCCCGGGTTGACTAATGAACACTGATTCGTCCCCCATGTGGCCCTTTTTCGCATTACACTCGGGGACAGCATTTCAGTGGACTCATTGGGGCTCCACAACCGTCGGCCAAGCCCGCCCTGTGCGCTTGCAATCCTTATTTAGGTTCGGCGTAACAAAGCTGCGCGTCAACGCTACGGACCTTCCTTGGCAACCTCGGTCTGGCGGCGGCTTCCCTGTCTTGCTGCTCCTACATGCTAGCACATGCGCACGCGCCTGCTTTGTGTGTCAGCTCTCAGCAGGCCAGCATATCGCCGATCACCGGATGACCAGACAGTTGCGAGGGCTTCCATATCACGAAGCATCCTGATTCACCCTGGGATTGGTTCAGCTCATTTTCGAGGATGAGTATATATAACCCTTCAGGTTGATGATACTGCACAGCGGCGCACCCACTCCTCCCCGCCCCATCTCTCCGGCCTCTTGGAACTCGGAACTCAGCGATGCTACAGGAGGTGCTGCTGTCACTCGTCCTATGCTTCTCGGAGGCCGCGGCGCTCTTCCTGGCCACGATGCACCTGGACTGCGCTCCCGCGCTGGCTACTCGTTCGACATCGACACGGGTGCCAATATCCAGCGGGATACGTCCTCGAAGCCCGCGCAACAAGTCGAGTTTTCCACGGAGGGTGGCACACCTCAATCTCACCCGTACGTGTATCAGCGCATCGGGCAGGACGGTGAGCAAGCTCTTCGATCGATGCTACTGGTTAACCTTGATACATGTAGGGCCTCTTCTGCTGCAGGATACCTACCTGACCGAGCTCTTCGGGCACTTCGACCGTGAGCGCATTCCAGAGCGCGTGGTACATGCGAGAGGAGGTAGGTCTTTGTCGCTATTGCTCTACCACTGTTTTACTGACTGCGGGTATCATACACTGGCAGCGGGGCTCATGGTTACTTCGAGGTCACCAATGCAGAGTTTGCCAAGAAGTACACGATGATGGACGTCTTCAGCGAAGTACAAACACTCAGCATAGCGTTTCTTCCGTGCTGACGAACATGGGTAGAACGGCTTGCGCACGCCGATTACAGGTATGGTGGTCCGCTTCTCACGCAACCTAGGCGCTCGGTACTGACGGCATTCAAGTGCGCTTCAGCACAGTCGGCGGCGAATCCGGCTCCGCCGACGAGGCGCGCGACCCTCGTGGCTTCGCGATGAAGTGCGGTAACAGCTCGTATTTTGCGGGCTTTAATCACTGACCAAGCGCCAGGTTTCGCACTCGCAAGGGCATCTGGGACCTTGTAATGAACAGTTTGTGCTGCTTCTTCCCGATTGCTTCGCGTCTCACGATGGAACAGACACACCCGTCTTCTTCATTCGTGATGCGACGAAGTTTCCGCATTTTATACATGTGGGCTTCGGGATAGGATTGGCTAAACAGGGCACTGACATGCTTCTTTAGACTCAAAAGCGTCACCCGCAGACGCATCTCAAGGATAAAGAGTGGGACCGAGAATGATTTCCTTTGTCATCCTTGTCTAAAGCTTTTCAGCATGTTCTGGGATTACTTGTCCTCGAACCCCGAGTCGCTTTACCAAATCATGCGCTTGTTCTCCGATCTTGGTACGTTCTTTCGCGCTTATTTTTCTGTACACACCCTGACTAATCGTAGGCACCCCGGACGGGTTCATCCACATGAACGGCTGGAGCGGTCACTCATATCGCTGGATCCAGGCCGACGGAAACTGGGTCTATGTTAAGCTTTACGCAGAAAGCATGCAAGGCGTACGTTCCATTATATCCATTATCTCGATGCGTCGACCTTCTCAACCTGATGAGCAGGTGAAGAACCTCACGAACGCCGATGCCACCCGTCTCCAGGGTAGGTCTTCTCGATGTTATCACGAACAAGATCTTGATGCTCCAAAATAAGGCGAGAACCCGGACTACGCGACCGAGCAGCTTTTCGAGGCGATTCAGAGCGGAAATTACCCCGGCTGGACACTGTACGCGCAGGTCTTGACACCGGAGCAGGCACAAACGTTCAAATACAACGTTCTCGACCTCACGAAGTGCGCGAAACCCTGGTTCGCGAGGTATTTTGCTGACACATTCGTTAGGGACTGGAGCTTTGAGGACGTTCCCAAGACCGAGGTCGGGAAGTTCTACCTTACGCAGAACCCACAAAAGTGCGTCAAACCCCGGAAGGCCCATGAACATGGTTTAATCGTGTCACAGCTACTTTTCGGAGATTGAGCAGGCAGCTTTCTCTCCCGCGCGCATGGTACGCACCACGCTGCATCATCTTGTCTGCGACACTCGTATTGAAAGGTTACCAGGTCGACGGTTGGGGTCCTTCGAATGACCCAGTGTTGCAAGCGCGTCTGTTCTCCTATGCAGACACGCAACGGTACCGCCTTGGTACAAACTACATGGTGGGCAGTTCCGTCTCGTCTCCATTGTGTACAGTAGCTAAAATAGCACAGCAAATCCCCGTCAACTGCCCCTTTAGTCCTTCCGGTACGTCCAATCTCACTTCGTCTGATTGTTCATATACGGACTGATTGTTTGCTGCCCGTTCGACTGATAGCTAACTTCGAGCGGGACGGCGCGATGGCGGTCAACGGCAACCAGGGCTCTCGGCCAAACTACCTCTCCACGCAGGAACCGATCAAGCTTGTGCAGCGACCCTACGTCGATGAGACGCATCAGCAGTGGACGGGTGGCGCGGTATCTGCTCTGGCGCGCGTCACAGAAGTCGATTTTGACTGGCCACGGATATTCTGGAAGTCCCTCTCCGCGCAGGACCAGGAGAATTTCATCAGGTGCGCATTCGTCCTTCGCGAGCGGTGCACCAGCAATGTTCTGACGCGTTGCAGCAATGTTGTAGGACATCTTAGCGGCGTCAAAAGCAAGGACATCCGCACGCGCCAAGTTGCGCTGTTCGCGCATGTTGACGAAGCACTGGGTGCTGCGATTGCGAAGGGTGTGGATGCACCCGTCACGCCGCTATCTTTCCCCTCGGACCTGCCGACATGGGACAACACGACGACCTGGGTCGATACTTCGACGCTTTAGACAGCGACCACCACACGTGTTCACGATGTAATGACCACCCCCAAAATCAGAAGACCTTTGATGATTTCAGAGAGCACGAAATGCCTGCTGTCAAGACATTATCATGACGCGACCTTATTTGGAGTCGTAGCAAGGATGTTCGTCGGCCGCGTTGAAGGGTCCACTAAGTCATGACGGTGGCGTCGCGATCTACAACGATAGACTCGGGATGTTTAGGTTATTGCAAACCAGTCGATGTTGCAAGTGCAATAGATACAAGAGACAGATACCGTGCTTGTCCATTCTAGTCCAATGCCAGAAATTAGAGTGCAAACAACAGTCCGGCGAGAGAAACAAGCGCTGCGCTGGCAAAAGGGTTCAACATCGATGCCGCGCCGGTGCCGTCGCGCGGGTCGTCTGAAACGTCCAATGGTTTTGAGTTCCCTGCGGGGTCATGAAGTTATAATTGGAAAATTTCAGATAGCGGGGCGAGCCATACTTGCCTTTGCAAACCGTTTTCAGCGCGTTGACAACGTCCTTCTCGAACTGCGGGCAGCTCTGTTGCAAGCATTTCACGGCCGCGGCGTTCACGTCCCCTTGAACGGCAATGCAAATGCAAGCCTTGCCGGCGACCTGGGCATTGGAACTCGCGGTCGCGTTGCCGTTCTGCAACGTCTGGTCGAGAACGTCTAGCTGCAATTATCCGGATAGCATGCTCAGATTTACGCATCAGAAGCTGTAAAAGCGCGACGACATACCCCTTGGCTGACGCAGTCGGTCTGATCGGTCACTACGCCCAGTGCAGAGCTAATGCAGGCGGATGCACACGCCGGCGCGTCTTGCGCGTATACGGCGGCAGCGAGGAAGGCCAAGAAGATGAGCGGTAAACGCATAGTCGTAAGATGAATATTCAGAAACAGCGGCGAGACCACAGAGTGTTGAACGGCGACACAGAGCGGGAGAAAGACAAGTTGCGGCGCGGTTGCCTGCGGCCGACGGCCGATTGCACCGGACATGAAACCAGTTTACTTCCGGCTCTCTGGTTTCGACTCTCACCCCCAGTCAGGTCCGCCCCCGCCAGAACCCGTCAAAAAACGACATTTTTGTTCGTCCGATGACAAAACCCGCCAAAACCCGCTGTCCTGAAATAACCTTGGAGACATGGCTGTTCTGTGCGGCATTTTGATCAATGCGACGAACGATATCATTCACTCAAGGCCTGTTCGTCGCATTTGCCGCCGCTGGGTTGCGTTTCGGCACGCTGAAAAGACTGTCGGCCGTGTTGGGAGTCAGACGATCTTTCTTGCCTTCGTCCTTTTTTTTCACCAAGTCCCTTGTGCCAGCCGTTTGGTGCGCATGCCGCGGCCCTTGTCGACGCGGTGCTTACCCTCGTCGGCGCGGTACTGACCCACTCCGTAGCTTTTAGTCTTCGTTACACCGTACGACGCGTGGTGCGTGTCACTCGCTGCCCGGTTGTGTGATGCTGACCAACGAGGGCAACAGCCAGCAGAGTTTTGATCACAGGGCTCTGGTCTACCTGTGGTGCGTCCTTGGTGCAGCGGCGTTACTATGCGACATGGCTGACCAGTCCCCGACAGAAAGCTTTTACCTTTGCTGCGTCACGCGCCCTCCGTGGTACGTGATTTCTATACTTTTCGGGCCTCTCCTAACGTACCCTTGTAGATTTGCCGCTTGCCTCAGACAGCCATAGGGGTACTGACGCCGCTTTCTTGCATTTTTTGGCGCGTGTAGTGTTGTGTTCGTACACCGTTCGTTGCGTAGTTACTATAGCTAGATTTGCATTATATATGAGCCTCATTTACCCCAAAAGCACAATGCATGAGCCAATAACGATTCAATAAGAATGCTGAGCAATGCAGATGATAGGCCGGGACGCGGTGGACAAATTCAGACAGATCAGCCAGATGTCTTAAACTGTCGAGTTCTGTCGAGTTTTGGCATGTTATTGTGGCAAATTCCTCAAAACACACCAAAACCAGACAGATTTTGGCTGGGCGGTTTTTGTCGCCTTCTGACGGGTTTTGGCGGGGGCGGACTTGACTGGGTCTCACCACTCGCACCGATAATCATAGGCTCCCTGGCGAACCTCTTTAAACCCCTCATCACGTCCTCCAGCAGCATCCTCGCAATCCTGACTTGCCTCGTCAAACTTCGGCTCCGATTGCCTCCGCCCGCCTCAACGCGGCTCATTTTCATCCTCTCTCGGCCCTTCGCGGTGCCGTTCGCCTTGGAAAATACCTCTAATGCGTGATACATGTCTCTTTGCTGTTACAGCAGCGACAATGACTGCGATGTCACGATGTCGTCCGCGCCGACCATTACGCCGGAGCCCAACCTATGCTCTCAGTACCAATAATGCAGATATACCGTTGTCCCGCCAAACCTTTACTTCCACGGCGTCTCAGACTGCTCGAAATTGATGCTTAAACGGGACGAAGGCGGCCGCTTGCGCTTTTGTCGCGGTGCCATCCGGCGGCAGCCTCTGCAAATGGGAAGCAGCTCGGCGACACCGCCCCATCAAACCTACAGCGTCTCCGGCGGTACTTCGCGTGTGGTCTCTTTACTATAATCTTTGTCCCGGCCTCCGTACTTTGACGATATCTCGATGTTGAATTGCATCGCAGGATCTGACGAGGCATGAATCCACACTCGCTACTTTCGAATCTTATTATCGATATGACTGCTCTTCATCTCAGAGCGCATGTGCGGCCTGTCGATGGCCTGCCTCACTCAGAAGAACGGGGGAACAATTTGCTCAACGTGTGCGATGGCATGCCTTTCGCTGTGTGGCTATACCGCCACTGGCAGTAGAGTGCTGAAAAGGTCAAACCCTCAGGCCCCCAAAACTCGGAGAGACCCAGCAGTGAATGAAGTACACCACCTTCAATGACATGCTATTCGGGGTTCTGTATGCGCTTGCTACATTTGGATTCTCAGATTTTGATGATGACGCTCAGTTCAAGGATTAATTGTCATTTGTGAATACCTGATAGGCAGCGTACTTCATCTACCTCGTCAATGCGCTCATCTCATGTGAAGATAACGGCATTGTAAAACGTATGCTACTTAGATGGGTATATCTTCGGCCGAGTGTCAATGGCTGACTATCAGATACGAACATGTATGTGCCTTTACCCCAGGTCAAGAAGCGTGCCCTTGCCCCACCCAGTGTTGGATGCTCAGAGTCAGAAGATGAGAAGCTCAACGTCACCTGCCAAAATTTGACATTGACTGGGGCGGCGATCGTCCATCATTGCGGGGAAGTCTAACATCGCTCAGACGACAGGGCACAGACGAGTCAGTTGTTTTGGACGCGGTCTTGGAAGAAAAAAATAAGCAAAGAACAAATAGCTCAATTCATCGTATCATAGTACAAAGAACGAGCAATCAGATCACGCAGCGAAGACGAGCGCGACCATGGCGCCGACGACGGCGAGGCCGTTGAGCGCGAGGGCGCGGCCTGCAGCGTTCGGGGGCTGCGTCGCCGAAGGGGTCGTGGAACCGGCGGGCGTGGTGGCGCCAGTCGCGTCGGTCTTGGTGCCCGTCGCGTCGGTGCCGTTGGCGCCGCCGGCAGCGAGGGCGTCGCACGTCGCCTTCTGGAAGGTCGCGGCGGTCGCCTGCTCCTCCTGGGTGCACCCAGCGAGACACTTGCCGGCGGCGGTCTGGAAGGTCTGCGACGTGCACAGGCAGGTCGCGTTGAGGCTGGCGAGTGCAAGCAAGCGGTGGTCAGCAGCGGGCACGGGGGGCAGCAACGCGGAGACACGCACTAGGAGCCGCAGCCGGTGGTCTTAGCGGTGTCGTCCGTGCACTTGAACACGCAGTTGGGGAGGCCGGGGACGGGGGAATCATCCACGGCGAAGACAAGCGAGACGCTAGCGAGAGCGGCGGCGACGAACGAGACACGCATTTTGAACGGAGGGGCTGACTTTTGGGAAAAGGGCGGGCATTGAGCTCCAAAAGATGGGCCCACACTTTTATACGCTGGGATCCAGCCTGCTTGCGGCTAGCCCCGGCAAGGTTATCCGAGCATTCTCTCCTCTCTTGCGTGAGTCCGCCGGCGAGTTTAAACTTTTGTCTCGGCCAGGTGAACGACGCGTCCTTTCCACGCCGTAAACGCGTCCTGCAGATCGTGCTCAGCGCTCTCAACGCTCCAGGCAATGCAGTCGGCCTGCGTCGGGCGTGCGGAGTTGAGCACGCGGTTCGTTGATGATCATGCTCACATGAACCCCGTTCAGAAAATTGCCATCATCGTACGATGGAGCAGAAATACATTTTCAACGTCTCGTGCGCAGTACTCCTGAGCTTTCTTTGCGTTGTCGTCGAGCCCAAGCAGACGTTCGATATCCCGCTCTTCGGGCCGTGCGCTTAATCCGGCGGATATGCGACGCGGTGACAAGCGGGACCAAATGCAAATCTTCCTGTTTGAGAGCGATCACGGGTTTAAGATGCCGTATCTTCCGCAGCAACCCGGCGATTCGGGCACAGAGCTGCGAGATTCGTAGCTTAAGCTTCTCCGGGACGCTGGGAGTTAGTGGGAAGACGAAGACTGCGGATGAAAGCAAGCAAGGAATATCGAGTGCGACAAATGGTTGAATGCATAATGTCAGCGTAGACTCGCTGAATTCTCCTAGACGGCGAGCTCATCCGAATCATGATGCGCATGGTGCGGAGAAGTCGCACACGTCATTCCCAGAATTCAGAGAAGACCATAGCATACATATCCCGGTTCCTTCCAAATCCCACGAAGCTGCCCACAGAAGTAAAAAAGACCTATACCCTGACCGTGATACTCATATCGGACGGTGAGTTGAGCTCTTTTTGGCCTCCGTTGTTACTCGCGGCGTGGAATGGCCGCTCCTAGGCGCGAGGCTCTCCTCTTCGCGCTTTATAGGCACTCTCACTGCTCAAGGACCGTGAGAACCATCCAATCTCTTAGCCAGCCATGCGTCCTCCTGTATTCACCGCCGCGATGCTACTGCCAGTGATCCACTCCGTAGCAGCGAGCATCACGATCCAAGGCTTCTCCGACGCAGCCTGCGCGACCCGCGTCGGCACGCTCACCATCGACGCCAACGGCGGCTGCCAGAAAGCGAATGCGACCTGGCACGGGATCACCGTCTCAGGCGAGGGGGGACCGAGCTGCACGCTCTTCCCGTTTGCCGGCGCCAACTGCCTGTTTGTCGAGAAGACCTTTGGGCCTATTAGCGGCGGGCAGCCGACTGGGTGTCTTGTCCCCACGTTGCTCGGGACGAGCGCTGATGGCGCGCAGGCTTTTCGTCTGGAGAATTGGTGAGTTTTTGTATGGGTGCGGACTGGATGTTTGCTCTTACTGAGCTTCATACAGCACCTTCACCTAGAATTGCATCCGAGTCGCGCCAGTCTAATGGGAAGAAGTAGGTTCCCCGTGCAATGCGCGGGACAGATTGTTAGTCACGCAGCGGCACTCCCGGATCGCCTGGGTACTTCCATGTGTAACAGAAATACAGTCCCCAAATTCGTAGCTGGAGCTTTCACTTGCCATTCGAAACGAGTGAGACGATGGTCGATAGACTATAAGCGCTCCGGAAGGCGCAACTGGACAACTAATCACATTATGGTAAGGACACACGAGACGCCTGAACTGTCTTAGCATCCCAATTCATTTTTTTTATTACAACGGCTATAAATCTACAATATGATCGAAGAAATCCACTCTTTGCCTGTTCTTGCCGGTCATCGTCTCAGGCTTTCTACTTCTGCATTTCACTGTGAATCAAACCTTGCGGAAGCAAGGCTTAAACCTGGTTCGGGTGTTTATGGTTCCGCAAAAGTCTTGTCCGAACTATTTAATCCATTTTTGTGTTGGTCCCGTCGTTGTGCCCCCTCCATGTCAAATTCCTTCCACGGAGTAATAAATTTCCTTCCACGTAACTCAAACTCCTTCCACCCTTTTGTAAATGTGACTCCCGCCGTAAATGTTCGCGTCGTAACTTCCCGGCGTAACTCCCGTCGTAACTTGCTCCCTGCGTAACTTCCCTCCGAAAACTGGACTCCCGGCGTAACTTTGTCCCGTTGTATCCGCTGTAACTTGCTCCCGCCGTAAACCTGAGTCCCGGCGTAACTTGCTTCTTCCTCCTTGGTGTGCCTACAAGTTCCGCCCATCGAGCAGTTTGTAGGCTCCCATTGTGATATGCCAAGGCAGAGTCAGTGACTCAAATTATCTATAATTAAGTGAGATAATTAGCAGATTAGTTGAAACAGATGCATGTTGAGCAGGTCAGATGCTGGCAAATCAAAGCAGATGGACATCAGTGATGGATACTGAGCATAGTGAATCGGTGATTAAATTGGAGACTACAGAGATGTTTAGTGGCAAATGGATAACAGATCACAATGATGGATTGGGCAAGACAACGCGAGAGCCGAGGTTTCACATCTCAGTGTTGCTGCTCATTATGATGCTGCTGAATCATTATGGTGAGTGGGCTCTGAGCAGATCAAAGGAGAAGACAGGGGAGAGGCTGGATTTACTTTGATTCAGACTGTGTCACCAGCTTGATTTCCCAATATATTATTCTCTCTCTGTCATCTAATAGCTCCAAAAGATCTTTCAATAAATTTTCATAGTTTACATCACAATATGATTGAATATATCCACTCTTTTTTGCCAACTTTCCGGTCATTGGCAATTCCTGACTGAATCAGACAATATTGAGAAATAGAACTTACATAATTGAGTCTAAGAGCTGCAATTTGTGTCCATGGCCTCCATAATGCCCATGTCAGGGAATCAAATCTTTGCCCCATATCTCAACAACCAGTGCTCAAATTCTGTTAATGAGGGCCTTTTCTGATTCCCCCAGTGTCCCTAACGTGTGTTCTCCATTGCACGTAACCGCAAGTTTGTATGCTGAGGTAACCTTGGCTTATTTTCTAAAGCTTGTTGCTGAGAGACAGGAACTGCTCTTGCTCACTATTCACACACTCAGCTGCTTCCACATTATAGACAATGATGAAAAGTCTGAAAATCGTTGTCATTAATCTGATGTCTGAGGAATCTGTCCATTCTCTGGCTCTCCTTCACTTTTTATATACGGAATCAGCTCCGAATGAAGCCTTCAATCCTAGTCTCCCTGACAGAGTAAGGTCGATGTCTCTGGAAACAGAGATAGCAACAGAGCGCATTGGCTCCAACTCTGGGTTGCACCAGCACGGATATAGCGCTGGACCCCAATAGAACATCTGGACACATGTGTGATCCGTCAGATGATTTTTGAAGCCAGGCCAGATGACTGCTTGGGAGGTGTTGGCATTAGGCAAATGAGCACAACCACATGGGATCTTTGGCTGAGGCAACCATGGGGACACCGCATCATCTCAGCTTTGCCTGCTTCCTCCACACTTTTGTTTAAAGTATGCTTGCCTGCTAACACAGCACCAGGTGCCATCAGTCATAGCCACAATTCCATTATTTAGCTACAGAATGGCCAAGACCAATTTCATCCATCCTATTTCCCGGAATCGGATATGTAAACTGAGCTGAAAATGTATATTGAAAGTTCTTTTGGAGCTATTAGATGACAGAGGAAAATCTGTGTAATATATTCTTGTGGCAAGCTGCTGACAGTTTTTCAGCCTCTCCCCTGTCTTCTCCTTTGATCTGCTCAGAGCCCATACCTCAGATCATAATGAGCAGCAACACTGAGATGACCACCTCGCTCTCATGTTGTCTTGCCCAATCCATCATTGTGATCTGTTATCCATTTGCCACTCGCTGCCACATCTCTGTTCGCTCCAATTTAATCACAATCACATTCACTACGCTCATCAGCCATCACCAATGTCCATCTGCTTTGATTTGCCAGCTTCCTCGCACTTCTGACCTGCTCAACATGCATCTGTTTCATCTACTCTACTATCCTTTGTGCACATTGTCTCACTTGATTATAGATAATTTGAGTCACTGACTCTGCCTTGGCATATCACAATGGGAGCCTCAAACGTACAAGTTCGACGGGCGGAACTTGTTACGGGGAGTTACCATGGAAGTTACGCCGGGACTCAGGTTTACAGGAGCAACAACGGGACGAAGTTACAATGGGACGAAGTTACGCCGGGAGTCCAGTTTTCGGAAAGTTATCAGGGAGCAAGTTACGACAGTTACGCCGGGAAGTTACGACATTTACTCAGTCACATTTACAAAAGGCCAAACTTACGTGGAAGGACATTTTATTACGTGGAAGGAAATTTTATTATGTGGAAGGAATTTGTTACATGGAGGGGGCACAATTTTATGACGGGATCGGCGGGAGCCCGGCGTATTACCACGGGTACAAAAATAAGCCGACGGGGGGTGCCGGATTAAATGCACAGTTTGGACACCATAAAGAAGCTATAATCGTTGTCCCGTTAGAAACTCCGCTTGTCCTTCAATCGTCTCCCGCCAGCCGATGTCACACCGCGCCTCTAGCTCTACCACTGCGCTGCATCGAGATGCTTCGGATGACCCAAATGCGGAGCCCAACGAAGCTCTTGACGCCCTGGCCGCCGCTCGGAAGACCCAACGAGCAGCAAACGCTGCAGAACGCAAGGCGTGTGTGGAAGAGCTTAAGAATCTGGTAAGAACAGCACTCAATTCTCAATCTATACGAGGAATCTACGATGCTAACATATGATGGACCCATTGAAGGGCAACGAAGCATTCAAAATGAAGGATTGGCGCTCGCGCACGACTTGTACCATCAGGCTCTCAAGGCCGCCGGCGAGGAAGGCACCACGCGCAAGAAGGACGCTCTCATACCATGGCTTAATATCATCCAGGTGTACATGAAAACTAATATATGCGTCGCTTTCAGTGTGCGACCGTGTGCGTGCTCATCGCGCCCGTAGGCCGGACTTGGCGGAACAGGCGGCAACGGCGGCTCTGACGATCGACCCGAGGAACGTCAAGGCGCGCTTCCGGCGTGGAATGGCTCGCAAGGACCTTGGTTTGCTTCAGGCCGCCATTAGCGGTGCGTTGGTTTGCAAAATGCAAGAATGGACGGCGATTAATTGTGTACAGATTTTACGGCCGTCCTCAAGATTGCGCCTAACCTGACCGAGGCGCGGGATGCACTTGCGGAAGTCAGGTCGCAGCTGCCAAAGTTCCCAGTCGACCGGGGCCGCGCAGGCAACGGATCTGACGATGACGAGCCCGCACTTGACGACGATCCCCTCTCGTCTGACGATGACAGCGGCACTGAAGATTACCGTCACAAAGGAAACGGAATGCCCTGCCGATATTACAATCACCTGCGCTGCACGCGGGGCGCTCGGTGCCCGTATTCTCATGCCCCCGATGACAGTGCTGAGCGCGATGCACTGTGAGTCTGCATCTCTCGATTACTGGCAACTTTCTGACTCGACCTTCAGCGGACGAAACGTGTGCAAAGGCTTCATCATCGGCAGGTGCGACCGTGGATCCGACTGCAGCTTCGCGCATTCGACTGCCTATCTCGAGCCGGCCATGCCGAAGGGCAGACGGCCCAAGTTCTGGGAAAACGAGGCGTCTTTGCGCGAGACCAGGAAGCTGTGGGATATGTGGAAGGGTCAACAGGCACAAAGGAGGCTGGGCTCGCGCGAAATGGACGCCGATTGTAAGACTCACGCCAGAGCAAGAGCGTAGCAACAAAAATCTGTAGAATGGTGACTGGTATCCAGAAAACGCTGTGGTGCTGATATCACACAAGGAGTTCTATCCTGATAATGACAGAGTCGTGGGCAATGATAACTCACGAGTCGACTAACCGCTTGACCTCAGCTAGCAGCCACTGCGGTGCCCTCAGGCTCGGTTTCATAGTGACCTCGCGCAGCTTGCAAGGGCGAGCAACGTCGGTGCGCTCGTTTCCCTCCGGAAGGTTGCAAGTGCGCGACGCAATGAAGCGCAGGATGGCCTCACTCGAGGCGCCGTCGTTAGTTCTGAACACCAGATTCCTGACACGTTGGAGGCGCGGCCATACCGGGGGGTCATCGCAGAGGACATCGAGTGCCTCGTCGGATGCGAACGATGCCACACAATAGTTGAAGTCGAGCCGTTCCAAGTTCCGAAGATGCGCCAAGGCGAGAAGAGAACTTCTGGACAGCGGTTTTTCAACCGTGAGCCTCCGCACGGTCGTCGATATCGCATCCAGAAACGGGATGAATGCGTCGGTGATGTCAGCGACATCGCCCAGGTTCAGATGAGCAAGAGCAGGAGTGGTGATAAGTGGTGCTGGCGCGGATATTATTGCCTCGGATACGCGAAATGCAGAGATAGTTGAGATTAGGGAGGTGCAGCGCATTCCGCGGGCCGTGGGTAAGGGGCGTGTCAAGAATGAGCTCCTCGAGACATTGGCCGGACATGCGAACGAGATCGAGAACTTGATCGTCCGTACACGCGCACGAGCGGAAGAAGAGCTTCTTCATGGCAGGAAACCCATGTCTTATCGAACAGCCGACGCCGGCTTGATAGGTAAATGACAGATATCGTAGCCGCGGCGCGAAGGGCAGGAAACCGCCGCCTGGAGGAGCGATGTTCTCCCCGGGGCGTATCGTGTTCCCGCAGATGGTCAGTTCGACCAAAAGAGGAGTAGGTCCCTTCAAAAAATCCAACGACGATGAGGGGAATTTGTTTGGGAGGCTCAGGCTTGCAATTTTCCACCGGGCAACGTGAGCGCCGAGGAGGCTGATGATTCGGCGTATCTGATTGAGTATTTGATCACTGGTAAATAGACAACTAGGCCCCTTGATGTCGAGGGGTGCGGAGCGCGAGCGAGATAGGAGAAGTGCCGCCCGGTCGTATTCAGTCGAGAGAACATTCTGCGCTTCAGTCGAGAGGCCAGCAACACACAGAAGATGGATTGTCGCCCAGAGAGACGCCGAGTCCAGCGCGACGCGCCTCCAGCGGCTGCAGACGGCAGCGAGCGCGAACGGCGCGTCCGGTGCCCCGTCGTCGACGACTTGCGCGAAAACACAGCGCAGGACGTCCTCCGGGAGGGCCATGACGCATTCCTCGACCAGCGCGGCGCGCGACAACGCCAGCTTGGCGGCCATATTGCTCTCGACGTCGCGCAGCTGGCGTGTTTCGCGCGCGAGGTCCTCGGCGGCGCGTTTGGCGTCCGCGAGCACCGCATCCGCCGCCGCCTGCGCTTTGTCAAGTTTTTGTAGGCGCGTGACGATGTGAGCGAGAGCGGCCTCGTCTTCCCGGACGCTGGCGGCGCGCAGGCCGCGGTGAGACAGAGACATCATCAAAGAAGGAAACCCGTGCAGCATCGGACCTTAAATCATGTTGCGGAAGAGCCTGAGAGTGTTCGTGAGGTCGCGCGCCTCGCAGGCCAAGTCGTCACCAGCGCGCTGCGCCACCACAAGGACAGCATTAGCTTCCTCCTGCTCGCGTAGGACGCGCTCCAGGCGCGTTTGCGACCTTGCGAGCGCATCTGCATCGCTGATGACGTTCGGCGCGTAGACAGAGGATTCCGGAGGTCGATGACATGGTGAGAGCGGAGGTCGATGGACATGGTGAGTGTACAAAGGCGGGGTCGGTCCTCAATTCCGCCTGTCCAGCTCTCCCAATCGGACGAGCCCACCATGGGCAACTCCCAGCTGATGGTGAGTCTCAGATACGGAGTGACATCGTGAGAATGTGAGTAGCCTGCAAAGGTGCGCGTCAGAGCACCAGTCACCGTTTGCGGGTGAGTGTCATTCAGAGCCAGGGCCATAACGTAAACCCACAAACCACTTCAAACACAAACCAACTCAACCCAACCAACCCCCAACCCAACCAAACAAAGAAAAGAAATAATCCATAGTCTATACGCTTCAACTTAACGTGGCAACGGCACGGCACTCACTTCATCAACAGAATGGGGTGCAAAATACAATGTACAATCTTGGGTTAGGCGGGGGCGGGGGCTGACCGGCAGGAGAGTGTGGGTTTGTGTGTGTGTGTGTGTGTGCGAGAGGGAGGGGAGGGAGGCGGCCAGGGCGCGAGGTGCTCAGCAGGCCCCGGCCGCGCGTCGGTTGAGGGAGGGGGTGTGTGAAGTGGAAGTGGAAGGGCGGAGCGGAGAGGATGAGGAGTTCGTATTCGTAGTGGAGGTGGACAAAGCGGATAAGAAAAAAAGAAAAAAAGCACAAAACCAAAGGCGGAGGGTGAGGAGGTAGGGAGGAGAGCGCGTGCAGTCATGAGGGATAGGATGGGATAGGATGGGATGCAAAAGAAAAAAAAAAAAAATCAAAAAACGACAAGTCAAGACGAGGGCACACTCGAAAAAAGAAGAAAAAAAAGGTAGCTGAAAAAGAAAAAAAAAAGCGGTAAAACGAGGAGAGGAGAGGAGGGTGGACAAGTAAGGCGCAGGCAGGGGCAGGCAGAAAAAAATGCGACGTGGGATGCGAGACAGAGAGATAGGTTATGATGGGGCGCTGAGGGGCGAGAGCATGCAGATACAGACATACGAGACGAGACGAGAAGGAGCAGGGGCAGGGCGTAGACAGAACACAGACACACACAGAGATAACGCACACACGGACACAAAACGACCAAGGGGTAGGCGAGGCTAGAGGATGCCCGAATCCCGCAGCGCGTTCTGGAGTATTGTCTCCTTGACGGCTGCGAAGACTAGCCGGACGTTACTTGTGTCCGTCGCTTGTGTCAAACTGCGAAGATGATGATGCGTTAGCGCAGGTTCGGCAGACGCGGCAGCGATGCGCGCGAGGGCAGTGGGAAGGGAAGGATAGGATATGCGGTGGGTGTCAACAAGCAAGCAAAGCACGACGGCGACGATCAGGCAAAGAGACGACGGCAGCGCGGATGACACGCCGGCCGCGACATCCCTGGCCGGCAACGTCGGGCCCGCTGGTCGACGCCGGGCAGTGCGTTTGGGCGGGATCAAACAGTGCACCGGAGCGACGCGTGGGGAAAGGGTGATGGCGAAGAAAAGATAGGACAGCAGGAACGACCACAGGATGCCACAGGACGACCTATCCCGGCGATTTGTGGCAGGGCTGCGACCGACAATCCCAGCAAACAAAACAAGTGGAATAAACAGACGCTGGGGAAAGCATGATGATAAAGATGACACAGCGCGACATATCCCGACGATGTGGCAGGGACTGAACGACAATCCCAAGCAAACAAAACAAGTGGACCAGGACAGACGTGCGCGGCTGTCCAGGACGTAGGTGGCGCAAAGGCGCTGCCGGGAAACCATCCTAGGCACGTTGCGACGCGACGATGATACCGGGCGCCGGCAATGACAGCCAGCTGCCCAGCCACCGTCCGCACCATCCACCGTCCGCACAGTCCACGAAGAGTGCAGACGATTCGGATAGCCAACGAACGTTCGAGCGGGACAAGTGTAGGGATACAATGGTCGCGCACAGCGCAACGCAATCCAATGCATCCTCATCCTGAAACACCAGGACCGCGCACCCCAGTCGACAATCTCCAATCCCCGCACAAGCAAAAGCAAACAGAAGGAGGGCGATGCAGCGGGAGGGGAGGGGGGCGAAAGAAGCCGCCACAGTTCAGGCGCAGAGCGGCGGCAGCGCGGGAAGATGATGACGACGTGGGAAAGACGAAAGACGACGGATGGCGATGCACCGGGCTCGCGGAGCGAAGCCCGCGCGCACAAGGAAGCCTGCGCGCACAAGGAAGCCCGCGCCCGTAACGAAGCCCACGCCCGGAACGAAGCCCACGCCCGGAACGAAGCCCACGCCCGGAACGAAGCCCGCGCACGAAGCCCACGCCCGGAACGAAGCCCGCGCCCGGAACGAAGCCCACGCCCGGAACGAAGCAAAGCCCACGCCCAGAGCGAAGCCCTCGTGCGCCGACGACAATAAACAGCCGGCAGCAAAATCCGCCCAAGTCCAAAAGAAAAGAAAAAGAAAAACGGCAACAAAAGGAACGCCAGAGCAAGACCAAGAAAGAGCAAGGGGACCGGCAGCGGACGGCGCGCATGCCGAACCTCGGCGCCTCCATCGCCATCCCATTGCCAGGCATCATCAAGTATCAAGTCCGGGGGTCGAGACCGGGCGGCCACGCGTCTGGGTGGCGCGCAAATGCAATAACAGCGGCGGCGGCTCCTGGGCAAGCGCGCGAGGAGTGGACGGAGCCACGAGGGAATAGGAAATCGACTGGGGGACAATAGGAAATCGGGGACTGTGGTTCAGGCACGCTCCGCTCTGAATTATGCGGGCGCGGGCGCGGGCGCGGGGGTAGGCATGGATGGGAGCAGAAAAGAGAAAATGGGCAAGCGCTGCGAGGGAAGCAAGGCACGCGCACGCGCGCGGGACGGGATGGCGCAAGGCACGGGTGCACACAATGCAGGGGCGGGCGGATGGCGAAGAGGGAAGGGCGGCACTCACTGTGGGTAGATGCTCAGTTTCGCCCTGTTCGCCTGGACAAACTTCCAGAGGATGTACTTGGCGGCCTTGTTGATGTCCGTGCCGCCCGTATACTCTGGGAAATATCTCGTCAACGGAACCTGTGCAAGAAGGTCAGCGTAGTGCAGCAAATGTAAAAGACAACGAGCCTTTGGCAGCTTCGCCCTAAAGACGTCGATCTTGTTGAGGAACAAGATGATAGAGGTGCGGAGGAACCAGCGCGAGTTGATGACGCTCTCAAAGAGGATGAGGGACTCGTTCATGCGGTTCTGGGAGCCCTCCTCGAGCAGGACCTGGTCGTACTCGGAGAGGGCGGTGCAGAAGATGATGGAGGTGACGCTCTCGAAGCAGTGTATCCACTTTTTGCGCTCGGAGCGCTGTCCGCCGACGTCGAACATGTGGATCGAGAGCTGGCCCATGTTGAAGCGGGTCTCGAAGATGCCGGTGCTCTTCTGGCGCACGCGCAGGGCGTCGGTCACCGTCGGGACAAAGTCCGGGCGGCCGATGCGCGTCACCTCGGAGAAGAAGTACGGGGCAGAGTCCATGAGGTAGAACTCGGACGTGTGGTCCATCACGGTCGGTATCACCGCGTCCTTCCACAGGGCGTCGATGGCGAGACAGATGTCCTCGGAGATGATGAATTTGGGGTCTGCGTCCAGTTTGTATTGCGAGATGAGTTCTGCGTTTGCCTTTTTGCGAGAGTAAACATAAGTAACAAAAGTAACAAAGAATGTACAACTCACCCTGTTCGCCGGGTCCTGGGGGTCGACGCCGAGCTTGCGCATGGCGGTGATGATGGCGTTGGCCGAGTCGATGAGGTTGCGGTAGACGACGGGCCGGAACTGCATGAGCTCGTCCCTGGTGTACCCGTTCTGGTGGATTATCTTCATCTGCTTCACGATCGTCGTCTTGCCGCTCTCGCCCGAGCCTGGCGTCGGTCGTCAGAAAGGAAAGAACGGACACGCAGGCAGCATACACGCACCCAGCAGCAGGATCTTGCACTCCTTCTTGAACTTGCGCGAGTCCTCCTCGATCTGCCGGTCTATCTCTTCAGACCGCTGGCGCTCCAGCCGGTCCTGCTTCGACGCGCATGCTCCCATTCTGAGCGCGGCGGCTGCGAAGGCGGCAGCAGCTGCGCGGACAGCGGGCGGTGGTGGGTGGGGAGGAGGAGGAGGCGGGGGCAGCGGGCGGGCGCCGGCGGCGGCGGCGGCGAGGAAGGCGGGGGGTACGAGGAGGGGAGCGTCGCCTCCGGCCGTCCGGGCTCTTTCGACGCATTTCAGGCGCCGCTTCGGATCCGGATCCTCCCCCCCGCGCCCCGCGCTCCCGTTCGCCCCTCCTCCGCCCGCAGGCCGATCGCCCTTCCCACACACCCACCCACGCACCCACCCAGTGCTTCAAATCGCCCATCCCACTCCCTCGCCCCGCCGCCGGCGCTTCGTGCAGAACGGACCTGAGCGAGCACGCCGCACTGTATCAGCGCAATGTAGCCTATTCCGGCCACGCCCCGCGGAGGGTGCGGGATCAGGTCGCGATGGTTACTTTGTTCTCTTTTTCCCTAGCAGTAGCACTAGGACTCCCACATGTAAAGAATCAAGACACCGACGCTAGTCTTTGTCTCGCTTTCTTTCTTTCTTTCTTTCCTTGTCCTCGCCAGATGACAATCCACCAATTTCAAAGCAACGCTAGCAATCCGCGAGCGCCGGCCGGGCTGCGCACTTCGCGCTTGCCTGACCAGCGTCTGCATCCAGGCCTAGAATAGGAAGACTCGCGGCGACCCGTGCCTGAGCAGCCAGCGCCAGCCTCGGTCTCAAGCGCGGATTCGTCGCAGCCTCGCGCCGGCTGCAATTTGCGTCATCCAGCATCCAGGATTCTTCGTTCACCGTTCACCGTTCATCGTTCTTGTGTGGCTGCTCCGCCTTTGGAACTCTCTCTGGTCAAGCGGTCTGGCCACTCGCGGTGCAAACACCAGATCTACATGCACTGTGACCAGACACTAGTACTGACAGAATGAATCCTGATCCATTCATTCATTCATTCCCCGACTCGAAGCGCCGGTGCATAAGAACAGTAATACGCATGGTCGTCCGGCACTCCTTCGCAGCAAACCACAAAACCGCAAGATCGCCCATACTGTACGTCGGATTCCGCCGTGCGTCACGACACGCACAAGCAAAAGCAAGAGATCCAGTCGATTCGCCGGCCGAGTCTCAATGCACGTATCGGGAAGACGCCCCATCCTGCGGTTCTCGATCACAACGACCAGTCGCAGCTTCTCGGTGCTCTGGATCTCGTTCGATGTCGATCTCGGCGTTCACATCGACCAGCCTGGCAAATCGGTCATTGACCTTGTCATTGGGTCAAGGAGACACTGCGGAGGTGGCTCTGCACGAGCCGGCGTGGTCTGACCATTCGGCGGTGATTGTCCGTGCGCGCTTTGAGACGTGCAGCGCGCCACGACTCTTCCCTGTCAGCACGCAAAGCACCCCCTCCCTATGGAGACAGAGCTGGATCGATTTACGCAATCGCTGTTGACGCACGACCCCGTGACCAAGTTCTATGGATACGCAACACCTCCGTCGTGTTCACACTGATTGCTCGGAACATCCGGCGCTGGGTCAGGAATGTACTGGGGTGAAGGGAACTCTCTCAATACTGGTGCGCGAACCCCGGGCCCTGGCCAGACCAACAATCGCGGACTACTGTTCAGGCGCTACATCGCCTGAGACGAGCCTCTGGATCCCAAGTGATTCCGAGTATGCTATTACCGCTTCTACATGGAACGCTCCGCGCGCTGCCGCACTGAACTGGGAGGTTCCAAACGGCGATATCATCAAGCTCATTGCGGCGAACATTCAGCACAGAAGTGCTCAGATCAGGTTCTCTTATACCAAGGCTCACAACGCGTGTGTTCCGAATGAGAAAGATGAGCTTGAGGCAACTGCCGGTGCCGGACCTGGCGTGATTCCATTGCTCTCTCATGGCGATTTGTAACTGGTACTCAAGGTTGTGGTGGATATTCCTGATCCTAGAGACGATTACGTGTTCAGCAAAACCAACCTCGCATGACATGAACAACTACGTCGCCATGCGCGTCCCCGTCCTCAGGCTGGCGATCTCAAGCTGTCACCTCAATGATCCAAACTCACATCTCACTCACGACGGCAAGGGCCTTTGATGGAGGAATTATATCGATATCTGGCTGCTCAAAGATGGGGAAGCTCAATCCCCAAGCTACAACTGAAAACTGTGGAGCAACCGCCCAATCACAGCTGAGGATGTGCCCAAATGAGACGACACCAAAAAGAACATGCTGCAGGCGAAACCCCAACGTTGGGCAACGCTGAGATGGAAGTCGCTATAACTAGCAAATGCCTGCTTCAATCAGCGACTCCCGATCTGGCTTATAACGCTAATTACTCCGCCTAAAGAATGCTGGCCTGGCAGAAAATCTGGAATCGGCGCCGAATCGAAGGGTCTCAAAGCTCTGACGCTTCTGGCCTCCTGGTTCCTAGATAATGCCCCCATCGAGAATGGCTTCAAAAAGATCAAGATGCCGGTCGATCGGCGATCGCTGGGAAAGGAACCACGGTGGACTATCCAATGTTCCCATCTAGATCGCCCGACCTTGTTCAAGCTCAGTCTTGGTTCATCTCCGACTTGAAATATTTCATTGCGTCATGATCATGGTCACAAATAACGTGCATCAACATCATTTGAGTTCCATTGTCTCCAAACGCAGCGTCTCGATAGTCCGTGCGGACTTTCACTTGAACCGCAGATCTGGACCTTAAGTTGACGTTGATCGCCTGATGACCTACTACATTTTCAAAATCAAAATGAATGACCTTCTACATTTTCGATAACTTGGTCATCAACGAATATAGTCCGGGAGCAGCTGATTCATATTCTCGAGGCCTTGTCGATAGCTTCCAATCGGATGCTCGCAACATTTTCTCAGGGCACTACAAAGTAATGCACAACGCGTTCATTCGACTCGGGGGATCCGGAACCATACGAGGTGTGAAGGCCTGAGATGATGACTGTCAGGCAAAGTCTTTTCGACCAGGCAAAGAGTGAACGCGTTCGATTACTCTAGCAGGTTCAACTGCCGTCGCGGCATAACAATAAGAAACTGGAATATCCAAACAGTCCAGGCTTCCCGGAGGGTGATGATTAAACATGAGAAGAGCTGCCGCGGTCAATTGAATCTGTTGAGGACGTCGATAGCCACCAATGGTCAGATCTGCAGGCACAGCTAGACACAAATAAGAGTTCTTCTCCTCGCCAGCTCCTTGCATTCCGCGCTGAGAGCGGTTTGCATCGGAAGGCCATCACCGTCTTGACCTCCTCCCATGGCCTCGCAGTTGAACGACTGGAGGCTTCGAGCGCCGGATTACGATGAACGGCTGCCAGAATGGCTGGGAGGCGTTGAGACACCGGGATCCCCAGCCTCTGGTTATCAGCGCTGGCTAAGTGAGATGTTAACAAAGCACCGAACCCTGCTGCCGTTGATAATGTACAACGACCTGCTGGCGCCAATCAGTTTACCAGACGGCTGGATCATCAGTCATTAGAGCTCGGTACGAAGTGCCTATGCTTATTCCCGACGAAGCCATACAGCGCAGTTAGGTAGAATCAGGTGGGAGGGATCTGCGGTGGCCGATGCTACGAGAGCAGAACGTCTTGGATATGTCGGGGCATGTCGCGTCGGGGGCACGTTGGGCTCGACTGGCTGTCCTGGACGATGACAGCATTTGCCATATGTCGGGATAACTCGAATAGACCTTCCTTCCTTCCTCCGTCCTGGGGAAGACGTCAGATTCTCGATCTTCGACGTCGACTGAGCGATGTCGATCTCATGACAGAAGTCGCGGGCCGGCAGCCGGGGGACATTGGCTGCGGTTGTGTTCTCCCTGAGGCTGCGATTCAGGCCTGTCGCCATAAGTACCGTACGCTTTTCCTCGAGATCTTCCCTACTGTGCCCCCGCTCTATATGCAACAGCACGGTGCAAGCTCGAGATCGTCCCTACTGCGCACCCGCTTCTACAGTATATGCAACAGCACGGTGCAAGGGCCAACACCGTCACGTTGCTCGGATATCCGGCGCGGTGCGGCGGACACGCACTCCTAGTCCAGTACTAGTGACAGGCGCCGCGGGCGAGACTCGCGGTCTAAGACAACGCATTTACCTATGTACTTACTCCCTGTCAGTGTCACTCAGGAAGATAGACTGAGGCACTGCGTGGCGTGATTTCTCGCATGGCGATTTGTAACACCAGATTGGCACCGTGCGACGTGTTCAGCTACAGTATGACACGGACAACTATGCGCGTCGCGCGTCAGGCTGGCGATCTCACTTCTCACTTCTCGCTAGTATACGACGGCTAGGACCTGTGATGGAGGAATTACAGTAACAGAATCGCCCTTGCTTGCGAGTGGAAACTGAAAACATCCAGCCGCACTCAAGTGTCTTGAATAAAGCGCGTTAAAGTTGGGCGAAGCTTCAAGCAGACTATATATACAGTACAGTACTTGCGACTCCCGATCTCGCGAGCTTACTCGCCCACATACTTGACTGGAATCAGGCACCGCGGCAGAATTCGCCGGCCGGGTTCCTAGATAGGCCTGAGGCTAAGATCAAGATGCCGGCCGATCGGCGATCGCAAGGAACGGTCTACGGAGTGCAAGTTCGCTCGTCTCTGGCTCATCTCCAGCTTGAAATATTTCATTGCAGAGTCATGATCATGCTCAAGTCTAAGTGCATCCCGCGTTTCAGCCAAACGCCGCGTCCAAGTCCGTGCAACTTGAAGGGTGATCGCCTGCCACTACATCTTCGATAACTTGCAGGAACACAGTACGGGAGCAGCTGGCATAGAGGTTGCCACGATTAAGGATGGCAGCTAGTAACGCGTCCATTCGACTCGGGGGATCCAGAACCATACCAGGTGTGAAGGCCTGAGATGATGACTGGAAAGCTTTGTCGACCAGGCAAAGAGTGAACGCGTTCGATTACTCTAGCAAGTTCAATCAACTGCCGTTGCGGCATAACAATAAGTAAACTGGAATATCCAAACAGTCCAGGCTTCCCGGAGGTACGATTACATGAGAAGAGCTGCCGCGGCAACGAACACCAACGACGCATAGCCGCCAATGGACAGCGCAGCGGCGGCCGAGTTCTTTCCATCGCCAGCTCCCGCGCCGGTGGGGGCAGTGCCAGTCTGCGCGGGAGGCTTACCGCCGGCAGAGGTTGCCAGTGGCTGGGAGGCGTTGTCAACCGGGATCCCCACCGTCTGGTTATCAGCGCTGGCGGTGAGGTTGAGCCCGTTGAGCGCTGGCGTCAATTAGTTCACCAGGGCTCAGCGAAGGCGGGCGGCTTACAGCACAGGATGCCCGATGCGACGAGAGCCGTCTTGGATATGTCGGGGCATGTCGCCGGGATGCACTGTTCGAGGCTGTCCCGGACTGACTGATTGGTGCACGAACACTTGTCCTCCGTCCTGCGCCGCAGACGTCAGCTAATTCCCGAGTGACAGAGGCACAGTAGGACGTACTTGGGATCGGTGCACACGGCCTCGATCTGCGGGGCCAGCTTCCGAGCGCATGTCTGGATGCAGTCGACGGAGTCGGACTGCTCCTTATCTGCGTTGGTTCATCAGACTCATGCGAAGTGCGCAAACATCGGCATGTTCACCGTCGGCCTCTGAGACACAGCCTCGTGAGCGATGTACTAGCAGTCGAACGGAGACGTACTGCAAAGAGTGTCGTTGATATCGAGTGCCTTGTCTTTCTGCTCCGGGCAAGTCTTGTCGAGGCACGTGCTGAACTGGTTGCGCAGCCCGTCGTTCGTACAGAAGCATGCGTTAATCCCCTGTGTGTCGCTGCGACAGAAGTCCAAATTAAATTCTGCAGACGGTACGAACGCAATGCAATCCACACACTTTAATGCCACGTTGCACTCCGTCGCCAACGTCTGTGTGTCATAGGTGGCGCATGTAATGTAGCAGGATGATGAAGCGAGAACGTCCTGGGTTGACTCCGCCGCAACAAGATAAAAGAGTCCAAAAGTCGCGGCGAGGGATGCGGAAAAAAGCATAGCGGGCAAATAATCCTGAAAGAAAAGTCAACGGGCGACGATTCCTGGGTGCCAGACGGTTTTATAGCCACACTGAGTAGGGCGCGTCGGTGCCGGTGCCGCCGGTGCTGGTTCGGAGAGGGGCACTGCGCCCACATCCAAAAGAGAAAATGATGTCCTAGCCAACCAGGTCAGCCATAAGGAAGGCTCTGGTGCAACACGGCCCGTACCTCCTGACACCTCAAGACCGTGCAAATGCAGCCAATCCGACGACCAACAGAGGCAGCGTGGGCCTGGATGCATTTCCCTCAAGACGAGTGCACAGGGTTTCCTCGCAGCCGAGACGTCTATCTCTGAGCGCCTTGCTGACGCCGGAGCCGAGTCCGGTGAGCTATTCTGAGTCTCCGGGCTGTACAGCGAGCTTGCATGCGCAGCAGCCAGCAGCGCATTGGTCGGTGCAAGCAGGACTATCGCGCTGTGTCTCGAGACAGGGAAAGCAAAGCGGCGTTAACTGCGCCAGATCGTTTGTGGCGGGGCGCAAGGCTCGCTGGCGGAATGATTCGGGTTATAGGGGTTGTGCGCTGCTCGCTAGTCAGTAGCAGATCATTGAGGGAGGGAGCAGAGATGAAGACGAGAACTAGGTAGCGAATTGAAGTCGCCCGGTAGGCTGCAGCGACTCGGATGCGGAAACAAAAACGCGGTGGGAAACATTCAAAGTCAGCTCCAAGCTGTTGACCGCGAACCACGACCGACTGTTACTAAGCTCTCGTCCCAGGCGGAATAAGAACAGGACGGTCGGCCGCAAGTACGCAGTTATAGGCCCAAAGCATAAGAAAATTGCGAAGTGGTTGCGCTAGCAGTTAGCTACTAGTAGAGCTAGCAAGAATCTACGTCCGTCTCTGTCACGAGTTCCAAGTCGGCGTTGGAATTGGTGTTGGTGCAGAAGTCCGTTGGATAAATCGATATCATGCCAGTGAATGCTGTACAGTTTGCGAAGCTCAGTCCCAAGTCCGACTTTATCAAGCTTGGAAGCTGAAACTTTACCCATCTCCGCCATGGCCACCGACATCCGCAGTCTACGCTCTGAACGCGTCCGCAGTGACGCATATGCGCTCGCGCAGTCACGAACGCGCCTGGACCGCGTGCTACGTGAGCAGCAGGAGGCTACTGCTATCCTTGTGGCGGCGCAACGCGCGATGGACGACTTGGCTCGCTTCGCGAGCCAGCAGCGCGACCTCACGAACACTCTGGCTGCACGACTTGAGGACTCACGCGCCGATCTTCTGCATCTGTGCGTTGCGACGCTTCCGGAAGACGTGCTGCGCTGCATATTCGAGGCGTTCGTCTGCGACGGCGAGGCCGCTGCGCCGTTCGCTCTTGCCGCCGTTTGCGCCCGATGGAGGAGGGTCGCCCTTCAATGCCCGGCCGTTTGGTCCATCATTCATGTTTCGGCCAGGCTGGATGCACTGAAGCCCCAATACGCGCGGGTCAAACAATTGTCGTCTCGCTCTGGGTCCGCGCCTTTGCTTATTGAAGTCACTGGACGACCGCCGTCATCATCGGTCGAACGATGCAAGAATCGTCAAATCAGTGAAATATCTATGCGTTGCACTCGGACTCCACGCGGCGCGCTGGAAATCTGCGTCATTCTGGTTCAGCCGCTATTTCAATCCTGTCATTTTGGAGTGCCTAAAGGGGCCAACGCCTCTTCTCTCCTCATTCTCCATTCATCTGCCTCTCCCTACTACGCCCCCAGAAGACCATTTGGTCGAAGGCTTTTTCCCGTTCGCCCCACTTCTGCAGGAGCTACGAATATCCGGCGTCGCACTGGGATGCTCGTCTTTTGCGGAGTTTCCGCTCCTATCAATCCTCCATTTTTTGGGCTAGGCTCACAAATCACTGCTCGGATATCTTTTGCGTCCCTGCGAGTGCCTTCGCTCTCTCTCTGTCTTGGCCTTTCGAGGTCTTGTGTCCCGGGTACGGTGATTGAATTGCCAAGACTCAAACAACTGAAAATCAAAATGTTCTCCAAACCAGTGTCCTCCCTTATACTTGCACCCGCGCTCACAAATTTGACGCTGCCGCCGTCCGCAAGTCACGATATGGAGCCGTTTTTGGATGCTGTGTCTACTACAGTACAAGTGTTGACGGTACACGCTCCGGTCACCATCGACAATATCGTGATTTTGGAACATCTCAGGAATCTTGAGAAACCCAAATTTTTTCGTCGCACGGGTTCGAGGAAGCTGCTCTCCAGCTACTCGTCGAGCGTTCTCCCCTTATCTGGCCTCGCCTAACGACAGTGAACTCCTGGCCACCTGACGAAGAACACAGGTGGCCTGTCGAAGCTATCTTGTGGTTCATATCGTCTAGAAACGTGTCGGCCCCACCAGACCAGCGCAGTCTCGGGTCGGGAACACTTCGCCCATCCAAGCTTCGGAAGGTGACTTTCGCTGGCGAGCCACCTCCGTGGTTCGTAGCCGAGGTTGAACGACTTCTCGAGCTCTGATTTGATACAGGGATGATACGGCCACTCGTCATATAGTCATCAGCGTATTCATTTGTTCTCTGCCTTCTTGTCTGTTCCAGGCTGTCTCCCGTCATTATCGAAAGTCTGTATACACCATTTTTGCCCCAATGACTTGGACTTTCATGGTCGTACATTCCGCTTCCTGGGGAGCATATATGTAATCATCATGGCAGAATAGTTACTTTGGCTCTCAGATCGACATCAATTTTGATCAACGAGCGGAATCAACAAAGTCCAAGTCCGACCGTGACACCCTCCTCCGCGCACTTCGACTCGATTCAGTTCGACATGCCACTCACTGCGCGCGGCCGGCGTGCCGCGCAGGTTCGTGACGACGAGGCATCGCTTGCGCATATTCAATCGCGCCTACAACGGCTCCAGCAAGAACGGGCAGCAGCCGATGCGTGGCTCGCCGAGGCAAAACGCGTAGCAGAGGACCTCGACCGCGAAACTCGCGAACTGCAGGACGTGGAGCAGATAATGGCGGCTAAATTGGCGTCGTCGCGTGCTGCGCTTGTTCAGGAATGCGTTTCGACACTCCCGGACGACGTCTTGCGCTGTATTTTCACGGAAGTCGTCAGCGACGGCGCAGCGCGCGCGCCGTTCACAGTAGCTGCTGTCTGCAGTCGATGGAGGCGCGTGGCGCTGGATTATGCGGTGCTGTGGTCGATAATTCACATTACTTTTGGTGGCCTCTTTTTGGACCTCCACACGACACTTTCGACCGAATACGATCGGGCTACTATTCTCCTGTCTCGCTCGCGCTCGTCTCCTCTCGACATCAGGACTCCAAATTTAATCCGACAGGACGACGAGATGCTGCGTCTTTTACGCCGAATTTTCAACCTGCTTGGCGCTCACGTTTCGCGATGGAAATTTGCGACGTTACGGCTCCCGCCGGGCATCGGGTCGTCGCCGTTAGATTTCTTGAGGGGTCCTACTCCGGTTTTGGTCGATCTGATCATCACCTCGACAGGACCACTCACCGTTGACTTTGGCCCCTCCCAAAGCGGATATTTGCCCTTCGCACCGCGGCTGCAAGGCCTCTCGATTGACTACGCCGGCATCGGTTGTTCGACAAGGCATGGCTTTCCTGAGATGAAGAGCCTTTCGTTCTTCTCAGGAGCGTGTACCGACGACGACGTATTTATGTTTCTTCGTCTATCCGGCCAATCTCTCCGGAAGCTCGTCCTTTGGAAAGCCCTCACGCGCGGCCCGCCGACAACCATACATCTCCTCAAACTCGAATATCTCTGTATTACGCTTGCATCCACGGTGATTGCATCGACTCCAGCGCCATCTATCGTTACCCCAGCGCTTGCTCATCTAGAGCTGTGCAACATCCCCGCTGCTAACGTCACCGACTCAATTCTTCCTTTCCTGGATGCCATATCCCCCACCGTGACGAAGCTCACGGTGAGTAGATCTCTGTCCGCGGCTTCTATTCTGATCCTGGCACGGCTCCGGAATCTCGAACAAATCAGCTTTGACTTTGTCGCGTCCTTCGCATCGGTCGAAGCGCTCGAGCTCCTTTTTTTTTTTTTTTTTTTTTTAAATCATATATAGTCCATGAGGCATTGCCTATGCGGACTTTACACATAGTAGTAGTATCTAATAGTCCATGGCTGCAGGGTGAATAGCTCTAACAGGGCGCCCCCATTATAACCGGCCACTTGTACTGGGAGGACATGCCTCAGTGCCGTCTGCATGGCTGTGGAATGCGTGCCACATGCCAGACTCGCGGCCGACAAGCGGGTGGTTGAGTCGGAAATAGAAAATGGGATTGGTGAACGCAACTGCTCCTTGAAGGGAGGTAGGTGAAGGTGGGAAAGGAGAAAGAGGACGGATGTCCTACGCTGCTGATGTGCTGCGTCGTGAACGAGGCCGGTAGGTGGATGCTCGACAGTGTGAATGCTGGATAAACACTCCGCTGCGTAGGAGCCGAGAGGCTGATTCGCCATCTGAAGTTCCAAGCATGATAGAGACGTGCTGCGGTGACGAGTCGCTCGAAGACTGAAAGAGCTTTTCTAGATCGGATTTGGCGCAAAGCGGGCGGAAGATTTGTACCGAGTCGGTGCTGAGGTTGTTCGAAGAGCAGAGCTCCGAGGTAAGGGTCTTGACCTGTCCTTCAACTGTAGAATTGTCTTCCCAGATTGGTAGAGGAACGGCATGAAGTACGACCTTTGTCCAAGGCTCGCCGAAGTCAAATGTCGGCATAGGCCTGCGAGACGAATCTCCGAATAGCAGCGTGTCAAGTGTACTGCGAATTTTCCGGCTATGGCTCAGAATTTGTTGAGCAGAGTGTGGCGCTTTCGAGTGGAGAATGATCTGGTCATCGCGGGTGTAGCTGACAGCGGCCAGCAGTTCGTGTCCGAAGGCGGCATTGAGAGACTGAACAATCTTGCTAGGATGAGGTCGATGTCGTGAGGCAGACTTGTCCTGATAGCGGACAAAGAGACGTGTAGACGGAGCTGGGTCGGGCTGCGGAGCTGGGTCGGGTTGCGGAGTTGCGCGAGGTGTAGGAAACACGGTGGTCTTAGAGGCGGCAGAAATTGGGGACTGTGGTTTTGGCGGCGTGGTAATAGCCCGGGTAACTGATTCTGGTGCCTTCGTTGAAGGATCGCGTTGAGAAGCAGGTGAGGTTGGAACGGGCAAAGGTTTCGGTGGTGAAGCAGGGCCGAGTAGCGCAGAAGCCGGAAGCTTTTCGAGTGGCGGTGCTCGTAGGGATGACGTGGCGTCGTCCGGGTGGATGCTGCGAAAGAAGGCCAACTGCGTCTGCACCCACTTGTCGAGTACACGGATGTCGGCGGCAAGTTGTACTATGAACTCTTGGTGATTGGGATAGACAGACATGTAAGGGGCCTCCAGGCTAGCGTCGTGTACAGCCTTGCAACACTTCGGAATGGTATCCAAAAGACGGCGAGGTCTGGCGGAAGTCTGGGGCGCTCGGCCAGCCTGTACTTGATGAGCGGTCGGTGGTGCATGAGGAGGAGCTTTGTCGGGCGGCTTCGTTCGACTGCCAGGTCGCGCATGGTGATGGTCGGAGTCTAACATCTCCTCGAGCTCCTCACCACCAATACCCCGCCCATTTGGCCAAGGCTTACACATCTCCTGAATCTGCCCCATAGACTTGACAGCCACACATTGAGTGAAGCCCTCCTGCGATTCATCTCCTCGCGCAACCTGCCCGAGGAACATGGAGATCCTGGAGTCGCTCGCGCGTGCAAGCTGCGGGAGGTTACATTCCATGGAAGCACGCCGCAGTGGTTCGTCGCTGAGGTAGAGCGAGTGCTCAAATTGTGAGATGCTGCCTCGAAGACGCTGAGATCAATCCTTGTTTTCGATTCACCCGGGTTTATCAAAAACTAATGTGCTGTATGTATCCGAATCTCATCTGCGATATAGGTAACCCTCACATGCTGTCAGTCGATATAACCGATCGCACTACGACAAGGCCGCCGCTACCAGCGCAGCCAGAGCCCACGACATGAGGGACAGTTCGAGCCCACGTCCAGCCGCGTTGTCTGCGTCGCGAACTGGCGGATCACTTGCCGGCGGGCTTCCAGGCTTGCTCGTTCCCTTCGTCGGGCTTGCCGAAGCCCCAGTCAGCTCGGCGCAGCATCCGTCGAGGCATCGGCGGTAGGGCTCGCCCCAGCAATTGGGTCTGCCCGAGACAAGGCATCTACGGAATGATAATCAATACGCAATGTTCGAAAACGGCAGGTTCGAATGGATGTACCACAGGCAGCAACTGCTACGAGTGACGCAGCCGTGGCAGCGTCGGGACAGGTTTGCGAGACGCAGCTGTCGAAGGCGGCGCGCAGTGGTGGTGAGTCGCACGTGCATCGGTCCACTATTGCGCTACAGAGCAGGTCAGATGAGGGATCTTATCGAATATAACACTTGCCCAGTGTCGCCCGCCGCGCAAGTCGAAGTGATCTGGGCTGACATCTTCCCACGACAGGTCTGCGCGCATTGTGCTGCGGTTTGTGCGGCGACTTGACCTACGAATATCGTCAACGGAGCCGGAATCGTGGCCATGGACAGCACTCACTCGTTCCCGC
Organism: Auricularia sp. M13; assembly: GCA_037042915.1. Taxonomy (NCBI): domain Eukaryota; kingdom Fungi; phylum Basidiomycota; class Agaricomycetes; order Auriculariales; family Auriculariaceae; genus Auricularia; species Auricularia sp. M13. The sequence continues at coordinate 2,846,392 of CM073203.1, read as the reverse complement.
GCTGGCGAGATCTAGAAAGCGAATGATGAGATAAGCGTTACCGAAAAAGCAAGCTATACGAGAATGGACTTACTGCAAAGCGTTCTGTACATGTTTGGGAACCCGGTCTGTTGCTCAGGACACAGCTGCGCGAGACAGGAGTTCATGGCGCGGATGGCGTCCGTGTTCGAGCATAAACAACTAATCGTCCCGGGGCCATCTCTTGCGCGTAGATTAGACGAGTCTGAGGCGCAGGTCGTGTATATCGACTCACCCAGCCACGGCATTGCACGTAGAGGTGATGGTGGCCTGTATCTGATCCTCGCAGGCATTGAAGCATGCGAGCTGTTTCGTTTCATCTGGCGTGTCGAGTGGAACCTGTGTCGTCTGCGCGGCCGCCAGGGCAGCGAAACTGAAAACAGAGCATGCGAGGCGAACGAGAAGGGTGGAAGAACGCATGGCCGACAAAGATGAGAAGGGATACGAAAGCAAGTACGCACAGCGCAACAGGCAAACACGCCTTCGGAGCCCTCTCCGTATTTATACACTTCCCAGGAGGACGGAATTATCATGGCGGAACCGTCGGAACTGCCGATTCGCATTTGAGCACAGGAATAGAAGGTGAGCGCTGATGCGCTGAAGGTGATAACAGGTGATAACCTGTCAGGTCTCTATGCTGGATCGAGCGAATCCGCCGTACCTATAGCAACAGACAATCGAGCTGCCGCCAGATAACGGCCAGAAAGTCCTATTCTGAGCACTGGCATTGGTATCGTCGACGGACGCCGAAATCCAGGCGACGCGTCCGAGTCAGGGCGTCATGCATGCGCGTTGTGGTATCAGCACCTATCTGCTTCTCCGAGTGCAGACATCAACGTCGGGCAGGTATCGCCTCGAACATAGTCGTGCGGCGCGGCGGTGTTCGACAGGTCGTCGCAATTGTGACCGACAGCGGTGCATCGCGATCTACCAACCGATGTTTCCGCGTGGAGACTGGACACCAGTTGGAAATAAAGTTGGCAATACTGGAGGACCAATGGCGTCGGGCGTCCCGTAGATCATAGGAGGTCAAGTCGGGCCCAATGACGGCTCGCTGAGACTGAGGAGCTCAACGAGCGCGGGTTATACCAGACAAAGCAGGCCGTCAATTGAACCAAGAAGATATGTTCCGGGCGAGCTATGGGCGTCAAGAAGGTTTATCGGTTGAGTGACATCGACAGAAGGAAGAGTTCGACACCGAAAATCGAGCTCCGCTTCGTCTCTTGGCATGGCACGCCTTTCCTGTCCGAAATAAACCGTCGAGCTCTTGCCCTGCCGCAGGACATCCATCTGAACCACTGCCACTGCGCTCAGACCATATTCTACCAGCGCTTTCGTCCGTTCCATCCAGACTGCTCTCTTGCCCTCCAAGTCGTGGTGCCTCGACTTACAGCCGCCTTTCGCCGCACCCAACAGAAAGACTTAAACGACATCACTCAGCCTGTTGTTGGCAATATCCCCGACCTTTCAACACTCAGTGTCCAGCCCCTGTCTTATGTCCTGCACTTCACCAATGCTACGGTGCTCCAGCTGTCTACTCGTGCTGTCGGTCTGAAGTCCTATTATTCGCGCGGACTAGGCTAGATACGACTGTCAAATTCACTGCAATGGTCGCAGTGATCCTTCCTGCGGTGCTTACGACTCGGCCTGAAGGCTCAGCAAATCGCCAACAAGGACAGACTTGTAAATACGACTAATCCAAGCGCGGATGCCTTGAGGTTTTCTGCCCCACCCTTCCCGCTGCCGCCAAGGATTCCTAATCCAGAACTATCACCGCTCTTGCCGCTGCTATCACCATTCCCTCCCCTGCTGTTTCCGCTGGTACCGCTGCCAGATGCGCTGCCACTGGTAGGCTCTGCACCGGCCGCTTCGCTAGTCGACTCTTCTTCGCCGCTATCGCTAAGGGGGGTAGCTCCAGCGCCGTTGTTTTCTGCCGTTAAGAATAGTCAGTTTCTGAACATTTCATATTGCCGGAGCAGCTCACGACAAAACGAAACGACATTCTGCGCAATGGTCTGCGCGATATCTGGGCAAGTTCCCCCGAGACATTCTCCGACCTGCTCCCCGAATGTGTCGGACGTGCAGACACAGTTCTCTATGTCCGTTCTAAAGCCTCGCCGTCAGCCCACGCGCCGGTGTGTTAGGCATGGCTATGACATACGCGGTAGCGACCTTCCCGCAACCTTGAGGGCTTGGCGTCTTCGAAAGGACAGTAGTGAAGCATTTCCCAAGGCACGTAGCCTCAGGGCTGCTGTCGGATGTCTGCGCCATGACCACGGCAGCGGCGGCGAATACGAGGGAGAGAACACGGAGGTGGAGAGACGTGGGCATCCTGAAGCAGCTAGTGATGCTGGAGTGCACTTTGCCCGCCTGACCTTGTCTTTATAGTGTTTGATTGAAGGATCTGCCTTACAACGAGGGCGCCCAGGAAAGGAGGAGCAGATTGTTCGTCATTTTTCCGCTTCGTAATCCTCCTTGCCGTCACGCTAAGTGTCGCAGATGCCGCCAGCGCGGCCAATCGGCGCCCTTGCATTCCACCCTGACTGAGCGACAAGGTTCAATCTTCCAGTGAGATGATCGTCCGCTGCTGCCACAGCACATGCTAACTAAGTAGTGGTCTGTTGCCATTCGTGAATGAACTCACCTCTCTGCTTGCGCACGGACCTGGTGCAGCGCTAGAGGCCTTTACAAAACACCTCATGCGCCGAATAATTGGTAGGCACGGAGACTACTGGAGAAACGCTCATAGCAGGGACACTGCATGTGCCTGAATTTCCCTACACGCGTTGGGACTCGCGACAGCGACGCTAGCTCTGCCTGTGATGATTCACTCGCAGTGCCCCACACTGCCTCGGAGGCGCTCAAAGGTAGAGATCCCGTAGTTGCAGCGCTTGTCTCCATTCCACCCACTCTATCAGCCCGCGCTACAGCGATACATGCCGTAGCCCAGCATAGGAAATTGGTCGCTGGAGGTAAGGAGATCACCGAAGTTTCAGTGAGAGAAGTGTGGTGCAGCAGAGAGAAATATAATTTAGGTGATGATCGGCTCTAAAAAGTCTCGCTGAGAATTGAGTTGAAGTGCGTGTCATCAGAAGAGTTGTATTAAAATATCGTACCAACGGCTGTGCTCAAACGTCGGTTCTAAAACCATAATGACAAAACTATACAGCGAAAGTTCGGACCGATCCGCCGGAGTTCGCCGGATGATCCCTCCGTTCCTTCCTCCCGACTGGCAAGAGTGACCAGCGCCACCGGAACTCCCGGATTTCTAGTATTCCAGTCATGACGGATTACTTTACGGAAGATGGATTTATGATTGACTGGGAGACCGATCCGGACTCGGAGCCCGAAGAGAATGATCAGGTCAAAAGTACGCTGCCCTCCATCTCGCGTTTTCGCGCTGACTGCCTCTAGCTGAGCTGGTAGATTCTAAAGATGGAATCGTCGATACACAGGACGACCTTGATACCCAGATTCTTCAAAATCCGAGCCACAGTGATGTTAGGGACGTCGTCGATGTCAAGGACGTTGTAAGCCCGGCCAGCAGCCACTGTTTCGTCCAGTTGTTCACATCAAGCAGGAATCATTTCCTTCACGGGAAGAACAGCGGGATCATTGGTACAGGACCACGATGACGGCTTTTGCGCTACGCAATGCATATCAGGTTCCCTCAGGCAAACCTGTTCCTGTGCATCGCATAGACGTGATTTGCAAAGTCCTGGGTGGAAGTCCTCAACCGGCGTTCACGCGCGGGCGAGATGGTCGCGATATGCTCTTCGCTACCCTGCCCCAGACACCATATCTCCCTCGCGCTCCCGGCGAACACGGGCTGTTCTTCACCTTCTCGTGGCGCGCGACCGGAGGCGAGAAGAGTATCGTCAGACTATTCGTCCGGGACCCTCACGAGGCGAAATGGCTCTACATGGGCGAATACAAGAACAAGGAGATGCGTCCGCTCACTCGTGAAGAATGGAATATGCAATCGGAGCCCGTGAGTTGATGCTCATTGTGGCGCACTCTTGAATTCAAGAACTCGTCGACAGGTTAAGGCTCTCAGAGCCAAAAGCGTCGCGAAACGCAAATACCGCGCCGCGAAGGAGATGACTGGTCGTCTCGTCGAACTCAAGAAGGTCAAATCCGAAGGGTCAGATAGCAAACCCAAAAAAACGAATAGCACAGTCTCATCTGAGGATTTTCGCGTTGCTCTAGACACTGGATACGAGGTACCACTTGTTCGTGGTTCCCGTCTCCTAGCTGATTTCCTCTTGCAGCAAAATGCACCTCGTGGCACTGCAGTGTGTAGGCTACGATGCAGCAGTCCAGAAGCGCCTACATGACTATTCATTGGGACAAGGTCCAGCACCGGTGCCGCCGACGAAACCATCTGCTCGTCGCGCAAAGCGTAAAAGAACCACTCCGCTGAGCGAGTCTGAGGGCGAAGTCACCGACAAGTCCTCGAATGGTTCCCGTCAGTCATCCGCCGAGCCTGTGCGCCCGCATGCGCGGCGACAGCCTGGAAGGGTGGCTCGGCGGCGGATAGCATACGACGAAGACTCGGATTCAGAATAACCTTCCCCCACGCTGTGTGCAACGCCTGTCTGGTGTTAGTCTAAGAAACGACGCTTGAAACACTCATGCGAACTTCTTTGCTTGTGCATCTGACCAGATTTGCGGTGCGGTGCAAGACGGGCACGCCGAACAATCATCGTTGTAATCGTCTAAACTCAGACAAGGATGCTCTGTCCTCGAGCCTTTAGCATCAATCAGCCACCCTAGCAGTGCAAACCTCGTTGGCCATGCAGATATCAAATGAGCCCGGCTTGACCGGCTTGACCCACCCGTCGCGACATACATATTTGACGTCGCCCGCCGTCGTCCGGTCCCGCAATTGCAATTGCATGGCCTAGCTTTTCATATCTCGCCTGATCTTCACTCCTCGCCTCTCCCCCAACTTTCCACTGCGGTATGAACGGCGTCGCGCCGACGCCCATTTCTCGCCATACCGAATCCGCATGCACAGGTGAACTTACCCTCTGTACCCAAAATATGTGAAATCGAGTCTTGATTTGACTCGATCATAGATAACGAATATGAAGATGCGCGGCTCTGGCTAGAGGCATCCTCCAAGGCACTCCGCCATCGCCGAAAGAGCAGGTCTTCGTGCATTGCGGCCAGATCCTCAGCATGCTTAAGGACTTTGGAACCGAAGGTTCCATCACTGCCGGAACGCTGCGCGTTTCGAGATCGTCTGGAGTCGCGTTGTCGACTTGTCGCAGGGTCTTCCAGGGCCGGCTGTCCACGATCGCAAGGCCGGGCATGACAACTACGGACGACCCTACGTGGTTGCTGCCCGAGCATCGATCACGGTGCGCCGCACAGCGCCGTCATCGTATATATAGCCATGTGCCTGACGCTCGGCATTAGTACGGTGCAAACTTTGAGAGGAGAGTCTTTACGGAGTTGGATCGTACGGGATATTGTTACGGGTGAAAAGCATTGCCGCGCATTGAACACCTCTGATGATTTCGCAGCCGAGCAGCACAATCAAACGAATATTTTTACTATAAGTTCGTTGCTCTTGGCATCTGGCACAATCAAATGAATTTCTACTTTATGCATTACAAAGGTGGACGCTTCCATGGCCGCAAGTTCACGTTCCGCTCTGGATGAATTCCGGGAACATTTGACCGATATAATTGAGATAGCTTGTCTTCTCTGCACCCTCACCTCTGTTTTAAACTATGTCCCGTGTATGGCCCTTTTCAGCCGGCGATTTCTAAACGACGAATAGGTTACACTATACTTTGACTCAGACCAAGGTTTCTGGCTGCTTCCATGGCCTGGTCGGAATCTGAGATGCAGTGCGAAATCTACGCCCCATAGTCCCCGCTGTACTGTATCTATCTGAACCCGCGAGATTTAGAGACGCTGGCGTCGGTTCCAGTATCCCCTCATCTCGATGTACCAGTTCCGGGAGAAATCAACGCCTCGCCCCTGCCGCGTTTCGCGACCCTTTTCTGCATTGCCGACCTCTGCATCCGCAACCGTTATTACGCAGCTTAGCTTGGCTCTCTTTGGCTTGATCGTTCCAAACTCGTCGGTGTCCACCTCGCCATGTACGTCATCGACTTCCCGATGGTAAAACTACCAACCGTTGTAGGGTGAAGTGTCGGAGTTCATGATAGAAGACGATTACGACAACGCACGACAATCTGAATCGTACATCCTTCCATCCCGATCAGTGTTGCGTCAATATAGATTGGCACAGAAAATGTCGAGCTGGCAAAGCGCCTCCCAGGGCCGACAGAACACGATTGCAAGAGCGGGCAGAACAACTTTCGCTATAAATACGTCTTACTCATCATGGAGCAATGGTCGAGTCTGCTCCATCTGACACTCGCTATCAAGACCCATGGACGCGATTGCTGCGATGAACAGTGGTCGTTTGCTGCTACCTAAGCGCGCGCCACAACAACGATTTCTACTACAAGTTAGTCGCTTTGAGCACTGGAAACCAGCATCGTATTGATCTTCGCCTAGTGTTGACCGCCCTGGGGGGGAATTCTACTGCGGCTACGTAGACAATGATGGTGACCTGCGTGGCCGCATGTATAGGCCCACGCACATCAGGGATCTCAGGTATCCGCCCGATGTGCCGTCTCGGGAAAGCGGCGGGCACGCTGAGCGTTATTAGTGACTGAGTACAGCTGCGGTCGCCCCGAATGGTCTTTACCCCTGTAAAATGTGTCATGCAGAATCTGTTTTCCATAGGTGTCGTCGTCCACAGTTCAGAAATTTCAGAGCACACGTCTCCCACGATAGCATCTGCATGGATACAGGCAGTTACGAATACTCAGGCTGTTGAGACAGAGCATACTCTAGCTCGATCCATTACAGCGCGATGGAAGAGATGGCTGAAATCACTGCGCTCCTGCGCCAATCACGGAGAAACTAGTACCACCACCGGAACAACTTCTGAGCTGAGTAACGATGATGAATTTGCCGAATCATCACGCGCAGGAATGAGTCAACATCACGTGGATCGACGTACGGCAATACATCTTGCGGACGGCGCGAGCTGTATCGACGAGGGCGGGACACATCTTGGTCAAGCATTGATCTAGACTGTCCTGGACGGGTTGGGAGGTGCAGGCACACTCTCCCTTGGTGCTGACAGCATGTTATAGCGACATCGCGGTCAGATATAAACGACGTACTCTGCGTCCGCACCACAGGCCTTCTGGATGGGCGCTTTGAGCTGGGAGTTGCACACACCGAAGACGCAGGTAAGCGAGTCGTTGGTTTTCTTGACTGTTGCATCCTCCGAGTTAGCTCAAGATGCAAGCATTCTGCGTCCAGGCATCATACCGCCTGCATCTGGAGAAGGAATTAATGGGACGGATTGACATAGCGACCCACGCGCCGGAAGATGTAGTACATACCGCAAAGGACCTTGTTGAAGGCAACGAGTTCGTCCTTTCTTCGCAGGGCATTGTTTCTCGATGCACGCGACGAACCCTGCCTGAGCACCGGCATCTTTGCAGAGACAGTCCGGATCCGCAGCGCCAGTTCTAAGACCAATCATCAATGCATCGCTGAACGAGCATCCACTCAACTTACGTCGCAACCGTGTTACACTGCGATTCCGCGTCCGATGTGAGGATGCAAGCCCAGTGACAAAGGAACGCAGAGTTCTGGAGCGTCGTGCCTTCCGGAAGAGTGCTGTTGATGGCAAGATTGACCGTAATACCCGCCGTCGCGGTAGAGACCAGCGCAAGCGTCGCCAAGATAAACTGGACAGAATTTACGTTGGTGATGTTGGATAAAAGCTCAGATGAAGAGAAAAAAGGTGTCGAGACCAAGTGAAGTCATCCTGATCAATCTTCTTTGTGACCGTGGATGCCGCAGTGATTTTGCCAACATTTGCGGCCCAAAAAGCCGCACTCAGTCTACGGACGCATTGCGATGCAGCAGACCAAACCCAGGACCCATCACCGAAACGCGTGAACGCGCAAATGCGCAAATGAAACTGAAAAAACAAAGGCGACACAATACTGATGGTAGCTCACACGACGTTGCATGGAAGAGGGTGGTACCGCTTCGGGTCGACTCGACGACGGGAGGGAGACGACCGGAAAGATGCGGAACTTTGGATCCTTTCCTCGTCGTTCAAGCATTGAGATGCAGACATTCGCATGCAACCGCACCATGCAGCTATGCGGCATGAAATTTTGACGCGATTGTCCGTCTGTTCGCTTCCGGGCATGTCGATTTCTTGCAGGAGCTCGGGGTGTGTATCTGCAACAGATTGTGTGCTCTTTGAATGCTATCTTTGCAGACGTCTTGACTTGAACGTCCGCATCTCCTTTTCTCAGCCAGATGCCACATAAAATAATATTGTTGGATGAAGATATCGGCGGAAGAGCGAGCCACAGTGCTGCGCCGCGTTAACAACCTTCGAAGCAGCACCGTTCCCCCAGGATCATGCATTGGACCCGACGGCATCCGCTTAAGTAGACAACGTAGACAACGAGCTCTGGATACGTCTTGTCCTTGGTCTCCCTATGTCCAGCGCGCCAAAGAAGTTGTTTATCATAAATTGGCACTTCCAGGACGCGCAGAACAAAGCTGGGCGGTTCCCACAGCGCTTTATTGCATTGTCGAAGACGCTGAGAGTGCACAGGACGTCATTATCCACATGGTGACTCTGTATTTCTAGAATGTTTTGCTGAGCGATAAATTTACGCGCGCAACGGTGTCAGAGGGCTGCAAATGAATCTCAACATCAGAGGCTCTCTTCGCGATTAGATGCTCTCGGCAAGCGGAGCGCCCTCGTCCGGCCGCTCAGCATGCATATACCGTGCTCTTAGTCCTTCGGCATGTCAATTATTGCCGGAAGTCTCTGGTTGTGAGACTGCTCGCAACGTCATTGCGACTGAACAGAGCCCTGAGTTGAGCATATGGATTGTTCAAAGCAGTGAAGCTAACAATCCGGGGATCTGTCGTATACCTCACGGCACTCTCTGAGACCGCGTCTAGAAGAAATTACTCTTGTGCAGGGTGTCAAATTGTATTCAGTCATCCGAGCAACGAGAGCGCCGTTCGAACGATAAAAAGGCTGAGGCCACAGCATGGAATAATCCTCAGCACACCCATCCAGTGTTCTTGCTCTCAGCAGCTTGCTTCCATCGCGATGTTCAAATCCCTCTATATCGCTCTCTTTACTGCGACTCTCTTCCTCACCAGCTCGCTGGCGCAACCGAACTTCGTCATGAACTGCACCATCTACCCAGACATGTATTTCACGCATTTTATACCCTTCTCGAAACGTCTCAAGCTCATCCGGGCCTTCAGATGCGACAACACGTGCAACGCCGTTTCTGCCACAGCATCACGACGACACTTCACTACGATAGTCTGTCCAATTCCAACAGACCCAACCCCAACACCACGACGACCGCTGCGACATACAGGCGCAACAACGTCGGCTGCGGCGCTAACAACTACTGCGCGGCACTGGGACGGACTGCGACGAATACCCGTATGCAAGCACGTGAGTTGAAGTCACTGGGAGAAGAATGCCTTCGGGGATACTGACTGCGACTCGTTTCAGATTCGATGGCGGCCTCGGGGTGCGTCGCTTCTGTGAGAGCCATCCGCGCGCTCCGCTGAATCCTGTACAGTGCATCGCGCAGCGCTTCAACGGCACGGTCGCCCAGAGCGGCACGACACGCTGCGCCAATTCCTCGCAGAACCGATCACACGGCGCGCGGATCGCCGCATTTTATCGCCAGAACAATCTCACCGAAGGGAGCGCATTCAGTAAGGACTTGCGATTGTAAAAGTCTCAGGCCTGAGCTCATGGTGCCCAAAGACATCATCTTCGATTCGACTATCGACAACGCTCCGCTCTGCAGGGCGGTGCGGAATGGGACCTCACCGGCTGCCCCACCAACAACGGTGCCGTTTATCGCTTCCGCAACGCTCCCCCGGCAGGTAGTGTACGTGCGACGGACTATTTCCCGTTATCAAATCGATCTGACCGGAAATACGTCCTGTAGTTCTGCCCGTCCCGCACGAATTTCACCGCTGCTGTTGTGGAGGTCAAGGACAACTCTCCCTTCGCGAAGGCCATTGAAACCGGGACCATTGTCGACGACAAAGGCCGCGAGTTCATATACGCCGGTGGACCTCGCCCGGTTATAGGAAGCAAGATCTGGATGGCGACGGAAGATGGAGATGGCGAGGAGAGTACCGTAGTGGCGTGAAACATCTCCACATTCCGATTGGTTATGCGACTCCTTGATGTATGCCCCATTTTCGAAACAATACCATCCACAGATAGAGCTCGTTATCGCTGTGAGGCTGAGAATGTCAGAATATTCCTACGCCAGTCCCGTTTCCGGGTTTCGATTTTGTCCGGGAGAAGCACGGAGCAACTCCGCTAGACGCCTACGCCGCTCTTGAGTCCAACCTGATGAGGTCGCTGTCTTGCCCTCGTCCAGCGCCCGCTTGACTGGATTTGCTGTGGATTCTTGAATTTTGCGCTACCCGCGCGTGCCATGGGCGCCATTGGCAGAGACGCCTTTCTGCCACGAATCCGAAGGTGGCAGAGGACTGAATCAAGTCGAGGCTCGTTATTAATATTTACCGACCCGTAAGTACTCCCGCCATGTCATGATATCGAAGACGCCCAGGCTGTGATCTCAGAGGATTTCTTTGGTGTGCAGGCTCGCAGTGACCAACACACGACTCTGGGACTCTTACTTGTTGCTTCTTCCCTTTGCTTTCTAAGCACAACTTCTAGTTCTGCATTGAACGGAGGGTACGCTCAGCGCTTAGTGTGCACAACGCCCGTATACTAGCCTTTCGAGGAAGCCAAGGTCCAAATCCTTCATTTGCAGGCTCATCGCAGCTCCAGCAACTACGAACTGGTATCGCCAGCCTGATCAGTGTGCGTGCCATCTTCTTGGAGGCTTGTGTTGTCACACAGAATGGTTGGCAAACTCTAACTGCGATGTTGAGTTGCGGACGCTATTCCGGTGAGCACGGTTTCCTAGCGGCCCACAGCACGATTCCGACTCTCAAACATTGTAGCAAGTGACGTCGATGGCCCCGTGAACCCGCTCAAAAGGCACATCCAGTAGCAAAGTGCCGCGCACCCCGCCTAGCTATCGATGACCTTCCCACGCGTCGCTCTATACCAAACCTGCCCGATCCCGGCGGACGTCCAGCAGCGCATCCAGCATGCACTCGACACGGGCGGCGAAGACGGGTTCCCGCCCCAGGCCATATCGGCCTGACTGCCGCGCCCGATGCGACGCACGGCATGACGCCCGCGCAGATACACGCGCGCCACTGGGCGGCGCTGCCGGCCGACACGACGGGCGACCCGATCGTCGTCATGGACGAGCAGACTCTCCGCGATGACACGCTGCTCGTCGTCTGCGCCAAGCCGGTGCTCGAAGAAGACGGGGACCAGGACGAGGAACGCGACACGACCTTCGACGCGTTCGAGCTGGGCGCCGCGAGCGGGGTCGTCGGCGTGCGCTTCCCGCCCGCCGCCGTGCCCGTCACCGTCGTGAACCTCCAGATTGGGAACCAGGACTTGTCGTCGGTGAGTGAAAACGGTTGGGCGTGTTGCGCTCGGATACTTGTTGACTGATGCACCCTCGTAGTATATCGCTACCATTGACAGTGACATGGTGTGGAGGACGTTCGATCACTAGTGCACGAGGCGCACAAGCAAAGTGCACTACCAGCGAGCGTGCGGCCGAGAGAACGCGTCAAATAACTCCAAGAAGAACTCGTTCTGCCAGTGGAAGGAAGGAAGGAAGGAAGTTCGATTCTGAGAGGCATCCCGACATAACGGCAATTACAGTCTTCGCTCTCAGGACCCGCAGTCAAGCTGAAGCCAAACAAGCCAGCTGACGCATTCGCTAAGCAGTCGGCCGTCCCGCTCTTCGCCCTCTACGAGCCGCCGCAAACCCCGCATCCCAACGATCCCGCCTACGCAGACAGCAGGGCTGCGTCCGGAATTACACCTTTTCGACTTGCTCCAGCGTCTCATAAACCCACTTTGCCGTTTTTGCTATCGAGTCCTCATATGAAATGAGTAGCCGTAGGTACACCGCATGGTCATTGTATAGGACCAGAGGCAGTAAAGTAGGATGGGCTTGTCTCATTTCGTTCAGGAAGGCGGCGCGTAGTGCTCGGACTTCGGCAGTTGCTGCGCATCCAAGTAGGACATGTTCAGCTGTCTCTACATGAGTTTTGCACAGACGGCATAGCCGGTCGTCGTAATCTACTCGCGCTCGATAGCGCTCTGGCCATCTCAGGCGCTCAACTGCCAATGCATGGCAAGATAGTAGCACCCTAGTCAGTGCCTTACGATGCAAATCATTATCAATGCGGAGATAAGGACGCATCGCGAGTACGGGGCCAGGGCGGTGACGCAGTAGGTAGAGTTTTTTGTTCGAGTCCAATTGGGCCTGTAAATCCGAACGCATCCAAGCCATGATGCTCAACCGGCATTCCTCGACGGATTCTACAGAGAGGCTGTGCAGCGGGGGGAGACGGACTGGGGATCGTAACTTGAGAATGACAAGCTGTAAATCCATGAGCCAGCCCTGTTGTTCGGCCGCAGTAAGCACTATACACTCTTTTATGGCCTGACTGACGAAGGAGTCTTGGGCCATAGAGAGTGTATACTGTAGGTATCTGAGGGTCATGTCGATCCGGCGGAAACGGAGAGGGAAGATGCTGGTTTCCGTGTACAGAGGTGCGAGCACCGAGCGATCATGGACTCCAAGGTTTCGACGCAGGAACATGGACTGTACGGCTGACAGTTTGTCCAAAAGTGGCTCATCTATGTCAGGCATTATCTCACAGCCGTATGTTAGCAGCGGGTCGATGCGCGCCATGTATAATGTCTTGGCCGCCACCGGGGGCAGACTATCAACCATGGCGTCAATATGGAGTACAGCGTGCACAGCCGCACTTGATTTGCTTGCCCTTGATTTGTAGTGGGCCGCAAACATATTGCGAGCATCTGATTGGAACTGGACGCCCAGATATGTATAGGAGTGCACGATTGTGGTTTCTCGATAACTCTAGGCGTTCCGAAGGAGTGCAATCCAAGGACCCTTGAAATACGATCGAAACTCGGTGATCAACCCAAAAATCACCTTTGCGAACGGACTGTACGCAAGCGCAGCAACGATCAATGAGAGCCGAAGAAGGGTTCGTTGTTCGTCCAATGCCGCATGATGAGCTTCGAAAGCGCAGGCTGGTCCTTGGGCACCTGTTCATTCTGATATCAGTCCATGCATCGCCGCGAAAGGGAAATTAAAGAGACGCACGAAATGGCCAGCCTCCGCCAGGAAAACAAGCGTGAAGTTTCCAGCGCCGGGACCGATGGCTCTGACAGTTGCGACCTCCTCATGTGGCCAGGGCAGGTCAGGCGCGCTCCGGAACTCCTCCGCGAACGGCGAATCGAGCAATCGCAGCTGAGTGGTGCCGGAGGTGAGACTCTGGTAAGCTTCATGGGAAGAAGGCCACCTCACCCATGAGAGAGTGCCTGGCCAGCCGCAAATGGTGTCGAGCTTGCCGAGATAATCTACAGCATACTCACGTGGGCGACAAAGACGACCTGCACAACCAAACACGTACGAAGGAGGCGGATACCATCTCTGAGGAGCGGCTCATATAGGAGGTAGGACTGTTGGACGCTTTAGGGATGAACTATTAGTGGGAGGTGGAAGCGGGGGAGAGAGAGAGCCAGCTCACGAACCCGTCTCCGTTCCTGTAAAACTCCTGGTGTACCGCGTCGGAGAAGCTCGCGTACTGGATGTCCGCCCGTGCGCCAAGCGCGGCCTTCGTCGCGTTCGAATTTAAGAAGTCGACTGCCCAGCCAAAATCGGGGTTGCATGTCAGAGGATCGTTAGTTTCGCACTGCCAGCCGTTCCTGAACGTCAGATTCAATCGTGGGTTGTGGGGGGACGAAGTGATGTGATGTGAGATGCATGGACGCACCCTGCGTTTGATATTGTCGAGCGGCACGCCGTGCGAGTCCGCCCAAAGGAGAGGCAAGCACGACTCCGTCGCGGCTAGGCTATTCTCCGGGGTCCAGTGCTCGTATGCAAACTGCACGTTTTCCAAGCACTGCGGCACGATCTTGTACAGCTCCCTGCATTGCGTCGCGTTGTACAGGTTCTTCACCGGGTTGTGGCAGGTGTTCTGGAGATGCCACGCGAACCGCGAGCGCTCGTCCTGCCATCCCAATGCGTTGCACACCCGTCAGCTGAAACAGGCTCAAACTATTCAAAAAGCACGAGAGACGCATACCGAGACGGGGTTGGTCAGCATGAGCGATTCCAGGTTGAGGTGCCGTGCGCCCGCGGGCCCGCGACCCGCCACGATTTCCTTGTTGTGCTCGTGGATGACGGTGGCGATATGCGGGACGTATATGCCGCCGTAGGACCCGGAGGCAAGCACCAAATTGTTTCTGTGCGCCCCGAGCGTAGGTACTTTAAGATCGTGCGATCTGCAGAGACGAGTGGAGGTACGTACTCTGCGAACTGCGGATACACCGCAAAGAACTTCTGCAAGAAGTCGTAGACGTCGTGTGCGGCATCGCGACTGTTGTTGACGAGCCGGCCATGGGAGAAGCCAACGCCGATGGGCTATAGCGTGTCAGCATCCAGCCCAGTAAAGAGCCAGGCCGGGAAGCTTACGTGGTCGAGGGCGAGCAAGTTGACGGTCTCTGACCATGCATCTGTGTTGGGGGCTGCGCCGTGTTGCGAGACTTTGCAGTGGGACTCTACGGGAGTGTGGGGGAGCAGTATGATACCAGCGCAGCCTGAGCATGCATGACTTACGAGCCAAGAGAGGGGTCATCAAGCCTGACGATCCCGGCCCTCCGCCGATCGTCAACCTGAACGATCTTCATGAGTATAATACATGTCGACTTTCCAACCTGTAGGACTCTCACACCACTGGAGCTGACTCGTAGCTGCGCTGAGCCCGAAAAAACCTGATTTGTCTGTCAATACTCCTTTGACTCTGACGAGAGGATGGGAGTAAGTTCAGTTACCAGTAGAACGACCGACGGGGCGTCGCATCGCTGTCGCCGTGCAGCCCGATGTAGCCGGCATACGACTGAGCATTTCCTCGCACACCGGGGCATACGGCGCTCGCGTCGTTGCGTGTCCAGAAGAACGTGTCCGGGTCCAGGTCCAGCGCAATATCCGACTCATGTGGCGCGGTCCAGTAAATCAGAGCGAGGCACAGTGACAGAAGCGCCGCCCAGATGACGATCCAGGGACGCGTTCGCGCTGTCTCTTCCGGCTGCACGCTAACCGGTAGCATTGGCGGTGGAACGCGCTTTTCGTCGCTCAGGCTGGGATTCATGGCGCGAGCGTATGTAAGTGGAAGGTTGCGACTTGCGCGGACCCCTCCGCAGCTCAAGCGCTCATCCGCGCCCGTGATGATGGTAATGGACAACGCCGACGCCTTCATGATCATAGGAAAATAGCCAAAATATTGTGTTATGGCAATAGGAGTACCAGTAGTAAATCCGAAGCTCCCCAGCATGGATGGTTGCTGGAGACGCGCTTGCTTGCGGAAACGTATCCACCATCCCTCCGCCGTATGCCATCTCTTCGCTGAGACACAGCAGCTAGAGCTGGCGAAACGATGCAGTCTGGCAGCGTTATCTACTAGATTGCAGCCACGGCACGGTGCAGAGCCGCGACGGCCGCGACGCGTGGGATCATGGTCCGGAGAGCTGGAGGAAAATGTGGGCAGAGGTCGTTCGCGATGGATGCATTTTTGTTGTAGTCGGGACCGGGCGTCGTTCTTATCACTGGTGGTAAATCGATGGGTGCACAGAGTACCGGTCAGCTCTGGCTCGTCTGGGCCGTGAGACCTGTCTACCCTGGATAGAGAAGGATATTTTTCGTTTGTCTGTGCATGAAGGAAGCTTTCTCGCCAGCACGACATTTTGGGTCATTATTAATGACGCGCACATCTCCGAGTCGTAGCAATACAAAGTGTCCTTTCAATTGCTTCATGCCATGGTCTACTTGCGGCCCTGGATGGCGTTCAAGCCAGCCTGGACCTCATGCGCGCCTTTCTGGGCGACGCTGTCCGTGCGCGGCTGCGTCTCGGCGACGGGACGCGACTTGCCCGTAATCGACTCGCCGAATGCGTCCTGCAGAGTGGTCGTAAGTCAGTGTGATGCAGAGAATATTCGGTCAAAGCTCGTGCGTACCACTGCGCTCTGGGCGTTCCCGCGGAGCACCTCGCCCGTGCCGTGCACGACGTCTACGCTGCCTCTGTAACGAGAATGAGCGACAGGAAACTCGGGAAATGAGCTAGTCGAGACGTACCGCAACGCCTTGCCCAGGCCGGCGCCTTTCTGCGCGCCGGCGGTGTTGCCAGTGGCGGTTGTCGGCGCCGTCGTCGCCGTCGTCGAGTTGGTGGTTGAGTAGTCTTGAGAAATAGGAGCAGACATGATGGATGCCGTCAGTGTAAGTGTGGGAGAGCGGAAGAATAGTGGACGGCTTTAAGCTGAGGAGAGCGCGAGACGTCATGTGACGTCACTCGCCCACCCAATCCCGAATACATATACTTCCGCGCCACTCGCGCGCAGCTCCCTGACACACACGCACCTTTGCACCAAACCACCACCCATGTCGACAGGCCTCCCCCTCGCGCCGACGCTGCCCGCCCGCCGCACGGAGGAGCCGCTCGGCACTGAGCCCGGCGCGGCGTCCATGACGAGCACCCACACCGACAACTCCACCTCTAATACCGCGACGCGCACGCCGAGCACGACGTCGACCCCGATGCGCGCGCACGCCGCGGAGTTCGACAAGCCGCCGCAGCACGCGACGCCCGAGAAGACGGCGAAGGCGGCGGGAGGAATCGGCGACCGCGTGCGCGGCACGTTCGACGTCGTGCACGGTGCCGGCGAGGTGCTGCGCGGCACCGTTCAGAGCGCGCTCGTGCGCCCCATCCGCTTTCTCTTTCACAGTAAAGGCTGCTGACTTCGTTACGCAGGACTCGTTTGGCGATTCCATCACCGCCCGCGAGAAGAACGCGGTCCCGGCGCGTACGCAGGGCGGGCAGCCCGACGTCGCCGCCAAAGGCATGCACGAGTACCAGAACGGCGTGGATAAGGTCATGGGGCGCACGCCGCGCCATGGCAGCGATGTCTGAGACCGTGGACCGTGCAGTATGCCGTCTAATGTACTGTACTTGTATCCGCGTGCACACTTGTTCAATCTGTATGATTTCAGGGCCCACCAGTCTCTTGAGGAAAGAGGAGCGGCGAAGAAAATGTGTGAGCAGCTGAGCGACTATGTAGCACCGTGGATCAAGTATCGTGAGAGTTGCCGCCCGAGCTCTGAATAATCACGAGAAGTCCCGAGAGGATTGTATGGCCAAGTCGTCCATGGCCAGCCGAGTCCAAGCTGACCGAAGGAATAGAATACCTGGGTCGACCTGCTCAGGAAACGAGCCTCGAGGAGCCTATCATCGACATCAGGTAGCGAGGGCGCAGCCTAGCGCAGGCATAAGACGCTAGCGTTTCAAGAGGTAATGGCGCGATTCAGAAAGCTGGGGCGCGCTTCATATCCCCGGCAAGCCCATGGAAAACGAGATGAATCAGAGCATTCCGGGCCTGGAATTCGAGCGTAGTTCTCTGTAAAGTAACAGAGCCGAGCGCGGTGTCAACGGAGGGCTGGGCGGTGTTGAAGAACCCAAGAGGCAGGAGAAAAAGAGGCGCTCGGGAAGATGCGACTCGCCTCGCCCAGCGGAGTTCAAAAGCGCGTCCAGCGCCTGCCCCTTGCGTCTTAAACCTTCCTTGCCTTCTGCACTTGCCGAATACGCTACCGTTAGCTAGCTACCGGCACCTCGACAAACCCGGTGCTTCACGCGTCGCCCTTGCCGTATGCATTCTGCGTCGTACGTCAGCATTTTTTTGCAGGCCACGCGCCTGGCTGGCTGATCATCGAAATGTAGGTTGCCTTAATGGTTGTCGACTAGAGACGTTGATTATCCGTGTAGGCTGAGATTTTACAGCTTCTGAATCCTTAGGCATTCTTGCATGCGAGGAGAATGTGCACTCACACTGGGCACTCATTCGTCCGGAGCATTCCACGAGGCCGTCGGTTTCTCCACGTTCGCTAACGGGCGCAGAGGGCTTCCCATTTGACGCCGCGAAGTCGAGGCTCAACTACCTAGGTAAGTACAACGTTTGTACTTACTCCACTGCGCGACCGTGGGTTGATCGTTGCTCAAGGCTTCCCAGCCAAAGGCTTTCTCCTGCAGCCTGCTCCACGTTTCCCTTTCAAGGCATCACGCAATACTTATGTAGTGTGTAACTGTGGACTCGTCAGTGCTGCGTTGGTGACACGTTGTCCATCAGCATCAGCGCGGTAAGCCTGAGTACAAATTCGATCCGCGCATGATGTCGCCACTTCCCCGCGCGCCATTAGCATGTATCCCAACGGCGAGAAGGGCGTGCCCGTGCTACCGCTCAGCGTAGGCGGCCAGCCTGCGCAGACGGCCCGCTCCAAAGTGAAAGTCGTGATATGGGCGGCGCTGCTGTGCGTCGCTCTGATCCACTTCAAGCTGACCGCGCCACGTGTGCATGCGCATGCGCCGAAACAACACGAGTCGGTTTCGGACATCTCGCTGGACCCGGACAAGTTCTTCTGGACACGCAACGACGCGAGCGCCCTCTGTCCCGGTGTGCATGGCAATGTTTCGTATGCTGGCTACATCGGGCTGCAGGGCGATAGCGACGCCGCGCCTCGTCGCTCGTTTTACTGGTACTCCTTTCACTTCATTTTTCGTTGGACCCCTGCACAGTAAAATTGACACCCGAGCAGGTTCTTCCAGGCTCAGCGTAACTACGAGTCCGCTCCCATAGTGTGAGTCTTGCAAGCGTGAAAGCCAGCGCGTAAGTACTCATCAGGATCGTGCAGGTTCACCATCGGCGGAGGGCCAGGATCGTCCGGCTTATTGAACCCTCTCTTCGCTCGTAGGTCGCACGAGTCGTGAATACATAGATTGGGATAATGATCGGCTCCCACAGAGTCCCACTGCACGGTGTCCCAACACGGCACTGTCCCCAATCCAAATGCATGGTCGGAGAATGTCAACGTGCTCGCGCTTGACCATGTAAGCCTCTCGGTTTTCCAGACGCTGAACGCAATGGAATTCTGACATGCCGTAGCCCGTCGGCGTTGGCTACTCCTATGGCAGACTCGTCAACAACAGCCGGGACGCTGCACACGACGTCTACGACTTCCTGCAAAAATTCTTTGCGGTGTATCCGGAGTTCGCAGGGTATGTATCATCTTCGTCGTGGCAAGATCTGGCTGACGCTCCGGACGCACAGGAACAACTTGGTACTTGCCTCTGGGTCCTACGGCGGCATGTACATCCCGCATATCGCCACTGTGATCCACGAGCACAACAAGGAGATTGCAGCTGGACGGGGTCCCGCAGGCGCACGGCACCTCAACCTGGAATCGCTCATGCTGAGCAATCCAGTTTCGGTGCGCGCACGCGTGACTGGATCATTAGTTTGGCTGACATTGAGAAACGCGTTGGCAGGACGCGCGGGCGTGGTTCGGGTGGCATCTCCAGAACACCTGTCACAGTCCGATCAAGAATTTGTATAATGAGACGCAGTGCGACGAGCTCTACCAGATCTTGCCGGTATGTCTGGAGGCCGTGCAGTACGCCTACGAGCATTCGACGGCGGAGAATCGGTTGGCGGCGTTGGAGATATGCTTGGAGCTCCTCGCGGCGGACACACACGGTGTGTCCAAGGACAATATCAAGCATAGAGTGCGTCCCACTCCTCTCCCGCGAGGTGATTGACGCTCAGCGGTGTCGTGTATACAGTGCGAGTCTGGCGATCCCATCGCATGTAACCCCGAGTTCGGCTGGGCGCTCGACTTCCTTAATTCGAACGCCACCAAGGCCGCACTCGGTGCACGGGAGGACATCAAATATGAGAGTGTCAGTTTGGCGGTATACCTGGAATTTATGATGAATGGAGACCAGTAAGCTTCCAGTTTAGCTCTCTCCATCGCATGCCTGATAGTCTCTCAGCATACAAGAATCCTACCGTCTATATGAGCCCCTTCTCAGAGACGGAATCCGCGTCCTTCGTAAGTGTTTGCAGACTTCTCCTCGTCGTTGCTCCCACGCTCACGTGAGCACAGATTATCTCGGCAAGCTCGACACCATCGCAGGCTGGCCAGGGACCCTCTCATTCGTGGGTACTCTGGATTTTCGGATTCCTGAAGCTTATCACCCCTCCCACAGCTTCGGTTGCTCGATTCGCCGTTCGCGGAAGAATTCCGCGCCGCGCCTGACCTGCCCTGGCCTCACGACGATGTCGCGACTGTGAGAGCTATCGGACCCGGCGCTGGTAACTTCACGCTTGTGTTACTCGCAGAAGCTGGTCATTTCGTGCGTCCCTTTTCCCGAGTACTTTGGTGCATTGGCTGACTCAGCAGCAGGTCGCCAAGGACCAGCCTGCGCTTTCGAAACTGATTATGGAGCAGTGGACAAGCAACAAAGCCTTCTTTGGCTCTCATTAATTTGTCTCATTTCTGTATGGCTGGTCCTGTAGACCATTGCGAGTGTCGACGACCGTTCCTCTTCATATGCACTGCTCTATCGTAGGGCAGACTTCGCGTGCGATTAAGCTGAGACCTATTCTGCGAAGATATAATAAGATAAATGCATCTAGTCACTCGTACATTGCCTCAATTATCGATCTGACCGAAATAATTTGAAAAAGGTCGTCGGGAGGAGTTTGAAAACGCGCTCATGATTCTCAGTCACGCCATGGCTCAGCTGCCCCGAGGCCGAAGCGGAGCTGACAGATTCGCCTTCACACCATGGCCTCTTCGACGCACATAGAGCAAGGAAAGACTGCGCTGGTGGTCGGCGCATCTCGCGGCATGGGGCGCCAGGTTGCCGTGGACCTCGCGCTCAAGGGCGGCTATTCCGGTCAGTCTGAATTATCCCCGGCTATGGTCTTGTGCTCACGTATCCAGTTATCATTGCTGCCAAGACCCGTAGCGCGCCAGGCGCTGTACTGGAAGGCGTGGATCCCAATTCGCCCGCGGTGAGTTCCACTGGGGTCAGGCTGGCAGCTTAGAAGCTTATTGTTTCTTTTTTTTTTTTTTTTGGAGCATCAGAGCTTCCACAATCACATAGTGACCTGGGATTACTCTTTTCCGCAAGGGAGCTGGGACAAATGGCGGTTTGCCATCTGAGACTAGGAAGAAAGGGATGTCTCCAACCGGAGAAATAGCCGTTAACACGCCCAGTGGGGCAGTGTGGGGCTTGGAGGTTGTGCCTTAGCCAATTCCTGCGCGATGCGC
This sequence comes from Auricularia sp. M13, assembly GCA_037042915.1. NCBI lineage: Eukaryota > Fungi > Basidiomycota > Agaricomycetes > Auriculariales > Auriculariaceae > Auricularia > Auricularia sp. M13. The sequence continues at coordinate 2,824,955 of CM073203.1, read as the reverse complement.
TCCTCCCGTACCCACTAAAACTCCGGTTCGCCGGGGTGCTCGCCCGTAATAGATCTCTTTAACCACAAGGAGGTTGGACCAGGTGTCTTTGACAAGCCAGCGGTCCACCGCATGATGTTTGTAGCGGCGGCGATTAGCCAGTAAACAGTCCTGCGAGGTGCGGAGTCTGCGCATCTTGGCCCAGCGGGTAATCACGTCTGCTGTGGGCAGGACCCAATCCGGGTCTGTCGCGTGGCCCACACGTGTTTCGCACCGGATCTTCCAGATGAGGAAAGCTGACTCTGACACTAGGATGCGGAAAAAACGTTCAGAGGGTTTGCAGCGGTTCGCGCCGTTGCCCGGGAAGCGTGCAGTCGCGCAGCCCCACACCAGGCCAATATCAAACTTCACCGTAATTTTCTTGTGCGACAGGAGGCGTTCCACCATCCTCCACACGACTTCATGCCCTGTGTCCGGGCACTCAAACAGGATGTGCTGCATTGATTCTAGCACATGGCATCGGGGGCAGGTCCCGTGGGATTGCCACGGTTCTGGCATCTTGGAGAAGTACGCACCAATCTTGTGCGCTCCGTGGATGCCTTTCCACAGGAAATTGCGCACGTTTCGTGAAAGGTCACGTGACTGGAGACTCTCCCATATTTGGGCGTCGGTCGGCGAAAAACCGGATTCCCTCTTTACGCTTAGTCTTGCCAGGCTCAAATTCGCGGCCGTCGCACGACGTGGGGGTGCTGCGCTAGCTGTTGCGTGCTGGATGGCGCGGTACGCCCGGCGCTGGTTCATGCTGCTGAGTGCTATGCCTGGCTTATCAAAAGCGGCGTGTTCCAACAAATCTATTTGGATGTCCGGGCCCAACTCTGCTGCGATTACTGCCATTTTTCGAGCACTCGCGACCTGTGGCCACGCCTTCACTCTAGCTTTCTCGATGAAGGTGAAGGTCACTTCAGAGGCTCTGCTTCTCAGGGCTGCGACAGCTGCCCGCAGAGCGTTCGCCTCCGGTGGCATATCCATCCAGCCGCGGCTCTCGTGGTGGGCAAGGCGTGTGGTAAGCATTTCAACCAGCTGCTTGCATGTTGTTATAACGTGCAGCGGACGATCTAGAGGCGCTCGCTGGACGGCGAGGACAAGCGCGAGGGCCAGACTTCTGATGTACGTGTGTGACTCTCCTGGGCACCTGCCGGTGGCATCTAGTGCGTCAAAATCAGGGAAGTGTGCGGCAAGGCCGCCGCTCACATCTTGTGTGTTTGCGCGGAAGAGGGCTGCTGCTATTACGACCTGTACGGCCGAAACCGCGCTCCTCGCGTACCGGCGGGACGCGGCATCCCCACGTACAACATCGCTCGCTGAGCGCGGGGCCATTCCTACGGAGTGTACGAAGATCCGGAAATAATCTGCCTGGTTCGGTCCTTGGTGGAGAGTTGCGTCAAATACTATCGGCTCGCCGTCAGCGATGGCCGTGTGTCGTTGGTCCGCAAATAGTTGCCACAGCTCGTTATCGGGATCACAGACTGCCGTCGCTGGGTTCCATTTGGGTGCTATGTCGCCCAGTATGTCTCTGGCTAGCGCTTGGCAACGGTGTGGCTTCGCACATCCTTCTACGCGGTCGTCTGCGCAGTTCGTGCAGCCGCATGACGATACGTCCTCGTGGTCCGTATCATCTTGTTCGCCGATCTCCTCAAGATCCTCCACGGTCATTACAGCGTGTGTGGATTTTATGCACCGCATGCGGGGACGTCTACCATGCAGCGCAGATGCGTTCATTAGCGCTGGGTGGCCCCAGATCACCGCCCGGTCGCGTATCGAGCTTGCAATGACCGGGGCATCGAGGGCCAGGTGGTACTTATCGGCAACCCTTACCATCTGTCGAAGTATAAAGGGAAGTTTTTTGGGATTCGTCCGCCAGCTTTGGCTGAAAGGGTCTTGGCGCGCAGGGAAGGGGATACGCTGGGCGTCTTTTCGCGTAATTGCATATTTGAAGATAACGTCGGCTAAGAAAGCCCAAATCGGACGTGTGGGCGAGGGGGTTAAGAATGATCGAAGCCAGGTGATATACTGGGCATCATTGCGGCCAGCGGCATGGAACAGGTTGAGGCCTCCTTCACGTCTGAGGCCTCGGAGGGAGGTAGTGTTTATGGCATGTCGTTTGGACGAGCTCCAGAAAAAATCCATTACCATCTTGTCGAGCTTCTTCTCAACTTCTGTCGGCATGCCCTGCGCGGCCGTGAGGAACTGCGTGTGTCCGCCGCACACCACCTGTGTAATGATACTTCTACCGCGCAGCGTGGGGCGTTTGCGTTCCCATCGTGCCAGCGCGTCCTGTACTCTCCCTGTGATTACCGACCAGGCATTGGCATTTTCTACGCCATTACCGGGCCAGGTGCCAAGAATTCTCGTCGGTTCCCCGTCTCTCGCAATTCTGGTGCCAGCCGGGAAAGGCTCGTCATCGGCGTGAAGGCGTCTGGCGGCCAGCAAGTCTGCACGGAATGACTCGGATCCCAGCGGGATAATTTCGGTTTTGGCCACGTTGAAGCGGGCGCCCGCTGCTAAACACCACTTGTCTAAGATTGCGAGCAGCGTGCCGTACGAATCGGACTCACGGAGATAAACTGTGGTGTCGTCGGCGTAGAGGGTTGCAATTAGCTTCTGGTTCAGGCCCGGGATGCTGAAACCAAGTAGGGTAGAGGTTCGTAGCATTTCGGATAGGGGCTCAATGGCCAGATTGAAGAGGAGGCAGGAGAGGGGGTCACCTTGTCTGACGCCACGGGTTACTCGGAACTTCTTACTAAGGAAACCGTTGACCATCACCGAGGTGAAGGCATTGTCGTACAGCGCACCTACCACTCTGATGAACAGATCTGGGAATCCGAACGCTATCAGTATCCGTTTTAGGTAATCGTGCCGAATGCGATCGTATGCTTTTTCCTGGTCTAGGGCTACTATAACGCCGTTTTCTTCTACCGCCTCCGCGTAGCTAAGGATCAGGCTCGTGATCTTGGTATGGTCCGCAATGCTTCTACCTCTCACAAAGCCAGCTTGGGACGCATGTATCAGGTCCGGGGCGAGCTTAGCAAGCCGGAGCGCCAAAGCTTTTGTGTAAATTTTGTAGTCCGTGTTCAGGAGTGTTATGGGCCTGTAATTTTCTATCATGCTGCGATCTCCCTTCTTGTAGAGGGGGCGCATCCAGCCGTCGGTAAAGGTGGAACCCGGCATGAGCCCATGCTGTTCCAGATCGTTGTAAGCTGCCGTCATGAGGCCGGCTACGTCGAACCAAGGATCAGGTTTGTTCTTGGTAGAGCAGTAGAATCTATGCAGGCTCTTCCAAAGCTCGTAAATCACTCCATCGACTCCAGCCGCGGAAGCATTTTTGGCGGTCGTGAGCGCCTCGATGACCTCATCACGTGATATACTTCGGCTGAAGCCGGAGAGGTCAGGCGCACCATCTCGTTCAATTTTCGCTGTGATGCTTTGCACCGCTACAGCTGTTGCATTGAGGCGCAGTTCTTCATCGACATTTATGTCCTTGGACTGAATGTCGCGATGGTATTCACCCGCCAGTTCTGACATTCCGCGTGATTCCTGTACGTAGACTGGGGGGTCCGAGCCCGGTCTCTGCAGATGTGCAATGACTTCTCTCGGCTGATTTTCCTTGGCCCAAGCGAACCAACCCTTATGCATCGTTTCCCCGATCGCCCATGCACGGGTAGTACGATGGTCGAAGATATTGGAGTGAGCCTCGTCCTGGGTTTGTCTTACTGCTTCTTCTGCAGAGCTAAGGCGCTCTCTGGCAGCCATCGCCGACTCCTCAGAGTCCGCAGTAAGGAGTTCTTTCGCAGCGGCCTCTCTACTGGCGACTGCTTTCTTGAGTCGAGAGTCTCTAGCGCAGCCAAGTTCGCGGCCGCGCTTCTTCGCGCATGCGATCACCTCATTTTTAAAATCCTGCCAAATTTGTTGCGGGTTGCTCGTGTCGCTACGCTCTACCGCCGTTAGTGTCTTGAGTCTGTGCGCTGCGGACTTGCCGATCTTATTCACACTGCTCATGAAGCGGCCATCCCTTGTCAATGATTCCTTCATCGCCCAGCGTCCCGGGCCAACAGCTGGGGCACTATTGCAAGTCAGCTCGACACTCACTCTGCTGTGGTCATTGACGGTCAAGTTGGAGAGTTGTATAGCCCAGCCTCGACTGTTACGAAGCATGGGCTTCGTTAGGTATATTCTATCCAGGCGCGAGAGAGCAGTTTGTGCGGAATTGCGCCAGGACCATTCTATACTGCTTGGGAAAGTGTCTCTCCAACCATCCAGGACCTTCAGATAGGTTTTCAGTGAGTCGAATGAGGCTGGTGAGTCTATACGCGATAATTTAGCAGGGAAGCGATCGATGGCGTCTTCAACGAAGTTGAAATCACCTAACATAACGTCTGGCTTGGGGAATGCATGTGGGGTACGGCTTAGTAGACGCCGAAGCTTTCTCCAGAACTCGTAGTTCTCTCTGGCAGATGTGGGAGCGTAGATCGCTACGATTGTGAGGGACTCTTCACGGTGCCAGGACATTGTCGTTAGGATAGCCCGGCCGGGAATCAGCTGTAAGGAGCGTACCGATTTGTAATTTGTGAGAAGCTTGTTGACGATAATAGCGACGCCACCAGCACCAGTTGGATTCTCTGTGGACGCAGTATTTTCGATGTGGAGATGATCATAGAGAAGTTTAATTTCGTCGATGTGCTCGGGGGACAAATGTGTCTCCTGCACTGCCATAATTCCAATTTTATGTCGTCTCATGTCGTCTGCGATTTTCTTCCATTTTATGCTCCCTGCTATCGCTGGCGCACCGCGTCCTCGCATGTTCTCTGAGGCTACGCGAACGAAGGTCCTGGTATTTTTGTTAGAAATTGCAGCATTTCGTTCTGGCTCATTTACTGCGGTGGATGCGCTCACTTCAGGCGATTGCTGGGATGGTGGAGCTGGCGAGCTCAGAAGTGAGACAGGGCTAGAATGTGCCCAAGACGGTGTATACCCCGGCATGGCCGGGACGCTGGATTGCGCGTAGGGTGGAGAGACTTGTCGTGGTCTTCCGGACTGGTGGGTCCATGGCTCAGGGGCCGCCTCACGATTGACCGTGAGGTTGAGCGGCGACCGGTCAGGGGAAGGGACAGGCATGGTAGATGGTGAAAAACCGTCCACCACCCCCTGCGCCCTCCCTGTGTCCGAAATTCCGGACGCCGCGTTCCTGCCGCCTATATCCTCGAGTCCGTCATTCCCGTGCGGAGTGGCAGGAGGGAGTTCCACCGGTCTTGACTCGAGGATCGTTTGCCGATGCCTGTTATTCGTTGACCGTGAGAGAGAGGAAGATCTGGATTGAGATGGTTGCGCTGCGATCTCGCATACACGGACCAGCGCATCCGTGTAGCACAGCTGGCTGACGGCCAGCGCGTCGAACTATGCGCCAGAGTACTAGCAGAGCTTGCCCGGGCGAGTCTGCGTTCCATTGGGCTTAAGCGTCTCCGCGCGGGACGTTCGCAGCCTAAATAGGCTCCCGCTTTTTTCCTGGCAACTTTCCAGCACCCGTAGGTCAGTAAATTTAGGTTGCTCAGGGCACTGATTGTACGGACAGTGCAGGACCGACCAGGAGTGCCCAGCCGCTATGCCGGTTCATAGCACGGGCCTTTGCCCACTCTGGCGGACCGTTGCTGGTACCCGATTCGCCTTTACCGCAGGCATTCTGCACTTTGAGAAGTGCGTGCTCACGTGGTGGACCTTGGTCTTGTAGTCACTCCGATGTAGCTGCGCCGTGGCGCTGTGTATGGACAGCAGTTTATTGAGCACACGCATATGGCGAGGAGCGCAACCGACAGCTTGGGAGCTCGCGCAGACTCGGACTCAGCTTTCGCGATGCTACATTTGCAGTCCTACCGTCTGGGGAGGATACAGCGGGGACGGGGTTAGTCAGCTCGAGTCTCAGCTCAGGCTAGATGGCTACGGCTACCACGGCCTCCCCGGTTTCCTCGCGTGTTGGACGCGCCGCGGGACGAGCCACCTCCGCGTCCTCTTGAGGAGGATTGGGAAGCTTGCGGGGGAGTCGGGAGCGTGTGCCAGCCAGGCACGTCATGGGTTTTGCAGAGGCCCCTGGGGTGTCCGCGGCTCGGGCATGCCGAGCAGCGCCAGTCCGGGTCGCGAAGGGCGATGACTCCGGCGAAGTCGTGCGTGATACGTATCTTCCTAAGAGCCTCGCGGAGCTCCTTGTGCAGGGCTGGCGAGAGGTAGGCGGCGTCGGCGTAGATGTTGTATTCCACGACATGTTCGCCCTGTGTCTTCGTGACCATCGGGGCAACTCGTATGGACTTGAAGAATGCGGCGCGCAGAGCGGTCGATGGTTGGCGGTGGCGCAAGTGCTTGTCGAACACTAGTATCACGTTTGGCTCCTTCGCCCATTTCTCCATGATGATGTCGCGGACCTCGCTCGCCTCGAGGTCGATTTCGGGCACAGAGCCCATGAACGGGGATACGGGGACGTCGAAGGGGAAGGTTGTGATCTTCGCAACACCAATGATGTAGTGGTTCCTGGCCGTGATGGCTTCGAGCTGCTCGTCGTCGATGTTCTTGATGAGGAAGGTATTCTTTCGGACTCTGTGCGGCGAGTTGGGGTCGGGGTCGGCGAGGGAGATCTGCGGCGAGCTACCTGGCCATGCTCCCTGGAACTGGCGGGTGATCTTCTTGACAGCGGCGGTGCGGTTCATGGTCGCGGGGTCCTGACCGTCCAGGTCGTCGCAGATAAAGATAGCTTTATTGCCTGCGTGGAGCTCCCAGGCCTTGAGCTGTGAGGGCAGTATGTGCAGTAGGTGTCCATTCTGCACTAGGCCATCGAGGGGGGCGTTGTCGTTGTTGGACGCGACGAGGACGGTGCGCTGGTCAAAGGCATGGTGAAGCGTTTGGCGATCCGAGTCGTCTGGGTCTTCGATCTCGCTGACTTCGACGTACTCAGGCTCCTCTTCTCCGTCCTCGATGTGCGCGCGCACAGGCTGAGCGGCCGGAGGCTCGCCCGGGTAGTGGTAGTCGCCATCGGACATGTCTGCATCCACGTCCATGGGGAGGATGAGAGGAGTTGCGTCATTCTCGCGCGCCACGGCGGTCGTGCCTGCTTCTGGCGGAGACGGGGCGCGTGAGCGCAGGCTGTGCGAAGAGGCAGGCCTAGCGTCGGACAGACGGGCGGAAATTCGCTTCGCTGTGGCAGCAGCCCGCTCCCAGGCGGGTGTCGCGACCGTTCCGAGCTTCATTTCGCACTGCTTTCTCCACAGCCGTGGTAGGAGGCGCTCGGGCAATTGGATGATCGGGCTGCGAGAAGACGTCGTCGTATCCGTCAGGTTGAGTGCTTTCAACTAAGATCTACCATAGTATTTAAGGAGGAGCATTGTGATGTATGGCGTGTGTGCATACCTGCTCGCCGCCATCATTGGAGGTCGGCCTGTTGATTCCCTGCGCCTTGGCGGAGGATCGGCGCGGCATAGAGCCTTGTACGCTTGGCTGACGCTCCGTGGGCTTCTGGAAGACTGGGGGCGGAGGAGGCGGCGGGCGTTCAGATAGTGGGCGAAACTGTCGCTCTCTTGATGAGGATACGGCCCGCTGTGCTGACGTGGTGGAGCTGGCGAGCGCGCGCATGTTCCTCAGTCCTTCAACCGAGGTGACCTGCTTCAGAGAGCCGATCTGTACTGAGCCGCGTGTGGACGCGACGCGCGAGCGGCCGCGCGGCAAAGGCGGCCATTCAGCCTCGTCAAAGGCCTCCATGGAGGCGCGACGCCTGTTCCGACGGTCATTCGACACCGCCAGGGCCCTCGCGTGGTCACTTGGCGTGTCTAGGTCATCCGCTGTGCGCGTCGTGGCAGGGTGCAGCGGAGAGACCAGCGCTGAGGGCTGTTGCGGCGCGGAGGGAGACGAAGGAAGGATGGAAGCAGAGGTGGTCGTTTCCAAAGCCTGGGCGACGATTTCAGAGTCCGCTTCGGGACCGAGCGGAGCCGGCCCGATCGGTGAGTAGGGCCGCTCTTCATCTTCCAGCGAAGCTTATTGTTTCGCTTACAGAGCACTGTGGACACCGTCGCCCACGATATAGTCAAGGCTGGCGGGCGGGCCCATGCTGTTACCGTTGACGTGCGCGATCCGGCGAGCGTACAAGCTATGGTTGAGGCAGCCGTCAAGGTACGTTGCACCAACATGGATGATCCATCATAACGACAATCCGTTGCTCATTACTATACGCTCAGATATCCGGAACGCTCGACGTGCTGGTATACAAGTGCGCTGCAAGTACTCGAGGCAGGGTCATCCGCTGAAGTACGATGTCGACAGTTCCGGCGCAATTTGGTGGGCGAGCGTCAAGGACACGGTTTGTCCGACCCTCTGCGCAGCTTTATCGTTTTCTAAACCCCGTTCTAGCCGCTCAAGCGCTTCCAACTCATGCAGCGCGTGAACCCGGAAGGATTGTACGCCACCATCTCAGCAGCGCTGCCCCATCTTGCGGACGACGCGCGGATCGTGGTCGTCAGCCCGCCGATATACTCACGATTTACGCGGGGCAAGGCTGCGTATGCCATGGGCAAGGTATACTCAACCGCCTTCGCTCTTGTGCACGAAGTCTGACTCGTCTATGTTTCTCTAGTTTGCAATGTCTGCCTTAACTCTAGGGCTCGCGTACGATTGGAAACGCGAAGGATCTCGGAAGGCCATTACAAGCATCTGGCCTGCCGCTGCAATCGAGAGCGCTGCAACTAGACATAACGACCCTTCGGGCGAGAGACGAGGAGATCTGCGCAAGGCTGTGAGTTGACCAGCGCGCATTCCCTTTTGCGCACATATTCTAACATCCATATTAGACCATCTTCTCAGATGCAGTGCTCGCGATCCTCGCCACTCCGGCGCTGCGTGTAAACGGCTTGCTTACGACCGATGAAGATTTCCTGCGCGACGTCGCCGGTGTGCGCGACTTTTCACTGTACAGCCTCGTTCCCGGCACCACGCCCAGACGGTATGTTCGTTCTCTTCCGGAGCTTGCATAGATATCCTCAATCTCATAAATACTTTTCTCGCAGGATTATGCCCGCTGTCTTTCCTGACCTTCGGGTCGCTGAGGAGGACGACGAGGGCGTGAGGATGGATAGCGTTGCATTGAGGCAGGCTAAGCTGTGAGGAACGTGCGCTGACCCTTCCACACTGCTTTTATCTTCAGCATATGCACATACCGCCCCGTACGTAATTACTCAAACATCATTGGCTTGACACTGTATCCTGCTTGGTCGCGATCACGTCCTCGGGAGTCGCGTTGTGTAAGGATTCAGGGTCGAAGCGATGCTCATGCAGGCCATATCTGCGGTGCCGCATGCTCATCCAGACATTCAGCGCTGTCGCTGAGCAGTTCATCAGACTCCAGGGTCTGAAATGAACTGTCAAGGACTGATTATGTGCACAGGACACGGTAGCAGCAATGGCTGGTGCGAATGCCTGCGCCATTCATAACTAAATAGTGCGTTGGATTGGACTTCTTCGTCCTCCCAAATGTTGAGCATGGTTCTTTCTAGTGCCCTCAGAGTCGCCGAAGCCTGCATCCGAGAATTTGTCACTGGAATAAACACCGCGCCCATGAAAGGAGCTCGAACACTGTCGCACCAGCCGATTCTCGGTGGCGAGGGTGTGATGGACAGTCTGAATTCATGTCGGCGCTGCACTGCCTAAACACCGTGAGATATAAGAGCGCAGACTGCTTTCGAAGTATTCTGCATCCAGCGCCGTGCGCCCCTCCACTATTCAAATTCTTCATTCTCTTCCTGATCTCACGATGCATCCCACCGTCCTCTTCGCGTTTTTTATCGTATTCCTCGCTGGGGTCACGGCGCAGGTGCCTACTCCGTCGGCACCAGCACAGTGTGTCATCGACTGCGGGAACACCATCGATGTCGCTGCAACGTGCGGTGTAGCTGTCGAGTGAGAATTCTCCCTTCATTGTCCCGATTCCTCACTCATATCTCGCCTTGCCTGAAAGTGATGACGCGGGAATTGTCAGCTGCATGTGCACGAACGCCGACGCTCAGGCGCAGTTCAAGACTTGTGCGGCTTCGCGGTGCCCGAACGTGTCAAACGTTGCCATCGCCCTGCTCAAGAATTCGTGTGGTATGTCTACAGGATGAGACGTCGAGATGCAGAACAATATGTCTCATCTAGCTGCGCATAGATTCCTTGACTGGTATGTTTATTCAGTGTTCATGAGGCGCTTAACTTGCGATTCTGAATCTGAATTCTAGCCGGCGCTGCGAGCCCCGCGGCACAATGTGCTGCAACGTGCTCCAAGGCATCCGCGCAGACCATCAAAGGCGCGTGCCCGAATGCTGCTTCTGGAGACCCGACGTTAGTAGCCAGATACAGTAATCTATACTGTCCCGAAAGTATTGACGAACTGAACGTTCCATAGGGCTCTTCAGCAGTGTTTGTGTACCTTTCCGAGTGTGCAGCAAGAACTCTCGCAATGCTTCTTGACAAAATGCTCCTCAGGATTGGCTGTAGATAACTTCGGGGTCGCTGCGATAGATTGTGGTGCGTAAACTGTGGCCACACCTAAACCCAATCATCCCGCGTCGTATGGGTTGCTAACTTCCAATCAGGTAACATTCTTGCTACCAATGGCAATAGCAGCAATGTAGGTGCTGGTACGCCTACCTCTTCGACTGCGCCATCTACTGCTTCTGCGACTGGCTTGAGCGCCTCTGCGACTCCAACCAGCGATCAGCAAACGGGAAAGAACTCTGCGGCGTCCTTCACACCCTCATGGACACTGGTTATTATTGCCTCCGTTGTTGCTTCGATGTAGTAGTCCTTTATCAAGAGCAGCTCGGTGCACTATGAGTCTTCCAAAGCGCCCAGCCAGTAGTATTTTTTGTATGCAATGATGCAAATAAAAAATCGTGTGTGAAAAATATACACTTACGGGCAGCTAGCAAGATATTCCCACTGGGGATAACAAATGCTGTGGACAGTAGCGGCTTATCATGAAAAAAAATTTTGAGGCTCCGACTCAATATCCTTCCTCCGATAGCAACCGTTCACCGAGGTCACGTGCTGTTGCACCCTGGCCAGACACCAAGCAGCTCCGCAGCGCACTCCTTTGGTATCATCTTTTTCAATTTCGACAGTTCATGGCTCCTATGAAGGACCGGCAACAGTGAAAAACCGGCTTCTCTTTGATGACCCGTCACCGCGGTCTTGCACATTTGAATGATGGTCGCTGGCAGCACGCCAAGTCTCGAGAGCCCTCTTGCGCGTTGGCTCCATTCTTGGCCGCTGCCTGGCCCCAGCTCCTCGCGCGCTTCACGACTTCGCCGCCAAAAAACCCCGGTCTCTTCAGGAATTTATTGGGAATTTATCCCGATAGTCCAAAACAGCAACCCATGAAATTCACGCGCTTGTGGCATGCGGCGATTCACATCGTATATCCTATAACGTAGCTCATGTCCTTGTGCTCGCTTCTAGCCCCAATCGATGCTCGCGCTCATTTCCAGCTCCCGGCCATATTCCGCTGCGGGCTCACACGATCCTGCAGGCTGCTCTGGCTGTTTGAGACTTTCCAGCTCATCAACGGGGTATTCTGGCCGATAAGACATCACGTAGGTGATAGAGCCGAGTTTTGTGCATCTCACGGCCCCTTTACCGCGGCCGCATCATGCTCTACCTCTGCTTCGCCGGATAGGTTTTAGTGATTATGCAGAGCTGCCCAGCTTGTCTGCCGCGCGGAACGATGCTCACGAGACACCACCGTTCCGGGCGTGTTCGGCCAGGCGACGCCGGGCGCCACATGCTCGCTCTCCGACGGTCTGCCAGCCTGCGCTTTAAAACGCCTCGTTCTCAAAGAACAGGTCGCAGTGTCTCGGATCCCTCCAGACGCTGTTGATGATGCAGATGCTCGTGCTCCTCGCTCTCGTCACCTCCGCCCTCGCGTTGCCTACAGATGGCCCTGTCGAGGCAGTCACTCCCCTGCGTGCGGAAATGACTGGGCTTAATCGCCTCAAGAACGCGACCATTGCGGGGAGAGCCATCTTCCCCTCCAGCGGTATTCGAGGTGTAAACCTTGGCTCATGGTTCGTGTTTGAGCCCTACATGGTGAGCGTTGTAGGTTGCATGATCCATTATCTGACCTGCAGATTTAGGCTGTTGACAGGTGGCATGATATGGTACGTCGACACTTCAAAGCCGCCATGCGCCGTACAAACCTTGTTGTCGTAGGGCGGCGACTGGCTTTGCGGCGACTGTAAGAAGACTGACTGTTGTCACGTCCTGTCATTTGTGACGTCGTGTTTAGGCACGACCTGTGTCAACGACGAGTTTGCGCTCACTCGCAAGCTGGGTCAGACCAACGCCAATAGCGTGTTCGCGAACCACTGGAACACATGGTTCGCCTATTTCTAACTTTGTGACCAGACACTGAGACTCCCGCAGGATCACCCAGGACGACGTCAACCAGATCAAGCAGCTCGGCCTGAACTCTGTGGGTCCTTGAACCTGAAATGCTGTGGAGGCTAAATTCAGCCGCAGGTTCGCATTCCAATCGGCTTCTGGATCATAGGTATGCACTCGGTGCTCACCCATCCCTCTCTTTGACATAACATGTTTTTAGAGTCAACCGTCAACGGCGATGAATTCTACCCACGCGGAGGTCTCAACTATCTCGTTCGTTCTTCTGCAACCATCGCCTCAGGGCCAGCCTGACCTTGCCTCTAGCGTCAAGGCTGCAAACGCTTCCGCGACGCAGGCATCAACGTTCTGCTTGACCTTCACGCCGCGCCGGGCGCCCAGGTTGCCCGCAATGCGTTTGCCGGTCGCTGTGTGGCCAACCCGGGATTCTGGAATCAGGCCAACTTCGACCGCATGAACCGCGCTGCCGCCGAGTTGACGCGTCTCATCCACAACGAGCCCGCCAACTTCGGCTCCGTGTGGGGTCTCCAGGCATTGAACGGTTTGTTGAATCCTAAAAAGTTTGTCAGCCGCTGAAGTCGGGCTGCCAGAACCGCCTAATAACGGCAACGACTCGCCCGGCTACTATCAGTTTATGCAGGGATTCGTCTCGGCCGTGCGCGGCGTTGAGAATCAGTTGAACGTCGCCGAGGCCAATCGTATCTCGACCGTGTTCATGGATGTTTCATGGCGAGTTTATCTTCGTTGCTTCACTTGCAACTTGCTCATTGTACTTACAGGCAGTGGCAGAACCCGGCCGGAAACCCGGCATACATTCAGAATGGCGGAAATGCTTACGACTCGCACATCGTACGTCGCAAAGCCCATCTGTCATACATCTCCTATCTGAATGAACTCTAGTATTACAGCTTCGGCGCAGTAAGTTAGTCAATTTCACAAAGCGTAAACCGTTCAACGCGCCCAACTAGCCGTGCGGTAACTGGGGCTGCGTGACCAACCAACTCTCCTCGCACGTAGCATTTGCGTGCCAGGGTGGAGGCGGGCGCATTGGGAACGACCGCGATCAATACAGTGAGCAATTATATCGTTCTCGATGTGAAGGTTGCCAACATCTTCCAGATACCCCGTCGTTCCTTGGCGAATGGTGGCTTCTCCCTCTGAGCGGCACGTTCAACAACTGGGACCAGGCTGCCGTCCGCCGCTTTGGCGACGCACAGAAGCGGTGAGCATAGTGGATTAATCTTCGGGCTGTCTTAATCGTGCGCACAGTGGCTACTCTCCTGAAGGAGGACAAGGCGGCTTTGGCTGGTACTTCTGGTGAGGGCATCGCCCGTCTGGATTCTGATGGCCCTCTCGCTCACTAGCATGACAAGGTCTTGGAAGATGACCAACTCGGACAGCGATGGCACCAACCACTTGAGGTCGTACAAAGACGCCGTTGCACAAGGATGTATGTCCGCTCTTGGCATACACAGCGCGCGCATCTGATTATCCCCTCAGACATGACATCGAACGCAGCATCGTACTTCGACTCCAACGTTTGTAACTGAGCTCTTGCAGCTTTTTTATGATGACCATTAGCTATGCATGCCTCGCATTACCACGACATGGAGTAGTACGCATCATGTACGATTGTATTCTAGGCGTCCCGGCTGGCGCTAGGGCCACGGAGAATATCAATGGAAGCTCCGTCTGACTTGGACGTTTGACATTCGTTCAACTGTATATGAGGCTGGACGTCCACGTACGTCCTGGGCGCCTCCGTTTGCGATCGCTGCAGCCCATCACCACAGAGGCATACAGAGGCATTTTTGGTGACTGCAAGACCTGAGAACATCATCAAATAGCGCGTATAGTAGATTCTGCGAGGGCTGAACTCGAAAGCTAGTATCTGAGGTATTCCAAGCGAGACAGGTACCGTACAATGTTAGGTATGCTTGCTCGGGGACCCGAGGAAGGAGAATGCGGAGGAGGAGGCTCGGTCGGATCATCTTGATCGTCTGACCACTGTATGCCTGTAGCATACCATGTATCGACAAGGCCTCCCAAGCACACGTTGAAAGCGATTGTGTTATACCCCAGGCGAGATGCTAGACAGGTTCCGTGCCAGTGCATTCTGGCAGGAGCCATCGGTGCGCTGTAGTCACGATTAGAAGACGTATCAGTGACTTGGGACGATGGGACTAGGTTGGGGGTGCTCCTAGGCAATGGGGTCGCCAGTCACCATCAATTTACGGCACAACATCAGCCGACGCAAGGCCGCAAGAACGTGTCCGGACCTACAAAAAGGTCCCGAGCCAAGAGGGCAGCACTCCCACCCCTCTCCTCTCGCCCACCTCTAGCCTACTATGATCGCTACCCAGACCCAAATTCTCGCTCCTGAGACTTATGGCACGCTCCAGCTACGCCTCGTACAAGGCGCAGGCTACGACACCGTCAAAAAGCAGAACGAGGCCTCTGCGGCTGCCGCCGGCGATGGCGTGCTCAGCTCCCACCCCTCGACCGCGCCCGAAGCCGAGGCTACCGATCTCGCTCAAGCATTCGAGGCTTTCCTGCATGAGTACCCTGCGTACAAGGCGACCACGGCGCTGGACAAATTGCGCGCAAGCGAGTACACCAGGCTCGACGGTGCCGAGACCTATGTCGACTACATGGGCGGATCTCTCTTCCCCGAGGTTCTCCTCCGGGACCACATGAAGCTTCTCCTCGAGCAGGGGAATCTCTTCGGCAACGCGCATTCGCGCTCAGAGAGGTGAGCTCGCCGTCCGGGGCCTCGGCCCGATATCAGGAACGTCGTTGATAACGGTCTCACAGTTCTCGCCGCTCGTCCGAGCTAGCTTATCGTGCCCGCGAAGCTGTCCTCAAGTTCGTTGATGCAGACAAGGACGACTATGCAATCATCTTCACCCCAAACGCTACTGGCGCTCTCAAGATGGTGGGAGAGTCCTTCCCTTTTACTGAAGGCTCCTCGGTGCTGCTCCCGATGGATGCGCACAATTCCGTCCACGGCATTCGGGTCTTTGCAGAGACCAAGGGGGCCAACGTTCATTATTACGGATGTGGTCCATGTGGTGGAGTTGACATGGATAGCCTTGAGGTATGGAAGCTCTCTCTTCTTCATGTGAACTTCTTTCTGACTTTCCCAGGGCATGCTACGTGGGCAGTCCTTCTCATCGTCTCTCCTAGTTATTACTGGACAATCGAACGTTACCGCTGCCAAGGCGCCACTCTCTGAGATTCTCCCGCTCGCACGGGCCACAGGACTGTATACGCTCCTTGACGCCGCCGCATTGGTCCCGACGACCAAGATCTCTCTACGCCAGACCCCGGTCGACGCCTGCGCGGTGTCCTTCTATAAGATTTGCGGTTACCCTACCGGTATGGGAGCGCTCATCGTGAGGCGTTCATTTTCGCGCAATGTTATGCGCAGGGTGTGGTTCGCGTACGTTGTCCTCATTCGTACCAAGTCCAGAAACTGAACACGAATGACAGTGGCGGCACTGTCACCGCAGTCCAGGTCCCCGGTTCTGGGCCAATGAGCTACCATCTCGTCCAGCCGAAGGAAGACACTGACTGCCCCATTGCCCTGAGCGCGATGGAGCAGGCCGAGGTCGACGACGACCACGCGCCGTCCGACGTCGATTCCGAGAAGTGGGAGGACGGAACGATCAACTACCTCAGCATCCCCGCCGTCACGGCCGGCCTCGAAATCGTCTCGCGCTACCGGGACATACTTCCCGAACGTCTCACCATCCTGACTCACGCTCTGAGCACGGGCATCGCGCAGGCGACGCACGCGAACGGGACCCCGCTCGCTCATGTCGTCTCCACTCTCCCGAAACTGGAAGAGCCGGGTGCGAGTGGCTCCGTCGTAGCGTGCATCTTCCTCGACCAGTCGGGGCTACCTATCCGGAACGACATCGTCGAGCGCTCCGCGCGCCAGTCGCGCATCGCGCTCAGGACAGGCTGCATGTGCAACCCTGGCGCGGTTTTCGGGCTTCTCCACCGCTCCGGCCGGTTTCCGAAGCGCCTGGCGGACAACGGCGAGGAGGTCGACCTGGACTGGTGGCAGCGGAACCTCCATTTGGGCGTGAACAAGGAGGTCGGAGACTTGCTTTTCGACGGCGATTCTAGTTTCGGTCTCATTCGTATCAGTCTTGGACTGGTGAGCAACTTCGAGGACGTGTGGAAGGTACTTCAATGGGTGAAGAACGAGGTTCCTAAACTATCTAACTCTTGAGATCCGTACATAATCATGTATATTGTCGCTGGTCACCGTGTACCCCTTGATTTGCAATTATATTCTCTCATGATAACATTCAATTGCGTGAGCGACAACAATTGATAACAGCTGAAACGTATCGCAGCTTCTGTGAGATTCTTTGTCAACCTACCGCTCAGGTCACTGAGAATGGCATACAAGGTTCTGCGCATACTACCATGATTTAAGCAGCAGCCCGCAAGTTGCATTTGGAACCCATCAGACAATAGATGGGTACATGCAAATATTTATCCGGTCCAGGCGAACATGCACAAAAGCTCTTGATCTCAGCACATGTCGCACTGGGCTCACTCGAGATCGACCGATCTCATCGAAGCCCCCGGAAGGGCAGACATTCCCTGGCTCCGAATATGCAAGGACTCGGAGAGGGAGTCTAAGTCGTGTCTGCACAACTGTCTTTGATGCGCACTCTATCTTCGGCCTCTTGACCTGAAGCGGGACTGACACCGCCTGCCGGATGTCAGACGCTGGCTCGCGGAGCAGCATCGAAAGATGCATCGCTCTCAACCACCTCAGGAGAATGCCACATTGTGGTGGCAGCGCGTCCAGTCACTTTCCGCGCTGTGAGTGCGAGGACTTCTACCCGAGTTAGCTTGCCCGCCCTGCAGGTGACGGGGGCAACACCTCGGGGCGTCCAGGTCTTCTTGGATACCAGGCTTTGTGGTCGCTGCAGATTGTTTGGACCACGTCGTTGCTGCTTTGCGCGCGGGGTATCTCATGCTTGTCGCCCGCTCTGCTGTGACTGGTTGAATTTTTTTGCCGTTGGCTCAGAGCCGGCTATTTTCTAGGGGCAACCTGCATGCCCAATTGGAAAATAAAACGGCGGAAATGACGATGGCTCCGTCCCTAGGATAAATCATTGGACTACAGTTTCCCTGCCGTTTGAACGATAACTCACTGCCTTACTTCTGTCCGAAGGAGGATCAGATGCTGGCGCAGTTCGAATGCATTCTTAACGATTGAAGAGTTGAGCTCGAACGCACTCTGAATGCTTGATGAGCAGAAGCACGGTAGTGCTCGCAAAATGACACTCACCAGCCTCTCAGTGGCATAGTGTATCTTTGCCATCGCGTCAGCAAGGGCGACTCCATCGTCCGGTGCCACAACAATGAGATCCATCCGTCGCAGAATTGACCTGCGCCTTGTTCTCCTTCTGTCATAGTCTTCCAGGGTTACGGTCGCCTGCAGAAGAGCCCTTGGTGGAAGTGAGGACCAGCGCTAGCAGTAAATCTCATCTTACCTTTCGCAGTGATCGCGCAATTCTTCCAGTTCGCCGGCACCGACCTCCCCGGATTCGGGGTTGTAGAGCAGGCGCGAGCACGCACTGGCCAGCATCGCAGCACGCGATCGCAAGTCCTCCGCGGTGTCGATGTTCTGCCGGACGATCTAGAGCATATACTCATAAATAGGACAGAACCTGAAGATGAAGTTGCTGACACACCGCCTGTCGCTTTACGAGTGCGGCCACTGGGCCAATTCCGGCTTGGAGTGGTGGAAAGGCGACAGCAGCCTCCTTAGCGAGCTCCACAGCCATCTCGGCCGCAGCGCGGGACCGCGCCCTCAGCCTGGAAGCCGTGAGCCGCATTCACGGAGGAAGGGCAGCGAAGAGTACTTGTCGAGCTGGAGGTCGAACTCGAGAGCGAGCTATATGAACGTCGCCGGGTGCAGTCCGGGAAAGCTGCACACTGTAACCAGCACAGGACTGCACTGTCTGGAATACGGGAATGGAGAAGCCACGGGAGCGCTGCATGAATGCGAGAGGCGGTGTCAGTCGGGAAAGCAGCCCTTGGGTCCTTTGCTAGCCATTCTCCACCCAATAGAACTTGAAGGTATCCGATTGTATTATGTGCAAGGCCGCTCTGCGACAGTGGTATATGAGGGAAACATAAGAATACAGTGAGCGATACAATAGATAAAACGCTACTAGTATATTTCCCACTCGGCGCGGTGCGGCCAGTGCTCCTCCTGCCAGCCGCGGAACAGTTTGTCGACCTCGGGCGCGCCCTTGACGATGTCGTCGTTGACGCACACAACGCCCATCCAGCCCGCCTTGATGTCGCGGTCGAGCCGCTTGAACTCGTCCGCCGCCTGCTGCGGGTTCTTCAGCATTGAGAATCCCGAGAATATCCGGCCTGCGCGGCGTGAGAAAGGGAGGAGGAATGCAGAGCGGCAGGACGAACCAATGACATAGCGATAGCGGTGGATGAGCTGTGCCGACCACGCGCGCAGGTCCGCGTCGGCCGGGACGACGCTCTCAACGGTAAAGTTGCCGTCAGTCCAGTCGGACACGAGCGGGAGGTGCGGCGGCTCGTCGAATGTTTTCAGCTTCCCGCCGGCCTTGGGCAGCGCAGCCGAGAGCCCGAGCTCGCCGCTCTTGGCCACGAGGGCGGTGATGACTGCAGCGGTCAGCGCGCGCCACAAACGGGCGATGAGACTCACTGCAGTCGCCGCACGCGATGTCGAAGAACGCGATGTGCGTGAAGAAGTCCGCTGGGGAGTAGCCCGAGGCGATGTCGTCGCGCGTGGGGAAGCACCGCTGCCGCACGACCTTGCATCGGAAGTGGGGGTGGCCGTCCGCGATGTCGTTCACTGACTTCATGTCCGGCCAACTTTGCGGCCCTTGTCGCCGAGCGACGCGTATGGGTAGCCGTCCTCGCTCGCTGAGAGCTAACATCAATAACACACAGATGACATGGGGAGGGTACGCACAGAAACGGTACGCCCTGGCCGCATAGGAACCTTCCATCTCGCCCATGACGCTGACCGTGTGGTTCTTGTCGAGCGTCGCACGGCGGCGCGCCTTGACGTCGACGGCCTTGCCCTTGGCTGCGCCGCCAATCTCCTTCCAGGCGACCTCGGCCCAGTCCTCGCGGCCCGTGGCAGCGATCTGGCTGAGACGTGCGACGGCCCACGACCACAGGACGGCCTCGCGGTGGCGCTCGACGACAAAGTGCAGGTAGAGCGCCATCATGTGCACGTTGACGACCTTGGAGCCCGTCACGCTGCGGACGCGTGCGCGGGCGCTCTCGGCCAGTGCCTCGGGGAAGAGCGCAGCGAGCTCGCGGAACAGCGGCGTGGACACCACCTTGGACTCGTGCGACGGATAAGGGCGCGAACGGAAGCCGAAGCGCCTGCCTGAAGGTGCGCGATGGTCAGGGGATGTCCATGAGGAGGCAGCGAAGGTTGACGCACTTATTACCTCGCTGGACTTTTCCAGCGCGACCGTCTCGGTGGCCTGGAGCGGGCTGTTGGGATCTCGCTCGCTTGCTGGCTGTATGACGCGGCTTGGGTACACTCTGAAGACGGTGCCAAAGGCTGAGAGAAAGTCAGCGACTGGATGGAAGCCCAGCGCTCCACTGCACGCACCGTCGCTGTAAAAGTCCGTGCCAATGAGGTTGGCAGAGAAGAAGAAGTCGTCGTTCTGTGCACGCTACGCGTTAGGATACCATCCAGTCAGTGCATCGAGAGACGGACCATATAAACGCTGCGAGGGATCGTCAGAAAGGCGTCGTAATACCGCTTGAACGGAGACTCACAAATGCTCATGCAGGTTGGGCAGATTGGGGAATTGCGATTCGATAGCGAGGGAGTTGAATACAGAGTCGGTGTAGTGCGAGAAGAATTGAGAATGATGCGTGACGTCTATGTGGACGTTGCCGTCGGGCTGGCTGACGTTGAGCCACGTCGGGACCTGGCCGAGGCGCGGGATGGTGGGGCGTGTGTGCGGACAGGGCTCGAATTTTTCGTCGTATGCGGCCTTGAAGGTGTCCTTGAAGTTGGGCACTGGCAGGTCGCCCGTGATGAGGTGAATGCGGTTCAGGAACGGCCTGAAATGCTGCAACACCGAGCGAAGCGAATGGCGCAGCTCATCGTGCTCCCTGGCCGTGGCATGTCAGACGTCGGCCTTGGACAACCGAAATAGGGCAAACCTAAATAGCTTTAGACGACTTGGCTGGTCTGCTTGTGATTTGCTGCCTACGGGCAGTGTAGAGCGTTCGTAGGCCAGGTAGGTTGATCTATGCAGGCCCTCACTGCCGTTGGACCAAGTCCTGCGGCGGTCGTGTGAGCGCCCAAGCTGGTCGCGTGCCGGACGCTGACGGCGGGCTTACCAAACAAAGTCGAAGGTGGCCAGGGGCGCAATAAACCCCTTACACGGCTTGCCGGCGCTGACATAGCTGTCGATGCATTCAGAGGGCAAGCCCCGGGAATGCTGCAAAGGGCGGAAACTGGGCCATGCATGCTCGCTCGGCGCGTGTATCAAGCGATATTGCGCGCGTGCGTCGCCGTCAGGTATTGTCACGAGCTCCGCAACATCGGTCCCAGGTGGCACATCGCAGAGGGATTCGCCTGTCTGCGGTGGTGATACCACTAGCGGTGGCTCGGGCGACGAATTGAGACCAGAGAATGAGAAAGACTGGAGTGCCTGCCAATGCTCCTGCGCAGCATCTGGAGCCATCCATAGATACAGCGCGCCGGTCGACACGAGCAGCGCCCCTCCAGCAACGACAAAACGGCCTCGGGACCGGACCATGGCGAAAACGAGGCAAGTGAAGAAAGGAAAGCGAGAAACAAACCACGCTGCAGCTTGTCCAGCCGCTGCGCGGTGTTGCTGGGTGACGCAAAAATAGCCGCGCGAAGGCACTGCCGCTGATGGCGGACATGATTCCGCAACAACAATCCCGAGGCGGTGACGCCCAATGGCAACGGGAATTCGTTACTACAAGCAGCTATATATGTGAGCTGCTCCCATAGGTAGGAAAATGGAGTCTCACGCCACGGAAATCTTATCGAAATTCTCGATCGTCTCCCTGCCGGACAACCGAGGCCCGTTGTTCAGGCGCATCACGGCTGCCCAGGAATAGCGTTGACAATGCCAAAGATAGGTGGTACCGCCCTCTTTACCACAAGTACTGAGATGGTCAATGTGAGTCCCTGGCGATGGCAACTCTCACGCGTGTACCCGACAGATCAGCGATCCGGACCACGTGATTCGACTGGTACTCACTCGCGAGCGATGTCATAACTTCAAGTTTGAACTTCCCAAAAAGCATGAAAATCTGTTCTGAGATCACATTAACGGTACAGCTGTAACGCAACTAACGAGGCTTCCGGTTTAGCTAATCTCGCACAGCAGGCTACCGCTTGGAGAAAACGCGCGTTGAGAGTGACTGTCCGAGTCTGAACCCATCCCACGCGTCTCATACTTGTTGGGGTTCGTCTAATCTCCGAGTCAGTTTATTACGTATATAATCCCTATAGTCCATCTGACGGGCCTGAACTGACCATCTGGGTAGACTTGCGCCGATTCAAAGGCCCAGCTCGAGCAGCAAGGAGAACCTCCGCGGCGCCCGCGGATGACGGCAAAGAGAGAGATAACATGTCTCTTCAGACGAAAGGAGTTTACTCAACGTACAACCAGGGAATGTTACAGGCAGTAGTGTACATGCCGGAGCTCATCATCACAGGTCATCACTGAATTACAGGGAGAATGAACGAATCCCATTGCTACACGCAAGTTATCGGTTACCAGGTAATCCCAACCGTTCAGTTATTATAGCGCTCGGCCTTTCCGCCACGCTCACGCGCCGGAATGTCGGGTGGATATTCGTATGTCTTCATGAGCCAGTTTAGAGAGCTTGATGCCTTTGATCTTGACTGTGAGACCATTGAGACCCCCAGTGAGCGCGTAATATGAGCCGTAGAAGTTTCCCTCGGGGCTGAAAGTGATTCAGTCATATCGGTCATGCAGATACCATAGCATATGACGTACTTGTAGTGAAAGAAGTTACGGGGGCCATACTTGCGATTTCTGCGTATGGATGAGATCCGGCCATGACATCCTTCACATGAACTTACGAGAATAAGTATGACACCACCTTCATCTTGGGAAAGAAACGGCGTTCGAAATACATGTTGTTCTAATTGTGTGAGACGCGCTCAGCTTATGGCAACATCCCAGAGATAGACTTACAGGGAGGTGGATGCACTTCTGTAAAAACCGGGGTTGCTCTGGAGCGCTGTGGAGCCTCCATAGCGGCCAGAGCCGCCAGAGACACGTACCCCGATCTGAAGCAAGCCGTTTGCCGCAAAGCTCTCTCAGATCAAGCGGCCTGCTTTGAGAGTGCTCTGATAGCAAGCCAAAAGCGCTCTGGAGCACGCCAATTCAGGCAACTCCGTGATATCCATGCCCCGCTGATACCGGAGCAGCATTTGATCACCCGATTGCTTGCCTGCTCCTTGCTTTTTTTCGGGTCTTGTTCTGTAGTACATAAAGACGCTAACAAACATATATTATAGTATATACGGTAACAAGTGGGACCGGGGCATGTTCGCCGTGTCGATGTGTAGAACGACATACAAGCATTACGACGCCTCTCGCCCCGATGATCCTTCGACTCCTCGCATGAAAGGAAAACTACCTGCCAAGAGAATGAGTGAAACGTATATAAAATGTTGCCCATAAACCACGTACGTGTGCAGTTGCGGGAGTCGATGAACTTCTGAGAAAATATGTCAGTTGTTCAAAAATGGGCGAAGCGTGACGGCATGGAGCAGGCAGTAAGAGAGCACCGCAAACAGAGCAAAATGAGACATCCCAGTCAGCCCAGAACAGCCCAGAGCACCAGAGAGTCAGAAGTCTACGCAGACAGAAGAGTACCAGACCGAGCAGAGTACTCATACGGGACGGCGAGCAACTCCAGGCAGCACGACGAGACGGAAGTCAGGCAGTACAGCTGGCAGGAAGCTTGAATGTTGCGGGCGATCTTGTAGGTCGTCAGGCTTTGAGCGACCAAGGGCGGCTTGTCGCTCGTGTGGTACGCCCCGTTCGGGGGGAGAGAGAGAGCAAGGGGAGTTCAAAGTCAGCACAAGTCGAACCATGTCCTCGAGTCCCGAAGTGACTAACCTGGCTGATGGCTACACGCCGATGGCAACCATCCGGGCGCGGCAGACCTGCGGCAGACTGAGCGGCGCGCGGCGGCGCGCAGAGCGGTCAGAGCAATCAAAAGCGTACCAGAGCCGCTGTATTTGGCTTCGGAGTGCCCTGGAGCATCAATTCAGTGCTCTGACGCGCTATGGTTCTTTGAATGGTGATCTGGAGTGCTCTCAGGCGCTATGGAGCAGCCAGCTGCTCTGAAGTACTCTTGTAGCCGTGGCTGGTGCTCTGAAGCATTTGGGTTTTTACAGAAGCATGCCTCAACGATGTATGGGCGCCCGTAGTTGTCTCTGCCGGTCTTGTTACGATGCGGGCCCGGAAGGTTTCGAGATAGATCAACAATCTTCGTCCATAGCTGATAAAACAACTGCATCTGCGTAGTGGTGAGACCGGCGTGTTCAGCGAATAGTGCCAAGAGATAAAGAAGCTGCATGCAGCAGCTCCCAATATCCGGAGGTGCGATGGTGAGGTCCGACGACATCCAGACTACTATGGCCGTCAGCAAAAGAGAGTTGTATGAGACAAAGCATGGACATCTTGCCTTTGGGGGGAGAAGAGTTGTGGCAACTCCCTGCGGCCATTATGACACCTTTTATATCCGCAATCAGATTGGATCACGTGCTTGCTTGTCTCAGATCGGATGTATATCACATGTCGGCTGAATCTCCTATTCTACCTGTTCATGAGCACTGTAAAACACGACGTCGGTCGCACCTCCTGTATTCAATGGACATCTGATGAAGGATAGAGTCCTTCCTCATCACTCATCTTCTCTGCACTGTCAGCGATGTATGACCTTGAGAATATTCTCGCATCTTCCAGCTTCTGTCAATTAAGGTTGCGGCCACTGGTCCAAACTCACCCCGCGGAGTTGAGAATCCTGTAGTGTGCGAGATTCAAGAGCATTTCTCTCACCTGCCACCAAGAGTCACGCGAGATGACCTCCAAAAGCTACTAGTTCTGCGGCACAGCTACGTCCAGGGAAGTTCACATGATGATCAGATGCCTTCAGCGCGAACGCGTCGCTGATCCGTCCCTCTCCCGGAAAGGTATATCCGGTGGATATAAGTACGAACGAGTTCCCCGCGCTGAGACCTTGACACCTCGAAAGTTGATCGTAGTGTCATGCGTGCCCGGTTTCTTGACAACGTAGGAGCCGTAGAAGCCATCCTCAGGGTTGTAATAAAAGTACACATTAGATCCATGGCTGCATTGCTCCATTAGTTACCCACTCTTTAAAGACGGAAAGCAAAGAGTATGAGTATACCAATAGTAGTATCCAACTTCTCCGAGCGTATTAAATTGGCGACGCTCGAAGAATCGGCCTGGCTAGAAGTGCGTTATGTATTAGCATTCCGTCGCATGATGCTACTGAAGCTTTGTCATCGACACGAACCTGGACATCAAACCGCGCCACTACAAGGTATGAACGACCATAGTTATCAATCCCGGATCTGTTACGATAACCTTTCGGAGGTGGATGTGTCTGGGATAGCTCCGTGATCTTGTTCCACAGCAGACAGAATCTCTCAGACATGAAGTTTAGCGAGTTCATCATGGGTAGTACCGCATTGCACGAGGAGAGCAAGTAGATGCGTGCAATACACAACGAGCCGCTCCTGGTCACTGCGCAGATCGTTTGTGAGGCTGTCCAGCCAACGGCCGTCTGGTTCGACATCTGATGATGACATAAGATTGTCTGTGATCTGCGAAAACATCCACGATGTCCCGAAATCAGTTGACGTCGCGCGTCCTCGGAAGGAGGAAACGCGCCTCAGCAAGTCCTCAGGTAGCTAATCGAGTGAAATGCGAATAGCTCGGCCCCGCCTTATATACCCAGCCCACTGTGCCTGGATGACGTGCCGTGTCGGCCCCTTCGAGTCAAGGCAAGTCATGGCCATGGGAAACAGATTGGATGGCTGCGGGGCTGCGGGTAGCGCCTGCAAACAAAAGCATCACGTGATGCGCTATGCTGTGCGTATCACAGGGACTGGTCCTGCGTGTGAACGGCAAGTCGTGCAGTTATGGCTCCTGTAAACAACACGCGATTCACGTGACTCTCACGCCCCGCGTGAGTTTGCACACTGCCATGATGCTCCGTAGCCAAACGTGTTTCAAGTAACCGCCGGTCGTCCACAACTAAGCAAACTGTGATTCAGATCGTAGTCATTTTGTGAGAAAGTTTCGCACGCTGGACGCGTTTGTTGCCGGTGTATTAGCAGTGCACTGTTGCATTATCTCACTTTTAATTGCATTTTATGGAGATAACGCTCTCTGCATCGCGTAGACGACCCCCTGAATCATCACGTGCCATAGCGTTGCTCGCGCTGTGCACTGGTCTCTAGCGCCCACAGCCAATCCAGCTGATTCAGCTCCGGCCAGAGTTTGTCAATGAAATGCAGCTCGGCAGTTTGCGTATCCCAGAGCAAGAAACCCGACGTGCGGCGCTCAGAGGTTCTGAGGATGAGGTCGACCGGCGGCAATCCGCTGCGGGCACAGTACGTTTCGCGTGAGATTGCACTCTCTGTAACGCCTTCTCCTCGGCTTAACACACGGCCCACACTGTCGACCACCTCTTCGCGTCCACCATAGCCCACGGCGAGTTGCAGGTGTAGCTCGTCGTAAATAGCGGTCCTGTTCTCGAGGAGCTCGATCGCGTGTATCAGTTCGTTGGGAAACTGCGTGCGGGAGCCGATCACGTGCACGCGCATGCGCGCCAAATGGACGACGCTTGAGAAGGCGAGCGCCGTGAACTCGGAGGTCATGAGACGGAATAGCGTCTGCACCTCGTCGGGGCTGCGCTTGAAGTTATCCGAGGAGAACGCCCATAATGTCAGCACGCGCGGGCCTGCCGGGAAGTACGCGAGCGAATCGATCCACCAGCCGAGAAGCCTCACAGCTACGAGGGCGCCTTGGGCGTGACCAACGGCGACTGCTGCGTGTCGGGAGCGGGCGTAGCGCCGGTTGCCGTCCATGATGCAGCCGACTGTTCAGGGAAGTTCGAGCGGTCAGCGATGTCTTATATTATATGATACATGACGAGGCAGCGTACCGTGATGCGGGAGACTCGGATGAGACGAATTATGTTTCCTCAAAGACGCTGCTATGCGGCCCAACACGATTTCTGCGCGCCGCTTCGACATCCAAACGGTCACCCCACAGAGCAAAACGCGGAGGACGTCAACGAAGGTGACTGCGAAGAGGGAAACCGAGTCTCGAAAGCGACGCTTCCCAGATGTCTGAATGGCGAGAAAGCGACAGAGGAAAAGTTGCAGCAAGGGCGGTTGACCAGTTGTAACCTCGTTCCCGGACGAGAGCCATTGAACATAGGCGGGAATAGCTATCTCTTTCGGCTCAGCGTGCATCGGGCGTAACAGCGGTTTATCGCTCGTGACGTCCATGCAGTGGATTGTGTGTAAGGATGACTATAAGACTGCTATGAGCTTATCCGAGTACATGATGAACTACTCACCTCGACGGTGTTCCTTACGGCAGGCTCGAGAATACAAAATAGTGCGATTACTCCCCGAATCGGAAGCCATACCAAGGAAGGGTATACGAACCAGAGAACGAACAGTAACAGATGTTGTGTAAACCGCATCATCCAGCTATTTAGCATTCGAGGTCGATATGAGCGCTTCACTTCGACGGGAAGGAGTTCATGTCCTATCAGAAAGGCACAGCGGCTGAGTAGACGAGTCCAGGAGTTTCCGGCTGCAAGTGTAGTGTATTCGAGGGCCGCGAAGGTTTCTTGCCGCAGATCACCACCCGTCGCATGATGATGCAGAACGGGGATGCTTTGAAGGCGTGTTTTAAATTGGGTAGAAAACGTGGCGAAGTCCCTGGCAAGGTGAGAAGCCGGAATACCAAGATGGTAGCCGATACATGTGTACTGGAGGACAATATGATCTTGCCCGCGTTCGTCTAATCTGAAAGGCGTGTTGAGTTCTTGATCAAAGGACGGAACATCATTAGCCGTACCTTTTTCCGAAGCGG
The DNA here is from genome assembly GCA_037042915.1 of Auricularia sp. M13. NCBI lineage: Eukaryota > Fungi > Basidiomycota > Agaricomycetes > Auriculariales > Auriculariaceae > Auricularia > Auricularia sp. M13. Next base: position 2,797,305 of record CM073203.1, on the reverse strand, counting down.
TTGCAAAATTCGATGGTCGACCAAGTCAGGGTCTGCAGAACGTACGCCTTGAGCTCCTCGGTATAACCATAGCTCGTGTTGGCTCCTTCCGTGTCGAGGGGATTCTGAAGTTTGAGAGGAAGCGACCCATACACGCCACGGTGTATCCATCGCAGCCAGCTCGCGATCTGCACTTTTTCTCGGGCCGTGCCATTCAGGGCGAGCTCCACAAAGAGGAAGGTGCGGAGAAGACGAGCTAGTGGGCGCGCGTGGAGGCCCGAGTGTCTGTGGACAGCAAAAGCGATCTGCGGACTGTGGTTCTGCAGGATGAGCGCGGTGATGCCTGCGCAGAGCGATAGTGTAGCGCCGGCGCGGATGTTCAATGCGTCGAGCATGCTTGTTGACATGAGGTACGGCGAAATGCGTCGGGCCAAGCATGGGAGTGAAATGAGGGAGACAATGAGCCCGGAGCACGTTGGGAAAGAAATCATCGACAAGCAGGAGGGGCTGAGCATTGCCAAGAAAAGGATGGGTATGATGAGCTCGCGTGCATAGAAAAAGAAGTCTTCATATGAAGTTCCAGTCTGAGCAACTGTTTCGGGAGATGCTGCAGTGTCTGAGGACATGTGAGAGATCACGGTCTTGAGCTTGGGTTTCCCGTGCGTTTGGTGAGAAAGACACAGGAAGCAACGCGGCAGGAGTTGGCAAGCTTCAAGTATGAAAGATCCATGGCTCGCGCAGTGCCAGTAATTCAGGCCCTCGTGGAGCATCGCAGAGCGTTGAACCCATTGATAGCAATGCCAGGTGAAACGGTGGTGCGTTGGGCAGACCGACACAATCAATAGCGTTAGCTTTCACCTTCTGAAACTACTGAGTTTCTTGGGACTGCAGATCTGAATAATTTACCTGAATAGTTCAAGCGCTGAGAAAAATAAAGTCGGTGGTCAAGGGGTCAGTCGGAGTCGGCTGTTTCCGGCGGACGCGCGAAAGCTTGTAATTTTCTGTGACGGCTCGGTCACACGCGTTTCGATGAGCGGCGTCGATATACGATCGTGGATTGCGAACGCCAGCGCTGACGATGACGACGACCACGAGGACCATACCCAGGCTTTGGCTTGGAATGGCGACGAAAGCGATTGGCCTCGTGTCATAGATCAGACCCAGCACGCAGTGCTACAGTCCAGCACCAAAGCCAGGACTGAATTTCTCGAACAGCAGTTATTACCTTTGATCTCACGAGGCAAATCCCATCCTCAGAGCTATTCCTAGCTAACTCTATTGCAGGGTTGGACGCTGCTCACTTGCTGGACTTGTTTCGCGTCTTAATCCTCAGTTATCCGCGATACATCGATTTCAGCTCACGGAATGCCGCGGAACGCGTCCTCAGAGCCATTTTCGATCTGAAAACCGAGGCCAACTCGAAAATCGCGCAGTGGCTTGCCCGGGAGGCCGAACGTGTTGTGGCTGGCGCAGGGTGCGTCTAGTCACGAGCCCGGCTCCGCAAAGCTGATGTCCGACCAGCTCAACAGCGGCCTCAAACCAATACTCGCTATTAGGATGGGCCTGCGCTTTGTTTCCAGCAGCCGTGGACTCGCCGTTAATGCCCACTCTCGTTGCCGCGATCGCCCCGCTGCTCGACAGTTTGTTGGACGACAGCCGGCCAGTCAAAGCCCCCATTCGGCGGAGCGCCGTCGTGCGCTCTCGCCGAGTCGTTCGCAACGCGTCGAAACACATCCCACAACTCTTGAACACGACCATTGAACATGCCAAAGCCTCGTCGACCCCCCTTGTCTTCGTACCGTTCATCGGCCTCGTCATCGACGTTGCCCAGCATCTGCAGCATAGAAAAGAACCTGTAGAGACTCTGCTAGGCCCTTCCACTCCTGGTATTATCAGTCTTTACACGGGCTCTGTGCTCATGTCGCGGTCACCTGTTGCACCGCATGTCTCGGTGCGTCCGCTTTCAACTTTTACTGCGACTCTAATGACCCGCAGACAGCACTCAACGGCTTCATCAGCTCGCAAGTGACCCCCGAATTACTGTCCAAGGAGATCTTGCCAGTCATGGAAAAGGCGATGCTCCGTTCTCCAGAAGTCTCGCTTACACGTGAGTGCGCGTCTGCCCTACACTCGAACAGGACTAATTGGGCGTTCCAGTCGTCGCGGACTTTTTCAGCAGCTACACGCGCGGGATCGACGATGCGACCTTTGCGCGGCTCATCACGTCCATCTGGAGCAGCGCCAAGTCGGCGAACGCGGCCGTGCGCGCGGGTGCAGTCAGGCTGTACGCTGCGCTCCCCCAGTCGGACTCGGCGCGCGCAGAGCTCCTCGCAACGCTGCGCTCGGGCAAGACGGGTGGCGCGGAGCACCGCGCGGCGCTCTACGCGATGCTCGCGTCCGCCGCGCCGGACGCCCAGCTCGTGACGGAGCTCGTCCCGCTACTCCTGAAAGAGAGCAGCGACGCGAATCTGCCGCTGCTCGCGCGTCTGCTGCCATCGCATCTGCGCGCGGCATTCAAGGCGGAGGTCCCTGTCGACGCTGCACTCTGGGTCAAGGAGCTCGGCGGGACGCGGGCGCCGATGCGGCGTGCGCTGGCGGAGGCTCTCGGCGAGCTATTCTGGAACGCAGACAATGTGGTCGCGACGGGTTCGGCGGCCAAGTTCGCTGGGGAGATCGCAGCGCCACTCGCGGCTATCGTCAAGGCTGTCAGCGCCAATCCCACCGCGAACTCGCCCAGTCCGCTCGAGGGCTACGTCGCGCTGGCCGTCCTGCTGCGATGCCAGCCGCGCGATGTCTTCGGTAAGTCATTTCCGACCCCTTCGTGCATGGATGGCTGACTTGTGCTTGTTTCAGCTAAATGCGCCCCGTCACTTGCGACTGTACTCGGGACCGGCGCAAAGCCCGGCTTTCTGGTGCTCGACAAGGTTTACACCAAGCTTTCGAACGCGGAAGACGAGCGGTGGCTCCTACGCGCCGCCCATGCCGTCGTAACGGCGTTCTCTGCCCCACTTGGGGCCCAGAAAGCTGTCGACCTACGGTGCGCTTCATTCTTTTCCTTCGACATCTATCTTGACCGCGTGTAGACAGCACCTTGGTACAACATTCCTGCACCTAGCGCTTAACAGCGCACGACTGGATACCCGACGCGCGGCGGTAGAGACGCTCAACGAGGTCGTGCGCGCTGCGCCTCTGGCGGGCAGCACGATGGTGCGCGAGGCTCTCTCGCATCGAAACACGTCAGACGGAAAGCGATACGCGCCCGTGCTCGTCGCCGCCGTTCCCAACGGCCAAGCAGAAAACGAGCTCAGGGAAGAGCTTGTAGTCGAGCTGCTGGTGCTCGCGCACGATACCATGATTGGTTCGTCTTCCACGCTCCAGCGAAATGTCTCGAGACACTGACGTCCGCCAGCCGGGGAAGCGCAGATGTGGACCGATCTTGTCCTTCGAGCGGGTTTCGACCCGCGCGCTCTCGCCGAGAAACACTTGGACCGACTTCTTGCCCTTGTGCTTGACAGCGGCCAGGTATGTCCCTCTCACAGTCGTTTTTTTACGGTTTCTGACCAGCTTTGCAGAAGGAAGAAGCACGCATGTCTGCCGTGACGACCCTCACTGGCATCCAGCCGTCCCTCTTTCTCCCCCGCTTCTTGGCCCGCATCCACGCGGCGCTCGACCCGGCGACTCTGCGTGCGGTCAGTACCGAAGACCTGGAGATCTGGCGGACGCCCGAGGGCGTCCTTTGCGTTGATGGTGAGTACTATATTCTTTGTACATGCCACGCCCGGACTAACTTCGTCCTTTTTCAGTTCTGGCCAACAAGAAGGGCGCCCCGTCAAAGGCGCCGCAGAAAGGCAAGGACGCGGATGTGCTCAAGTGGGAGGCCGAGCTGCGTGAGTCGCTCGCGAAGAAGAAGAGCGGGACGCAGGCTGCTGCGCCGGCGCTGTCCAAGGCGGATCGCGCGCTCGTCGATGCGCAGCTCGCTAAGGAGTCGGATATTCGGCGGCGTGTGGACGGCGTGCGGCTCGCTGTTGAAGGCGGCCTCGAGCTCGTTCGTCGAACTGTGCGGGCGCGCGTTGACGAGCTGCGGCCTTACCTTGGTTCACTGTCGACTTTGCTGCTCGAGCAAGGAGGTGTTATCCGTTCTGGCTACGGGCTCGTGGGACGACGTGGCGTCGATACCTTCCTAGTACGTGCAGTCAGTGTTCTCCGCCGCATTGTTTTTGAACAGGATTAATCAATAGGACTTGGCGGACTGCTGCTCAGACCGCCTCGGGACCTTCAAATACGCTCTGGGCGTTGCAACCCTTCGCGCACTGAAGATCCAAGCGCTTCCTGATGACCTGACCACGGAACCGCTGGATGGTTGGTCCATTTACCACGACATCGTATCTTCTTATTGACTGCTTACAAGGTCTTCTGTTGCGTGTCCTCTATCGGCTGCGGTCGTTGAGTGAACGCGAACCTTTGGATCCCGCGACCCTCACCATGGCTTCCACTCTGCTTGGCGCAGTCGTGGCGGCTGGTGGCTTGGGCGCTGCCAACGCAGACGAAGCGCTCGAGCAAATTGCGCTCGTTATCGATGTCATTACATTCCATGCTCCTTCATGTGAGTCGTCCATCATTACATATGGATTCATTTAAAGTCTAATCATGCTGCAGTCGCGGAGCCAGCGTATCCTCGCCTGGAATGTCTAAAATGCCTCGTTGGCGTCATCAAAGGCCATCCCCAATTATCCAAGAATGCTGTGTCGGCGCTCATCTCAGCGGGCGAAGCCACAGCACGGTCCACTGACGCAAGCTCGCCTGAAGTCCGTTTCCTCCTCGGCTGCTTACTTGAGCCGGAGACGTCTGTCCGCCATGCTGTATTGCAGGCGCTGCAGCCGTTCGACCTGACGGAGCTCGACTGGTCCACTGAAATCTGGATCGCCTGCCAGGATGCGGACGACGAAGTCGCGCGCCTTGCGGATCATATATGGGAGGAAAACGGACTGGATGTATCGGAATCCTTCGCAGTAGACCTGTTACCGAAGCTTGGTGGGTTGCTCCCACTATGTCCTCATACTGTCCCTTTACTGAACATATCCGTAGAGTACGACAATGCATACGTCCGCTCAGCTGCTGCGGCTGGCATCGCGCGCGGCGCCCAGTCCTGGCCCGCTGGTGTCGAGCAACTACTTGACGCATTGAGAGCGTTTTACCGCGAAAAGGTACGCGAGCATTACAGCTTGCACTTACGTTCTTACGCTTCCGTAGGCGAAGCTTCTCGAGCCGCAATTCGACGCATACGTATGTGCGATTGTTGGCACTCTACTTTATTGACTTTGCCCCGTGTAGGGTCTGCTCATCGAGGAGAGCTTGAATCGGCAGGATCAATGGCCCGCCCGTTTAGCTACTGCCGCGGCGTTTGAAGGACTGGCGCCGGCGATGACGACACGAGACGTGATGCCATTCTTTGAGTTTCTCGTCAACGAGGAAGCTTTGGGCGACCGCAATACGGACGTCCGGCGGGGGCTTCTTCGAGCTGGAAACGCCGTCATCGATCTGCATGGCAAGCCCTGTCTTCCGACCCTCATCAAGCTGTTTGAGGACCGCCTAGCGTCCAAGACGCATACGGAAGCTAGCGATCAGGTGCATGAAGCGGTCGTCGTTCTTCTAGGCCGACTCGCTCGCCACCTGGACCCGAACGACCCGCGCGTACCCCAGGTCGTAACGCGCCTCGTCGACACTCTGAAGACGCCTGTAGAGCAAGTGCAGATCGCCGTCGCTGATTGCATGGCGCCCTTGATGAAATTCATCAAGCCTACCGTTGGTACGCTTATCGAAGGGCTCTTCAAGCAGCTCTTCTCGGCGCCCAAGTACGCTGAGCGTCGCGGTGCGGCTTATGGACTTGCGGGAGTCGTCAAGGGTCTTGGGATCGCCAGCATACCGAAATATCATATTCTATCGCGTCTTCAATCCAGCCTCGAGGACAAGAAGAACCATGAAGCTCGACAGGGTGCGATGTTCGCATTCGAGACGCTGAACGTGACGCTCGGCCGGCTTTTCGAGCCATACGTAGTTGGTCTCATTCCAGATCTATTGACTTCCTTCGGTGACCCGCAACCCGACGTCCGCGAAGCAACCCAGGAGGCCGCCAAGGTCATCATGTCCGGGCTCTCGGGGTACGGTGTCAAGCTCATCCTGCCGTCGCTTCTCGAGGCCTTGGATGAGAAGCAGTGGCGTACGAAGAAAGCGGCTATCGAGCTGCTCGGTTCCATGGCTTTCCTTGCACCGAGCCAGCTGTCCATCTCGCTGCCGACCATCATACCGCGGTTGACGGGCGTGCTTACCGATTCTCACACTCAAGTGCGCGCCGCTGCCAACAAGAGTCTGAAGCAGTTCGGCGAGGTTATCAGCAACCCAGAGATTCAGCATCTCGTGCCCGTTCTTCTCAAAGCGTTCGTGGACCCGGAAAAGACTCCCCCAGCATTGTCAGCGCTCTTGAAAACGACATTCTCTCACTACATCGACTCATCGTCCCTTGCCTTGGTATGTACAGCAACTCATTGTCTGACCTTGCTCTCATATGCTTGCTAGGTCATCCCCATCATTGAGCGTGGCATGAAGGAGCGTGGAGCTGAGACGAAGAAGAAGGCCGCTCAGATTGTGGGAAACATGGCGTCGCTCACAGACGCGAAGGACTTCGTGCCGTACCTGAGCCGCTTGATGCCTTTGGTACACGCAGTGCTTGCAGATCCCGTTCCAGAGGCTCGCGCGACCGCGGCAAAGGCTCTCGGCAGCCTGGTCGAGCGTCTGGGAGAGGATCGCTTCCCGGACCTCGTTCAAAATCTGCTGAAGACGCTGAAGCAAGACATACCGGGAATCGACCGCCAAGGGGCGGCGCAAGGTCTTTCCGAGGTCCTCGCTGGCCTGGGTATCGAGCGCATGGAAGGTCTCCTGCCGGATATCATCGACAGTGCGACCAGCCCCCGTGCCTACGTCCGTGAAGGCTTCATGTCCCTACTTGTCTTCCTTCCCGCGACATTCGGCGCCCGCTTCCACCCGCATCTGCCGAAAATCATTCCGCCTATCTTGAGTGGCCTCGCAGACACCGAGGAGTTCGTACGAGAGGCGTCCATGAAAGCCGGCCGTATGATCATCAACAATTATTCAGTCCGTGCTGTGGATCTGCTCCTGCCAGAGCTCGAGCGTAGCATGTTTGACGAGCGGTGGCGTATACGGGTGAGCTCCAACGTCGTTTGCAGCATTCGCAATATTGATCATCGGCTTGTCAGCACTCGTCAATCACACTTATCGGGGAACTATTGTTCAAGATCTCTGGCATCACCGGCAAGGCTGAAATCGAGGAGGAAGAGGAAGACGTCGCTGCGGCGGCCGCAGAATCGTCTCGTGCGGCACTGGTTGACGTTCTTGGCAAGGAGCGCCGCGACCGCGTTCTCAGCAGCTTGTACCTTGTCCGTCAAGACGGCGTCAACGTCGTTCGCCAAAGCGCCATCCATATCTGGAAGGCACTGGTTCACAACACGCCGAGAACAGGCACGTATCTTGCAAGCTTTCCACTCACTGCCGCTAATTTCTGCTTCCTGCGCCCTCAGTTCGCGACATCTTGCCGAGCTTGATGATTCAAATCGTGGACTTGCTTGCCAGCGAGGGTACAGATCAACGCGAGGTACGTAATTTAGCTACTATTGCCGCAAAGCTGATCCATCCGCGTAGACTGCTGCTCGCACTATTGGCGAACTCTGCAGGAAGTTCGGCGAAAGGATCCTGCGCGACATCATGCCCATCCTCAACGCAAGCGCGGAATCACCCGACCCGCATACTCGTGAAGGCGTCTGTCTGGCATTGAGCGAAGTCATGTGCGTACAGTACCCCACCCCGCACGGTTTCCCAGTTCACGCCTAACGCTCCACGCAGGTTAAGCGCGTCCGAAACGCAAAAGGACGACCACGAAAACCAGATCATCACCATCGTCCGGCAGTCGCTCGTTGACGACTCTGCGTCCGTTAGAGCTGCTGCTGCGCAGGCGTTTGATGTCCTTCAAGAGACCATTGGCGCGAAAGCCATTGACATGACTATCCCTACTCTTCTCGAAGCGTTACGACAGCCTGGTGAAAGCTCTGGGACAGCGTTGCAAGCTCTGCGCGAGGTCATGGCAGTAAGTAGTTTGCCCGTCTCCGGCTTAGCCTAACACCCCCGCGCAGGTTCGCGCCTCCACCGTGTTCCCTGTTCTTATCCCCACGCTTATTGCACCACCAATAACGGCTTTCAATGCTCGCGCCCTCGCATCACTCGTCACGGTCGCTGGTAGCGCGTTAAGCAAGCGCCTTTCCGTGCTTCTTAACGGGCTCGTGAAGTCTCGAGAGACGGAGCAAGACCCCGAGCTGCGCGACGAGCTCGACGAGACTCTGTCGGCGCTGCTCGGCGCTGTTGAGGATATGGAAGGCTTGGGCTCGCTGATGGTACTGATGATGGAATGGTACGCACATGTGAACATGTTGCAAGGTCGTTTTGCTCACCCTTGATCATAGGTGCAAGCATACATCACCCACTCGTCGTGCATCCGCCTTCTGGCTCTTTGGAACATTCTGTGCTGTAACTGAACTCGACTTCAGCCTTTATCGCAACGACTGGATACGCCTCTTGATCTCGGCGCTGGACGACCGGCAAGAGAATGTCGTTTCTGCAGCCTGGATTGCGCTGGATTCCTTCGTGAAGGCGGTGCCAAAGGACGAGTACGAAGGCATGGTCCCGACGTTACGGCGTTCGATCGAGGGCACGGGTGCGCCAGGCCGAACAGTTCCTGGATTCAGCGTGCACAAGGGTGTTGGCCCACTTGTTCCCGTCATCATCGCCGGCCTCACGACCGGTTCGAGCGACCAGCGAGAATCGGCAGCTGCTGCTATCGGTGATCTTGTCGAACGGACGGACGAGGCTGCGCTCAAACCTTATGTCGTGCCTTTCACGGGTCCTCTTATTCGTGTTGCGACTCAGGCGGGTGCATTCCCACCGGGTGTCAAGAGTGCTATCCTGGGCGCACTGAGCACTATGCTCGAGCGCATCCCTGGCCTTGTCAAGAGCTTCTTCCCTCAGCTTCAGCGCACGTTCGTCAAGGCTGCAGCGACCCGAGCAGTCTAGTTGTTCGGACAAAAGCTGGCCACGCACTCGGGGTGCTTATGCGAAGCCAAACTCGTGTCGACCCTGTCGTGACGGAGCTGGTGGGGAGCATCCGGACCACGCGAGAGTTGGGAGATGAAGCCATTGCGGCCAGTCTGCTTGGGGCTCTCGCTGCCGTTGCGAAGAACTCTGGCGACAACCTCGGTCCATCCTCGAAGGATGTATGCGTAGAGCTGCTGCGGGAAGGATTCAGAGATGGCGGCGATGGTGCGTGTTTCCATTGCCTAACGTTCGTCGTGTTCACATGGCTTCAGAATATTTCACGCAAGGCATCGCGTCCTTGTTCGCTGGTCTCGCGCGCTTCCCGAGTCTCCTTGAGCCGCTCATCGAGTATGTCCGCTGATATAAAGCGACGAACTGAACTCACTCGATCTCGCAGGGCACATCTTGTTGCTAATACGCCGCCAAGCATTGTCGCATCGCAGACAGTTCTAGCCGTGCTGAACGATGCTCCGGAGCTCTTCCACGACGAGCGTCTAGCAAGCGACCTTCCTGCGAGCATTGCGCGCAAGGTTATGAGCAGCATAGGCGACGACAAGCCTGGCGTCAGCCGCCCTGCCCGCGAATCGCGGGAGCTCTTGAGGACAATCGACCCATACATGCATGATGATGCCGTCAGGGCAGTTGTTGGATGAGCAATGCAAAATCTCATATCTGAGCTTCCTATACTGGATAGGACTGCTCACTCTCTTCTGCGCATCGCGTGATGAATCCAGTACGTGAACCCGCGTTCTCTACTTATGTCCGAGCGGACATTCAATTTGATGGAACTCAATTGCAACCAAAGGCGCTTTTTCGTCGACCCGCCCGTCAGAAAGTTAACGAGTTCACGATTGATACATATATCAGGTCGATTTCAGGCGCGGATCTCAGGACATCCAGAAAACCGATACGGATATCCTATATGTGGTTCATACGTCACTTCAGCCATGCACACCTACCTGGGGGATCTTCACTACGAGGTCTAGGTGACGACACCGCTTCTTAACCCCCGGGAAGGCAAATTAGTTTGCATTGAGTCCGCGGGAACCCCTAAAACACTGCAAATCGCGGGCGGAAGATACTCTTCCGGCTCGTTTGCAAACATATCAGGTCGCAATAAGCTCTCAGGGCTTTCTTCTGCGTCTTATGACACCGACTGGAGATGTTCCCGATTGGCGATGGATCCGGCCGAACCGGTTCTCATGAACTTTACCGTACTCCGTGCTCGACTCAGTGAGCCGGGGACCTTCAATGCCTGTGATAGTGTTCCAGTAAGTATTCCTGTTTTCTGCTCCGGCAATGGTTAAGTCTCGAGCTAATACTATCCTATGGTGAAATCCCTCTTGCCTCACGCGGACTTTATATGGACGAGAAGGCACATGGTAGCAAATGCTGCAATGCTGTGTCTTACAGCGCTGGAGAGGGAAAATCAACCACTTGTCTTCCCGTTGTCCGGGACATTCGGTGGGATTACGGGCTCCGGTCATGCATAGACGGCCCAAGCGATCGTCTATGCTCTCCTACTTAAGTCAGGAGACTGGGAAACTCTACCCGACGAAGTCTCCTACTGCGATTCAACTCGCTCCTCATGGTTCACTACGAACTCGGTCTCAACGGCACTGTGGGCACGCTGCCTGCATTCTACGCTCAGAAAGCAAACAAGCGCTCAGCACCGACCAGTGTGCGGACCTCCGCCAACACCAGCCTCATAGAGCTCTTCCTCAGCTCTGAGAAAGAGCTGCGCCAATACCTGTCCGTGTTTACCTGAAGCCTGCTTGAGAGTATACGCGACGAGTCTGACTTCGTTATCAGGTCTGGAGCGCAACCTGTACTCGACGGGAAAACCCTGTCTATTCCAGCAATCGTCGCTTCTGCACGCTACAATACTCTTGTCCAGCTCGACGAGTCGCAGGATGTGGTGGATGGCGTTGCAGCCAGCCGCAAAGTGATCGACGACAAGCTTGCATCTGCGACGAGCATATACGGGGTCAGCACGGGCTTCGGCGGAAGCGGTAAGCCACTGATAGAATCAAAGTACTGGGACTAATAAGTGACATCCTGCAGCTGATACGCGCACTGACCAGTACGACGCCCTAGGCGCTGCCCTGCTCGAGCACCACCACAGCGGTGTCATCTCCATAACGCCAGCCCCCGGTGGCGGCGAGCTACCATTGCCGTACGGTGATCAGATAGCCACGACGACGATGCCAATCCCCTGGGTCCGCGCTGCTATCGCAGTGCGCGTGAACTCTGTCATCCGTGGCCACTCGGGTGTACGCTGGGTGGTGATTGAGCAGATGCGCGAGCTGCTCAACCGCAAACTCACGCCTCTGACGCCACTGCGCGGTAGTATTTCTGCATGCGGAGGTAAGATTCCTGTTCGCCACGCCTGCGAGAAGTGGGAAACTGAAAATATGCGTAGATCTCACCCCGCTTGCGTACCTGGCCGGTGCAGTGACGAAGCACCCGCACATTCGCGTCATGACACCGGAGGGCAAAATCATCAGGGCGAGCGAGACTGACCTCCCCAAGATCGACATGAAACCGAAGGAGCAACTTGGGATTATGAATGGCACGGCGTTCTCTGCGGCGATAGGCGCTTTGGCCGCGCACGATTCCGTCGATTTGGTGGTCCTTTCGCTGTTCTGCACGGCACTCGGTACTGAGGCGCTGCTCGGGACGCAAGCGAGCCATGCACCATTTATCCACGAGGAATGTCGTCCACACCCCGGACAGGTGAGTGCCGACCCAGTTACAACTCTCAAGCAAGCCATCGATTGGAGTGCAGGTCGAATGTGCCCGCGTCATATTCGCCTTGCTGGAGGGCAGCAAGCTGGCGACAACCGGGAACGAGCAGGAAGTAAGCATTACGAAGGACGCGGGTATGCTACGGCAGGACCGCTACCCTCTCCGTACCTCCGCGCAATACCTCGGCCCACAGCTGGAAGACATTCTTTCAGCATACGCTACTCTCAACATCGAGTGTAACTCGAGTACGTGCTCACATTGCGCAGGGTGGTTCTTTATCCTCATCCCGGGCTACCTGCGCAGCCACAGATAATCCCCTTATCGACTCGACGACGGGTCATGTCCACCACGGGGGCAACTTCCAGGCGATGGCCGTAACGAATGCGATGGAGAAGACGCGTCTCGCGCTCTTCCACATCGGAAAGATAATGTTCGCGCAGGCGACCGAACTCCTCAACCCTGCATTTAACCGTGGCCTGCCTCCGAGCGTCGCCGCAACAGATCCCTCCACGAATTATCATGCAAAGGGACTGGACATCGCCGCAGCTGCGTACGTTAGTGAGCTCGGCTTCCTCGCAAATCCGGTGGGAACGCACGTCCAGAGCGCGGAGATGCATAATCAAGCAGTCAAGTGAGTCGTGCTGTGAAGACTTGAGCAAATTCTCATGCCCGTGTAGTTCACTCGCCTTGATCTCAGCCCGAGCAACTATGACCGCGATCGACGTCCTGAATATGGTCAGTCCGCATAGTAAACCGACAGAAGAAAACTCATACAGCCATGACAGCTATTTGCGACATACATTTACATCCTCTGTCAGGCAATTGACCTGCGTGGCCTGCACGCCGACTTCGAGAGGACAATTCCCGCGACGCTATCCTCCCTATTCGGGCAGTTTTTCGCGGACGCCAGCGAAGAGAGTACCTCCAACCTGCAACGCGAGATCGTCAATGCCATGAAGGCGGCTCTCGAGGGCAACAGCACCCAAGACGCAGGAGATCGCATGGCAGGCGCAGCACGTGCAGCGGCATTGCCGCTCTACACGGCGTTCCCATCGTCCGCCACGGTTGTCCCTGGTTTCGTGGAAGCCCTGCGCGAAGCTCTTCTGACTTCTTACACCCACCTGCGGTTGGAGTACCTGAAAGGGACTAAGAACGGCGCCCACTGCCTTGGCCGCACCCGTCCACTGTACGATTTTGTGCGGAACGATCTTGCGGTGCGCATTCATGGCCTGGCAAACCTTCGGGGATTCAAGGGTGACGGTCTGAATGGCGTGGGAGAGCGGAGCATCGGGGAGAGCGTCTCGATTATCTACGAGGCAATTCGGGACAGGCGCTTGCATGACACGCTGGTCAAGGTGTTTGCTCATAAGTAGTGCTGCGATCAGATGCTATTGTCAGATACGAACCGAACCAACACATGTGGACGATGAAAGAGACATCTTGATTCTTTGTACATTTCAGCCGTTCATTTTTGTGCAGAAGAGCAGCACCTTTTAGCACGTATACGGGCGTAGAGACATCCGCGGAATGTCACAGTCGTACTGTTAGCGTGCCAGAAGCACTGGAGCAAAAGAAAATAGCAGGTTAAGAATCGGAGAAAATCTTTCAGGCTCCGAGCCACTCCTCAGCGGCCAGCCACCACTAGTCCGCAGGCACGATCCCGACCGACCCAGCCACCACTCTACAGGCTGAATACGTGGATATCAGTGCGAGCAGAACCATGAGCTTACCGAACTCGGTGTAGTCGGGTCAAGCACTGAGCCGGTTCTTTTCGCATCTGTCGGTACGGCGTCGTTCCCTGGCACAATCTTGTGGCGATTCCCATGCTTTAGCTGTCTCCTCTGATCCTGATGTGGATACGTAGCGCTGGGCCCAGGTCACGCATGCGCCCATTGCTCGCGGTCAGACATCTAGAACTCTTGCCTTGGCCATACTCGCTCTGATGAATGCCCCTCGCGCTATCAACTCTCGCGGACATGACGGTCCATCTATGACACCGTTTCATCTGTGCACCTCCAGGAAGCTGCCGCAGCCAGCGGGAAGGTAGCTTGCACACTGTGGATGCGGGAGCGGATTGGCTGACGGCGATTCTCAACGGCTGCACTACATGGGCAACAACGGTTACCGATATGCATCGCTGCTGAACTCCTGACTCTACGATAGCGAAAGTCTCGTGCTTGCGGCCGTTCGGGCCAGTTCTTGTGTGCTTCGAGTCCAACTGAATGGCCGATAGGCTTCGTATGTCCCGTTCAACATTGATTAGCTATTCATCTTCGTACCGCGGCTGTTCGGCACTGCGATCCGAAGGAAACCTGCGTGGAAGCGGCATGTTAGACCCTAGCACCCCAATCTAGGAGTCACAGGTGACCAAGCGCGAGACGTGTTTGCGGCACCCCGCGTAGCCTTCGCCTGCTGCATCTTGACTCTGATTACTGTGTAATTTCAATGACTGAGATAACTAGCGATGGCTACATCTGCGTCATGGAGGCTGAACTATGCCAACGGGGTATCCGGTCATCGTTCTCGGCAGTACATTCTGGATGCACCGGGGAAACGGGAAGCAATTGCGAGGCACGAGCACAGACAGAAGGTGTCTACTTCGTATTGGAAGGCTCCCGCTCTGGTAACAAACATCGGCAAATGGTTTTAAGCTGCCTTCCGGGAATGCTCGTTCCGCAAGTCATAAGGCCAACGATGCGAGTACCTGCAGGTGGCCGCAGAGATGGGCTTGTTTCTGGTCGTCTTTATCCTTGGGGCTTCGACCCTCGCCCTCGCCCAACTTCGTCGTGAGAGGGCGAACCGCTCTACGCGCCTGCCGCCCGGCCCACCTGGGATTCCGTTCTTCGGAAATACCTTCCAGATTGCGCCTGTGCACCCATGGAAGCAGTTCAGAGGTGTGTATCCATCCTGGGTTGCAAGCAAGCCACAAAATGAAGTTTTTTTTTTCTTAGCTCTCGCTCAGCAATATGGCCCGGTTATGCGTCTGCAACTCGGACGACAGATGCTTATCGTAATCAGCAGCTACGAGGCAGCACAGGCGATCTTGGTTCAGCATGCTGGTGAAACGGCCTCGCGCCCCCGGCAACACGTCGCGTCCGATTTGGTTTCTGGCGGGATGCGTCTCTTGTTTATCCCTCATGGCGCGCGATGGCGTTTAATGCGCCGCGCTCTGCACGCCGGACTCTCCATTCGGGCTGCAGAATCCTACGCGCCTCTGCAGGAGGCAGAGTCGGCTGTGATGCTGTACGAGCTCCTCAACACGCCAAATCCCGAGCGTTGCGACCCCGCGGACGCCACGCGCAGGTTCACCGTCAGTGTCATCACAAGCTCTGTCTATGGGCGCCGTTCCGTCACTGGTCAAGAGCCTATCGTCCAGAACCTGTACATTGCCATGGGCACGATAGCCAGATTGGGTCGTCCGGGAGCGAATCTGGTCGAATCTGTCCCGTGGCTCGAACATCTCCCCACTATGCTCGCACCGTGGAGAAGAGAGGCATTGGACGCGCATCACAGGGAGCTGACGTTGTTCAGGACGATGTACGACCGGACTCGTGCTGACGGTGAAGACGGGCCACCATGCTTCGCGAAGGAGATAGCTGAGAAACAGGGCGAAATGGGCCTCAACGACAACGAGACGTCTTACCTGCTCGGGTCACTGTTCGGCGCGGGATCAGATACGGTACAGTCGCTCTCATAGACTTTCTTCCGTAATCTCATCCACTATGAAGACTGCAGGGAGCATTCTGTCGCTCATCCAGCTACTCGTCGAAAATCCCGAGGCACAACGGAAGGCACAAATCGAGATTGACACCGTCGTCGGAACGGCTCGCCTGCCTGTAGTCGCTGATATTCCAGGGCTTCCTTACGTGCGTGGATGCGTGAAGGAGGCGCTGCGTTTGCGACCGGTTACAACAGGCGGCTCGCCGCATCTTGCCACGTCCGACATCGAATACGGTAGCTACGTTATTCCTGCGGGCTCGGTTGTCCAGGGAAACCATTGGGCTATCAACCGCGACCCCACGCACTTCCCCGAACCAGAGGCCTTCATCCCAGAACGCTGGAAGGGCGACGGCAGCATGGAGGAAGGCATGGGAAGCTTCGGCTATGTACGCCAGCCTCGCTCTGCGCGCTTGCGGTCTTTATTGACGATACACCCTGCAGGGCCGGCGTGTCTGTCCCGGTGAGTTGTTTGTTGGGAAGGAGGAGCTGGGCGCTGAACCGTGACACCTTACAGGGCAACACGTCGCCGTCAGAAGCATTTTCGTAGTCGCCGCTCGCTTGCTCTTCGCGTTCAACATGAGCCACGCTAAGGATGATAACGGAAATGATATTCCTATCGATCCGTGCGTACCAACCCTCGCCCAACAGCTTCATCTGAACCAAACATAGGAATGCGTACACTAATGGGTTCAACTCTGTGCCATTGCCATTCCAGATTTCGCTAAAGCCTCGTGACGAAGACCATGCTGCGCTTATCCGAGCAGAGCACAGTCGCGCACTGGCTGAAGTTTCAAAGTATGGCACACTGTAACGTACTTGTTCTTGTTCTCTTCCACGTGTAAATACTGGACCGTCCATTCAAAAGACACATCCTTTGGCGCCACCATGTCTATGTCCGGCCGTCACTGCGTCAGTTTATCTCATTATTCCTGTCTATAGCGCTCCGTATTCAAGCTGCTGGAATATACATCGTACAAGATACATAATGCGCTCCGATCCCTTCTTCGAAAATCAGCGATATCCTGGCTGCGCGTGACTCATAGTATCCTGCCCTTGAGGCGGCTGGTCAAGCATGTCACTACTAAGGCCATCTACGAAGCGCTGCCACATCGCCTGCAAATTATATCCTTCCTGCCCGGGCTGCATATGCCGCTGCGGTTGCATCGGCACCTCGTCCGCGCCATACGCGGCGAGTGGCGCTTTCTCTCGGCTGAGGTTGAGGTTGAAGAGGCCGAGGCCGAGTTGCATCGGCGGACGCATGGGCTGGCTCGGAGCCCAATCTGGAGCAGGTTTGTCGAAGAGCCGTGGCAAATGCTCCTGCGGTGTGCTGGGCTGCCCGGGAAGATGCTCGTACGACGCACCGGCCAGGCCTGGCATATACTCGTGCGACGCGGAAGCCAGGCCCTGCGCTGTTTCTAGCACGCCGGACGCCTGCGAGTCGGAGGTGTTGAAGAGGCCCGGGAGCTGCTCATGTGACGCCGAATAATGCCGCTGCGGCACACTATCGTGCCCCGAGCTGAATAGACCTGGTAGATGGTCGTGAGAGGCGGAGTAGGGGTGTGATTGCACTGTGTACTGCTGAGCGGGGAGGGGCTCCTGAGTCCCGTACGGCGGCCCAGGCAGCTGCTCCTGCGATGCACTGAAGAGCCCGGGTAGATGATCGTGGGACGCAGAGTACGCTCGAGTCTGCTCCCATCCCTGCAACGCTGTCGGAAGCTGGTCCGTCGACTGACTAAACGGCGCCGAGAGGTAAGCCAACGACGCGCTGAACATCCCCTGGCCAGGCGCATAGTCCTCCGCGCCATGTTGTGGTTGGAAGGACGCTGCAGGGTGGTCTTTCTGGCCCAGAAAGTCAAGCGAAGGAGGGCGCGCCTCCTGCAGAGCCGCGGCGTTTGCGTTGATGAGCCGCGTGTGGCCCGTCAGGTACTTGAGTTCCATGTCGCCAATTACATCGCCCGAAGTACTTCCAGACGGCGCGCTGCCCGTGAAAGCAACGTACGAGGCATGCGCAGCGTTTCGCAATTTGGCCAATTTGGGCTGGACATCGCATTTTATGTCAATGACACGAATACGATGTAATAAAGGACTCACCAGCAACCGGTTGAGACACCGCGACCCAGCCAGAGGAACAAGGTCCGCGAACAGAGCGTGCATTCTATCCAGCTCAACGCACGCAACAGGTGCCAAGCCGCTCCCCGGGCTCTTGATGACGACGGACGCAAGTACGACCTCCAGCGGACGTCAGCACTTCGTTAACAAATACGGTAACAGTACGTACGCAAGCGGAAAACGCCTCGCTCCAGAAGAACCAGAACCTTTGCGAGTGGTCTGGCACGGCGGTATGTACAGCGCGCACCGCGCCGGTGATATAGAGAGCGGCACGAAAGGCAGAGAGCACGCTCTGGACGTGCGCGCTCTTGAGCGGGTCGTCCGGGCTCTCGGTCATGGCCTGGGCGAAGAACGCCCGATGTAGATAGAGCAGGCCTGCAGAGCAGACAGTCAGTTCATGTGGAAACGTGGAAGGTTACGGAGCAACATACATTTCTGCGTCAGGATAAAGACCATGGACTTCTGCAAAGCAAGCTCGGGCGGAATGTCCAACAGCTCCTCGGCCTGACCAGCGTTGACGATGCGGAGGCGATCACAGCTTGGCGCAGCGCTCTCGCGCACGAGCTTGTCGAGGCGGAGGACGGCGGTGTATGTGACCTTTCCGACGCCGAATGCCTGATCCAGCAGCTTGAACATGCACCCCGCCGTAAAGCCGTGAAGCCATGCGCGAGCGGTCTGCGGGCCGTCGCAGACGGGCATCTTGGCGTCGAGATGAAGGACGGAGAAGGCGGGTGGGCGGCCCAGCGCCTCGCTCACCCAGCAGTCGAACGAGACGACGTCCCACTAAGGTCAACGTGTTAGCGTGTTAGTCGTATGGACGGCTAACAGTGGGCGGACGCCGCACCAGGAGGGTACGCCGGCGTTGTTTCTCCGCGTCGTCGAGGTCCCACGGCGTATCGTCCCTGTGGAGGCCTAACTGAGCGAAGCAAATACGCTGAGCGAATGTTTATGGTTCCAAGGAAATGAACCATACGGAATGGCACAGCTGGGCGTTGAGTCCAAGGAGGTTGTAGCTGATCGTCACGCCAGCCGGATGGTCCACCATGAACAAGAACCAGGACATCAAGAGCTGCAAAATGAGCGTGAGAACAGCGTCGCCAAAGGCGTTCAGACGCACGATAGCTCTGACGGCTTGGACAGTGGGATGGTCGAGCACGCTATCGAGGCTGAGCGCAATACGCGCCAACTGATACAGGTCGGTGGCTTCGTCACTGTAAGGCTCGCGCTGTGGATCCACAAGCACTCCGACGGCCAGTAGCATGACGAGTAGCCCCAGGTCGTGCGGAGAGATCGCCCCGAGCGCGCCTTTTTCGCCTCCGTCCGCATAGACCTTGCCGAAGATGTCGCGCTCGCACTCCGCGCGCGGGACGACTTCGTACATCCACGCTGCGCCATCGTAGAATACATCCAACATGGCCCGCGCCTCAGAGCGTGGAGGGATAATGGCTTCCAGCCGGCCCCAGACTTCTTCGCGCAGGTCAGAGAGGTTGGACAGCGGGAAGGTGCGCGCGAGCACGATGAGTTCGGGCGGGAGCTTGGAGGTCTTGACGTTCTGCACTGCGAGATCGGCGTCCGCTTCTTGCTCATCGTTCTGCGAGAGAAGATACTGCAACGTTGTTAGTATGGCGATAGTGTATCTAGATAAAGATGAATGCGACGGACATCTGACGCTGCGTGTGGGCCGTAGAACCTGGGACTGTCGCCTATGGTGAGCGAGCCCAGGAGGCTGAGCAACGGCTTCATCGTGGAGCCGTTGACTTTCTCTGACGCGGGAAGTGCTTTGATAAGTCTGTGCTCTTCGCTCAGGAGCGGGTGACTGCTCGATAAACCCGCCAGAATATCCTCTAGCTCTGATATTTTTTTGCTCATCTAACGAAACATCAACAATCATTCAACCACGCAGTGAAACGAACATACAGTCTCGACCTGTTCATGCAGATGACGGGTGTCCGCCAGAACAAATCTATGACAGCAATTTAGCCATGAATATGATCGTCGTTGTCACTGTAGTGACGCACCGATTACCGGGACCTGGTGCAAGCGTGCCATTCGGGCAGACTGCGCCGCATCCCCGTTTTGAACAACTGGAGCAGGGCACTTTACGGTCGCACTTCAGCTTGAGGCGGCGGCACTCTGCATGCACAGGTCGCGTAGGAAGCCGCCACAAGTTGTCGAAGTCAGGCAGCAAGTCCAGATGCCGTCCGGGGAGTAGGCAGTTGCAGAGTGGAGTATTTAATAGTCATATTGGTCATGGGCCAATGTCATGGAGAAATTCACAGGGTCAGCAACTGTTAAGCTCGATGGCAACCGTGCTGCGGACCTGCGCAAGCCAGTGGGCCCCGTCTCTTCTTGTGTTCTTCAACTTTATCATGCTCGTTGGACGTCGAAGGGATCGAGCTCATATGTGAAGCAGTAGCAGGTCTGCAGACGGCGGCATGGATGGCCAGCGCCGAGTCTTCATATAGAGTCGGGCGTCAACACGGGGCTCGGCAGCAAATCTCTTACGGGGATACAGGCCCGAAGCTCAAAACTCCGCTGAACAAACTGCTGCTCATAAATTCAATAGGGGGGCCTTCTTACATCCAAAAGGCTACAGTAATGTCCTTTGCTAAGCTCTGTCTTAGGAGCTCCTGAGGATTTTCTCGAGATTCTTTCATTTTCGGCTGCGGCGATCAAGCGCTCAGTGGCTATGGAAGTCCTGTCAGCGGCCAGCCCAAGGCCCCAACGAAACCCTAGCTACAATATATATTCAACTTCTGTCCAAGTGTATTAAAGGTAAGTAAATTGCCTTTGGGGCTTATGTATCGTTTTGAACATACAGTAGTTGGCAAAGCGAGCCTCATCTATTCGTGAATCGCTGGGTTTGGGACGATTGAGGCCGGGAGCTTGGGACGGCGGTTCTGCTTCTCATTTCTGAAAGCTGTCGACCCAAAGGGCGTCCCCTGGCAGAAACCCCAAGTATATGTCATCGGAGGTTGAATTTGTTACATACTGGATCCATGTTGGCGCGACGGGGAGCCAGCCATAGCATTTGAGAATACTGTGAATGGCAAAAACATGCGCGCTACATGTACCTTGACAGTCACCAAGTATGGTAGGTACAGCCCCTGCCAATGGCGCAGAATTGCCACTTTCATGCGTCTCGTAGTCCCCAGACCCCCTTAGAATCGCGGATAAAATCTTCGGCTCTTCAGTATCACAATGTCCGGAATGCCAAATTTAACCTCCAAAGACATCGTCGGGGGTACTCCCCTGGCATCCCGGATATTGATTCGATACGTATGGTACTCATGATACCACAGACTGCGGTTCCTGATTTCATGTCAGCCTCCGGTCGAGTCCTGTCAGGCGTGCCTCGGAATCGTCGGTCGTAACATTCTCATTCACAGCTTCGGAGTTGTTCTTTCTTCATATAAAGCGGCGTAAAGGCAAAAAATAGAGGGCAACCGGCGCTTTAGACGGGGGCTGGTCGGCGCTTCTTGGGCTCGAAAGCCAAATACCTGATTTTCCCACGGGCCAGGCTGGCATCACGATCCGCTATCCGGAATATCCCTTGCACCGGCCCACTGCCACTGTGCCAGCTCTCCGCAACGTGCATAAGTAGCATGTGCATAAGAGGCTCTCTCCCGTGCCACCCAGGGCCCCTCGCAGTATGCCTTCTGTCGATTCTGCTTCCCCCCTGAGCCGACGAAGGCGCAAGTCGGTCAAGAACCTCGCCGAAACTGTTCTGCGGACCTTGCGCCAGTCTCACCACCACAAAGAAAGCCTAGTTCCGCTCCCAGTCGAAAAGCCGTCATTCGAGTGTGAGCTCAAGAAGAGCCACGACGTATTTCATGCCCGCTACCCGGCCTACGCGCTCACGACGGCGCTGGACGACCTCAGAGTGCGGGAATACACGCGTCTGAACCAGGGCGAGACGTACGTGGACTGGATGGGGAGCGCGGTCTTCCCCGACTCCATCGTGCAGCAGCACGCGCAGCTGCTGCTCAACCCCAGCAACGTCTTTGGGAACACGCATTCGCGATCGGAGAGGTTAGCCCGGCTCAGTTCTTGTGGGCGGTCGTCGATGGCTTACCAGGATTCTCCCGGTTCTTGCAGCTCCCGCTTATCCAGTTCGCATCTGTACGAGACCCGCGCGGCGGTACTGCGGTTTTTCGACGCGAATCCAGCAGAGTACGCCGTGATCTTCACACAGAACGCGTCGGCGGCCCTCAAGCTCGTGGGCGAGTCGTATCCATTCTCAACGGGCTCTAGCCTCGTCCTTCCCGTGGATGCTCACAACAGCGTGCATGGAATTCGCGTTTTTGCCGAGCAACGAGGCGCCGACGTTCGGTACTTCGATTGTGCAGAGGGTGGGCGCGTTGATTTAGACAGTCTAGAGGTAAGCCAGCGGCTGAGGTCCATTATCCCCACGATTATTTCAACTCACAATATGCATCAGGCGAATCTGAAGAGCGTTGCATCAGGGGCTGTCAAGGTCGCAGGGTCAGCGCATTCTCTGCTCGTATTGACCGGTTTGTCTAATGTCACAGGCGCTAAGGTACGAGACATCAACCGTACGAGCTGAGAGCTATATTAATCATGCTGACCAGGCGCCACTTGAGAGAATCCTGCCTGAGGCGCGATCAATGGGCATGCATGTTCTCGTAGACGCCGCCGCACTGGCTCCCACATCCCGAATTTCGCTGCACAGAACACCTATAGACGCCATGGCCGTTTCCTTCTACAAGATGTTTGGATATCCCACTGGAATTGGCGCGCTCGTTGTGAGGAGGACTCTTTTGAGGCATGTGTTGCGCAAAGTATGGTTCGCGTGAGTGGCTAGCGCTGCGATATTCTTCGCGTGCTGATATCAAAATCACGCAGCGGGGGTACCGTTGATCTTGTGCAGGTCCCTGGCTTTGGCCCGTCGAGCTACTCCTTCCTGTCTTCAGGCGAGGATGCCAATTCAGAGTCGGACAAAGACGTAGAGAAGTGGGAAGACGGCACACTCAACTTTCTCGGACTCCCGGCGATCACGACGGGCATCGAGATGCTGTCTCAATACCAAGACATCCTGCCTCTTCGCCTTTCCATCCTCACGCACTGGCTGGCGACTTCGCTCCTCTCATTACGACACGTCTCGGGCGCACCCATGGTGCGCATCCTGTCAAAACTACCGACACCGCTCTCCGCCGCTGGCCAGGAGTCGGCCAGCGGAAGCGTCGTGGCTTTCCTCGTGCTCGATGCACACGGGCGTCCGCTGCGCAACGACCTCGTCGAGAGTGCCGCGCAAGGACAGGTTGCGCTGCGTGCTGGCTGCCACTGTAATGCCGGCGCGGTGCTGTCCCTGCTGCATCGTTCGCAGCTCTTCAGACATGCAGACGGATCCAGCCCGCTCATGGACTGGATGCAGAGCATGCACTGCCGACCGGAGCTCGCTGCGAAGGGTGCGGTTGCGCGCGAGCTATTCGCAGGCGATAGCTCCTTCGGCGTCATTCGCTTCAGTCTTGGGCTCGCCACGAATTTCGAGGATGTATTTAAGGTCGTTTGGTGGGTTCGCCGCACGGTCATAAAGTTGAATGAGCTATACGATTCAGTACCATAGGTTTTTCTCGAAGAATCCTACGTTCTCTGTACTGATTACAAGCGTCAATCGCGGAGAGAAAAGAAGTTCTTCCTGCTTTTCTCAATTTCCCATGTGGAAGTTGCAGGTTTGGAAACGTTGACTGGTTCAAGCCTCAAGGACTGGAACGACCAGTCCTCCTTCGTTCGGCCATATGCGGGACAGTCATCAAACACGCGTTTGAATTATGGCAGGTACTGTACATGTGAGTCTGGCGGAGATTCCTATCCACTCAGACAGAATTGCTCCGTTTTTGCTTTTCATTTTCAACCCGGCCTGATTTACGCAGACTGCCCTCGGAAATCGGCGTCCACACGGTCTCCGTCCAACCTCGTGTCCAAAGGAAGGACAGGTAAGGAATTCCCATGCACGCAATTGTGAACACTTGCATGTCTTCGAGTCAGTTCATCAGCGCTGGCGGGACGCGAGCGAAACTTACGCGTGACGAGCGGGATTAGCCATTCAGCGCCATGGGCCTAGAATAACCAACAGGTTATGAGTGGGGACAGTACGCTGTTTGATAACTACGCACGGTTCGCAGTGTGTTGCAATGCGAAAAAGCGTTTAGACCGTTCTGCGGATCGACCTCCCCGCGCGCCGACGCCTTATCGCAACCCGTCCACGTGAACTTCCCGTTATTATGGGGCACGGGGTACCACGCCTTGGTTCCAATATGCGCCGCGCCAACCCATACCAGTGCCCAACAGCCTATGAGCGGGAACTCGACGAAAGCTGGGAGGTAGAAACTCCTGGAGATGGTCTTGCGGGGCCGGCCAAAATAGAATCTGGGCGATCGACGTCACATTTGCGGGCTTGCGGGCTGAAGAGAGAACGTACATGGCTGGATAGACGATAATACAAGATAAGAGACCCATGATGAATGGGTAGAGGAGGGCGCTGCGCGTGAAGCTTGGTTTCGAGTCTGCATTGAGTTTACCGCTCGTGCCCAGAGCTACGGCACTCAATATCCAGCAAGCCACTAAAGATTTTACATGAGCATTGCGTTGTCTGAAGTCATTGCTATGTGCTCACAGAGTGTCAGAACACGGACGGTCTGAAGGTAGCGCATCGTTGACGGAGGAAGAGTGGCGAGTGCTAGTGTACGCGGTGCGCAGCGGTATACATATGAATCAAGGAAAGAAACCGAGGGCTAAACAGACACATTTAGACCGGGGAACACTGCGCCGATTGGCACCGACGGGGCAAATGAAGACTCCTCAATGCAAGGGACGTCTGGCGGGCCTATTAGCTGCGCGGGTGCTTTAGCCGGATGAGCGCAGCAGTTCTGACCCTGAATGAGCGGTCATTCTATTGAGTGGAGAATAGAAGAGATGAATTGATTAGTAGGAGCTTGAGGACAAGAACCCGGGCTTACACTCCGCAATCAACTTGTCTTCCTGCCAGCTCGTTGAAGGTCGACTAGGGCAACGGTGCGTCTTTGAGAGTGCTTCCCCAGCACGCTGTGTACGAACT
Source organism: Auricularia sp. M13 (assembly GCA_037042915.1). Taxonomy (NCBI): domain Eukaryota; kingdom Fungi; phylum Basidiomycota; class Agaricomycetes; order Auriculariales; family Auriculariaceae; genus Auricularia; species Auricularia sp. M13. The sequence goes on along the minus strand of CM073203.1, from coordinate 2,772,515 downwards.
CCACCGTCATGCTGGCATATTCTCAAAATCATGTCTGAAGTGGGCGCAACTTCGAGTTCTTTGCAGTGAGTTCGTCCTTTGAAAACTCTCCCGTACCGACACAGGCTGAAGTTTGTGAACTTTCGATGATAGGAGCTACGTTGCATTCAAATGTCTCCACACGAGTCCGTACAGTATCCGGTATGCCTGAGATTACAAACATCAGTGTTCGCACATGTTGAACGTTGTCTCGAAGAACTCCTCGTTGTTCGTCTCGACGAACTGCGTCCGCTCGTCCATCAGTTCCTCGCGGTACTTGAATGCCTCCTCGCGAGACATCGTGTGCCCGCCGATCTCAGCCACCATCTTGAGCAACTCCACGGGCAGCTTCTGTAGATGCGAATCCGGCGTAGAGTCCAGCAGCGTCTCGTACATCCAGTCCGCCTGCTGTGGCGCGACCACGCTCGTGGACGGAACGGTGACCGTCGGGTCGACGAGGAACAGCGCGAGAATCTTGCGGTGCCCAGGGCGCGAGGGGTCGGCAAGCTTGAACGGCGCGACGCAGTGCTGGTAGATGTTGGGGAACGCGATGCACCGGCCAGCCTTGGTATGCACCGACCCCAGGTCCTGTACCAGCGCTCCTCCACTGCGCGTGTACGTGAGCAATCGTGTGCCAAATGCTGCCGCGCCGACGCACTTAGTCAAACCCCAAACCACACGAGCACCTTTGTAGTCGCTCTGCTCGTAATTCTGCGGGCCAGCCACCGCTGCCCGGAATGCCAGACGGCTCTCGGACGTGTTCCTGGTGCCATTGGTGAGCATATCCAACCCATGCGGCGAAGGCTGACGCACTCCTCGTCGTAGTAATATATGCCAGACGCGACGATGTGCTCGTTCTTCATGCCCTCGACATGCCACGAGCCGCCCGGGTAATCCGGTTTCAGGGGCGTCAGGACGATATTCGCCAGCTTGGCGATGACTTGGATGGTGCGCCCGCGCAGGTTATACGATTCCTTGCGCGCGCCGCTGCGCCCTTTGCCCGGGACGTATGTCGGCGGCTCGGACAGAACGATGGAACGCCCCTCTTCCCAGCGCTCGTAACGTTCGTCAAACTCGTCATCGTCCTCGTCCTCGCACTGCTCAGGCTCGTCGTCGTCGGTGTAGTGGTAGATGTCCGGCACGCGCAGCGGGAAGTCGTTCTCGGGCAGAAGGTCCGTCAACACGCGCTCGAAGAGTGGCACGAATGCGCCGACAATGCGCTCGAGCGTGGAGTGGAGACCGCTGTGTGATGGGTGCAGGTTGTTGATGTACCCCTTGCGCGTCGCGCTGCCGTCCTCGGCGATGGCGAAGTCGGTCGGCAGCCACGCGAAACGGGCGGATGTGACACCGTCCCCTTCCGCCAGGCGCGATGGCGGGCGAGAGCTTGCCAGAAGCGTCGCGCACCAACGTGCGGCCGTAGACGAGCGGGTAGAGCGAGGGTGCACGAGGTCGAGCACAAGCCCGTTGGCGCGGGGATGCCAGTCCTTTGCGCATCGGGTACGTCCTCCAGCACGCGCACGCCGTCCTTGAGCGCCTTGATAACGTCCCCGGGACGAGAGAGTCGGACTGCCATATCCTGTCAAAGCAGGAAACCTGCCAGCGGCGTCAATCCTCTGAAGGCCAGCAACTAAAAAATCAGACCTCTATGCCAGTCGCCTCGTCTCGGAGTGCGGCGTAGTCGTGCAGCTCTGCGAGGACATAGTCGACATGCTTCTCGGCAAAGCTTTGGTCCATCGCCTCCTTTTTCCAGCGGGCGACGATGGCTTCGTCCTTGATTTTGCGCCACCATTCTGGCTTGGACCGCAGCGTGGCCGACAGAGCACACATATTCAGTTCTACTAACTGTCGTTCGTTGAGCATCGAGCTGATTATGATGCTGCAGACGCACGCACCGTGCGAGGCAGCTCGCCATCATCCTCGTCGCGACCGTGATAGAATGGGTGCGGAAACACAAATCCGCGTTTCGCCATCTGCCTCGTTGCCACAGTGCAGAGGCAAGTGAAGGAAGCTGCTAGTCGTCACCGCCATGCGCTTTTGAGCAGCAGGGGCAGAGTCAGGTACGGAATGATCGGCTATTCGCACCGCTGTTTGCCACAAAAGAAGCTTTTGATCACAAAACCTGTGACTCTGCTTTGCCACACGAATTCATGTGAACTGAGAATATGTTTATATTGCAGCTGCATTCAACGTGATGACCGTGCGACGAACCCACGAGACGACCCTCCATACATCTTCGAAATTACTGCCAAGCCCTAAACTAAATCTGATGAGTCCGAACGAACTATCTCCCGCGAACAGTTCGCGCGCTACTGCGTCCTTGGTAGCGTTTTCCGGTCGAAGATGGACGCCACGCATCCATTCCATGACCGGGCTGGACCCGTCTGGGCGATTGAAGAGCCCAGAGCGGTGAAGCAACGTCATCACCGCGCCGGCATTGCAGTGACAGCCTGCACGCAGTGCAATATGTCCTCTCGCCGCGTTCTCCACAACGTCGTTCCGAAATGGCCGCCCGCGGGAATCGAGCAGTACGAAGGACACGACGCTGCCGTGGGACGACTCTTGGCTCACGGCCGCTAGCGGCGCCGGAAGAGTGGACATAATGCGCACCATTCGCGCACCCGACGCGTGCCGCAGCGACAGGAGAGACGCCGCCATCCAATGGGAAAGTATTGAAAGGCGGAGCGGTAAAATGTCTTGGTATCGGGACAGGAGTTCGAGTCCTCGTGTAATCGCCGCGAGGCTGAGGAAATCTATTGTGCCGTCCTCCCATTTTTCTGTGTCGTGATCGCACTGAGCGTATTCGTCTGGGGCGACGAAGGTATAACTCGTTGGGCCGAATCCTGGGACCTGTACTACATCAACGGTACCACCGCTTCGCGACTTCAGTATTATCAAGCCGATCACGTGGATAACACTCACGCGAACCACGCCCTTCGGAGCACATTCCGCAAGAAGTCCCTTCGCGCAATGAGAGCGCCGATACCCGTAGGGTATCCAAACATCTTATAGAACGAGACGGCCATGGCATCTATGGGCGTCTTACTGATAGAGATCCGGGATGTTGGGGCCAGTGCAGCAGCATCAACAAGGACATGCATCCCTGCTGCGCGTGCTTCGGGAAGGATCTCACGTAGTGGAGCCTGGCGATGCTTATAATCAGCTCTCTGCTCCAGTGCCCGCATGGCACCGTACCTTAGCGCCCGTGACGTTGGACTGGCCGGTCAGGACGAGGAGGGAATGCGCCGGCGCTGCGGGTTCACAAGCCCGGACGGCGGCTTGCTTCAGGTGGTCCTTTTCAGACATAACGTTGTCAGCAATGTTTCAACAGGGTCGGACGACAGCTACTCACGCGCAAGCTAACCATATCGACGCCTCCACGCTCTGCACAATCAAAATACCGCACCGCCGCGCCGCGTTGCTCGGCAAACACGCGTATCCCATGTACGCTGTTGTGCGCGTCGACACCAAGCACGAGACTTGAACTCCCCGAGAACGGATAGGACTCGCCCACGAGCTTGAGGGCCGCCGATGCGTTCTGTGTGAAGATGACGGCGTATTCTCCAGGATCCGCGTCGAAGAATCGGAGCACGGCTGCGCGGGCCGCAGATGAGTGCGAAGCTGATAATCGCGCACTATCGGGCCCGACTCGTCAGTCTGATCGTACAGGTGATATTGCGGCTTCCATACCTCTCGGATCGCGAATGAGTGTTCCCGAAGACATGGTTCTGGTCAAGACGCGCGTGGTGTTGCACGAGGCTATCCGGATAGACAGCGCTCCCCATCCAGTCGACGTACGTCTCGCCTATGTCGAGCCGGGCATACTCACGCCGCCTAAGCTCGTCGAGCGCAGTTGTGAGTGCATAGGCCGGATACCGCGCTCGAAAAGCCTCATAGCTCTTCTCGTACTCGATGTGAAAGCCCGGTTGACCATCCACCTGAGGGAGGTTTGCCGCGCGTCTGTCGTGATGAGATGGACGCAGAGTCTGTAACACGGCCTTGGCGAGATTCTTTACGGACTTGCGGCGTCTCGGTGGGACAGGGGTGAAAGCTGCATTGGCCGCCGTTACAGGCATGAGGAGGGAGGGGAGGGGTGGTTCCTGCATCGAGCCAAACACAGAGCTGCTTTAAGGTGCACAGCGCGGGGAAATCCCATACAAAGTGCCCGTGACAGAGTGCCACAGCGGGTGGCGTCCAGGAATCTCGGATGCGAGATGCGGAAGTGCAGAAGTAACAAAGCCGCCCGTAGTCGTATAGTCTAGACTTCAGAGAGCATAGTGATAGCTATATAGCTATCGAGGACGGATAGCTATAATTTAATTAATTATCGATTAATTAACAGGACGGATGAATTAGATATAATTAATTGCTACATGTGGGGACTCAACTGGATGCATCTAGAAGCTGCTCCACATTTATAGAGACCTTCCTGTGAAGCTTGAATGCAAGGAGAATATGTTGCCAGAGTCAATTTCTGAAGTATCCTGAGGTTGTAATGCTAATTAGTGGCGCTTGGATGGTTTGGAAGTCATCAGATGCTTCATCTTGGATTGTCTTCCCATTTGTAATACTCTCAGGGTTTCCCAGGAGCAGACCGAGATGGCCTTCAATGCGCTCACCGTATAACATCTATTTGATTCAGATATAACATTATAATTAATTAATACCTTACATACTAAATCTAAATAAAGTACGGTGAGGTGAGTCCCTTAGGACCAATCCGCTCTGGACGTCGCTGCTCACCGTGAAGCTTAAGAAATCCTAATTAGTGGCTTGGATGGTGGAAGTGATGCGCGTTAAAGCACGAGATGGCGTCGAGTTTCCTGATCCTCGAAACGGCGCGATTTGGCGTCGAGTTTTGATCCTCGAAAGCATTTGCAAACAGCACGCAGAGCCAGGTGTAGCGCAAGGATCAAAGCAAAGCAGGCCCCGCGGAAAGCTCCGATAGATGTCCGCAATTCTGAGGCCACTTTGACTTTCCTGCCAGCCTGGCAGGATGTTTATATGATAGCTGTATAATTGTGCTGGTGTAGGTCACGATAATTCCCAGGCAGTCTGGACGCTAAAGGCTCACATCGAGCGAGATATACTATCTCATATTAGGCAATTTCCAACGCAGATGAGGTTGTAGAGAGTTTACTTATATGAGAGATGTGACGATGGTCAATGGAACGAGGACATTTCGAAGCGACGGGTTCACGGGAAATCCTGTCGAATCTGTTCCTCGTCAACTTTTACCGGAGGATGACTCGGCGTCCGAAGCCACTCGAGAGATGGATGAATCTGTTCCTCTCGGAGGATGACGGCGGAAGCCACTCGAGAGAGGATGTAAATCCTAGAAAAGCCTGTAATATTGTTCTCAAGGCTTAGCATAAGTTCAGACCAAGCATCGACGCTATATAATTTCGGAGCTTCTTAAGTCAGGCAACCGGTGTGGAATCAGGAATGCTGCATCCAAGTAGATCTGTGTTGTCCTCATGCTGAACATTCGTCGCTCAATCTTGTCAGTAAACCATGGGTTGGGCGGCATATCCTGCCTGCTTGAAGGTCAAAAGGTCATTGACGATTTCCATTGCATAATGGGTCGTCAGGCACGTCAGGATGGGTCACAGGAGCTGGAATCATCAATATTATAGGATAACCGGGGCCGACTTTGAGGGACGCAAGTCCTCTTCGTCCGAGTCGGGATAATATTGGGCCCAGTGCATGGGGTAGCGGTACCACTTGAAGCTCAGTTGGAGCTCATCAGTGACAAATAAGACGTATTTGGCGGCCACAATGAGCGGGTCGTCCGGGTTCTGAGCGCGCGACGCGTAGTCTTGAAAATGCCGACTATTGAACATGGCGACCTGGTAGAGATCTCCATCATGTCGCATTTGAACTATGGGCCGTTGAGTGCGACTGAGATGTCTTGGTCAGCACTGATAACGGTAGGTGGCCTCTGCGACCGTCGACGTGACGCATGGAAAGGTGATCTCTTTGACCCACTTCACGAGAGCCTCCTCCCCGACGTTGTTCACGTCAAGATCCAGGTTCGCCTCCGTAATGCGCGTGGAGTATTTTCGGGCATGGCATTTCCACGCGAGCGCGTAGCATGGTGTTCGATGACCGTGGTGGATTGTGTTCTCGCACGGTGGCGGGTCGTTCAAGGGTCTGATATTGGGAAATCTAACTCAAGATTAAGCCTTCGTTCGCCACAGCACTGACCCAAGCACTGACAGGAGTTGGCTGGACATTGCGACCGGTTGTGTCAAGAGTGAGAGAATGATTGCGACTCCGATTCTGACTACTTGAAGCATCACGCACGATCGCAAGAAGAAGCGATATCAAAAGTCTATGTTACAGCTTCGCAATGGCTTCTTGTCCACGTTCGAGAACCGCCAGAATATGACGCTGTCGTACATCAGTAGGTCCGTATAGAACAGCATGATCGAAGGCCGCACCTTGTACCCATCCTGCACTTGCGGGCTCGCGGCATTGAATCCGCTACTGTGCGCGCGCTCCCAGAGAGCATCATACACCCCGCCGTCGTAAACACCCAACGCACTAAGGGAAACGCGCGTCAGTCAACCATGCTAGAAGGATAATAGTCCCACCTGTCCAGTTCCCAATCTGTGAACCCAAACGCATCTGTAAGCCCGATAACGTCGGGGAGAAGGTCTGCACACACGGTGCCGATGCGCGCGCGCAGAGCGTGCGACTCGACGTTGTGCAGATCCGCCAGCGCGGACTCGACGGTCGTTAGAAGATGCTGCATATCGGTCAGCATGGACCTGAGTGCAATACGGGACGTGGAAGCACCAGGAGCGCTAGTCGCCGGATGGGCTCGATGCCGGTCAAGATTGAATCATGCGCCAAGTGGTGAGCGACGATGCCCGCGACAAACGCCTCGCCCACTGCGCGCGATACGCGCGCCTCCGCACCAGGGTCCTGCGCGACATCCGCCAGCTGCGCAAAGTCCTTGACGACGCGCGCGGCGCGATACTGCAGTATCTGCGCCAGGGCCCCAGCGTCCTTCAGCTGCAGCTGCGCGGGCGACGGCTCCGAATTTTGATGGCGGAGGAACGCGAAGATGGACAGGGGATCGGACGGCCGCAGAGATTGAAGAGCGGCAGCTTTGACGACGGCGCGGACGACCTGCTTGTCGAGGACGTAGTTGTCACCTTCATACCTGATGAAAGTATCAGCGCCAACTCAAGTTCACGGCGCAGCAGCAGCGCTGAGCGCAACGCACGTCACAGCAGGCGTGTGGTCGGCCAGCAACCGCCCCACGCCGGCGAACTCGCTGAACCCGTGCCCGCCCATCGCCCGGCGCGCGGAATCGATGGCCGCGAGCGAGTCCGCGCTGACGAGGACCTTCATTGCCGCTAGCGCGACGTGGACCTCGGGCAGCAGCGCCGCGTCGCCCCGGGCGAGCCGCGCCGACATCGCGTCATACGCTTTGAGCAGGTGGCGCCCGACGATGTTGAAGACGTATGCCTTCGCGAGAACGGGAAGAAGACGGTAGTACGTTGACGGGTAGCTCAGCACCTGTGGCGCCAGACCATCCGCGCCGAGCTTCCCCTGGCGCCGCACGGTACAGTACCGGATCGATATAGTGACCGCTGCATTGGGTGTGAGCACAAGCAGCAGCTAGATGTAAATTTGGACAAGCCTTTTGCCAGAGTTATTGCAGCATGAAGGTTCATTCTGCGGCCGGTGTCAAACCCCTGAAACACGATTCAGTTTCCGTTCTACTCACTGCGCACGAATATACAGCATCTGCGAAGATGTTAAATCTTCAAACGCAGGTATAGGTCAATGCGCAACTCACGCCGCCATAGCTGAGCTTCGCGTGCGGTGGCTGGATGTACTTTCCGTCCCTAGTTACCTGCGCAAATCGACTAAGCATGTTGGCTCGAGGGATCCGGACATGGTCGAAACTAATGAAGCCGTTGTCGAGAGCTTGAAGCGCGCCGAGTGCTCTGGGGCCAATATCGCCGATTGTTCTCCCGGGCAGAGTACTGTGATCCTCCAAAGAGCGAACCTGAACGAAGAATAGATGCGGCCCGAGCAACTTGCCCTGGAGGATCAGCTGCGCCTGCACGACCGCATGCGTCGCCGTCCGGCCCAGCGCGCCAATCCACCATTTGGTACTGGTCAGCGTCGGGCTGTGAATGACAAACTCGTCTGTGGCAGCGTCCCAGGTAGCCGTCGTCTCGAGCGAGGATACGTCCGTGCCATGGCCGAGTTCGGTCTGCGCGTAACACCCGATTATGGCGCGGACGCTGGCGGCGCGGCCCCATTCGCGCACTTGCTCGTCACTTCCCTGGCGCATGATGACCGGCAGAAATGCTAAACGTCTGCTCAGCACTCGTCGAATGAAGGTTTGAGAGGTTCCTCTGACCTGTTGCGTGAAGCGACGAGGGTAGTTGCTGGCCGACGAGGAGCAGGGCCTGCTCGAGTTCGTTGTCTGACCAGTTGTGCTGAAAACGCAGCTCGTTGAAAACGGTCGATGATAGCTTGGCCGTTAGCGTAGCGCTCCTCGCGCGACATGAACGGGCTGTCAACGCGAGGTCAATGGTCAATGGTCGAGGTGATATAAGATGGAAACTTGCCGTTCTGCAAGATTGACGATAGGTTCGTTCGAAACGACATTGAGGAGCTTTGCACGACTATCCCAAGCCTCGACGCCACCTGCAAGCGATTAGAGGTCAATGGCAAGACACTGGGCACAAATAGGAGACTTCGATGAGCAGGCATTGAGTATTCCAGCACAATGTCTTCGAGACATAAAATATGTATCCCATGTTCCTCGTTGGAATTCAGTGTAGGAATACCCGAGGCTCTTTCTTCGGATGCTCTCGCAGGCTCGGACTAAATGGCATATCTTCGACTCACCATGCAGCCAGTGTCGCACAGGAACAATATCAAAGGACGTCTGAGCGCGCGCCCGCGCCATATCGACGCGGGCTTGGTCTTTGGGCTCCAGGTTGGCCATGGCAGTGGTAGAGCTGAAACAAGCCGCGCCAGGTCGCCGAACCGGCAATCGTGATTATGCCCGTGTCTGATCACGAGAATAGCGGGGCCTGGCTCCCAGTTCCAGGACGGCGAAGCAGGAATCAGGCGAAGGCTACTGCAGAGTAATCTTGCTTAGTCGAGCTACGGACAGCCAGTGCCTGTCATGGCGCAGGGAGCCGGAGGGACATCTTCCAAATAATACACTGATTGTGCGTTTTGAAGCATGGCTGAAAGACGCGGTGAAAGCAAGACGAAGACACGAGCTTGACTCGGAGCGGAAGAAGGAACGATTTTGCACTCCGACCAACTGTTCTTCCAGCCAAATCTGCGTCTGGTCGTCAAAGATAAAACCAAGACACTACATTAGTCCCTGCGCATGGAATAACAAAAAGAGAAATTAACCGCCGGGTCATAGATATTTAAAAGAAAACGATCTCCTCTTCCGGGCTCATCATCACACCGATTCACACGACGCAGAAGTTGTTCGGAGCGCACTTGAACGACCTAACGGCTGTGCCGGTATTGACGTTCTGCAGCTCCGGATGAGCGAATTATATATAAAAAAAGTGCGGCTGAAAATACGTACCTGGCACTGGCCGTGCTGCTCGGTGAAGGTGAACCGGCGCGTGAAACGCGTGTTGGGACATCCGGCCTCCTGGAACATCGTCACGCAGTGGTCACCCTGGTTGGGAAGCACCTGATTTGGCGGGGAAGGTGAACTTCAGTATGTAGCCGCTCTACTGCGTTTGCATCTGTGCGCGTACCCTAAAAGAGTGGCGTCCATCGAATGAATGACACGAGCCGTCGCAGCGGACCTCGTTCCCGGCGTTGCCATTGCAAGTGCTGCCGCTGTAGGCTTGTATGGCATTCACCGCGGCCGGTGCGAAGAGAGTTAGAGCGGCAAGGAAAACCGTTGAGAAACGCATGCTGTGAAAGGTAAAACTGAAGCGCGCGGAGAAAATAAGAAGGGGGATGAATGAAATCAATGAAGGAGGCAAGTCGGACCGATGAGGTTTTATACCAAGTCCTCACTGGGCGACTGCTGCGCACACGCCGAATCGGCGAGGTCAGCCGCCCCCTGCCAAGATTGGTGATACAAACTCAAATCGAGGGTGATAGCTATCGCGATCGCCCGTCCTTCCAACGAGTGAGTTAGATATGATGAAGGTGCGACTTCCATGAATGCCTCGAGTTTCATGCCGATCTCGCCGGGCGAAACTTGCTCTCCGACGGCTCGTGCACCCTGCATAGTATAATGGATAATAAGATCCGGGCGAGCCGGGCGCTGCGCATGCCGTATTCATCGCCAGATCGGTAGGATTCACGTTTTACGCCCTGTGCTTCCAGCTGTACGATGCCAGTTCGATGCCAGTCATTGTGGGAAAGCCACCTCGCGTTCAAGTCCAGGATGCTCTCAAGAGTGCAATGAAGGAGGCAAATGAAGCGTTACCTCCAGAAACATGATTCCTTTCCGCCGGGAAACGCATCCCCTCATCCAGTACGCGTTCTGTACTCAAATCAAGAGACTTTCGAATCTTCTGGAGAGTGCTATACGCCAATCTGGGATCGCTGTTGTCGCAACGGAGATTGCCGATCGTGCTGACAACGATGTCATCGACCGCCTTGACAGCCACACCAGAGGCCCTACGCACAGACGAGTCCGCATATACGGACGCAGCAGATCCAGATGCCTGGAAGTGTCAGCATCTGGACGTACACACGCTGCTGGCGCAAATGCAGCGACAACCAGAGTCAGACAGACTGCCACTGAGCGCGATAGCCCCCATCGTGCGGACCGCAGCGCCCACGGCACTCAACATCCCCGTCGCGTACAACGCAGCGATTGCAAGATTGCGCGCCGCGTTCCCCAGCGAGCCGCGGCCGGGCAGCGTGGTCTACACGGGTCATGACGCCGCAACGCTGCGCGCGCTCCTCGCGCTGCGCATCCCCGGCACCGCGCGCGCGTTGACCTACGCGCTGCTGCACACACCCGACGCGGACCGGCCTGAGTTCGAGCACGCGGCGCTGCTGGAGGCGCTGCTCGACCGCTTCACGCCCCGGTTATTCACCATGCCCGCGGCGAGGCACATGCAGTGTACGGACCGCATCGTGTACCAGTGGGACGAGCTCGTCCTCCAGCCCGCGCTCGCGGACAACGGCGCGGGCCTGAGCGCCCCGCTTGAAACGCTGGAGCGGATTAAGGACCTGCCGTGGTCCGACCATGGACTGTGCGCGCCGTGCGTGGAGGCGCTGCGAGAGGAATGGACCGAGTACCAGCTCGAGATGTGGGAAATTTTAGGCAAGGCGGTGGGAGAATAGTCGCCGTGAATGTACGTGGCCCCAGGGTATCAGTTAGAATCGGTCAGAGAGATCAATGCGGAGACGTTTGCGTAGTTGAAGCATAGCGAGCCACCGAGGGAGTACCAGGGAACGCATCTCTGTGGCATTATAACGCGTAAAATAGTCTAGCTGTGCGCCATGAGCTCAGAAAGCGAAGCAGGGAAGACAGCAGCGGCGAGTCCAGTATGCATATGCTGTTCGCATATCAAGCCCTATTGGACGCCAGAATCCATAGAACCGTCGCGAAAATAGCCTTCAAAGACTAGTTCATAGTAGCACAAAGTAGTATGAAACGGCGCCCTGAGCAAGCAGCCTGTTATGCACGAGGTTTGAAGGTGAAGGCAACCAGACGACGCGTGTTCCAACTCCGCCTCTTGCCTCCGTCCAACCTCCAAGTTTTTTTTTCAGCGCCATGATATTCTTGTGACCTCGATGCTTCGAAACACCCATCTACTCACGCGCGGACTCGCACATGCTGCTGGCACGCTGCCTGGTCACTGTATGCAATTGGTATTCAACTGCGGTCTGTTCTCGTCTGTTCAACGGTACCGGCCTGGGTATGTTGATCCTGATCGCTAGGCGTCCGGTCCTCTCGGGGTACTCTCTTTGCTCTCGGTCTCGCTGTTGCGGCTATTATTTCTTCGCTGTAGACGTTACAGATGAAGATAATTGGGCTATGAGCTCAGAGTCGCGACCGCCGCAAGTAGCATCATACAGCTAACATTCAATGACTTCACAAAGCGAATCCTCTCGTCTTTGCGGGGCCTTTGAGGGACACACGCGCGCAGCATGTGATCCTGTGCAAGAAGCGGGCTGTCTCGAATCGAGATCTCTGTGTATGCCGTCATGTTGTTTAAAAGTCTCGTGAATCGCTGCATGGGTAGACTTTCTCCACTGGCACCCGAGTCGCTCATTCTCAGCCTGCCCACCCACTCGCGTCAGCCTTCGAGTTTCTCACACTCATGCGTGTCTCATCCATCTTCCTCACCGCGCTCGCGCTCTTCGTGCCGGTAAACGCCATCAAGGCGTTCAGCGGCAGCAGCTGCAACGGTAATGCTGGCAAAGAGGTCAACTGCGACGACTCGTGCCACTCGTTCGACGACCGCCACTCCTTCCGGGTATGCACCTGCAGCGACTCAGAGTCTCCACTGACGCTCTCTCGCCTTTCTCCGACACGCTCAGGTTCAAGCCAACACGGGAGAACACTGCGTGACGATGTACGCGGAGGCCGGATGCCCGAACGAGAAGTTCACGCGCCGCTTCTCGTTCTCCGACCAGCACGGTCAGTGCCAGGTGCGCACTGGGCAATTGCATGTTTTATTTGCTGACTTGTTAGAATCAAAATCGTAGAACGTCAACACAGGCACGAACGTCCGGTCATTCAAGTGCTCTCGGAACAATATATGTATCATATGATCGCTCAGGTTTCCCTCATACGAATGTTTATGACCCAGATGCGGGAACTCATTGCAGTGCCTTTCGTCAATAACTTTCTACGATTCGGAAAGGACGGTTTGCGAGGCCTTCGCGGTCATTTATCCAGGCTAGAGGGCAGTGGTGAGACGATCCCGAGATGGGTCGACAAGTCTACATGATACTATGAAAACATTCAGTTCTCCCGCAGGAAGCAAGGTTCGCCTCCCAGCGCGGTGCTGGCTGGCCTCGGACGTGCGCCGTTGCACAGGCAACGCGCACTACGCAGAGAGACCGTCGGCCTGCTCATTACTTCAAGCTTGGTATCCGTCCAGAAAATCTTTCCTGAGCAGGTATCTCAAGTCATACTGTCCGCTTGGCCTGTCATCTACTAGTTCTGCTCTGTGTACAATGAGCTCGGTCTAAGTTTTCCGCGGATTCCTCAAGCAGTAACAGCGTGTCAAACCATTGACGGGAGTGTATTGAAGAGGATCCGCGCCACGAGGATGGCAGGAGGCAAAAGCAGGGACGCGTTTCAACTCCGCCATTTCGACTCTTCAGCGCGGTTCAACTGCGGTTCAACTGCTCGACACTCCCTCGTTGGCTCAAGCACTGTCACGCTCTGCCGTACACCTACCCTGCTAATGGATACGCGTGCTAACTCCGAATGGATGCGCCTGTGGAATTATCTGCTGGTGCTTTCCGAAAATTTCTGGAGAATGGCTGTCAGGCTTGCGCCTGAAAGATGCCTATCGTACTGCTGGCTTCCTAGGCTCTGGCTTCGTTGCAGCTCGAGAAGACATCGCTTGTGACCTTGCAGCAGTCTCTCTATTCTTGCAGCGAAGTTCGAGTGCTGGCTAGCCTATCATCACCCAGACGCGTGGCCCTGGCCTGTGGAGCTCGCCACAGTCGCCACTGTCCGGGCCCACTCAGGTCACTTCATCTGACTCGTCTCGCCGCTTTCCAGCCTGAACTTTGAACACGTCTTTGCGGGAGCTGATAAACGTCGCTCCGATGTGCGCCAGGCTGCCCATCATAGCAACGTAATTCACGGCAAATTACCCTACTCAGGCGCTACTATGTCAGGCTCGCTCTCGGCGAGCATTGTCTTCAACCGCTCCCACTCGTCTTCGCCTATCTCGTACCCTTCCTTCTTCGCGTCGGGGAACGATCCGTCCTTGACGGCAGCCACGTACGCCCGCGAGCCCTCCTCTGCTGCATCGCCCACCTCCGCAAAGCGCCGCACGAACTTAGCTTGGTGTCCTCTCCACTCTCCCAGCGCATCTGCGCAGACGAGCACCTGCCCGTTGCAGTCCGGACCCGCGCCGATGCCGATGGTGAACACGCCGCGGCGGTTCAGCAGGCCGGTCGCAAGCCGCGCGACGCGGTGCGGGATGGCCTCCAACACGAACGCAAATGCGCCGGCGTCGGCGACGGCGCGCGCGTCGCGCAGGACGCGCAGGGCGCTCTCCGCGGTGCGCGCTTGCACGCGGAAGCCTGTCTGCGCCGCGCGCGTGGGCAGCAGGCCAACGTGGCCCACGACCGGGATGCCGTTGCTCACCAGCGCGGCGACGACGGGCGCGACCTCGCTGCCGCCCTCGAGCTTTACGGCGTCCGCGCCGCCCTCGCGCACGAGCCGCACCGCCGCGCGCACGCCGTCCTCCGGCGTCGGGTGCGTGCCGAAGGGCATGTCCGCCACCAGGAACGCGCGCGCCGTGCCCCGGGAGACCGCGGCGGTATGGTGCACCATCGCGTCGAGCGAGAGACGCGTCGTGCTGGGGTAGCCGAGCGCGACCTGCGCCAGGGAGTCGCCCACGAGCGTGATGTCCGCACCCGCGCGATCCGAGCGGCCGCCCGTCGGGTAGTCGTACGCCGTCAGCACCGCGACGCGGCTCTGCGCGGCGACCAGCTGCTGCAAGGCGTGCACGGTGACCTTGGGCCTGTGGGCTGCGATGAGTGAGTCACGGGATGGTCGTACGACGCGATTTGGCGATGAGGCGATTATGATGCGATTGCCACGTACCCTCCGTCGTCGCCGGGCTCACGGGCCGCACGCTCATCCAGCGGCGCAGCTGGGGCGCCAGCACGCGCTGTCTCGCAATCGCAGCCAACATCGTCGGTGGGGGTCGCATTTTCGCGCTCGGACTGCGCATGAATGTCGTGCAAGCTCCGGCAGCGCCATGCGGGCCCGGCGCTCGCCGGATGCTTTCACGTGCCGTGCTGGCGCCGGGGCACAGCATGGCGCGCTTGCGTCGGCGCATCGGGCCTGTATCACCGACGGCCGCCGCGCCTCACGTGCGCGTCTAGACGGCGGTTCCTAGAGCGCGCCTCGCCGCTCTCGCCGGATGTCGAGCCCCTTCCCAATCGCAGAAGGCGCAGGCGCTGGCTGCTTCGTCCAATGGCTGTCATCCGAAGACGCCCTGCTGGCGGCACGCCCATGCCGGGTTCAGTGCTGGCAGGTGCTTATACAGCGCGAGGCCTCATGAGCTCCATCCCACCCCGACGCCATGTACCCTTCCCCCGTGCTGCTACGCCAAGCCGACTACACTGCACCGCCGCCGCCGTATAAGGCCGGTGCCGCACACGTCCTACGTGGACAGGCCCTGGAGCTCTCACTAGGCCCGAGACGCTGGCCCACGCATTTGCCGGCATATGGTGCTAACGCGCACGTACGGGGCTCTGTACGCGTCAGCCCAGAGGCTGGAGGAGGCCATGCTGTGATCACTGTACGTTCGCAGCGATGAGGCTTGTATTGGCCGCTGACGCTCAGTGGTGCAGTTGATGGGGCGAATGTCCACCCTGTCGCGTGCGCGCTCGCTCGACGTCGAGCTGCTGCGCGTCATCCAGGTCTTCCCCGTCGCCAAATGCGGCGAGCTTATCGACTTCTCCTTCCGCCTGCCGTCGCAGCCCACTTTCGTGCTTCCGCCCAGCACGGCGCGTCTGACGGACGGACTGGGAATCCATGTGCGCTACTCTGTCCGCGTGGTGGTTCACCCGCCCCTGCTGGCTTTCCGGCGCAAAGAACGGTAAGCATTACATCGAAGACTGTGACAGCATCGTTGAGCTCTGGCGCAGCGTCGAGTGCGAAATCCTGTACCTCCCGAAATGCGTCATCCCGGTACCGCTCAAACCCCCAGAGCCGCTCACGCTCGATTCGGGGTCGCCCAACACGTCCTCCTGGCACCGCACGCCCCTGCATCATCCAGCGGGCGCGGTGCTGCTGTTGCCGGACACGACGCACGCCGCGTGCGACGCGTTGCCCTTCGCCGTCGAGCTGCCCGCTGGCTGTGACAGCAGCAGCGTGCCCCGAATAGAGCTCGTGCGCCACGTCTGCGCGCGCGTGGACGACTGGGCGCCGCGCGCAGTCGTCATCGCCAGCGCGAGCGCGGACGATAGCCACGGAACGCTGCCTGCGTGTCCGGGCGAGGTGACGTGGAGTGTGGCCGGCAGCGTATACGTCAAGGTGAGATTGAATCCCCCGGTGGCGTCGCGGTCGCAGTTGCTCATTGCTGTATCCGTATTTATAGTACCTCGTTCGCGTTGGCGAGACGTGCGTGCCAATCATGCTGCGGACTCATTCCTGGGACTCTGAGAGCGCGAACGTCAAGGGGCCCGCGTTTGAGCTTGCCCCTCGACCGTGAACATACTGCTTCACTTGTCTGAAACGGCTTTTATGACTCACGACACGACCTTCAAGGAGTGCTGAAATATTCTATCAGTAGATGTAATTCTAATGCAATGCAGTAATGGCCAATATGTATGTATGTATGTATGTATTTGTGCTGTCGTTGTCGAGAATCTGTTTGAGTGGCAACAAAGCCCTGTGCTTAAAGTCGACGCTGAGGCCGCAGAAGTTGGACGCATACGTTGCATGGCAGACCCACCGCATTGGTGTTCTCGGTGAGACGGCAAGGCTGCCAGGGGACGATCTGCTGGGGCTGACGTCCGACAGGCTCCTGAATCTGCGCAAAGCAAGAGACGTTGCGATCGATGAGTCAGTCCAATTCAACATACGCGCACGAAGTTCGATCAAGACGCTTTCCATGGCCGTCGCGTTACGGTAGTAGCAGCCATTGCGACCTTCGTTAGCGTGCTTTGGTTGCGAATTCGAGACGGCGAAGCCGACAGAGGCGCGCGTCCTGCTAAGTACGAGGAGTTGGGTAAGTCAAACTCTCACTGGCAGTAGTTCCTTCATAGATAGCTTACACATTTGGCACACAGCCTGTGCTGAGGAAAATAGGATGTGGACATATGTTCCCTCTTTCACGGTGCTTCCGCACCTGTTTGCCTGCGTGCCACAGAGCATCGCAGGGAAGGTGTGAGGTGTGAGGATCCCGGCAATGCGGGCTTCGCGTTTCGCTGCCGCTTTCCCCGTCCACTAGAATGCTGAGATTGGATCGGCGCTGCCGTTACAGATAGAATACACCACCCGCAGGGCTTCGAAGACCGTGCACACCGAAGGCACCAGGGTTTAGTTAATCGATACAAGCATCGATATGAAGGTGATGGATAGTACCGCATTTCCGCGGGATATCGAACATCCATAACGTTTCTGGTGCTGTGCCGCTGATCATAGGCTGTAGTGCGACCTCGACGTTCTGCTACGATAGTTACATAGGCATGAGAGGGCGCTCATCGGGAAGCCAGTGCCTATCACCTGATACACCCCGCTTCCGACGGGAGTCGGCCACTCCAGCCACTCATCGACAGACGGAACAACTTGCTGGTGGTTTTGTTTATATGCTCAACCCGTCTACCGTGGTGGCAATGCCGCAGCCACTGAAACCCAGGCAAGTCCCTGGTATCGCATCGCTGTGCAACCTGTGCAAGTAGTCCTTCATCGAGGCACCTCGCCTCCAGCGAAGCACACCCGGGATTAGAGACCCCGTATCCCGAAGGCGTCTGACTTCGTGCAGGGAACGCTGAGAACGCGCCCGAGACGCGCTGTTGCGGTTTCGGTGGTCCGTTTTCGGCAATTGTTTGTTCTGCTGATCGATCCGGTGCAAATCCGTGATAGCAAACGTCGCACCTTCCGTTGGAAAGCTGGAAGTTGCGAAGGTACATATGCCAGTAACAGAGGCAGTACATACGTGCCACCTATGACCTATATAGAGGCCCGCACATGTCGCATCTGCTGGTCGACCGGGCTGCTTACTTTGTCCGCGCATTCACGACCTAATGGATACAAAAATGGCCATGGAGACTGGAGTCGACCTTGAGCGGGGTCCTCCAGCGTATGGGTGTGTTTTCTTCTTGAGCCGCCAAAGAATGCGAGCCGATGAAGTCCCCGAATGCAGCGACGAAAAGGCAGAAATGCGCTTATATGCCGCGGCTGCATCGCCGCCGTATACAATCGGCCCCAATCCGTACGCACTGCCATTGGACGAAACGTACGTGCCCACATCGCGATCGTGCATGCATTCAACCCGCAGCCGTATTTCAGACTTCTCCCACCAGATCAACCTCAGCCGTTCTCTTGGTGGTGGCTCCTCAGCGTCATCTGCGCAATTCTTTCGGTCGTTTGGCTCGTCCTCGTCATCTATGTGTCCCACTACTTCGTGATCGGCAGCGTCGTCACCATCGGCGTCTCGCTCATCTGTTGGAACCGTACACCATAGATGGGCTGAGAGACGCTCGGGTGAGCGAGCGCTGCCCATGCTGAGCCATCATCGCGATTGCCCTCCTATGGCATTGTTGCTCCCCGATGTATACCTTCATTACAGTAACGAACATCTTACGACTCTTGTTGTTTACTATGGAAATTTCACAATGGTATCCTGAGTGTTACTGAATGCATGACGCGGCGCTGAGTGCGCACGGAGCGCGCAACACGCATGTTTTGAGGTCGTGTGCCTTGAGCAAACTTTGCACAAGTACCATATTTAGTTCCCACTACGTTTTGCCCAGCTCGGTCAGAAGTTCAAGTCAGTCAGAAGCTCTTGGCACTCTTCGGGGGCGCTCCAAGTGTTCCAAGAGTCTTCCTTACACTGCCAGAGCCCTGGTTGCGGCCGGGAGGTCGCCCGGGGGACGTCACGGCGGCGTCCCCCGGGCTGTCGCTCGGCCCCCATCCCGGCGACTCCCTGGCCGTGACCAAGCTACCGCCACCTGGCGACTTGCAGCAATCCGCAGCCGAGCTGCAGCCCCGAAACGTCGCCTGGCGACTTTTCGCTCGGATATCACCGACGGCACGTACGGCCGGCATGCTCTCCAGCCCGGCTTTAGCTGTTGCCTTCTCGTTGATTTACTTATTTTGAACACAAGACGAAAAATTGCGCAGAAAAAAAATCATATAGGAACTAAATACATGTGATATGATATCATATGGTGGTCATACAAGAAAAACAGATCAAAAGAACATACCACCCTAGCTTGGTTACCGTTCTCCGAGCCGTGAGCAAGGACTGAGTTTCTCAGCCAAGTGAAGTCCAGAAACCACAGACAAGAGCCCCGAGCATGACCTAGATTCACAGACCAGAGAGCAACACCCAGAGCAGAGCAGCCAGCAAGCCAGAGTGCAGCCAGGACGACAGGATAGCCAGACAAGAACACCAGGAGTAATCACAGAGCCTGAGCATAAAAGACAGAAACCAGGAGCACCAGAGATCCCTATGAGAAGTTCTGCAAAGCAACCTGATTATCAGTGTACATGTGTGCTGAGCGCGCTCTGCGGAAAGAGCGTGTCACACGATCAGATGTTCATAACACAAGAAAAAAGTATGCGGTGAAAGATGCGCACCGAAACGCGGGGTATTCGTTTATATATATCACGCTTTCTGGCAGGGCATTTCAGAATGTGCGCAGTACTTCCAAGGGCAACTCACCGCTCGTGTTGTACTTGCCCGAGGCGTCATGAGCATTGGCACACTTCATGCGCGCACGGAGGCAGCAGGCGCGCACGCGCAACGCGCGGTTCAAGTGCCCGGGACGGCTGATGGCTCTGTGGCGCGCAAGCTGCTCGACGGTGGGAGGACAAAATTGTTCGGCAAATTCCGCTCGGACCTCGTTGCGTCGCCGCCGTCGCTCACAATGAACAACTGCCCGAAGGACTGTTACTGCAACTATAAAGCACAATATTGCGATCCAATTATAAGGAATTTATTAATGAGTGTAAGTCAATAATTGATCTAATTAGTCGATGTGGTAATCTTGTCAGTGCGTCGTCACCGTCCCGAAAGCAGTCCAAGCAACAAATACCCTAGGATCCAGACGGTCCAGCAAATAGCTGTGACAGTGCTCCCTCTCCAATGGCACTCGAAGCTCTCTGAGTCTGGGCTCCACCCGATCCACTGCGCTGAGTTGCGACGACGCCAGTGCTTCCTTGACCGCCCTCGAGCTCGTTTCGACCGCCGTGGCGCGTGATCTCCTCTTGCATTATACCTTCAATAAAACTGATATACTCAGAAGGGGAAATTGCGATGAGAAATGCTACACACCTCTTCCATCCAGGCGATTTCAGGTCAGTTCCAAGCTCGGTGTACTTATCCTTGAACCAGTTCTTGACAAACGGCCACCAGTGGGCCTTGCGTGACTTCGGTGCTGGTTGCCTCTTGCGCTTCCTGCTAGCTGGATCCCCAGGTGTGTCGCTCGGTTCCGTTCCATCGTCGCCTGCGGCGCCGCTTTCGTCGTCGCTCTCATCGTTGTCCGCGCCATCGCCCGACTGAATGATCGCCCAGTTCTCCATGGCAATGTGCCGCTACCAAACGGTGATCAGCCTCTTCGTCAGGACAGGAAAGCCAGCCAGGGAGACATACCAGGATTCCGAGATGGATGGTGAGCTTGTTGTGTTTATTGAAGCCCTCCGTTGACGCGGCGGGAAGGTAGCGAAGCGCAACGAACGCCGCAAACTCGGGCAAGGAGGCATGGTGCTTGGACTTCTCATCGAGGCCTGCCACGATCTGAGCGAGAGTAGCGGAAATGAGAAACAGCATCTACGGGTAGAAGATTAGATGGACGTACGTGCTGACGATAATGATTGCGGATGCTCGAGCAAGCCTCTTTGATGTAGCTGATGACCTTCAACTCGCGTGCCCGGGTTGAGAAACCCTCCGAGAGTCCAATCTTGGCTTTCTCGAGTTTTACCTGCTTCTACAGAAGTTTGAGCATCGTCATAGTCCAGAGAATTATCAAAAACATACCAGAACCTCGCTGTGGAGCTGCGAGTACGCGGTCCTCTTTGCGTCGCAGATCAACTCGCGCGCGATGCGACGAACCTCCGTCTGAACATGTATGTTAATAGTGTCCACCGCTCTGACAATAACTGACCTTCTGAGCTTCAGTGATATCCCATGCCTTTTCGATTCGGCCGAGAAGCTCGTCAGTCTTTGCCTCGAGCCTTGACAGATGGTCCTTGATGTGTTCTTGATTCTGAAGCTGCCGAAATTGCGTGGCCTGCAGTAGGATTCTTGAGTACGAGTCTGCCGGAACGAGAGGCGCGACAAGCTGTGATAATGTCAGGCGTTCTGCGCGCTATCACGACGGGTGACGGGGCTCACTGTGGCGTAATGTTGCATCTCTTGACGCACTCCATCGGAAAGAGCGAAGCTGCTGCTCAGCCTGTCGGCCATCTCTGAGCACATTGACACAGAGTTGTTCGCAGGCGGAGCAGGAGCAGGCCGGGGAGGAGACGGCGGTGTGGGAGGGCGTGCGCGAAATTGTGGCGCGGTCCGCTGCGCGTCTGCCACAAGATATTAATCGACAGCATAGCAGTACACCAATTTTCAACGCACCATGATAGCCTTCTGAGCCCCCATGCAACGATTCACGATCCTGCTCGTCGTAATCGCCATTGTGACCACTGAACACGGCAGATGACCGCCGGCGATGTTGCGAGGGCGCAAAATGCTCGGGCGTGTGTGACTGCTGCTGCGCGGACGGTTGGTATTGATGATATGCTGCCTGTCCAGTGTAGCGGTGCTCGTCGTGCTGCCGTGCGGGTCTGTGGCTGACGACTGACCCGTCCCCATTCTCGTCACCAGAGGTGCCATGCCCGTAGCGTTGAATGCCTGGCAGATCGCTGAATTGCGCCATGCCAGGCAGCTGGCGGTGGTGCATCGTGCTGGTAAGCTCGATGCTGGAGCAACTCGAAAAAAAAAGAATGTGAACGCAAGCGAGGAAGATTGTGTCCCGTGGCGGTGATTCAACATGGCGCCCACCGCTAAGCGAGCTATCCGCCTGAGCAGTTGAACTTGCTGTGAAATAAGACGATTCTATGTGAATATTCTCTGACATGACACTTTAATCACTAGCTTAGCACTACACCTACGGTTGAACGCAACGCGCCGTGCTCGTTAGGAACAAACCGAACACCGAACGACATAAAAAGCCACTCCAGCGGCGCGTCCAACGTCGCTTTTCGGGCATCTACGAGGCAGAAGGGAATTATTCGCCAGTATTACGACTTTGGCAACTTGAGACTGCCAGCGAGTGCGCGGATGGACAGAAGCAGCAAGATCTGAATGCTCTGCAGAACCAAACTGAGCAAAGGAGCATCAATTCATTGGAGCCTCGCCATCCGGGAATGGAGATCAGGATCCCGAGCAGCACAGAGACGGAGTGGGGGTTGAGCAAATCTGAGTACTGTAAGTTGGGGTGCCGCGAGTGTGAGGAAAGATGAGTCAGAAGCAAGCAGTCCTTTGTGCGCAGGTAGACGTGTAGTGTGGTATGCAACCTTGAGCTGCATAAATCATCGCAATGGCAGGCACCCCACAAGCACACGTCGAAGAGCAGAGCTAAGATGCGGCAATTGCCGCCCTGCATCCCGCACGTCCATTCCAATGCGTGTGCAGCGCAAAGCATGATGCGATCTCAGATGAATGAGCGCGAGAATGATATGTATATATATAAGCAAAGCTTTTATTATCTCTGAGATATTACAAAGGACGACTGTTGCCCGCCTGGGGCATTGTCAGCAGCCTGCACCTGTCGTACAGGAAACTCCTTGGCAATGCCTTCCTCAATGCATTCGGCAAGGTTGTATGCAGCGATAGACGCAAAAGTTTGAATGTTGTTAGCATCCCTCATCTTTGCCGTGTTCAGAACAAAATCGGCTGGGTTCTGAGTGTGAGCGATGAGCGCCTGCACCTCCTCCGAGTCGTTGCGCTCCTGGCGTAGCGTTCGAAATCCGGTGGCCTTACAGCCATTTCGAGCACAATCGTGAAGAACGTTCGCGGGGCAAAGTATTCTCTGCTAGACATGAGGATGCATGCCTGAACGCTGCTCAGGAGTTACATCACCTTTGCGTCCACAATCTCGAGGTTATCAGTCATTGCAATGCGTGGCATCTTGTAAGGCTCAGCCAGGTCGCCGGTCATAATTATGGCCTGCTTCACCAGCAGCTTGATGTCAGTGAACGCCGGAGACGTCAGGATTTCGATAATCTGAAATATTGTGGGGCGACTGCTTCCTTTTGGAACGAAAAGCCAGCCACCGGGCGTGTAAACATCTCCTGCGGGTACCTTGACTCTGTTGCATCTGTATACTGCCAAAGACGGGTTGGCGCGCGCGAGAGATTCGTCTGTGCCAGCGTAATTGAAGGACATGGTTGCGCGGAATTGTACTGCGTCCGCTGCCTTCGATAGTACCAATGCTGATATAAGATTAGTTAAAGGCAATGAATTATTTGAGAGGCTCACATTGAGCTTGGATATCAGCCTCGGAGGTGTTGCGCATCCCGAGGTAGTCCCGGATGATCTTGTGTGATCTGGCTGTTTGCCGCACTTGGACGCCAGCGACGAGAAAGTCAGCTGGCTGCGGCTTGTGGCGCCTGACCTCCTGACGCGTGAGAACCACAGCATCCCCATTTGGGGAGGTCTGCAACGTGTTCTGCGGACGGAAGAATCCTCCGCTGAGGAAATGCCGAATGCGGTTTGCGTGTGCAAACGCACGCGCAATGTCGCGTGACGGCGCTTGACGGTTGGAATGGATGCTCTTTGAACGGATGACGGCGTTGTACGACTCAAATGCTTCAGTGGCAAAGAGGATGGCGGGCCCGAACCGTCGAACATGTTCTGGTAGATGCAGAAGCACGTGAAACTTAGGCTTGTTGAACCATTTCGGCGTCCAGGCAGCTGTAGCTGCCAGAAGATTGTTGATGAGAGTGGTGAGACGCGTCTGAGGAAGCTATGTGAGTGAGAGTTTCGGCATGCATGCCTTTGGACTCACGCAGTAGGCATCGACATCGCGAATTTCAGGGACCCAGACTACTGGGACCAGTGCTGCAAGTGCGAGCCATGCGTTGTAGCAAGCGGTAGGAACAAGACCGTGGAGTATGAAGGGAGCAACCTGGATGATCGTGCGGAAATCGCGTCCCACGAGCGAGCCCGCATAAGTCACCAGCGAATGTCCACTGAGCGGCGATATGCCAAGGCCGCTGGTGTCAAACGAATCGATACGAGCTATCAGGAGCCGTCTCTTGGCGTCGGACTTGCAGTGATTCTTGACGACATCGCGCCAAAAGTATTTGACAATCCCCAGAAGAATAACATGGAGGACTTCGACTGGGGTATCACAGTTCGGGTCGAGGCCTGGAAATTGACGTTAATGGTCTTCGTTACCGGATGGTACCAATGACTCTCACCTTTGAGGCGCCATATAGCACTTCGGAGATCGTCCTGCGGAAGTTGGGCGTGTGCACGCTCAAATGCAGCTTGGCGCGCAGCACCACGCTTGCCCTTCATTGCAGTAGCCAGCTTGTCGATCCAGTATTGGAGCGCAGTGTCCTTCACCCCGTACTGAGTTTTCAGAGACTTTGCACGCTCCTGGCCATTCGCACTCATTGCAGCAGCCTGGACCTCGTTGATAGCATCAAGAGTCGACTGGCGATGGCGAGTTGGCGCAATCTACATAGATCTCAGTCGATGCTTTCACCGGTGCTGTAGCTCGACATACCGATGTGAATCGTTTGACCCTGGCAAGCATTTCTGCTGCTGTCTCCTTGACCTTCTTCCGCGCTGAAGATGTTGGCAGATCGTCATCTGAGCCTTCTGTATCATCCGGCGAGTCGTCGTCACCATCTGCTGGCCGTGTCCCATCTCGCTTATAGACCCAGCACGTCCGACAGAAGTACCTGCCACGCAAGCCAATATGGCATGAGAGCTCGCTTTGCATGGGGTTATCGCCCAGCAACCCGAGAACAAAGGGGATGATGAGAATTATCTGGCGAGTAACGAAGTCAAAAGCCCAGATTCCATGCTCCTGCGCTTTCCTATAAAAATTAATGACTGAAAGTCATCCCATGAAACATGAACTTACTCGATCTCTGAGACGACACCGTCAAGCATTTCAGGGACCGGGGCTGTGTTTGACGTCGCAAGGAAGTGCACATTGTACTCCTGATGGCCACGCTCGCGGGGCAAGCCAGCACAGCTGAACAGGAAACTATTATGCTTGTTCCACTTCTTCGACTGATTGCCAGACGTATCGTCGCAATACAGCCAGAAGGGACATGCGCGGACCTCGCAGCCCTGAGCCTGTGCTCGACGAGGATTACCGGCGCTTGGGTCCGTATGAGACCAGGGGCCCAGGCGACGGGCGTGTAGATCCGCCAAGGTAATATAGCTCCCTACGAGCGTGTGAGATAGTGCGCTAGCTAGATAATACGCAAACCTCGTACCAAGTATTGCACTGGGGTGTGGAATGTTCCGTTCTCGGTGACTGTGAGACAATTCGGGCATAGAAAGTAAGAAACGGTGCTCAGAGACGTCTATGGTCTCGTATTCATGAGCACAGAAGCCTTGCATTTCGCGACCGGTACGAGGGTCATAATACGTTTCCACAGTCAGGCGCCACGCACGAGCATAGCGCTCGCCCCCACGGATGAACCAGCGGTACGGAATGCACATTTCGCCGTTGGAGAGAAGCACAGGCTCGAAAATGTAAAAGTCTTGCTGGTTGCCACGTCGTATCATCGGCGTCGCTAAGTGGGGATTGATCTCGTGGAGCCACTTCCTGGCCTCGAATGCCTGGCCAACACTGGCGCTGTTGTCGACGGGAAGATATTGTAGGTGAGGGCCGACGAGGGGATTAGCATGTTCCTTGAGAGATAAGGTGAGAGCGTGCCTGTGGAACAAAATGAACACGTACTTGCGCAATGATGTCACTGAGTGAATTCACGCAGTAACGATGTCCCATCTTCCCCATGTATTCCACAGTCTCAATGCCGAACGTCGCTTGCAGGTACTTGTGTACATTCTTCATTGCGGACACAGAGGGGAGATTGGTGACACCGTTGAAACGCATGCACCAGGCAAATAGGTCCATCTGCTTGTCCGAGATCCCAGAGCGAGTGAGATGAGGCACGGTATCGAGGCTGAACTCCTGGAGACGATGAGACGGGCCTCACCAGGCGGGATCAACGGAATCTCACCGGTTTCTCAGTGTATGGGAAGAACGGCGCAGAGGGATCGACCATACGGTGTCTGAGAGGACCGCGGGCGCGCGCAATGCCATCTTGCGGCTAAAGTCACAGTCAGAATACGTAGCGCACGTACTGCATGACATACCTCGTCGTCTTCGGACTCCTCAGAAAGGGTCGGCTCGACGTTGTCCGAGTCCGAATCCTCGCCAATGAATATGCCGGAAGTAAGGCCTTGGTGCAAGGCTTCCGCAAAGGCATTCGTGACGCGCTCCTCCTCAGAAATGATAAGATTCGAGTCATCACCGAAGTCGACGCAATCGAGATCGAGAGAGATGGGGTCTTCAACGACAATAGGCGCGGAAACCTGTTGCTGGACGTCCTGACGCAAAGCGCGGCTTGCCTCCAGGCTCGCGGTCAGCATGTTGACAGTTGCGTAAGGATCGGTTGGCTGAGTGGACGAGATCGAGCGTGCGGCTTCGCGCTGGTGATTTAGCTGACGATCTCGGCCGTACTGGGCGACAGCAGTGCGATGCTTTGCAGTCTTTTGATGCGTAAAGACATTCTTGAGCTGTCGAACGGATCCATCATCGCAGGCGCGACAAAGGTAACCGCCATTATGTTCCTCCCAGCCTGCGATAGGCATCAGCATTGCATTGCGCAGTGTTGCGCTGTGCACAGACTGGGCTTACAGTCTGGGTCGTCGAAATCGTCTGCGGTACGACGCTCTCTAGGTGCGTACGAGTGCGACATGGATTGCGGTAAATGACTGTGTGGAACTGCAACTGTGCATTGAAATGTAGCTTAGCGCATCTATATATACGATGGTGCAGTGTACCGCTACGCGCGTGCCGCAGCATCCTTGCTCAAACCGCGAGGAACGCCTGGCCATTGCAGCTTGGTTGCAGGCTTGCATCCGTGCTTGCAGCGCACCAAAATGACGCGTTGATTAAAAATAGCTCGCGGTGCGCCAGCGCGCAACCTGCTGCAGCGGCCAGGCGACGTTTCGGCTGCGGCTGCCGGGCTGCGGATTCGTCTGTCGCCCGGCCGCGACCCGGTGCGACATCAAAAAGCCGTTCGCTGGGCGCGGCCGAGCGGCTCCTTCCCGGCTGGCAGTGTACATCCATACGCTGCGTGATTTTAGCCAAGGCACGGCGGAAACGCTTACATCGTCTATGCATGCTTTGTATATGCGCAGCTGCCGATTCGTCAGGTGGGCCGGGCCTTGCGATCGTGATAGAATCATTGCCATACAAAGCGTCTTGGGACTCTCAGTATTTCCTGCCGCCCTCACGGACACGAGCGGTTTGCAGCTTGTACAGCAGACGGCGAGATGGGTCTCACAGGATCGTGAGAACTTGGTGAGAACCCATCAATGCATATGCACTGCGGCAGATTCGCCCTACCCCGACGAAGCTTCCGCCGATCAGCTGATAGCCGTACAATCCTTGGCCAAAGGCTATTTCGAGCATTGGGCGATCGTGCCCGTGTTCATGGTCATACGGCCGTAAGCACCAGAACTGAGAACCGCTGTTCTGAGCGTACGGCAGCGTCACATTGTCTGCAGGACGAGAGCGTGCACTGTCCTCCGCTAAACATCTCCGGTGGAGGGGGCTGATAGTGAGCACTCGGCTCCCGGCAGCTACGGCTTGATGGAGCTGGAGCGAGCACTGGGTGCTGGGATTGCTGTGCCCGCCACATCGCCGCGGAATTGGTACGAGCACTGAGAATGGTCCGAGTGCTCGCCGTGTTCTGGAGAAAGCCGAGTGCGCGTCAAAGCTCAATGAGTGCTCTGGTCCAGAGCGCGTCTGTTTCGTCGAAGTCCTCACATTGCATAGACCCTGATTCCTGCCTCTGAGGATATATAAAGGTCGTCTTTGCAAACGCTGACCGCATTGCGTTGCCTTTTGACTTCCCAATCCGTTCCTTAGCATGTTCTTCCCTCGTCGTGGCGAAGTCGGTCCTCGTCGCCATGCTCAGCCGCTGGCAGGATATCGTCGCCCGGCCCCGTACCCTATCACCCCGGCTCATCGCATGGCGCGCGTTCTTCTAGCTCCTGACGCGACCCAGACTCTCCTTCGTCGCATTGAGGTAGCTTCTCAGCTCGGGACTGTTTTGGAATGGTCGCACGATGCCAACGACCTTCGTCCGTGGCACTGGTACGCATGTGCACTCCTTGTGACATTAGGATTGAATTAACTCTGGTACAATAGGCCAGTTCACGGCGCACGCGCAGGCGCTCGGATGGGCGCGTTCGTAGCTGCCAGCGGGCTTCGAGTGCACATAGCAGAGCACGGACTAGCCTATCCAGTCTGCCTGCATGGCCGTAGCGGCTTTGTGACGCGTCAAGAAGCTCAAGCTAGACTTGTTCCTGAGACAAAGGACGGGAAAAAGGTCTACAAATTCGTATGTGCTCACCAGCGAAGCCGACGACTGCTTCTATGAAGGTACGCTGCCTGCTTGTCGCCCTTCAGCTTTATTCCCTGAGACTCTTCTTAGTGTATGTTGCTACAACTCCAGCCATTGCCGTGCGAAATTCGGTGTTCAATCCAGGTGAGATTACTCCAGCTCGGTTCAAAGAGTGTGCAATTAACTCGGACCTGTAGCCTTTCAGTTCCAGGCTCCACCCGCGTATCTGTACCTGCAAGGTAGCTCTCTCACGAGCTGACTTTGACTCTGTCTCATCCTCCTTCTCAGTGGACCCCGACGAGTCGGACGACGAAGAGCCCGAGGCAATGGGCTTCTCCGTTTTCAACTTGGAGAATCCTGGCATCCCGGCTCAGATCGCCAACTCGGCCTCGCTCGTTGAGACACGCGCTCTGATGTCCCTCAATAGTGCCGAGGGATTGAAGGTCGATTATCTACCTGCGCTCCATCGCATTTTGCAGCATTGCCAGTCATGCGACATCGTGGCTCTTCCAGCGGCAATGAGGGCTCACATTCGCTCTGGTCTTTGTCGTCGCTTTGCGATGGACCTTGAACAAGATACACCAGATGAGCCTCAAGCAGGCCCTTCCAGTGGCAGCCGGTCATCGTCAGGTCGCCGCTAGCTACTGATCAATCCGTTCTTATAGTTCATTCCCAACATTCTTTAGTAGACACAATCCTTGCACTAATCCGTGATTCCTTACTTAATACACAATGTCATGCGCCTTACAAGTTTAGCTTGTGAGATTCCGTTAGCACGAGGTTCGGGTGCCGGGAGAGCATCTTCCGCTCATACCAGAATGCGCGAATGACGCGAGCAGCATCAAGCCTGCGCTTCATCAGTCCAGAGCCGCAGGATGTTGTACAAGCCGCAGCGAATGGCAGAGAGTCCCAGTGCTAGCGCAACTGTGCAAGCGGACTTGGCCGACAGACCATGTCTTGCCCACAGCGATCGAGGGCAGTGCGACTCAAGAGACTCTCGCAGGGTATTTATGTACACTTTGAGACTCTAACCGCAAAAGATGAGCTCTTAGTAGGCTCTGCCCCAGTCGTGGTGGGTGATAGTAATGTTGGTGCAGACCGATGGTGCAGCTACTCTACTTCCTTATATTTTCATTGCTCAGATAAGCTCATACATAACATGCACAGTTTAATACTGTGGATTATAGCTTGAGGACGAGGAGAATTGGACGAGGAAATACTAAGGGTCAGTGTTACGAATGTAGATACTGTTGGATAGCCAGGATTGTAGGGCCTTATAGTCTAGTGGTTAAGACATGAAACCAGTTTATCCTTGCACACCACTATAGGATGTGTTCAATTCGTGTTTGGAGAATAATTTTTATATATTGGAAACTGAGCACGCAACTCATTTTGTTTTGAAGCGGAAGTATCCGTTTGCCTCCGGAGATTTCAATGCAGTCTGAACATTTGCGGTCATGACCTTTGCAACAAAAGCTGGTGATATTAACTCTACTACCAGTCTACTAGGGCTTTGGCTAACTCGCTATACTCTGTGTATCTACTTGCCAGCGGCTGGTCAGTTGCAGCTGTATTCGGAGCATCTTCGAAAGTCGAAACCTGCTGAGCACCGGTAGACAGGAACACGTTGTCCCAGTAGATATTGCCTAGCTGTGAAGTCTGTGTTACAGAACTCTGTGGAAAGTCGCCAGAATCTGTGTGTGTCAAATACGAAGCCGATGCAAAGTCGGGAGCAGCAAAGAGTGTTGGTATCGGGAGTGAATGTGAGATTTGGACGTTATGTGCGTTATCGACGTTATAGATCATTGAAGGATCAACGCCACCTGCGAAGTCAGGATAATAAGCGTTGGCGGACTGCTCGGCATGCGGGAAGCAATTAATGGGCGGCTGGTCGAGGGGAAGGTAATGAGAGGAGTCGTCGGCGCCTGGCATGGCAAAGGCAAAGTCGAAGGGGAAGTCCATGGCATCTGGAAGACCGAACTGAGGAGTATCTGACGCAAAGTAGAGTGGAGCTTGAGACGAGGTTCCAGGTTCATCGGCTGGAGCGGGCTCGGGAGCCAGAGCGGCCAGAGCTGTGCGCAGACGGCGAAGCTCATCGTCGACCTTAACGATGGCCTTCTCCCATCTGGCGCGGCCGTTGGAGGATCTGGCCGACGAGAGTTTTGCCACAGCATTTTGGCGTCTAGCATCAGCAGAGGCGATTTTGGCGGCGAGCGTGTTCTTCTTCTCCTCCTTGGATTGAAGCGATTTGGCCTTCTTCTTGTCTTCAATAGAGTCAGTGAGAGGGGAGATATAAGACAGTGAAAACGTACCAGAACGCTTGATGGAGCGCAGGATTCGGTTCTCTGCGTCCATCTCGATCCATGAACGCGCAATTCCGAAGCTAGTGAGGACTTGGAGTGACCGAGTGCGGTGCAAGTCATACCGCCGTCCCAACTCGATGGCAGAGAGAAGGGAGAGCTGCTTTCCTTCCAAGTTGATGTCTGCATGTGAGCTCTCCGAAACACCGCTCGTGCGCTCGCAAATCCTCCAGATATCCGCGGGAATATGGTTCATCTCGAGGCACAGACCTTCCAAGATGAAGCCAGAATCGACCTTCTGCTTGATCCAGTCTGAGAGTAGCATGAGCTCCTGAGCATACGGGAAGCAAAGGGAAGCTCACCTTGCGCAGTAGGAGACCCTCCCTGAAGAGCAGCAACAGACCTCTGTATCGTCTCCTTCGTACCATTTATCATGAAGCGCATCAGCGCCTTCTCTCCCTGGCTGACGACCGATGTCTTGATCGACTCCAAGACATGAAACTCGCATGCGTGATAAGTACGGTGCGCATGCTCCTTCCAGTCCAACTCGATTAGCAGCTTAGTCGGGTCGTGGAGATCGCGTTTCTGGGGAGTTTCACAGGCCAAATGATGAAACAGCATCCCATGTCCTGCGCAAAGTCAGAGTCGTCAAATGAGAAAGCAAGATCCAAGTAGCGTACCTTTAACCTGTGCTGGATCAAGATCAGCAGTATATCCTAGCGTCCCAACTGGCTGGTCGAGCGATGAGGAATGAATATGGCGCCACAGGATGTGGTTCCCCGTGTCCTCGAGCACGACCTGTTCGATCGCAAGCAGAATGTTGAAATGCATCTCGGCTGACTTGGAGTTACAAAACACGCGGCAGTAGACGTCAGCTGTTCAATCCATTGTCAACAAAGGCTCAGTTCAAGTTAGGATCCACGTACTGCGCATAGTAATGTGATCCCAGGCACCCAGCTCGAATTCGTACCATGGAGGTGCCCGTTTGAAGCTGATATCGCAGACGCGCCATATGGCACGCCGACAGCGTTCTGACTGGGCCCGGACATGCACAGAACATATCGCCCCAATTTCCCATCGTCCAGCGGAAACTCGGCGACCCGTCGGATATATTGGTGCTGCAGTGGCAGCTCGCGCTCACGCTCAAAGTGAAGTTGGACACCTTGTGGGGAATGAGGAAGTAGAAACTAACGAGGAGACAGGGGCTCCGTTCCACCCCGTCCCGAAGGGAAATTCAACTTCTTGACAGGTCGTATGAGCGCTTCAAGGTGATCAAGATTTGCGAGAGAGGGGTGCAGGTCGGCGGCGTTGGGTTCACGATGTCCGGAAGAAAGGTCTGCAGCAATGTTCCAACGGCTTCATGGCGCATGAGCCGGCGGGCGTCACATCCGCGATGTTGAAAGCCATCGAGTCGAGTAGTCGCCCCAGCTTCGTCACCACGGATGCAGGTGTTCTTGTTGGGAGAGGGAGCGGATGGCTGTGGATGCCAGTGCAGAAGAGGACGACATACGGATATTTCTCGAGGTAGTCGTCCTTCGGGGTAAAGAGAATGAAGCGGGCATCACACTCCATCTTGTCAAGCGTCCCATGCTCGAGAGCGTCCGCAGCGGCCGGGTCTTTCGAACGATGTATGAAAGCTGGAACACAATGAGCTTACGCTGTTGAGATGACATCGGTACATACGGCATCGTTTCCGTCGCACGTTGGAGCACGCAACAAAGGTGCAGGGAGATAGCACGCCTTCGCCTTCCTCAAGTTGCATCTCTTCATATCGCGCCGCGCGAACATTGTCGTCATTGAAGAGCGCTTCGAAATACGGCACATGCGTGTCCATAACCCGACTCTGTTCGAAGCGATGGTTGGGGCGAGAACGCATCCTATATTCGCATCTTTCAAGTCGTGAGGATTTCATTCTACGCGGGATGGAACCATCGCACCGAACAAAAGGACGGTCGTCCTTGTCATAGTCAAAGAGCAGACGACCGGGGCAGACCATGGCCTCCGAGCCTAGTCCCAGGGATTCTGCGTCTGCAGCGGAGAGCTGCGAGCCACAGCCAACTTGACCCAATGACTGTGCGAAGGCGACCGTTTTCTCGAGGAGCAAATTCATCACCGAAGGAGCAATTGTCTGTCCACCATCTGGAGAGAGGTGGCGCTGCTGCGAGACGCGCTCAGCAAGCAGTTCGGGAGTGCAGTACCGGTGCTCGGCGGAGAGAAGCGACTTGGCGGCGTAGCTACAGAGCTTGGCTCCAGCACCTGAGCGTCATTAGGGTCTTAGCAAAATAGCACCAGAGGGGAACGGGACTCACAGGTGTATTCGGAACGGATAAAGTCCATAGAGCGGAAATCGTCGTCCGGAACACCGAGGACAGACGAGAAAAGACGACATGTGCGTTTCTTATTGGCGCCCGAGCGTCCAGCATCAGTGCGTGAATATGCCAAGTTGGACAGCGGACTGATGTAGCAGAGATCGCCAGAGGAATTACGAACGAGCTGCAGCGGGAAAATGTGCGCAACGCCACCGGCGTCCTTGTTTGCACCCGCTGGTTCCGTATGAGGGTACTCGATGACTGCATCTCCATCGTGCACGTAGACGTGTGCAGCACGAGTCTCCGAGTCAAGGGAAAGCAGTCGCCGGAGAGCTTTCGCGACGATGGATGTGCTGTGAACGAGTCGGGCAGAGCAAGTGGATAGACGGAATGCTCGAGCGAGATGACGGCGGCGCGCACGCAAGGAGCAGGAGTATTATCGCCAGAACCAGAAGGGCCGGTGCGGGCAGGCGGATTATCAGGAAATAAGAGAGAGAATGCGTCGAGAGTGTCAAGATTATAGGGAGCGTCTAAGCTATTACCGGACGCGACGTCGTCGCCCATCGCGACCAGGGCTGCGAGTATCCGCAACCACCTGCCCGGGGCGACTTGCGTTCAGCAGAATGGACTCTTCATTTATACCTAGCCAGCTGCGTACAGAACGTAATTGCACAGCTCTATGCATGTAGCGATCGCGGTCGAGCGTCCGAGTCTATGTACCCCAGCATCGATGTCGCCAACTGCAAATTGCTGAAGATGATGATAATAACAGCAATAAAAACAAGTAAGACAACCAGTGCAAGAGTCGCGGTACTGGGGCGGAGGGCACTCGGTCGCTCGAACATACTCAGGACAGACAGCAGTGTGCACCTGCTGAGTCGGTACTGCGCACAGAGCGGAACACCTGGGTGATAATAGAGCGTGGGCTAGAGTATATAAAGGCGGAGTCATGCATCAATAGCATAGGAGCAGTCGCGGCCAGCGCAAGACGAGCGGCCGTTGAATCCGGTCAGCTGCACGGTCCGTGCGCTTACGGCCGTTGAATCCGTTGAGCGGCATGGTCCGTGCGCTCGCGCGAGGATGGCCGCGCACTCGCTCACGCCACACCGAGCACTGGAGGTCTGGCCCGTGCTTCTTGGCAAGCGAGTGCTCGCTGTGGCGGCAGGCAGTGCAGCTGGGGCAGCGCCGAGTGCTCACTGCAGCTCCATCAAGCCGGGCGCGCCGAGAGCCGAGTGCTCACTATCAACGTGTTCCTCACATCTCCGAGGCAGCAGATTGTTTGGGGTGCCATGACATAACGCGTACAAAGAAGACGTTTCACCCGGGCGCCTTCGGGTCTTCACGTTTCTAGATCTCACGTTCTTCGGACACCGTCTTTCTCGCGGATGCGCACGTTATGCCTTTCTTGCAGTTGCGTCCAGTGCTTTTTGCTCATTGAATGTGGTCTCAGGCCTCTGAGGATGATGGAGGACGCAGAGGACGTCTGACCTCATTGAAAAGTTAACCGACGCGTATGCAGCTGATGCTCCACCGCCGCTTCCAGCGAAGCGATACTGAATTACCAGGGTTCGGGCGCCGATGCGTTCCACGGAAATCTTCATTGCGGCATGGCTTGGGGTTCGGGAGGGTATAAAAGGCGTACAGGTTCACGAGTAAATTCCCCAGCCACCAGCCTCGGTCGCGTCCAGTCCTTCCTCGCTCCCTTACCACACCCCACTCTCCCTCCACCCACTACGTCCGTAATGGTCTCCCGCGCATACTCCGTCGTGCTCGCCATCCTGGCGTTTTCCATGTTCGTCGCGGCGAGCCCCGTGGCCGAGACGCGCGAGATGGCGCTCGCGGCGCGCCACAACGGCGTCGACTCGCTCGAATGCATCCTCAACGTCCTCATCCAGCTCAAGGCCGACATCTTCATCATCATTGACAAGATTAGTGCGTGCCCCTCCTTTCTCTCTCCACGGACGCAGATTCTGACTGCTGTTCAGACCTCGTCAAGGGTGGCGACTGCTCCGCACTCATCGGCCAGATTGTCGTCCTCATCAAGGCCGCCGTTGCTGCTATCGTCGAGATCGGTGTCGTTGTCGACCTCAGCAACACGGTCCAGATCGGCGTCATTGCCCAGGTTGCCGCTGACATCCTCATTGTGCGTGCCACCTTTTGACATCACTTCATTCCTGACGATGCATTGTCTCTCAATAGGCCATCAGCGCTTGCATCGCCGCCGTCGCCAAGATCGGCGTGAACGTGACCGCCATTGTCCAGCTCGACATCTGCCTCAAGGCGCTCTTCGTCCAGCTCAACGTCGTCATTGCCGGTGTCCTCTCGCTCATTGCGCCCCTCCTCGTCGGCGTCACCGGCACCGTCGGCGGCCTCCTCAAGCTTGTCCTCGGCCTCCTCGGCCTGCTCTAAATGCGCACTCCTGAGACATGGGGTTGTGGCTTGCGCGAGCCGTCCATTCGTTCCTTACTGGTCTCCACGAAAAATTATCTACACGGGGTACTCTCCGTAATAGACTGCATTGACAAACTCTTCCTTGTTTCTGAGTTCCTCGTGGAAGCCTTCGATTCCTTGCCGCTGACTGTCAACTGAGGCGTGTGACAGCGCAACACAGGAACTGTTGAACATCGTCTCAAGGATAGGTAGCATTCTAAGATATTTCAGAAAGGTGTAGTAATCGCATTTCTATAGTACTCCTAGGACTGATTAGGAGACGGTGAGCGCCTGATGGGACTGCGTGTCACGAAGTCTGTGAACTGATTGACTGTTGAACAGTGATGTGATCGCGAGTCCTTCAAATCCCTCATGCAAATGTCCCGGATTGTCGTCATCTCAGTCCTCCCTCGTTTCGCCTTCGAGCTCTCGCGACTGTATTAGATGCTGGCGACACAAGCTGTGAGGGGGATCTGGTGACAGGACTTGGCTCGCAAACGAGGAGCGCGTTCAGAGTAACTCGGAAGTATATTCGTCAAGCACTATGCGCGCTTTTTTGCTGCGCCCGAAGCAGTTATGTTCAGACGCCGTTCAGGGACGGTGTTGCTGTCAAAGTTCTGGTCATCTCGACCGACGATATCTGAAGAGACTAAATGACTAGACATAAAATTTCGGGAAAATTAGAGCCTTAACGCAGTACAATACTCTCACCTATAGCTCAATCCAATCCTATAGCGAGCTGTCCGATCGTTGCT
Organism: Auricularia sp. M13; assembly: GCA_037042915.1. Lineage (NCBI taxonomy): Eukaryota > Fungi > Basidiomycota > Agaricomycetes > Auriculariales > Auriculariaceae > Auricularia > Auricularia sp. M13. The sequence continues at coordinate 2,736,193 of CM073203.1, read as the reverse complement.
GGATCGTTGACTATGGACTGTGGTCTGTGCAAAGTCGTGTGCCAGGATCCGGTGGCTGCGGATTTGCGTCCGTGCTGCGCGCACGCCATGGCGGTTGGGGCGGGTTTGAACCGCAGCGCAGCCTTTAAACCCTACCATCCACGCCACGTTGACCACGAACCAGCATGATTATCGACCCCAAGACGCTTGCAGAGACGCCTGAAGACGCGCCGCCGGCCTACGACCAGATCTCGCCGTCGACGTCGGCGGCAGCGAGCTCGAGCCAACCCCCGGCTGATGTCAAGCCGCGGCCGTTGCCCTCGCCCACGACCTCGCAGCTGAAGCTGGGCATTGCGCCCAAGTCGCCCTCGGCATCGGCGTGGTTCCCGTTCCTGAGCTTGTCGCGCGTCGACAAGGACATGAAGCAGACGGTGCTCGGCCTGGTGCGCAGCAGCATTGCAGGCCGCGAGTTCGAATCCAGCTGACGGCAGCGCGCGCGCAGGTCCGCGATCTGGTCAAGCTCGGCTCGTCCCCCGACGCCATTTCGATCCTGCAGTCGTGCGCGGAGGCGTGTCGGGCGCGGAATCTATCGCTGGAGGCCATCCTCCAGGAACGGTCCATCGAAGGCCACACGCCGTTGTACTGGGCGATACTCAAGAGCTCCGAGGACCAGCACCAGAATCAGATATCACTCGTCGACCTGCTCATGTCGTTCCCGCTCACGCCCGCGGTCATTGCGGAGGCGCGGCAGGCGTGCCTGCTCATCTCGGACGATGTATTGTTCCAACGGCTGCGCCGCTCTCCCGGGTGCGCAGGCCTCAGCGCAACAGATGAAGTCCTGCTCGGGGCCCCGCCTGCCGATATTGTGCACGTGGAGAACGCCCCTGGCGAACACGGCGCGTTCAAGGTCACCCTGCATCTCGCCCACTTCCAGAAACGCATGCGTGTCTCGCGCGCCGTCCGCGTCGAATTCATCGCCCGAGGTCCGCACTGCTTCCATTATACCCGTACTGTACAGTCCGGTCTGATCACAGTTCAGGTCGAATATGGTGCCTGCAATTCAGCATTGCCGGCGCGGCAGAACGATGGCAAAAGCCCGCGGGAACGTGGATTGTCTCCGTGGGCCTTGTCGACGACTCGCCCCCGACGCATCTCGACTCGCGTCTCTCCATCCTTCCCGCCGCACCCCTGACTCCCTCTTCGACGGCGAAACCGTTATCCTCCGCGCCCGCCTCTCCACAATCGGCCTCCTCAAACTGGACAAGCCAGCTTACTTCTTCTACGCAATCATCGTCATCGTCCTCGAAGAATCGCCCGCCCATTGACATCCGTCTACGCACGAACAGAACCCAGCTGGGCGAAAGCGACTACGACGACAGCACCCGCCGGAAACGCGTGATCGTCACGCTCGCAGACGTCCCGCGCGGCGCGAGCCTGGAGTTCGAGTGAGTGCTTGTTTCCTGCCTTCCGTTGTGTTGCTTGGCTCTTGCTGATCTCTTTCCGCAGCGGGTGTCCGTATATAAATTTCGACGGCTCGCTCGACGCCGTGTTCGAAGCCGAGCTCCGCCAGAACGGGCTTGACTCTGACTGTATCATCAGCTGAGCCATTAAACCTGGAAGGCCATATCTGTTTGTTATCTGGGGTTTCTCGAATTTTCGCTACGCTCACTCCACCGCCGACGGCCGACTCACAGTGTATACTACAGTCATTAATGCTCTAAACTAAACGCGCATTTGCAGCTTTCTTACCACCTGCGGACGTTGACCGCGCACCCACCGTGCTAATTGACTTCGCTCCTTCGGCCTTCAAGTTGCTCAATGCTCTTCGACGGTTCGAAAATGTTGCGGCCGTCACTGCTGGCTGCGCCGCAGCTCCGAGTCCCTGTGTTACATACCGCGCAACCTGTCGGGCCCGCATCCATCTCCGACGAGTCTCCCTGACCTCTCCGCTACTATATTCACTCCTCGCACCTCTGCTCGTATACCTGTTCTGCTTCGGGTTGGACTTACGATGCCTTCGACACGGCACGTGCTCATCGCTTGACGACGCCGATATCCCTCGCTGGGTTCATTCGTCCCAATTAGCCTCAGCCTCAACTCCTGGATTCGCGGCCCTGCACCACTGCATACGCTGCGCATGCGTTCATTCGTTGGAGGTCCGCGCTTCGGACGATGGCTGCAACGCGGAATCAGATCTACACTTTCCCACTTCATTGGCTCCGCAGATGTCAAGAAGTTGCCAGCAAAGTGCTTCGCTGTGGGATGCCGAACAGAAGCGACTGACAAGATATCATCGTCCTGTCTCCCCGTCTTTAAGTACTGTATGCGGCGACACTTTCGACAACGCATCAAAGACATGAATCATAACAGTGCTGATTAACCTAAAGAGATTACCTATCCGTCAGGATACTGATCCCACGGTCACACGCACGTCAACTGAGGGATCGGCTGGACGCTAATGCTGCTCTCTTGGGGGGCGTAACGCGTGCAGTAAAAGTTTCCTCTCACCCTTGTATAGTAGAAGGCTCACTTACCACACTACAGCTTCGACTCGTATTGACGATCCTGGACTCGCGCCGGTGTGTGCCGAAACACCGATGGTCGGTCTTTGTTCCAGAACGACACGAAGCGAAATGGGTGAGACGGCCCGCAACGGCTCACTGTTGGAGCCTTTAGGCCTTAAAGACGATCTCTGATACCAAGATATTTCACTGAGCATGCCTGCCGAGTCGCACCTGAGCCGCCTTCCGCCCGAACTCACAGACCGGATTATCGACTTTCTCTGGAACGACAGGCAGACGCTGCGGGCATGCAGCCTGACGTGCACAGCATGGCGGGCTTCCAGCCAGTACCATCTCTTCTCGCTCCTCGCGCTCGACGCGCCGCGCGAGGCCGTCGATGCCCGCCTGGATGGCCTGCGCGGCCACCCGCGCCTCCTCGGGCACGTCCGCCTGCTGCGCTTTGCGGAGCGCGGCTGGATGCCGTGGGACCGCTTCGCGCAGTCGCTGCACGCGCGCCTCCCGGGCGTCCGCTTGACGGGCGCAGCGTTCGTCGCCCGCCAGCAGCGCGTCGCCACCACGCTCCCCTTCACCGCGCCGCTGTACGCGTCGCTGCAGTCGCTCGTGCTGCGCGGCGCGATGTTCGCCTCCGCGGCGCACTTTGCGCTCGCGCTAGCCCCGCTCCGCGGCCTGAGGTCGCTGGAGCTCGACCCTCTCCTTCTTGCCGACGCGGCGCCTGCAGATGTTCGCCCGCAGTTCGAACGACCGTGTGCCACGCGCATGACGCTGGCCGATGAGCGTCTCGCTGCATTGGCTCCCTGGATCGAGTCCGGAGGCCAACACGGCAACGTTCTTCTCCGTGCTCTGAGCGCAACGCTGTCTGCCGGGAATCTAGATGCTTTTGACGCCGTTTTGCGATCTCAGGCTGATGCGCTGTGGATGTTCCGTATCATGGTTTCCGGCCCCATAACTGGTGAGTACGAACAGCCACTCCCTGCGCCTGCCCAGTCTCTGATCATCTCAGACCAGATGCGCGATGCATTCTGCGGGAGCATGTCACATTGTCGCTCGCTCAAGATCCTGATATTCGAGCCCGAAGCCTACATCCCAGACGACGACTTCATCGGGCTCGTCTCCGCGGTCATCCGCAGCGCCGTCCGCCCTGCGCGGTTAATCGTCAACACTGGTGGGCTCTGCCACGCGCGACACGACGCATTTGGCGGGCTGGACTGGGAGCAGCTCGATGAGGCCGCATTCGCCGCGCGGACGACCACCGTGCAGATCAGCGCAGACGCCCCGGATTGGTGGAATTCCCAGTTCGAGATGCGCACGCGTGCGACGCTCGAGAACGCCCTGCCCCGGCTGGCCAGGGCTGGCCGGCTTACGTTCGTCCCGACGAGGAAGGAATACAATGTTTGAGGAGTACATTATGGAGGATTGTAAATGCAATGTACAGTACAGATATACATAGAACCATATCACCATGGACACTGCTGCTGAGGCAAAGGAGCTTCTTGGCGAGGAAGACACTACTAGGTATGCGGTATCACGCCCAACATCTGTCTGTCCACGAAGGCTTGCCTCATGTGCGACCGCATCAGATGAGGAAAGGCGTCACATAAAAGATCCCGAAGTACTGTTCCATGAAAGTAAGACATCAGTAGCCCAGCTGGCTTGCACGCAGGAAAGAGAAAGCTCACCATCAAGTGAGCCGGGTTAATTCCCGTGCTGGGTATCTTTTTCGATCCTTTCGGATCCTCCAATTGTCCAGGCTCGACGCAGATGCGCGTAGCTGCCGGGGAATGCGGGCTGAGAGCCCAATATTCCGTGCCTACCATACGATTGAGGTCGGCGGCAGAACTCGGGAGGAAGGAGAGATGACTGACCCTGGTGCGCGTAACCGAGCGATTCGGGAACCATGGTCGGAACGCTGAGAGATTCAGACTTCGGGCAACCGATGCTTGATACAGTGTGAGCTTACCCGTCGTTCGAGTGAACCACTTTCACGGACACCCGTCAAGCACTTACATGATGCGATGGAGTAGACACATACCTCTGAAGGATCTCGTGCCGTCGATAAGGTTATTGACCCATGAGGCAAACAACGCGTTGCCGGTGCGCGGCTGGCCATACGTGTAGAGCCGCACCGACCTACCAAAATTGTGAGTTCCTATAAATTAACGGCGATTTGAACAAGGCTGCCGAATTTACCTCGTGGGGAAGGTCGCCTGGATCGTAGCCGCTGCGATTACGGACAAAGCGCCGCCGAGGAGTGACCGCAGACAACGATCGAATGGTCAGGGTAGAGCGCAGCTTCTGCGGTCATCACTTCCATAGCTTTCTGAGCTACTGTCCGCCATCTGCGGAAGATCATTGACATGTGAGAAAAAGTTTAATAATATAAGTAGAGTTATACGCTGTTTGGAAGCCGAGATGGACCTTCACACCAGCTGTGCGGAAGGGTCAGCTCAGAAGCGAATTCATATTACGATGGAGCTTGATTTAGGTACCTGGAGCGGCGACCGACGGGGCTTGCGTGTCCCAGTCTACAAGGGGCGCCGTGAAGTCGGTGATAAAGTTTGCGGGGCTCACGCTTGGCGTCGGGATCACATGATCAGTAAGTAGCATTAGCCAGAGGACTATTTCCCGCACCTTCCCCGGAACGCAAGGATGATCTCTTTCTTTGAGTCGTCTCGTGCGATGTATCCGTGCGTGTCGGTGAGAAGGTCGAAGAGCTGCATCCAGTATCAGCATCGTACCCCTCCCACGGTCTGGAGACTCTTGCCTTCGTGACAAGTTTTGCGCCATTCGGGCGGAGAGGTACAAGATCTGGCCCAGGGATGATGATTGCATAGGCAGTGGAGGAGTATCTGAAGTAGTGGACGAGGTCGTCATAAAGCTCTATAGCGCCTCCTCAGCGGCGCGATGAGAAAGCGTAATGGCCGAACGCACTGTCCGAGACGGATGGCTTATCGCCAACTCCAAAGAGGTTCGCCCCCGCACGCCCGGCAGCCTGTGCCAGGGGGTTCCGATTGACGAGCTTGTCCACAGAGGCAAGACTAGTAGCAAACAGCGACATTATCGCGCGGTCGGGCAACACTGGCAGAGACTCGACAGAGGCTGAGAGCAAGCTGGGACTCGGTCCAATACGCGCAGATGAAGATTATAAGCCCCAAATTGCCGGCCGGAGGCCTCGTTGGCAGATGCGAGTTCATGGCGCGGTCGACGCTAGAAGCTCTGAAGCAGCGCCTGCCAGGCATTCCTCCGACACCGGGGAAGACGGTTCCGGTGAGATTTGAGAGAAATGAACTTGGCCTCAGGTATTAAGTTGGCACTGCATTTCCTGTGTCCGACAAGACTATGAACGGCGGCCCTGGGGATTGTGCGGCAATAAGCTTCCAAGCGCCGGCACCGCGGCGACATTTGCCGAGTCGTTGCCACCATGTCTCCGGTTGCAAAGTGCAAATTCCCACTCACTCGGGCGTGCGTAAAAGTTGGATGGCTCATGCTGAGCAGGGAGTCAACGAGTACATGCACTCGCTGCAATATTTGAATAGAACTAGGATAAGGCCGACGTTGAGATCTTGGGCAAAAGACCTAAGCAGATTCAAATCGCTCATTTCAAGCCAATCAGACAGGGCTGCAGACAAGGTCTTTGATTTGGAGGTTCGTAAACCTTAAGGAAAGAGACCGGAGTCAGATATGCAGGCATGTTTCAAAGTGAACCTATCGCTACTCCTCTTCGTCCTGGTCGTAATTGTATTCCGCCCAATCCATGGGAAAACGGTACCACTTGAAGGTGGGCTGGAGCTCATCAGTGACGAACAAAACACGTCTGGCAGCCACAATGAGCGGGTCGTCCGGGTCCTGTGCGCGCGCTGCGAAATCCGGAAAGTGCCGTCCGTTGAACATGGCGACCAAATAGAAGTCGCCGTCATTTCCGACGTATATAATCGGACGCTGGGTGCGGCTGGAGATAAGTAAAGTAAAGTATCGAGGTCAGCATCGGAATTCGGAAACAGAAGGCGACGCACGGGAAGTTGTACTCGTTGAGCCACCTCACGAGAGCCTCCTCGCCGACGTTGCTCACATCCAGACCCATATTCGCCTCCGTGATGCGCGTTGCGTATTTATGCGCACGGCACTTCCACGCCAGCGCGTAGCAAGGCGTTCGATGGCCGCGGACTACCGTGTATTGGCGCTGTGGTGGGTCGTCGAGGGCTCGGATATTGGGAAATCTAACACAGAAGTGGGCGTTTATTCGGTACCGTAACTTAATTTCTGCCCGCTGGACTGACAAGGGTTGGCTCGACATGATGTGCGTCAAATTTAAAGCGAAGAGCAATTTGGAACTCCTATCACGGTGAACGCCGGGTGTAGATCAATTTGCTCCCGAAATCCGGATTCCGAGCCAGCCAGGCCTTTTCTCTAGATTCGGAACCAAACCCCTCCGGCCGGCAGCCGGAGGGGTTTGTGCCAAAGTCCGCTATACGGGGGACCTAGGATTATAGAATAGCAGCTGAACGACACATTTTAAAACCTAAGTTAATAAGTAGAATTGAAAGCCAAGAAGCATATCTACTATTCCAGATACTCAGCATATTTTAATATAGCCATTCCTCTCGTCGAAGGCAGCAAATCAGTCGGGGGTCGCGACAGCCTCAACCCGACAATACACAGCTCCTCGAAGAGCCCGATACACTCAGAAAGACTACCTCACAGATTTGAAAATTCAATTAGGTCTATATCTATGCGATAAATTAATTTTGGCCGATTTGAACGACCTCTGGTCTCGTCGCAGGTAATATACGCTGCATTGTGGCATGCCGCTCCGAATTCATGACCCATTTATCACATAAAATCGGGAATTGTGCTTCAGAATCTATGTTTTGGGAACTTAATAAGTCATTTTCTTGCATAAGGCGTCGTTTCTTGGCCCCTGAATCTGCGTTTGGCCGCCGACACGAGCGTCGGTCGCGGGTCTGATGGAGCGGATATACTTCCGACATTGCTCCCGGATTTGCCCTCTCCGCCTACGGGAAGTTGCATTCCCATGAAACGGCAGCTCCTAGCGTGCATATCTTTTATGAAAAGCTTCATAGAACTATTTGATATGATTGATTAATAACCTTTGAGGACGACTGAATAATCATGACACAAGATATGCCTAGAGGATGTAGAAAAAATGAAGAGCTCCATTGCCTCCCCACCAGAGCAGTTTGCACATACCCTGCGGCTATTCTGTCTATATATTCAGGTAGAGATGGTCCTTGGCTACAGTTTTGGTGCTTGTAGCGAGTCGCCAGGAGTTGAGGAGGATGCACTATTCTATAATCCTAGGTCCCCGATTTAGCGGACTGAGTCATAAGCCCCTCTGCGAGGGCGCTCGGCTGGCGCCGAGCGGGCTTAGTTGAGTCTACCTTTTCTCCATCTCTCACCTCGAGACCATAGACAACGCTCACAGCGAGGTGGAACGGATTTACCGACTACTCGGGCCGGCTCTCAGTGACACTACCTATATGGACCCTCGTCATCTGAAGCACTTTTCGTACCCTCTGTGGAATAAGTACAGAGCTTGCGCAAGTCCGGCCGCACGGACCTCATGCTCTCTCCGCAGTTCCCTAGGGCCTATGTGGGTTTCTGCCGTCGAGCAGCCGATCCTGACAACTCGGGGAACACTGCACGAAGCCTGTCATGAGTACTTAGTGGCGATTCGAGACTGCGAGTCGAAGCCAACCATGGGGTAAATATTCCAACAGGCAAAAAAAAACCTAGTCTCCTTACTGTACAAAAAAATCTGTCTACTCTTCCGACTCGGAGTCGAGCAAGTCGGCATCGGCTGCGGTCCAATGCAGGGGCAGGCGGTACCACATGAAGCTCGGTTGGAGATCATCAGCAACATAAAAGACGTCCTTGGCAGCCACGACGAGCGGGTCGAGCGGGTCCCTCAGTGCGCGCGTCGCGTAGTCGGGAAACGCGCGCGCGTTGAGCATGGCGATTATGTAGTATCTTCCGTCGTAGCCGTGGCGGATCATCGGTTGTTGAGCGTTGCTGAAGACATCCTTTTTTTAAAAAAAAAAACACGGAACACGGAACACGGAACACGGGAAACGGACTCACGGATACCCGTACGTCCTGATCCACCTGAGGACGGCCCGCTCGCGCACATTGCGCGCGGTGAGACTTGGGTCCGCCTGTTTGATGCGGGCGATGTATTTTGGAGCGGGGCATCTCCACGCGAGCGCGTAGCATGGCGTGCGACGGCCGTTGTGCAGGGTGTTTTCGCGCGGGGGTGGGTCGTCCAGCGGTCTGATATTGGGAAAACTGAATCATGGAGTCAATAATTAGCCAGGCACCAAGAGCAATACGGACAGAAGTTGCGAAGACATGTTGTGTATCGGGATTCAGGAAGAAGCTGAAGAGCACAGCAGCGGTTTTTCGCGCTGGAACGCGGAGAAAGGACGGGAGGCGGAGTTGGAATGCGCGTCTCCCGCTCACCTCCGACACGCACCGATGTCCAATTCTGTTTTCTGCTGCGCTTGCTTGGAGGGCGGCGCGTCCCCGTGGCTTAGTGTTTTGCCATACCCGGACGCCCGGCCCACTTCAATCTGTTCACTGTCCCTTTCTCGTCCTTTCGGCCGACACGACGCGCTGAAAAGGGGATAACTGATAACAGATCTGCGCTCGCCGGTCCTCCATCTCTCGCGATTCTACCTGTAATTCGGTTTAGAACGACTAGGACTCTGGCATGTAGTACTTAGTAATACTGCACTCGGGACAGTCCTCCAGGCTCCTCCCCGCGCTTTCTGCCCCTGAGTCGCGTCTGAAGGTCATTTGCTGCTCAATGATCTCTCTGGGCGACGACTCGACCTCGCCGCGCCTGACATAATTCTGCCTTCTCGAATCCGAAGTTGTCAACTTACAGTAATCGAGGCTGCACGCGGCCAGACTCAACATGCGTCTGTGAGCTCGATACTTGTGCCCTCGCCATCCCTACCTGGGAAAGACTTCGCGTTCGTTTATGCGCCTTCCGATTCTGATTCCCAACATGTCACTGGTGGACGCTCATCTATGTAGTCCTGGTGGTTGTCTTCCGTGCTTCAAGTTCACGTCTGCAATGCTGTATTGGTCCAGCTCGCCATCTCAGGCAGGCACCTGGCAGTCCGAGCTATTATGATATCAATTCCAGCTTCTCCACTTCTTTGGAACTGTACATAAACATCGGCTTGAATTTCGTTAACGTTGCTTGAATGGAATGTGCTGTGTGTGCATCCCGCCCGCCGAGTTGGGTCGTTCACGAATCTTCCGAAACAGCATCACATGCAACGATGTAAACGCCATCTGAGAACAGCGACGAAGATGTTTTCACTGAAGCGGAGCTGTCCGATGGACCTGGATAACGCCTCTGCTGTCCTCTAATAGAGAAACACCTTGGGAGGCATGGCAACTACTGTAGCCTGCCCCGCCCTGAGAGATACTTGTACCTTATCCTCCAAGAATCATACTTATAACGTGAGGCCGCATAGTGAGCTTATGTATTGCTTTGTCATCGGGCGGAGGTCTGTTGGGGTTTGGGGTATTGTCGGATCAGATCGCCCGCGCGCCCGCGACTGTCACTGTGGTCTTGGAAGCTAAGGCTTGGCGGAGACCGTAACAGAGTTGAAGTTAAGACGCTGGGCAGCTTCAGTGGACAGCGAGGCGCAGCCAGGGAGCGACGGTCTGTCTGGAAAGAGAGAACACGATCGTGGGCGGAGACATGGGCCGGTGCCGATCTGGGGTACCAGCGCCAGAAATTGAATTGCATCGCAGATGGGAAATGGAATAGGAGCCGAGAATTGCAGTGCGCGGAGGTGCGGAAGCGGACTCTCTTCGTCCTTCGTTCGTCGTCGTCCGTTCCCCAATGCGAGCATGAGCCACTTTTCGCCGCCGACGGTGCTGCTCTGGGCCGTTCTCGCCATCCTGGTGCGCCCGCCAGAATTACTGTAGAATTAAATTAGGATTAACGAATGGACTGGATGTGCAGCTTCAGACCTTCCTTGTGACGCACCTCTGGAAGTTTGATCGCTTTCAAGTGCGCTGCTGCTCTTGCTCTTACTTTGCGCATACTTGACTTACATTAATCGCACTGTACAGTGTCTGCGCTGGAACGCGGGCAAGCAGCCCGGCGCGTTTCAGCGGGTCATGACGGTCCGTCTGCTCGCTCCGAGTCTGCCTGCGAAGCGAAAAGTCCTGCTTACTGGACCGCGCGCAGTACACGTACCTCGCGACGATGCCCCTGCTCGTCATATTCTCCGTCGCCATGACCGTCATTAAATACCGCGAAGGTCGGGTCGCCATTCAATATTACAATACTTTACGCTGCGCAACACTGACTGCAAGGCGAACAGGCTACATTGCGCTCCCGCCGCCGCCCGAAGACGCAGACAGCCTGCGGCCGCTCAAGGCGGAGGGCGGGCTGCAGCCGCCCGGCCAGATTGTCGTCCTCCGTGCGTTTTCCGTTTTCGCTGCTGTCGTTTGGGTGCGGCTGACACGACGGTCGGCGAAAAGTGACGGGCAAGATCATCCCGAAGCCGTTCCAGCTGTGGCAGAAGTCGTCGTACGACCTCGTCTTCCCGCTCTACCTGCTCTTCGCCGTCGCCTGGTCGTTTGAGATGGTCACACATCTCGAGGGTGCGCTCTGCACTCCTTTTGTCATGCACGACTAATGCAGAAATGCAGAATTCAATTTCTGGTACGCACTCACAGTCGCCGTCCAAATTTAACTTGAACGCGCCCACGCCGCACACTCGCAGGCTGTTCCTCATCAACACGGGCGAGCGCCAGCGGACGTGGTTCTGCAGCGGCGAGTTCCAGGCGTGGATAATCGGTGAGTGCTTACACCCCTACCTCTGCCATACCATACCCTGTCCTTGGCGACCCTCCACTATCTCCGGCCTCTTGTCCTGCTGCCACGCCCATCTTGTCTCCCGTTTTGCTGCGACGCCGCCATCTTGGCTCGCTCTTGCTGCCACGCCCCATCACTCATACTGCCACACCCCCGTCTTGGCTTGCCCTTGCGCCGTACACTCCCGCGGCATCGGATGACGACGCCGCTGCCTTTGCGGCGTCCCCGGCCTTCCTTGTCTTGTCTGCCCTTGTCCCTGCAGGCTGCAGGCTGCAATTGGCGCGGCGTCATCCACGCAACGCCTCGTCACTGTCCCTGCTTGCTCGCAGGCTGCAATAGGCGCGGCGTCATCCACACAGTGCCACGCCACGCGTCGTCACTGCCCCTGCCCTTGGCAAGCAGCTTAAACGCCGTGCCATCCTGAGGACGCACAGTTCGCGAGTTTACTGCTACTCGGTGCAAGTGCCAATTCGCCGTGCTGGAGTGCGAGACGCCCGTGCGTTTCAGTTTCAGTCTACAGTAGGCTTCTCCCCACGAGCACGAGTCCTCGCGGCATCTGCGGCCGCCACATATCGCTGCCTCTGTCCCTGACGAGCAGCGCAAATGCCGCTCTGGGCCAGTTCGCGCGTTACCGCTACCTGGCGCAAGTGCCAAGTCGCCGTGCTGGAGTGCGAGCCGTTCTGCACGCCCGTGCATTGCTTCTCCCCACGAGCGCACGAGTCCTCGCAGGTGCTGCGAGATTGCGAATTGCGTCGCGCGCAGTGACGTGCAAGCCACGCGTCGTTGTACCTGCCCAGCAGCTCAAACGCCGTGCTGCACATCCTGGACGCGCTCGAGGGGCAAGCCGCGCTCGTCGCCCAGCGCTGATTTGTCACCCGCACGCCTTGCTGCGCGAAAAACTCTGCGGCTGCGGACTTGCGAACGGTGTCCCTCCATACTTCGTCGCCTCGCGCGCGAATGACATCGTGCTGGAATGCATGCATGTCGTCCGCGAGCGCGTGCATGCCTCCCCGCCCAGCCCTGCCCAGCCCGTGCGGGCGTAGACAATCCTGAGGGCAAGCAGCTCTAGTCGTCCAGGGATGCTGCTCATTTGTCACTCGTAGCGCCGCCTTTCCGCGCGCGGTGGCTGCGGACTAGTGAACGGTGGCGCTTTCATTGAGTGGCCCCTCGACACTTCGTCGCCCTCTTGCCCTCGCTCTCGGCCCTCGTCAGCCAAGGACACTGCGCGCGCTTCGGGAATGCATGTATGTCGTCCGCGCGCGCTTCGGGAACGCATGTATGTCGTCCGCGCGCGCGGTGTGGCTCGCGTGCATGCCTCCCCGCTCAGCACATGCTCTCGGTCGGTTCGGAAGCAGCGAGTTGCGCTCGGTCAGCGAGGGATACCGCTTAAGTGTCAGGCCGCCGTGCTGGAGTGCGAGACGTTCTGCACGTTCTTTTGGCGACGCGCGCACTCAGTTCATGTTCTTCCCACGAGCTCGCAGCATCTGCGAGATTGTGGATAGTGTCTCTACTATCGGCGCAGCGTGACCTCATCCAAGTCACGCCTGCCCAGCAGCTCAAACGTAGACTGTTCGAGTTTCAAGCCGCTCTCGTCGCCCGGGGATGTTGCGTGTCTTCGCAGCGTCGCTCGCGAACCCCGCATGCGTCGCTGCCTTGTCTTTTCGCGCACTGTTCGTTTCGTTGGCCCGGCGGGACCCGCAACAACAGCTCTTCGCCCTGCCCCTACCTCCAAGCGCCGTGCTGGCGTAGCGCGCGCAGATGCGCGGTGGTGTGGTCGGACGGGGAGTTGCAAGCTGCGCTCGCTGCGCAGGTGTAGTCCCGCTGCGCTGGAGCGCGAAACGTGTTGCGCTTCGCGCACGCTTCATTTCATCACCTAGGGCACCAGCATCTGCGGGTTCGTGAACGGAGTGGCTGCGCTGACGCGCGGCGTGAGTGACCTCCGAGTCATCCACGCCGCGGCGCCCTGTCGCTCACACGCCGTGCTGCGGTCGCACGATGCTGGGGCGGGCTTGTGCGATAGCCGCTGGTCGATGTGCAGCGTCCCGAGTCTGCACTACACCTCCCCGCGCTCGCCTCGTCTGTCCGCGAGCGCGAGCTTCGCTGGCTCGTCGGCCACGCGTGTGAGTGTGGACCCACTGCGCGGACGTGCAACGCGCTCCTCCGCATCCGCCTCCGTCTTACCCGCGAGCGCAAAAGCTGCGGGTTCGCAATGGCGCGTCTCATTGGCCTGGTGTGACCCGTCCACGCCTCGTCGTCATGGCCTTGCCCAGGACCTCAAGCGCCGCGCTCCCGAGGGTGCGCGATACTTCGGATCTTTCTCTTGGGGCGTTGACGCACAACATCCCCGCTGTACACCATTCTGCACGTCCCTTCGCCTGCGAGCGCCTCGCTTTTTGTCGTCTGCGGAATCGCAAATGGCCCCGGCACGGACGTTTTCGTCCGGTTGGGGAAATGCGTTGACCAGCCCAATGCGGCACCTGGTCGTCCAAGTCCGTCCTCATCCTCGGTCGGGCGGCATGCCAGCCATCGTGTCACGTCGTAGTGCAGCCCGCTTCTTGCTCGTTGTCGTTCTGCACCAACCTTCCCACTGCGGGAGGGAGTGGCGGACGTGGAGAGCTACTGTAGCCCGGCTTCATTGTGCGCTGCCCAGTAGGAGGATGCATGGATGCGCGATGCTCTGGGGCGTCGTCGTCCGGCGGCGCGCTGCTGGCTGGGGGTGCAGCTCGCGGTCCCGCACTGCCACTTCTGCCCTTTGGCTTTGACCTCGGCGGCGCGGTGACGTGAACGGTCGCGGCGGGTCCTGCACGCGTTTTTCGGCGATCTCCCGGTGGCGCCTTCGGGAACGCCGATGGCAGTACTACAGTGTACCATTACCACGGAACGGGTCGTCGGGCAATTCAAGAGCGGCACACATGCTTTGTAAAATATTGCAAGAGGACAATAGGAAAACAACAGTCTGTCTACTTGGAGTTCTCTCCCCAGTCTTCCAGATCGGCGTCGCATTCAGTCCAATATAGCGGAAGGCGGTACCACCTGAAGGTAGGTTGAAGGTCGTCGGTGACGAAAAAGACATCCTTAGCAGCTATAATGAGCGGGTCGAGCGGATTCTGCGCGCGTGTCGCGTAGTCAGGAAACTCCCGTCCATTGACCATGGCAATTATATAGTATTTTCCATCATATCCGTGGCGAATCCTCGGTTGTTGAGCATTACTGGAGATGACTTGGTCAGCACGGACAACGGAGACTTGTGTTGCGGCGCGACTCACGGGAAACCGTATTTCTTGATCCACCTTAAGACAGCTTGCTCCCGGATATTGCGCACGGTGAGACCTGAATCCTCTTGCTTGATACGCGTGGCGAATTTTGGGGCCGGACAGACCCAGGCTAGCGCGTAGCATGGCGTTCGATGACCAGAGTCGTGTATACTGTTCTCGCGCGGTGGTGGGTCATCCAAAGGCCTGGTGTTTGGAAAGCTAAACCACGAGTCAGCATCTAGATACTGTAACAGCATTTCTGACGCTGGACTGACAGAGGTTGGTTGGACATTGTGACCGATTGAGTCAAGAGGGAGACAACAGTTGAGACTCCGATGAAGGCGAATGCCGGTGGTGGTCGATCGGTCAATCGATCGGTGCCGATTGGATATTTCTGCATCTCCCACCTGCAGACCATGGGCAGCTCTTACAGCGTAGCCTGGGACGAGGTGGAACGGATTCACCGACTGCTCGCACTTGCTATAAGCGATTCTACCTATATGGATCCTCGCCATCTCGAGCACTTTTCGTATCCTCTGTGGAATACGGAGGTTGCGCAACTCGTAGCAATGTCCGGCCGCACGGACCTCATGGTCTCTCCGCAGTTCCCTATGTGGGTGTCTGCTGTTGAGCTGCCCATTCTTCCATCCGATCCCAACAACTCGGGCCACACTGAGGCGGATGGTACCGCGCGTAGTGTCTACGTCGACTTTGCGATCTCTCAGCCAATCGTCCTACCGCGTCTCCTCAAATTCTTTCGATCTATTGACTCGCTGCTACGACGCATGTCTCTGCACACGTTCATCGGTCATGTCGCGGCTGGCGACCATCCGATAATCGCTAAGCTGCCCCCGCGATGCCTCTGGGTCGATGAAATGTCGGCGCCGATTCTTTTCGAGATCAAGAAGCCGGCGACTCGACACCCCAAGACTCTGCAGGCCTACGTGCGGTCGTTGCAAACCCAGATGACCGATGGTCAGATGCAAGCCGATCAGCAGGGCACATGCCAATTCTGCTCGTGGCGCTTCGCCTCACAGCAGGTCGTCATTCTCGTTGCCGCTTCCTACGACTTGTGGTCCTGTCGCCGCTTCATGAGGAGCGATGCTGCGGAATTCTTCGACGACAACGAGTGCTTCAAACCCGATGAACTCATTCGACGCAAGATCGAGATGGAGGACGCAGGAATCATACCACCTAGCCAGGAGGTGCAAAAGCTGATGTACTCGAACCCCAACCACGCCGCCAAGGCGAAGAAGACGCTTCAGGAACGAGAGCGCGAGGCGCGCGACGAAGAGGTCGCGAAGCAGGAACAAGCGCGCAAGAAGCTTGCGGAGGATCGCGAGACGCGTGCCGTGGACAGGGAGAACAAGCGCGCAGCTCCACCTACAGACGACCCCGAGCCCAACTACGAGGACCGTACTCTTCCCTTGTTCTCCGACCAAGCCGTAGGCCGACTCTTCGAGGAGATTTACTCGACGCCTTTCTTCGAGACTAAGGACCCTCAAGAATTCTTTGTCGGTGTTGCTGCAACTACTAGCACGCAGTGGTCTGGCGCTTTGCGCCTGGGCACACCACTGTCAAACAAGTACAAGCAGTTCCTGGCTGAATACCTGGAGGATTTCGCTATGAAGCAGGAGCGCCGTCGCAATCAGCAGTTCTTCGGTTGAACCCTTGGTAGAGTTGCACACCGTGCGTACTGTGGGCTTGCTCTGTTTACCGTCACACTGATTCCTACTATGGATAGTATCATCTTCGCAACGAAGCCTTCTCTGAGCCTATGCTTGTCTACGATGTAGTTTCCTTGGTTATGTGGAATGCGAATCGTTCTACGGTAGGGATCCGGAGTTCTGAATCGGACCACCTCGTCGGGTTCGCCCTCCTAATTTACGACCTTTATTGCAACTTGCACGTTTCAACGTCGCATGCGGAAGATTGCGGGAGCCGCTGTCCGAACGGCCATATACATATGAGCTCAGAGGAGATGGAGAATGAGGCAAGTCCGATTGTTTCGTTCAGTACGCTTCAGTACGGCGCTTTCTCTGCCCGAGAGGAGAATAAATCCAACCATGCTGAAGGGCAGTGGCAATAGGTCTCAGGCAGCCCAATGTTTCGCTGCGTTGTTTGCTGAGTCGTTGAGCCACAGAGTCACCGACCGCGACTGTGTCGCTGAGTGAGTGTTGCCGCAGGGTCGGGCAAAAGCAAATACAAAATCAGAGGTGCTCGGTAAACGCGTGAGAGCAATGTAAGCCGCCAGTTGCACCTGAAGACCGTCTTTACTCATATTCGTATTCGGACAGCTGCAGTAATACCGAAAGCCTAGCACCTCAGCTACAGGTTATTGCTTTAATCATGCCCTCTACGATATCCGTCTATCAGCACGCTGTGGACGGAGTCGCATAGGGATGGAAGATAGAACATCATCCCTCTGAATCGGAGTCCGTGCCCGACTCATATTCAGCCCATCCCATGGGAAAGCGGTACCACATTAACGACGGCTCGCTGAGTTCCCCAGTGACTAACATCGGTTCCCTAGCAGCCCGCACGATCTGCTCGCCCGGATCCCGCGCGCGTCGCGCAGTCCGGCAACGCGCGGATGTTGAACATCGCGCACAGGTAGAAATCGCCGTCGTTTCCGATGCAGACGAAGGGACGCTGAGCGCTACTGAAAAAAGGCAGGGGTTCCAGCGCAAAAAATGGAGGATGGGGGACGGTCACTCACGGGAAGCCGTACTTGCGTATCCAATGGATGAGCACTTCCTCCCCGACGTTGCTCACGTTGAGCCCCAGATTCGCCTTCGTAATGTGGGCGAAATATTTAGAGCAATACGGACAAAAGTTGCGAAGACATGTTGTGTATCACTGCAGGAAGAAGCTGAAGAGCACAGCAGCGGTGGAACGCGGAGGAAGGGGCGGAAGGCGGAGTCGGAATGCGCGTCCCCCGCTCACCTCACGCACCGACGTCCGACTTTCTGATCTGCTGCGCTCAGGCTTGCTTGGAGGACGGCGCGTCCCCGTGGCTTAGTGTTTTGCCATACCCCCACGCCCAGCCCGCTTCAATCTGTTCACTGTCCCTTTCTCGTCCTTTCGACCGACACGACGCGCTGAAAAGGGGATAACTGATAACCGATCTGCGCTCGCCGGTCCTCCATCTCTCGCGCTGTTACCCGTAATTCAGTTTCGAACGACTAGGACTCTGGCATGTAGTACTTAGTAATACTGCACTCGGCGGGACAGTCCTCCAGGCTCCTCCCCGCGCTTTCTGCCCCTCAGTCGCATCTGAAGGCCATTTGCTGCTCGATGATCTCTCTGGGCGACGATTCGACTGTGTTGAAAATTCGCCGCGCCTGCCTTCGCGAATCCGAAGTTGTCAACTTACAGTAATCGAGGCTGCACGCGGCCAGACTCAACATGCGTCTGTGAGCTCGATACTTGTGCCCTCGCTATCCCTATTGGGAAAGACTTCGCGTTCGTCTATGCGCCTTCCGATTCCGATTCCCAACCTGTCACTGGCGGACGCTCATCTATGTAGTCCTGGCGGGTTACTTCTATGCTCCAGGTTCACGTCTGCAATGCTGTATTGGTCCAGCTCGCCATCTGAGACAGCCACCTGGCAGTCCGAGCTATTGTAGTATCACTTCCAGCTTCTCCACTTCTTTGGAACTGTACATAAACATCGGCTTGAATTTCGTTAGAGTTGCTTGAATGGAATGTGCTGTGTGTGCATCCCGCCCGCCGAGTTGGGTCGTTCCTTCGAACGTCAACGTCTGCGAAGGAGATAGGGTCGTTCCCGAATCGTCCAAAACGGCATCACATGCAACGAGTTACGAGCGTATGCGCCTTCATCTGAGAACAGCGACGAAGATGACTTCACCCAGGCCGAACATCAACTTGAAGGACATTGATGATGATGATGATGATGATGATGCATTCCATTTTTAAAGTAGCTGTTGAGGTACATATAACCTATGAAACTACTTCGAAAGACATATTCAGGTGCTAAACTATGCTGGTAACATAGTCCAAGAGCAAGAAGGCGCGTTCGATGATGGGTAAGGTATGAATGAGTGGGGTAATATGATAGGGATTAAGCATGGGTAGAAGGATATGGGTCTGCTCGCGCTGGTCGTGCTGCGGCATTCTAGGCATAGGGAGAGGAAAGAGACTGAGAATAAAATAGAAACGAAATCATGACTGAGAGGAGGATGATTGGGTTGGGTAGGGAGTGCGGATCTCAAAACGGCCTGTGTGGTCAATGTATGTCATCAGAGCGCTCAGGTTCTTGCGCGAGCCCAGCAAAGACCTAGCAGAGAGAATCTGACCTTTGAGCTGACTACGGAGCGCCTGACGGGGAGCACGGAATCGAGAGCAACGGAGGAGGAAGTGGTCCACGGTTTCGGGTTCACCGCACTGCAAACATAGAGGTGAGTCTACCGCATGAATGCGGTGCAAGTAATGGTTAAGGGCAACATGGAGTTGTATACCCGCCGGTGGACCGTACACTGTACACCGCCGGTTCACCGCCGGCGTTCACCGCAGTACAACGCCCGTTCATAGGTTTGCCGCAGAAGTTACAATGCGCCCCTGATATAATTCAAGATATTCAATGTTAAAATATGAGTGCACTCAAGGTGGAACTTCGTCTCTTACAGTTTGAACTGGTACGCGCTTGGTGGGCGCTAATAGAAGGTCACCTTAAGCGCCGCAATGTCGTAGCGACACGTTGCCCGATGGTCGTGTTTGCCGCGTGTTCGTCTTGCCTGCCCAGACCGACCTGCTGCTCCAGTCGACGGTCTGCATAGTATACGGTGCGCATGTCTGTTATTTTTCGTACCCTGCAATTGGTACTTACCACATTGCAGCTGGCTCGGCCGGCTTTACCAATCATCGCACTGACTGGCTTGATCTTCGTGCACGACTGGTCCTACCTCTCTGCAAGCCGGTTTATATCATTTGGTGTGTGACTCCGTGCAGAAATGGGAGACTATCTTGCTGAGATAGCGTGTTCTTTTTATCACAGAGTAAGCCGCCAGCGCCGAAATTGCTTGTGTTCAGCCTTCTCCAGGCATCCGTACTCCGTCACTGTGCGCAGATCTTGTTTTCTCGTGCATGCTCCGTATTGAACCTCACGCTTGGACAGTGCTTGTACACTCTATCCGCTTACTTGCGCTCCATTCTCACCAGAATGCCTGAAGCACGCGAGCTGATGCTCCTGTCATTCATGCTCGCATATCTGCTACTTCTTCGGCTTGGTCTTGAGTTTGGTTCGGGTGCCATGCAGCTCCTCAATATATGGGTTGATCCTACGCTTAAGGAGGTCGAGGCTGAGGCCGAGATTGAGGTTGATGAGGCCACGCTCTCCCCAGAAGCTCGGGAACGTCGTCGTAGAATTCTGAACCACCAGGCGTACCTCCTGCCTGTGAACTCCGATCTCACTCGGGGCTCCAGTGCGAAGTCTGGACGCAGCTGTGTCTGGCCTACTGGTCTTTCTGATCTTGCCAGTCTTGTACTGCATGGTGTCAGTTATACTGCACGATCAATTGTACTGAACTTCGGCTCCAAGATCCTCGCGGTACGTCAACTTCGAAACGGATACCGAGTTTTGTCAACTGAATATATCCTGTCTAGGTTCGCCTGATTAATCACACCTCCGTGCAGGTGTACAGGCGAGAGACTTGGGAATCATCCGTACGTGATATACCCGCTATCAAGGTCAGCACAGGTGCTATACGCAAGAACCACGTGCTCAGTATGCGCAGGACGCCCGTCAATTTAAAATTGCCATTGCACTCGAGTTTTCTTCCTTTGTTATTGCATTTGTTTCGGCGGACCTTGTCTGCGAGGTATATTGTTTCTTGTCCAGTCCAGCTACATTCGCGTTCTCACATGGACACAGCCGCACTGGTACTCCTCAATGGATGAGATGAAAAAGCGTGACCCTCCGCCGACTTTACCCTTTCCTTGCGATATTCCCACAACGCGTGAGGGGATAGAGGCTGCGCTTCCCGCTGACTTCACTGGGCGTCTACCGCTCTCACTCGCATTCGAAGACTCACTTGCGAGGTGGATCATCCTCCGCCGCCGGCGCTCAAAGCGCACCGATCTTGCCATACTGGTTCTAAGAAAGCACGAGAAGACTTTCCCTGGAGTGGGAGTTTATACTGTCTGCGAGCTGTTCTACATCGCCGGTGCGCACTTCTTCATTATACAATCTCATTCAATATTCATAACTCTGTGCATAGGCCTGTCCCCGTATCTTACGGAAGCCGAGGTCTTTGACTCGCCCTCCCGCACAGCGCGCCTCGTTGAGGCATACTATGCCTTTCTACATGATGGCTGGAAGATATTCGAACGTTTCATGCAGACTGCCTTGCACGATGGCACGATTCTTGCGCCCTCACTTGACCATCGCGTCCGCTGTGGGCAGGGTTGCTTCCACGTGTTTGCGAAGAGGACAGCTATGGTTACGAAGCGCATGAAGAGATTGCAGACACTCTACAAGGTCCGTGCAAATGCACCGCTTTAGTTCATTGCATCTCATGTATTTCAGGAGGATGTTGCCGCCGACTCCCCAGTTCGTTATGATGTCTTCGAGCCGTTTCTCATGGCGGTTGCTTTCAAGAAAGACATTCACCTGGGTGAGATGATTTTCGGGCCTGAGCTTTTTGCGAAGACAGGCATAAAGCCCTCTCGAACCAACTACGGTCCACTTCAGGCTATGTTCATCGACGCAGGCACGTGTCGATGCTGCTCAAAATGTCGTCAGTGCTAAATTGTAGACAGGATTACTTGATGCTCCAACATATCTCCATCCCAATGAGTATCTTCCCGCTTTACCCGAGGGCGAGAACGGTAAAGGTGGTCGAATGGACCACTATGCTTTTCGCATCCAGACCGAGCCTTCGAAGCGCCCGGCAACTGGGAAGGCAAAGGCTCGTGCACCTTCTCCAGGACTCAGCTCTGAGTCAGAGGGCGAGGGGTTAGACGAAGTGGCTCCCTTTATGACAGCGGTGCCTGTGCCAGACGCAGCTGCAACATCCAATGCTTCCACACAGTCTTCAGCAGTCGAGGCACCTGCTGTTCCCAAGGTTCGATATGTGCGTGGTGTAGTCTGGACGGGTGTACCACCTCGGCGGGTCGACCTTGAACGGCGCAAGCTGCGGTGAGTTAGTTCTGACGACTTAGTTATAAATTATTAAGCTGCATTGCAGGATGTTGACTGAATCGGAGATGAGGGCTGCGTCGTTTGAGACTGTAGTCCGGACCACGAAGCAAGTCGTAGTTGGGCCAATGGAGTGGTTCGGAAATGGCGTCTTTGTCAAGGATGGCAAAAGGTGCGTTTCCAGCCAGGTGGCTCTCTCGCTGCTGATGTCTATGCCACACGGTTAGGATCGTCATTGGTGCCTGCCATGCTGACCCTGTGGCTTTTCCCCGAGAGGGAAAAAAGGATTTGGTTGCGCGCATCATCAGGGGTCGCGAGCGGGCACGTTTCCTTGCGCAAAATGCGGGCACTGCAAAGCGTGCCGCACCTGCGGCTCTTGCGAGCAAGGTTCGACAGGGACTTGCAGCGTACAACAAGGCCCGGGACCTTGTTTCTACTTTCACCGGGGATGTGCAACCCACTCCCACCGCCGCTATCTCATCCTCCTCCTCGGCACCGCAGCCGCGCCGCCGCATGCATGCTGATGCTCGACTTATTTCTGAGTCCTCTCATCTCACTTCGGGCAGCTCTTCTTCTGCTCTCATCGCCGCTGCTGTGACTGCTCCATCGACTGTGACGACACTTTCCGATACTTCTGAGGAACAGCCCGATTTTTCGGCAGCAGCGGACAATGCCAACGATGACGAGCCGCTATTTCATCTTCACTTCGCTATTCCCGATCACATCGTCTACGCTTCAACGGGTCGGACACTGGACTTTGGGGATGGCGAGGCATCGGACACTTCTTCTGAGGGGTCTGAGCTGGAGGAGGAATGGGCGAGTGCGACTGGGATGGAGTTGCATGCTGATTCTGGATCTGAGTATGAGGTGTCTTCCTCGTCATCAGAGTCCGACCCATATCTGGACGAGCTATCAGATGAGAACAGTTCCGTACAGCATGTAAAGCGTGCAAGGCGTCTTTAATAGAAATCTATGTGAGATGTATAAGTCCGTGCCAATACGAGGGCGGCTCCCTGCCATGCAGCAGCTGATTGCAAGTGAACTATAGACAATTAATAGCCTTGAATACAGTACCAGAACACATATATGGGTTATGGTGATACATAGGTAAGTACATTAGTAGTAAATGCCAGGAATGCAGCTGCCGCTACAGTGATTCCGGCCGAAGCCGAAGTTACATGGGCGAGTTAACTCTGTCCCTACGCTTCGAGGCTCCTGATTCTAAGCTCACCACTTATGACTATTATGTTGCTAAGACCCTAATAAGTGTTTATGCAAGGTTTCGTGACACCCGGATGATGGGTTGCATCAGGACGCTCGCACGATCTACACTGAATATCAGGCCAAAGCCGGAGTTGAGCGCGCACAGTGACGCAACTCCGGCTGTTCAGAAATATACTTGCTCAGCGCAGTCAGATACTTATCACTCAGTTTGCAGTAAACCTTCAGTATGTACCTCTGAACCTCAGAACTGTGTGAGTGACATCGCAGGTACACTGCTTAATGGGTATACATACACTGAGACTACAGTGCCACTCGCTGCTTAATCGGTATACATACACTGAGAGTACGTTGGCATGTTGGCAGACGTCTAACGAATCCTCAGCGGCGGTACAAAGGGCAACCGTCGATTCGATGGTGAATCTCTGGCAGCGGACCAGCGAACCTTCAACGGCTATCTACCGATTTCAGGGCGGTGTGGTGTACTCTCGCTGACTCTCCGGTGCCTAACAGCGTATCTACATAGACTTGCCGCTGTTTGATTGGTACATACACACCGCAGTGCCAGTGCATTGCCAGTGAAGTGCCGATGCCTCTTCGCTGTTCATCTGCTGACTATGTGATGTCACTGTAGTGCACACCAGCAGTAATACGCTGAAAATACGGTGTGACATAGTGATGCAACACTGTCCGTGTGCTGTATTGCCATTGCAGTTCGCTGCAGCTACGTCACATTTTCGTCGCTTGAACGCTGTATGACACTAATAGTGCATTGAATACCTAGTGGCTAACTACCGTATTCTCACTGAAGGACCGGTGAATGTTCACCAAATGTGTGCGTATTCCGGCTATAGGGTGCTGCGAGGAGGATGAGACGGGATCAATATACATTCTCCGCGCGAATCTTAGCATCACCCCATCATGTCCCTCGAACCGACGCAGCTGGAAGAGTCGCTTACCCAGAGCCTGACTGCGTTGGTCATCGCCAAGCTTGAAGTCCTTGCCGCTCAACTCAAGGTTGAATGTATTGGCAATGCACGCCGCAAAGCCACCTACGTTATTCCCCTTGTCAAGTACATGGTGGCGAACGCTGCAGCACTGCGGGACGATGCGCAGTACCAGGCATACTATGTCGGCGGAGGAGGAGCGCTTCCCAAGACGAGGACTACCAGCGAGGACAAGAACACGCTGGATGCTGCTGCTGCTAAGGAACCCGCCAAAACCACGCCGTGCGCTTGATGCAATTGCGCATAAGTACAATGACTGAAATTGATATGATACAGGGCATACGAGGCTATAATGGCGCGCAAGCTGACGGCAG
Source organism: Auricularia sp. M13 (assembly GCA_037042915.1). Lineage (NCBI taxonomy): Eukaryota > Fungi > Basidiomycota > Agaricomycetes > Auriculariales > Auriculariaceae > Auricularia > Auricularia sp. M13. The sequence goes on along the minus strand of CM073203.1, from coordinate 2,711,877 downwards.
ACCCACCTGGCCGTGCTGCGAAGCACAAGACAGTTACGTTTGCAGGCGGCGACGAAGGTACGCCTTATCTACGCTTCTTAGATCCGGTTGACAGCATCTAGGCGCCACCGTGTCAGGCGCCGACGGCGCGCCAACTACGCCAAAGCGTCCTGCCAATAAAGCAACCGCCAAAGCCGTCGTTGAAGCCGATGTGTCAGGTTCTGAGCTCGATCCTGATGCGACACCAAAAAGTGCTCCAAAGAAAGGACCTCGCGTCGAGAAGGCGTCCAAGCATGGTCAGTCACTTTTTGCATCTAATACAGTCATTATTAACGAAGCCACAGTGAAGGTTTTGATCCACAATCTGGGCCCAGGGCTGGAGGAGGTTATAGTACCGCTTGCCGAAGGAGTGCACCGCGAGGTAGCAGCTCCTGACGCTGAGGGGAGCACATACTATGTCAAGCTCGACGACGTCCTTACCTCAATGACGAAGCACGAAGTTGCTTCGCCGCTCAAGGGTACGTCCGGTGTCTTGTTTTGCGCGTAGCAACTTAATTCCCTGCACATATATAGGACGTAACGGTAGACTCAAAGCGTTCACCCCGGCGGAGAACGACGATGAGCCGCGCAAGTTGCGCGATCTAGGAACCGTGGACAAGATCCTGGGTGGCGACGTCTCGCGCTTGACCAGCCTGACTGCGATGAACCAGCATCGCGTCGTTAAGCGTCCTCTGACGCAGGGCGGCTCAGAGTTTGAACTGAACATTGTCTATGTTCCGGTGCGATTATGGATTCAATGACCTGAGCGATTCTAACTTCCAGTTCCACAGAGCGATGTACCTGAAACCACTGCTTCGAAATCCGGACCTGCCAGCGACAAGCAAGTTCCTGCTGCACCACCGGCTGCACCTGCTCCGCTTTCGAAGCTTCAACTGGATACAGATCCAGAGTTCCACAGCGCGCTTACCGCATATCTAACAAGCAAGGACGTTCCACCCTGGAAGGGTCCTCCGGCCGAGATCATGTCGCAGCGACTCCAGCGCTATCTCCATGTCGAAAAGGCAATGAAGATCGTCGAGCCTTGGCGGACTAGCTTGCGCAACAGTGCTTACGACATTCCGAAGGATTACCATGGTGAGTATCTGCTGGGTAGATTGTGCATTATCTTCGACTCAGTGACGATGTAGACATGACGTTTCCAGACTGTTGGCGCTGGGCCGGAGGCCACTTCACTATCGACGCCATTCGCGCTGCAGTCGGCCTCAAGCACACGACGGCGAGCAACGATTTGCGCTGCTTCAACATTCCAAACAAGATTTCCGAGGCGGCGCAAAATCGCATCCAGCCGCTCCTCAACTGGGTCAAAAAGCCGGAGGACGAAACGCTCAGTGCAAAATTCGGCAAGATGTCGCAACGCTAATTCGACGAATGGCGCAAGACTGCTCTTGAAGGAAAGTCGAGCAATACTAACAAGCAGAAGCTGAATGCGAGCGGAAGTAGCAAGGCGAAGGGCAAAGAGAAGGAGGTGAAGGACAAGAAGCGTCGTAGGCGCGACGAGGACGACGACGATAGTGAGTCGGATCGCCGCACCAAGCGCAAGAGGCTTTCAAGCCAGAACCTTGACGATGACGACGACGAGCAGTCTGACAGTGATTAATTGTCTTCAGTATGCGCTCCATGTATCTATGTGATTGTCTTTATGCATTATGCCTCTATGCAACATTTACACAGATGTAAGCTTTGCGTGCGCGACTCCGGCATCGGCCGGACTTATTCAATGCATTTACTCGTGTCATTGTCCCATCACCACGTATCCGGGTGTCACCAAACTTTGCAAGAACTCTTATTATGGTCCCAGCATCATACTGATCACGAGTAGTGAGCTTAGAATCAGGAGCCTCGAAGCGTAGGGACAGAGTTAGCTTGCCCATGTAACTTCGGCTTCGGCCGGAGGTCACTGTAGCAGCTGCTACATTCTCCGCATTGCCCGTTCAAGTATCAATCCGGGTGTCATGAGATCCTATAAATACATTCAATCAGTGAAGCTGAGTCTAATGCTGAGGTTCTACCTGCTTACAATCAGGAGCCTTGCGGTGAAAGTGTCATGCTACATTGCGCAGCACAGGTTGACCGAGACATTTTATTTCGCTCCGAGACATAGTCCACACCCTGAAGTTTGATCGCGATGGAACTTCGATCAACGTCTCGCCGATATATAAATGTGTGCTTGGAGCGAGTGATCTGGGTAACGACATGGTTTTCCGAGTTGACCAACTCTCTCTCATCCTCGATCTCTTCTTCCATCCAAATTATCCTGCACGCAATGCACTCTTTCTCATCGGTGCCATTGGTGCGCTTCTTCCACTTCTGCAACTTCTCAGAAACCAGCAGCGCACTGCTCGCCGAGACACTGTAACAGGGTGGGATACCACGCTCAATACAGCGCTCGAGCTTGTGGCCGCTGAGGCACTGCCTGAAGACATCGATGAGGACGACTTCTCCGGTCGCACTGAGCACGCAGTCCACGACTTACTTAGGGACTTCAGTGCACTCTCAGACCTGACGGAGGTGGAACACTCTCCATTATTGGCATTCCCTCCGCCCGTCCTGTGCACACAGCATCTCAACTGTGTTGTCTGTCCAAATGGCCCAGCATTGCGGCGACGCGCAGACGCCCATCTTGTTCGAATCTTACGCGGTGACGCAATTCGCGCGCATGGGATACTTGTCAGTGCAGTGTGCAACAATTGCAAGACCATCTACTGGCCCGACCGACGCTCAGTTCGACCGGACCTTGCAAGCGAGGCACGCATTACTCGGTTGGAAGCACAACCACACTACATCCGCGTGTCGAAGACAGACCAGCTTTGGGTACACCGCGACATCGCAATAATGCAAGAATCCGCATTCCGAAATCTCCATTGTGGATGGTCAAGCTTCGCTCAATATCTCAGCGACTATCGTCCAGGAGCACCAGTCATGACCTATCGCCAAGTGCGGCGCCTGTTCGCAGAGCACCTTGGTCGACGACTACTTCTTAAGCATGGACTTCTTGACGGCTTTAGCTGTGCAGCAGAGCACACTGCAGATGATCTCATGTCTGCCGTCGTTGCAGCTATTGGACCAAATGGTGGGACTGCTCCCCAAGCTTTCGAGCATTCCTGCAGTAACTGCACACATCCAAAGCGCTATCGCACTCCCAACCAGCCTCATCACGCTCTTCCAGAAGAGTTTGTTATAGGTGTCGACGATATTCCGGAGGTAAGCAGCTGGATCCTTCCTTGCCTTCAAGCACTGATGGACTGCTCATTCTAGCTCCCTGAGAATGTACCGCAGGCACCGCCTGCCGCTATTCTCCCTGCGCAGCCAGTGCATGACGACAACGACGAACTTCAGGTCAACATGGCTGTAATGGATGGGAAAGCTATTCAACACGCTGTATGTGGCTCGCTCGTTCGCCTTGAATCCTCAACTCACATACATCAGATTTGTGCCATTGCAGGGTGCCAGGGCGCACTCAATAACTATAAGGATGGTCGCTTCTGCGCCACTCATGAGGAGGCTGGTTGGAACGACAAATGCGGCATCATTCCCTGTGGCCGCCCACGCGCTGTACATCTTGGTGCAAAGTTTTACAGCTGCGACGCTCCCGAACACAAGGCATTTTTTCAGGCATATCAACGACGGTTTGGACGGATGTCATTTGCTGGGGTGCAACGAGTCATCAGGCAACAGGTTCGCGCTGCCGACGAGGGTGCTCCTGGAGTTCAGCTTCGTCCGCATCTCCCTGACGTCGATGGACTTGCCGGAAATCGAGTTGATCACGTCTTTCGATCGCGGGCCGTCTACTGCATCCAGACAATTCAATGGGCCTGTGGATATCCAATCGCATGGACCAAGTTCTATGATTCGGAGTCAGTCAGTAACGTCTACAACTTCATCGACAGTGTTTGGGCCGACCATCCGGCACTCCGCCCATGCTTTATTGCCTATGACAAGGTGTGCGCATTCCTTGCCCATCTCCAGACATCTCACCCGGACTCTGTCTGGATTGAGGTTACACGCTTCATCGTCGACTCTTGGCATTACATTGGCCATAGCGCCGAGGACATTCTGTGCCGCACCTTCTGCAACCCAGCACCAGGAGATGGATCCCAGCCTGATCTAGTCCTGGAGCGCGTCGACGACAATGGACGGGTACATCGTACACGCGCATTCAACCTCGAGACGGCCGAGCAATTCAATTCTTGGCTGGATCGCTACAAGTATTTGCTGGAGCAGATGTCTGCAACGGCTCATGATTTTATGATGCACTCACTGTTTCTTCTTTATGCTGAAATAGTTGATACTCGCACTGCAAAGCGCGAGGCTCGGGAAGCTGCAAGGGCAGCAGCTCAAGGGGAGGAAGACAATCCCGATGTTGACCAACAGGTTGAAGACGAAAATCCGGCTGGTGAGCATTAGTCTTCCTTCTGTCCATTTGTTTAACTGCTCATAAGATTAGATTGAGGAATGCAAGCGCTCGCATCACAAGATGCGCAACAGAGGGTCCTCAATTATTTTAAGTAGCATCAATGTCGAAACTATAGTCGCTTCCCATATGTTCTTGTATTAAGTTGATGCTCAATGGAATTCAAGCATGGGGAAAGCGTCCAGAGACTGTATGGACACTGTACTCGGTCGATGATCCGTCGGCCGGCATCGGAAACTCGGTGGGCTCCACCGGTCCGGTCAGCTCCGAGCTTACTACTGGCAACATGGCCTGTCCGCAATTGCGTGAGGAGAGCGGCGTGACTCCGCTTCAGACCATGGTATGCGCGCGGTATCTTGGCAGAGGGCAACGAGCTGTCAAACCGGGCATAGCGTCTACCACGCTCTGAGCTCGCCCATCGCGTCTGCCACTGCACGCGTACAGCCTTCTTGAACGTAGCACGCAGGGCTGCCGCGCTATCAGGGAGCGGGTGGTCGCGGATAGTGGCGAGCGGGGTGGTGTCTCTCGCGGCTGCGCGTTTTGCATGCAAGTCCGCGAGCTCGTTGCCAGGAATGTCCTCGTGCCCAGGTACCCAGACCAAGGTGACGTTCAGATTAGGGCGTGTCTTGCGCAGGTGTGCTATACGCGCGTGGATAGCGTTTGTGATAAGCTGGCCCGACTTTGGCCGCGGGTTGTGCGCGCGGACAATCAAGGGGACACCGGAAGTAAACTGACGGCACCGGGTTGGTAACCTCTGCAAGGCCCTGAGGCGGGACCCATCCATGCTATTTCCGCGGATATACCTCCGATTTGCTTCCGGAGATCCGCAACTGGCCAGGTTTTAGGCTACCCAAAGGCTTTCTGCATTGGAAATTTATTGTAATGCTCCCAGAACATGTGCTCATCCTGCACCTTGCCCAGAAGTCCCAGTAGCTTGCCCGGAAGTTCTCTCTCGGAATGGTGATGCATTATGTCAGCAAGCAATATGCATCCGAAGGATCTGTGAACAATGCCCCTACATCAATATAGAACACTGAAAAGGACTCAAACTACATGCAGGACGTTTATTGGTTCCAGTGTTCGCCCATAAGGTCTTAAGAGCTGGGAAATCTGGGTTAACCCTTAAATCCTTAATAAGCCTTAACTTAACATCGATTTTAACACCTAATATGTTATGTTGAGCGTGCAAACCAGTTCATTGGAGACCCAGACAAGAAAAGACATCATGCAAGTCCGAACTCTTCGTACTCTTCATAATCGTCATCGGAGCCCTCTTTCGCGCCGTCGTCCTCGGGCTCTCCTTCATACTCCGCAGCCAGGAGCTCCATGAGGAGCAGCTCTTCGGTGTGCTGCTTCCGGCGCGTGGCGCGTGCAGGCGCTGTGGCGGGACGTGTCGCATTTCCACCGAACAGCAAGGCAAGGCTGCGTGGAAAGAGGCGCACGTTACGCTTGTTGCTGCGCGCAGATTCCCCCGCAGTCGTGCGCCAGCGTGCGAGTTCGGCCCGCCAAGCGGCAGACGATGCAATCAAACCGTGCGGTGCGGGTGCGCGCTCAGATCCATCCTCTGAATCGTCGTCGTCGTTGTCGAGTAGATCCGCATATCGCGGCACAGAAAGCAGCTCTTGTATGCGCTTATCGTCATGGACTGTACGTGCAGAGCGGTTCTTGACCAAGTTGTCGGTAACATGTTCTGCACGGATGACAGCACCCAACTTGGATGGGCATTAGACAACACAGCGGGCTACTGAGCAAATTTACGCACCTTGGACATCTTCTCAAGCTTCTTCAGGCCCAGCCGATTGCGACGCTTTGTCTTCTTGACAAGTAGATCTGAAAATGTGCGCTCATTGCCGCCTTGGTTGCATGCCAACTCAAGCACCAAGATGGCAAAGTCTGCAAGGGCCGCCGCAGAGGGCATGGACTTGTACTGACGCCAGACAGCGACGGGGTCGTTTCCCTGCATGCCACAGATTGGTTTGGAACATAAAGGAATGGACAACTCACATGCGCTTTCATGAACGCGGCCTTGCTGTTGGCCCAGCTTGCAAATGCGCCGTGGCCACCGATGTACTCGAAGAAGGCAATTGACAGTTGCTCCGCATCGCTATTGAGCTTCGCCTGGTGCGCAGCCTCGGTAGCCTCTGAGCAAGGAAGCGGCAACGGTCGCGAGTGAACGCGACGATAGAACTATTATTGTTTCCGTCAAGTTACTCCGACCAACTCGGCCTTGACCACGCACCTCGAGCAGCTCATGATTGACTGCAAACACGTCGATGCCAGCCTTGTCTCCAAACCGCTCCAACTTCTCGTACGGGTTGAGGACCAGTGCAAGGAAATAGATTGCCTGGTCAACATCTTGCCATCGCAGCTCCAGGCTCTCCATCATCCCCTTCCGCAGCGTGGAGTCTGCGTGCTTCGAGAAATGCAGATACACACCGGCAAGTGAAAGCAGGACTTGGTCAGGACGGGTCCCATCTGCCTGGTTAATATTGACCATATAGGTGATAGGCTCGATGTCGCCCACAACGGTGTCGAGCTTCTTCCAGAACTGTGCGTCGTCAATCGTGTCGCACCACCGATTGGCTGTCTTGGTGATCTCTGTACGTTTCTTCTTGCTCTTTTCGGCCCCGAGCTGTGCAGTGACGATGCTTGCGCGTTGTAGGACAACCGTCCCACGCAACGTGTCCTTCAGGTCTAGCAGGCGTTGGAAAGCAAGGGTATGTGTCGTCCACCGTGTCTTGTTTCCAACTAGGTATGCAAGCGGTGGCTTGCCTGTCTTTTCGGTCTGAGCCTGATCAAAGACGTAGCGTACGCGGCCGTGATTCAGGAGCCAGCCTGTGAGGTCCGTTGCCGTTTCCGCAGTCTCGCTGGCAACACCGCTGATCTTGAAGTAGTCGTTATTGATGAGCTGCGCCTGCTCGTGTTACTAACCGTTCCCCTGTATGCATAGCACAACGCACCTGATGTGCCCAGCATGGGCCAACAAGTAGCCAAGGACGCTCGTCGGCCAGCGCATTGCGTCCAGCCTCTGTGCCGCCATCGTTGTCGGTGCACAGTTTGCGTACAGCACAGCCGTATGTCGCCTCAGTACGGTCAATCATGCTTCCCATAGATTCACACATTGCAGGCCCGTCTTTTCCGTCGCCGTTGGTGTTGACAAGCTCAACTAGATGTGACTTTAAAGAGTGAGTCAACCATGCTGGCGACCACAAATTCAATTCACCTGGCCCGACGCAGTTACATTTACACCGGCAACAGCATTACGGCTCATGTCCTTCCATCCATCGGTGCTGCAACGACTGTGAGTTCATTGCACTCGAAGGGATCACTGCAACTCACGTTAAGGTCACATCCGTGCCGTTTAGCTTCTCCTGAAGGGCCGTCTCGACGTTCACGCTCCTTTCGTCGAGTAAGCGATTGGCGAGGACCTTGGAGCTCGGGATGGCGTCGCAGGCGATGGCGCGGAAAAGCATGAACAGCTTGATGACTTCGGGATTGTCGACCCACATGAACGGCAGGTTCGCCGCAATCGTGGCTTTGATGAATTGCTCGTGGATCGTCTTGATTTGATCTTCGGTAAAGGGCATCGCAGAGCTTTTGTACGTCTTAAGGATGGTTTGATGCATCTTGTTCTCGACGGAGGACTGTACACCGGTGCGCTGCTTCTTTTTCGGGCGCTCGTCATCGTTGTTGCTGCCAGAACGGAGCTTTGAGGCAACCTCAGTTGCTGCCTTGGATACATGCGGACAGGGATCGCCGCCGCGCGGTCCAAGGATGTGCGCTACCATAGCGTCTTCGACTCCAAGGACAGAACCAGCTTTCTCGCATGCTAGGCATTATAAGCAGAGATTCAAGAACAAATTTCTAAGCTTGCGCACCATCAATAAACCACGCCTGCTTCTTTTCCTCCTCAACATCAATGCCAGCCTCGTGGTCCACAGATTCGGCAACTGAGGGCGGCCGATGCTTGGCAATGCACCCGAGGCAGTAAGCCTTGTAATGCGACGAGTTCTGTTTGTGTTACGGTGCGCGGCGATCTTGCCCATACGCCACTTCCGTTGGATCTCTTTCGCCGCTTCACCCGCTCCGTACGGACCGATATACCCGTTCCGCATGCCTCTCCGGACCGCTGGCACCTCGGCTACCTTCTCTCGGCGTCACCGGACCCCTGTCAACCTCGGTCCTTGGATGCGACGCGCTATTGCCATTGTTGTCAATCACCGCTGCGCTGGTTTCCACCCGGCGTGTATCTGTTCGTCGGTCCGTCTTCTCGGTGTCACATTACGGCCTACACCTTCGGAGATGCCGCACACCACACCTCGGGTATTGCCCTGCATGGCCGGTGTGCGCTGGGAGTACAGGTGAAGCTGCAACGATCGTGCCGACGTACATCCTTCACCCTCTGTCCCCTGGATGCTCGACCGCTCCGGCACCTCGGACCTCGGCCGCCACACTTTCCTCGGTCCACGCGCGGCATGGTCCATGGTCCGGAGGCTGTTCGGATGGAGTGGGAGTGTTGATTGTTGGGTGGTACGCTCGTACCTCGCTCGCCGACGCGTTGCGCTCGCCGCTACGCTCGCCATTGCGTCGGCGCCTTTCGCCCCCGGTGTCAGTGCGTGCATACATGCAAGGACACCTCGGTCTGTCTCGGATACCCGCCCAATACCCTCCATAGGCACGGACATCCTTTATCCCCTTCGTCCGGAGTCGTTCTGCGCCTTCGGCGCGACGCTTCACTCCTTCTTGACCCTCCCTTGACTCCCTTTACCCCCCATTGCTTCCACTGGCTCCAGATTACCCTCGGTGACTTCCCCGATGCCTTTCCCATCGCTTCCGGACCTCTCTTTGGTGTTGGTTGGCTTCCTTTGTTGTCCCGAGCGTTCGGATCCGGTTTGCCTCCGATCGGACTATATGTACCGGCGATTGCCCTCGGATGTACCCTAGGTTGGATCTGGTCTATTATGTGTTCGACCTTCCCCTCCTGAGTACCCTTCCTGGTCGGCTACGCCTCCTGGTCGGTGGTGTATGCAGCACACCGTGACATAAGATCCAACCTACCCCGTCCACTCCGGGTACTCAGTTCCTCCCCCCCTCTATCCTCTTCTATCCGCTCTCTACTTCCTCCTACCCCCAGCGGAGCTGCGAGTGCCCGCCCCTGCGGTCTCCACGATATCCCCTTCGCTTATACCACCTGGACCTTGGATATAGGACCGATCTCGCCCACAGAATCCCCTGGCCTCGGTCTCAAGCTTCTGGTGGCCGCCCCCTTGGACCCGAACCCTCCCGGACCCCCTGGCCGCCTCTCGGCCTTCCTTTAACCCCATACCGCCCTTAGGCACGCTTCCCAAACCTTACCCTCAAGTTCCGGACCCTTCTGGAGTTGTAGTTTTCCCTTTGGTCGCCCCTCGCAACGACGTCCGGCAAATCCCGCTCGCAGTCCGCACGAATCGCTTCGCCGACGAACACCCTATAGGCCGATGGCTTCCAAACTTTGCCGACACCCTTGCACCACCCCTCCGGAGTCCCATGCGAAGTTACGAGGCGCTACGCTCGTCGATGCCGCCGTTGCCATGCACCGCCTCGGCCGGACCATTTCCGCTCCCCCTCGCCGGCCCCTGCTGCGTTCCGCCTGCCCCAAGGCTCGGTCAACGCGTATCAACGTCCCCCACCCATGCGTGCTTGACCGATACCCCGCGCACGCTGTCCTGGCTGCCAATCGAGCGTTTGGGCGTCCCACGCACTTGCACACCTCGGTCCTTCGCAGCGCGACCCTCGGCACCCATCTACCCTCGGTCCTTGTGCTCCAAGCTCACCTCGGACCATTCCACACCTACAGATGTCGGCCGCTGTTAGTTATGCACCGCTGGCAACAGTACAGGTCGCCGTGCGCTCGGCCGAGCTGCTGGACATCTGGTGTTTCGCACCCTCCGCCGACCTGGATCTTCCGGTGTCGGACGCGTGAGCCAACGCTGACCTACCTCGCCGCTGGACCTTGGAGGTGCTCCCTGACATGGACCGAGGCCGGAGCCCCGCTGGATCGCGTTGGTTTGCTCGGAATATCGGTGCTCACGCGCGCACCCCCTCTTCGGCGTTACAGGATGGAGTACACGAACCGGACACGGACCCAATGGTCTCCCAGGCTTTCCGTCCATCGCACAGGTGTTGTGGCAAGGTCTTCGCGGCCGCATGACCCGCCGCCCGTTCGATACAACGCGCCCTCGGCGATGCTGCCGACTGTCAACCCCCTGTCCGCTCCGCCGTTTATTTCGCCGTCGGGCGTCTTTCCGAATCCCGCGCGAGGTGCCCGTGTCCTCTCCCAATTCCTGGCCTTCTATTTGCGGTCGGACCTTGCCAAACGAAGAGGTCCTCGGCAAGATACGTGCATCCGATGTTCAGTGCATCGGTCGCGTACGTCGGCCGCCCTGACATCGCATCCTGTTGGACCTGTGGACTTCTCTGGCGCATCTGGAACCCCCTCCCGGGACGGACCCGCACTTCGGACCCACCGGCGATGTCACTGATGAAGTCCAGCTCTGCTTGCGCACTGCACGAGCTCACTTCGGGATAGCCGCTGTTTACCCTCGGACTCGCCGTCGCATCGGACATCCTCCCCTACACTCCACCCCTCCTCCCGGGCTGCCACCCCGATGCCGACCGCACTGGCTTACGCTTACGACCGCCATGATTTCGCTTCAAACTCTCGTCGTGCCCTTCACCGGGGTTGAGGTTGCGATCCACTGGGATGCGCAGTGCTCAACGTTGTTGGTCGCGGACCAACACTCCGACACCTCCTATACCTTCGGTCCTGTGCCTCGGGCGCTATCTCGGTGTACTCGGACCTTCCCCCCACCCTTGTACCCCAGCCGGAGATGGTAGGAGTCCGTTCTTGGGCGCAGCGCGTCCCGCTCTCTTTTCCATTACGACCTCGACCGCTCCCGCGTTTCGCTCGGCAGTAACGACCTTTCCCGTGTTCCCTCCCGGACGGTAGGACTCCCAGTGGCCGCCGCATATTGAGATGTGGTGTGGGGACATCCCGAGTAGGTGTCCTTCTCGCTTGGAGCTCGGACCGACTCTTTCCCTTGGACCTGCAATGTTTCCGACGCTGGTGTTGCACCTTGGATCGGTGAGGATTGATCGCCGTGCCGTAATAGCCCGTCAGTCCTCACCCCCAATGGGCCTCGCTTTCGCCGTGGACCACTTCGGTCCGAGCGGGGGAGACGACCTCCGTGCTTTGCGTCTCGCCCGATGCGAGGGTACACTTCTATTTCGATTCGTCATGAATTTAACGACTTCGGCCACCCCCAATGGCCTCCACCATACTCGGTCGCTTTTTGCGGGCTCGCGGCTGGAAGGGGGGTTATGTTACGGTGCGCGGCGATCTTGCCCATACGCCACTTCCGTTGGATCTCTTTCGCCGCTTCACCCGCTCCGTACGGACCGATATACCCGTTCCGCATGCCTCTCCGGACCGCTGGCACCTCGGCTACCTTCTCTCGGCGTCACCGGACCCCTGTCAACCTCGGTCCTTGGATGCGACGCGCTATTGCCATTGTTGTCAATCACCGCTGCGCTGGTTTCCACCCGGCGTGTATCTGTTCGTCGGTCCGTCTTCTCGGTGTCACATTACGGCCTACACCTTCGGAGATGCCGCACACCACACCTCGGGTATTGCCCTGCATGGCCGGTGTGCGCTGGGAGTACAGGTGAAGCTGCAACGATCGTGCCGACGTACATCCTTCACCCTCTGTCCCCTGGATGCTCGACCGCTCCGGCACCTCGGACCTCGGCCGCCACACTTTCCTCGGTCCACGCGCGGCATGGTCCATGGTCCGGAGGCTGTTCGGATGGAGTGGGAGTGTTGATTGTTGGGTGGTACGCTCGTACCTCGCTCGCCGACGCGTTGCGCTCGCCGCTACGCTCGCCATTGCGTCGGCGCCTTTCGCCCCCGGTGTCAGTGCGTGCATACATGCAAGGACACCTCGGTCTGTCTCGGATACCCGCCCAATACCCTCCATAGGCACGGACATCCTTTATCCCCTTCGTCCGGAGTCGTTCTGCGCCTTCGGCGCGGCCTTCACTCCTTCTTGACCCTCCCTTGACTCCCTTTACCCCCCATTGCTTCCACTGGCTCCAGATTACCCTCGGTGACTTCCCCGATGCCTTTCCCATCGCTTCCGGACCTCTCTTTGGTGTTGGTTGGCTTCCTTTGTTGTCCCGAGCGTTCGGATCCGGTTTGCCTCCGATCGGACTATATGTACCGGCGATTGCCCTCGGATGTACCCTAGGTTGGATCTGGTCTATTATGTGTTCGACCTTCCCCTCCTGAGTACCCTTCCTGGTCGGCTACGCCTCCTGGTCGGTGGTGTATGCAGCACACCGTGACAGTTTGTCGCCGCGCACAAAGAACTTCCAGCAAGGCCCAAGCGTTGGAGCCATGAGGGTGGAGGAAGAGAGTTGAATTTTAGAGTTGGGCGACCGCAGAGCCTATCCCTCACCTATCCCAAATAGGCTGCATCCCTTCGGAGAAACTCTCATATTAAGGATTTAAGCCAGAGGCATATTGGACGTGCTTAATAACTTAATATTAACAACATATAAGGGCTTAAATCATGTTAAGTCTTAAGCCTTAAGGCGAACACTGATTGGTTCCCCTTTCAAGCAGAATTGAGCCCCTTGGGGGCTCTCCGGAACCAATTTGGCCGGGGTCCCGAACCTCTGCAGTGCGAGGTCGGCAGACCCATCCATCCTAACCTGATGTTTCGGATTTTGCCGGCTGGGTCCCCTTGCGGACAATGGCCGACTGGTTGTCCAAGCAAATGAGAACGTCGTCAACGCCCGGCGTGTCGGCCACAATACGAAGCGCAAGCAGAATCCCATAGAGCTCGCTCTCAAAGACGGTATGGTGAGTGAGCGGGCCGAGGTAGGCTCGCAGTGACACCATGCCGCCCGAGGGGTGTGCTGCCACTGCAGCCGCCCCGACCTGCCCATCTTCACCTGACCCATTGGAGGTTCGACTGCCAGTCAAGTGAAACGCCTTGGAAGGCATGGCAATCACTGTAGCCTGCCCCGCCCTGAGAGATACTTATAGCTTATCCTCCAAGAATCATACTTATAACGTGAGGCCGCATAGTGAGCTTATGTACTGCTTTGTCATCGGGCGGAGGTCTGTTGGGGTTTGGGGTATTGTCGGATCAGATCGCCCGCGCGCCCGCGACTGTCACTGTGGTCTTGAAAGCTTGGCGGCGACCGTAACAGACGGAGTTCAAGTTACGACACTGGGCAGCCTCAGTGGACAGCGAGGCAGCCAGGGAGCGACGGTCTGTCTGGAAAGAGAGAACACGATCGTGGGCGGAGACATGGGCCGGTGCCGATCTGGGGTACCAGCGCCAGAATTGCATCGCAGATGGGAAATGGAATAGGAGCCGAGAATTGCAGTGCGCGGAGGTGCGGAAGCGGACTCTCTCGCACCTTGTCTTCGTCTCCGTCGTTCGTCGTCGTCCGTTCCCCAATGCGAGCATGAGCCACTTTTCGCCGCCGACGGTGCTGCTCTGGGCCGTTCTCGCCATCCTGGTGCGCCTTAGAATTACTGTGGAATTAGGGTGAGGATTAACTGGACACTCGACGATGTGCAGCTTCAGACCTTCCTTGTGACGCACCTCTGGAAGTTTGATCGCTTTCAAGTGCGCTGCTGCTCTTGCTCTTACTTTGCGCATACTTGACTTACATTAATCGCACTATACAGTGTCTGCGCTGGAACGCGGGCAAGCAGCCCGGCGCGTTTCAGCGGGTCATGACGGTCCGTCTGTCTGCTCGCTCCGAGGTCTGCCTGCGAAGCGAAAAGTCCTGCTCACTGTACCGCGCGCAGTATACGTACCTCGCGACGATGCCCCTGCTCGTCATATTCTCCGTCGCCATGACCGTCATTAAATACCGCGAAGGTCGGCGCATCCCATTTCATTCAGCTCGCACCAGCACTGACGGCACCGGGAACAGGCTACATTGCGCTCCCGCCGCCGCCCGAAAACACGGACAGCCTGCGGCCGCTCAAGGCGGAGGGCGGGCTGCAGCCGCCCGGCCAGATTGTCGTCCTCCGTGCGTTTTCGCTGCTTGCTGTCCTTGCTGGTGCTGTATGGCTGACAACGAAAAGTGACGGGCAAGATCATCCCGAAGCCGTTCCAGCTGTGGCAGAAGTCGTCGTACGACCTCGTCATCCCGCTCTACCTGCTCTTCGCCGTCGCCTGGTCGTTTGAGATGGTCACACATCTCGAGGGTGCGCTCTGCATTCCCCATCCGACATGCTGAACTAATGCAGAAATGCAGAATTCAACTTCTGGTACGCGGTCACTGTCGCCTTCCAAACCCTTGGCTTTTAATTGGCACCAGGCTGTTCCTCATCAACACGGGCGAGCGCCAGCGGACGTGGTTCTGCAGCGGCGAGTTCCAGGCGTGGATTATCGGTGAGTGCTTACACCCCTACCTCTGCCATGCCATACCCTGTCCTTGGCAACCCGCCACCGTCTCCTGCCTCTTGTCCTGCTGCCACGCCCATCGTGTCTCCCGTTTTGCTGCCACGTCCATCTTGTCTCCCGCTTTGCTGCCACGCCGCCATCTTGTCTCCCGCTTTGCTGCCACGCCCCATCTTGACTACGCCCCCATCTTGGCCTGCCCTTGCGCCGTACACTCCCGCGGCATCGGATGACGACGACGCTGCCTTTGCGGCGTCCCCGGCCTTCCTTGTCTTGTCTGCCCTTGTCCCTGCAGGCTGCAGGCTGCAATTGGCGCGGCGTCATCCACACTGTGCCTCGTCACTGTCCCTGCTTGCTTGCGGGCTGCAATCGGCGCGGCGTCATCCACTCTATGCCACGCGTCGTCACTGTCCCTACTTTCGTCGTCACTGTCCCTGCTTTCGTCGTCACTGTCCCTGCCCCTGGCTTAAACGCCGTGCCATCCCGAGGACGCACGGACGCTCTGGGCCAGCGCGCGAGTTGCAACTTGCGCTCGTCAGCACAGGATGCCTCTTGACACCGCCGTGCAGGGGTCTGCGACGTTCTGCGCATCGTTTTTCACATCCGCGCGCTGCACTGCATGCTCTCCGTCCAGTGCGCAAGTTCTCCCAGCATCTGCGGGATTGCGAATCGTGTCGCTCCCATGACCTCATCCACGCCACGCCTGCCCCTGCCTAGCAGCTCAAACGCCGTGCGAAGCCGAGGGTGTGCGGTTGGGAAGCTGCAACTTGCGCCCGTCGGCGAGGACTGCTACTTGGCGCCTGCCGGTGCCAATTCGCCGTGCTGGAGCGCGAGACGTTCTGCACGCCCGTGCGTTGCTTCTCCCCACGAGCGCACGAGTCCTCGCAGCATCTGCGGCCGCCACATATCGCTGCCTCTGTCCCTGACGAGCAGCGCAAATGCCGCTCTGGGCCAGTTCGCGAGGTACTGCTACTCGGTGCAGGCGCCAAGTCGTCGTGCTGGTGTGCGAGACGCCCGTGCGTTTCAGTTTCGGTCTACAGTATGTATGCTTCTCCCCACGAGCGCACGCACGAGTCCTCGCAGGTGCTGCGAGATTGCGAATTGCGTCGCGCGCAGTGACGTCGCGCAAGCCACGCGTCGTTGTACCTGCCCAGCAGCTCAAACGCCGTGCTGCACATCCTGGACGCGCTCGAGTGGCAAGCCGCGCTCGTCGCCCAGCGCGCTCATTTGTCACCCGCTGCGCTGCGTGCGAGAAAATCTGCGGCTGCGGACTCGTGAACGGTGGCCCCTCCACACTTCGTCGCCTCGCGTGCGAATGGCATCGTTCGGGAATGCATGCATGTCGTCCGCGCGCGCGGTGTGGCTCCCCGCGCAGCCCTGCCCAGCCGTGCTGGCGTAGACAATCCTGAGGGCGTACGAACTCGTCACCCAGGGATGCTGCTCATTTGTCACCCGCTGCGCTGCCTTTCCGCGCGCGGTGGCTGCGGACTAGTGAACGGTGGCGCTTTCATTGAGTGGCCCCTCGACGCTTCGTCGCCCTCGGCCCTCGTCAGCCAAGGACACTGCGCGCGCTTCGGGAATGCATGCATGTCCGCGCGCGCGGTGTGGCTCGCGTCCATGCCTCTCCGCCCAGCACATGCTCTGGGCCGATCCGGAAGCTGCGAGTTGCGCTCGGTCAGCGAGGGATACCGCTTGACCGGCGTGCAAGTGTCCGCCCGCCGTGCTGTAGTGCGAGACGTTCTGCACGTCCTTTTGGCCACGCGCGCACTTATTTCATTATCCCACGAGCGCACGAGCTCTCGCAGCATCTGCGAGATTGTGGATAGTGTCTCTACTGTCGGCCCAGCGTGACCTCATCCAGGTCACGCCTGCCCAGCAGCTCGAACGTAGACTGTTCGAGTTTCAAGCCGCTCTCGTCGCCCGGGGATGTTGCGTGTCTTCGCAGCGTCGCTGCCTTGTCTTTTCGCGCACTGTTCGTTTCGTTGGCGCGGTGGGACCCGCAACAACAGCTCTTCGCCCTGCCTCTGCCTCCAAACGCCGTGCTGTCGTAGCTTGTCCAGACGGCGCGCAGATGCGCGGTGGTGTGGTCGGACGGGGAGTTGCAAGCTGCGCTCGCTGGTGCAGTCCCGCTGCGCTGGAGTGCGAAACGTGTTGCACGTCGCGCACGCTTCATTTCATCACCCAGGGCAACAACAGCATCTGCCGGTTCGTGAACGGAGTGGCTGCGCTGACGCGCGGCGTGAGTGACCTCCGAGCCATCCACGCCGCGGCGCCCTGTCGCTCACACGCCGTGCTGCGGTCGCACGATGCTGGCGAGCTGCGGGCGGCGGGCTTGTGCGATAGCCGCTGGTCGATGTGCAGCGTCCCGAGTCTGCACTACACCTCCCCGCGCTCGCCTCGTCTGTCCGCGCGCGCGAGCTTCGCCGCGGCGTGTGAGTGTGGACCCACTGCGCGGAAGTGCAACGCGCTCATCCGCATCCGCCTCCGCCTCCGTCTTACCCGCGAGCGCAAAAGCTCTTGCAGCTGCGGGCGTCTCATTGGCCTGGTGCGACCCGTCGTCATGGCTCAACCGCCGCGCTCCTGCGGGTGCGCGATACTTTGGATCTTTCTCTTGGGGCGTTGACGCACACTCACAACATCCCCGCTGCACACCATTCTGCACGTCCCTTCGCCTGCGAGCGCCTCGCTTTTTGTCGTCTGCGGAATCGTCAATGGTCCTGCCTCTGCACCGGCACGGACGGTCTCGACCGGTTGGGGAAATGCGTTGGCCAGCCCAATGCGGCACCTGGTCGTCCAAGTCCGTCCTCATACTCCGTCGGGCGGGATGCCAGCCATCGTGTCACGTCGTAGTGCAGCCCGCTTCTTGCTCGTTGTAGTGCAGACCGCTTCTTGCTCGTTGTCGTTCCTCGCCAGGACTGCACCAACCTTCCCACTGCGGGAGGGAGTGGCGAACGTGGAGAGCTACTGTGGCCCGGCTTCATTGTGCGCTGCCCAGTAGGAGGATGCATGGATGCGCGATGCTCTGGGGCGTCGGCGTCCGGCGGGGCGCTGCTGGCTGGGGTGCAGCTCGCGGTCCCGCACTGCCACTGCTGTCCTCTGGCTTCGACCTCTGTCCGCCATCTGGTCCAGCATTGCGCCGGGGCCATGACCGTCTCATCTCCCAATGCCCGCACCCAGCCTCCCTACCACCCTACCACTCTCTATCTGAACTGCCAACTAATCTCCATCCCCGCAGGCTCGATGACGGCGGTGGTCGCGATGCCGCTCGTTGCAATCTTGACGCGCAAGGACTTTCTGCAGCTCGAGGCGTGGGTCTTCTTCGTCGGCTCGCTGGGCTCGAGCGCCATCACCGTCATGTTCATCTACGTGCTCTGGCGCTTCCCCGTCTTCCTGCGCCGCATCCGCCAGGGCGGCGCCCCGCCTGCTGTGATTGTGCGATTAACGGGCTTTCATGAACTCAATGTGCGTCCCGCGGATTTCGTTCTGTTGCATGGTGCTGGTGCTGACGCGGGACGGGACGGGATAGGTCATCCGCATCATCTTCAGGTTCCTCTTCACGCTGCCGCTGCTCACCCTCGCGCTCGACGGCATCCGCAAGGCGCCGAACCACCCCATCGTCCAATCTGCGTGCGTCCATCCAGCCCTTTCCTTCCTCTCTCCATCGCCGTCCTGACGCAGGCGCAGCGTGACGTCGGATCTGCTGGGCGCGCTGGGCGGGATCGGGTGCATGGTCTCCTCGACGCTCACGCTCCTCGTCTTCTTCCCGCGCTCCATCACCGAGCTCGCGGGGTACGACCCGCGCGAGGCGTCCACCTCGCGCTCCCGATCGTTCGTCACCAGCGCCGGCACGAAGCACCACCACCACACCGACTACCACCGCGAGCCCGTGTCGCCTGCTTCGCCGTTCTACGACGAGGAGGACGAGCGGTTTTCGGCCGAGGCGGAGGGGGAGGGCGGGGCGGGGGCGGCGATGTGGTGCCCATGCATGAGATCGCGCCCGTCCCTGTTAACGCGCCGCACGCGCATGCGAGACCGAGGCCGAGACGCGCGCGGCGCCCGAGGAGCGCGCCGGCGGGCAGCTTGCATCCCTTCGTGCGTCGTCATCCTCGTCTATGTTCTGCACTCGCTTACGCCGTGAGCGCAGATTGCGGACTACACGTCGCCCATCAGTCCGTTTCTTCCTCGTTCTCATTCCTGGACGCGTGGCTGACTTCGTTTTACCCTTTTTTCCGCGTGCAGATTTCGCAGACGTGTCACTCTCACACGCGAGCGATACCGACCTCCCCGACACGCGAACGCCTGACCCCTGCCGCCCCCACACCGCGACTCCCGACTCATTCCCATCCCGTCTCGTCCGCGCACACCCAAAAGACCGCCCTGGAACCTCGCATCCGCACTGTACCACTAGTAAGAGTAAGGAAAGGAAAGGAAAGGACTCAGTCTGCATAGTTCTAGTTCTGGTTTTTGCCTTTGTTTTGCTGTCGCAGGCTTGTACGCTCTTTTCGTTCG
Source organism: Auricularia sp. M13 (assembly GCA_037042915.1). Lineage (NCBI taxonomy): Eukaryota > Fungi > Basidiomycota > Agaricomycetes > Auriculariales > Auriculariaceae > Auricularia > Auricularia sp. M13. Next base: position 2,692,452 of record CM073203.1, on the reverse strand, counting down.
GTATCTATGCATTGGAATCGGATTCGGATTTGGTGGTTGATGATCTACGTACGGAGCTGTTATCTGTTTACCTGTACCCCTTTTTTGACCTGTGTTTTGTCTTATACCTCTTTACGCTTCGCTGTGGTATGCTGTTCTCTAGTTTCGGCTCTGGAATCTGGATGCAGATTGGAATCGCACGCAATGGAACGTCGTCCCGGAATGTTTGATGGTGTTGGACGAAGAGGCGCGGAGTCCGAAAGCGTGTCATCGCCGCCACGGGGCGCTTCTTCTTCCTGCACGCTGGCCGAACAACGTCCACTCCTGTTGGTGCAGCTGAGGGAGGGACTAATTGCTTTACTGTACTGTACTCCTGAACTAGATTTTTATTACTTGTACCAGATCTAGACCGACCCGCCAGAGCGCAAGATGATTCATCGTAGCCACCTAAGCGCGCGCACGCCTGGGTGTGCGGCCATGTCGACGCCTAGTCACAGATAGGGCTGCAAGCCGTACCGTAACGGCCACGGAAAGGGCGTGCTCAGGTGTGCGCCGCGAGCGGTTCGCGGTTCTGTCCACTGGCAGCGCAGCCATGATTGATGTAAGCCGCCAGCGTGGCTACCGAAGCCGGACTCAGACTGTCCTCTGGCAGAAGAACACCTTTATCCTGAACGGCCCGGGCAGGTGAGAGCACGACAGCCAGAGAGCGGAGAAGCGGTGGCCGATGTACCAGAGACAGAGCAGCAAGGGAAGCAGGGCCGATGGACAACTGCACGCAAACGACGGAAAGGGGGAAGCGGATTGAGCGATTTAGAGAGCTTGCGAGGGCGTGAGTGTTTTGTAGCGCTCGATGTCTTACGGATAAGTGCACTCAAAAAGCGCGGGTGAGTAAAAATAGTAAGCCCGCGAGGGTGGTACTGTCGAGGTCGACGTGGTGCTGGGCTGAAGTTGTCCTCGCCGGTCTGCAAGAATGCGAATGGATACACGATATGAAGCTTGACCTCCTACTGGTTCTCTTCATGCGAGGCGTGATCGGATACGGCCCAATTCATGGGATAGCGGTACCACTTGAAGGTGGGTTGGAGCTCATCAGTGACGAACAAGATCTGCCTGGCAGCCACGATGAGCGGGTCGTCCGGGTTCATCGCGCGCGTCGCGTAGTCGGGAAATTCGCGCCCATTGAACATGGCGATTAAATAAAAGTAGCCATCGGCACCAAGCCAGACAGAGGGCTTCTGAGCGGTGCTGGAGATGTGACGGTGACGGTCAGCATGGAGAGCAGTATTGTGGCACGACTCACGGGAAGTCGAACTCCTTGAGCCACCTCGTGATGGCCTTTTCTCTGACGTTGCTCATGTTAAGGCCCATGTTCGCCTCCGTTATGCGCATGTTGTATTTGCCACCGCGACACTTCCACGCCAGCGCGTAGCATGGCACTCGATGACCGCGGTGTATCGAGTTTTCGCGCGGTGGTGGGTCGTCCAACGGTCTGATATAGGGAAATCTGAATAGAGAGTGAGCGTTTCGCAACTTCGCGGGCACTTCTGACCCCTGCACTGACAAGAGTTGGGTGGACATTGTGAGCGATTGTGAAAGAGCAATTGGGACTCCGATTGCGGTAAATGCCGATATCACGTCCCTGCCGTTCTCGCCCGGTTGCCACCGGGTTGGAACAATTTCAGGCGGATCTCGTCAGTCAACTTCAACGATATCGCTTGACGCGCGGATGCATGTCGTCCGCGAGCGCAAAAGCCAGGCAAAAGCTTGCGCCGCATCTGCGGGATCGTGATCGGTGTGGCTGCTCTGACGCTTTCGTCGGCGCGGCATGACCTCGTCCAGGGCTCATCACCCTGCCCCCGGCCGCCAGCCAACAGCTCATACGCCGAGCTGCGGACGCAGGATACTCTGAGCTACGCCGTCATGACGGCGAGCTGCGAGTTGCGCTCGTGTGCAATGGCCGCTGTTCGATGCGCAGCGGCCCAAAGCGCAACCCTCGCGCACAACTTTGCACCCTGCGCACGTTATTGCATCGCCTTGCTCTGTGCAATATCGTGCATGATACCGCTGCCTTGTCCAGTAGGTATGGCCTCATCCAAGACTCCTGCACAGCAGGTCAGACGCCGTGCGCAATGCGATCGTACTTGCTTGTCGCATAGCTCTACCTCTACCTCCTTCCGCATCGATATCAGGCTTCGCTGAGATATGCTGTCTTTTCTTCTTGACTCTAGAGTATGCAGAATGGAATTTGTGCGAAATATGTAGAACACCGCACCAGACGACGAAGAGGCGCGGAGTTCGAAAGCGTGCACCGTGCTCTTCTTCTTTCATGACTGACCAGCGTCAACTCCTGTAAGTGCCAGTCCGCACCAATTGCTCTGTCCGCGTTCGACGCGATTGATCACGATGCGCAACCACCTCTATTCCGTGCTGTACCGTGGCACAAAAGCTTACGGTACTCTCGCGTCACTGGCAGATTCCCCAACATCAGACCGCTGGACGACCCGCCCCCGCGCGAGGGCACATTACACTGCGGTCGTCGCACACCCTGCTACGCGCTGGCGTGGAAGTGTCGCGCTGCCAAGTACGGCAGGCTCATGACGGAGGCGAACTTGGGCGTGGAAGTGAGTAACGTCCGAGAAGAGGCCGCCAAGAGGTGGATCAAGGAGTACGACTTCCCGTGAGTTGACTCGTGACTCGTGCCACAACGCTGCTCTCCATACGCATGCTGACCGACACTCCATCTCCAGCAGCGTTCAACATCCCGTTGTCTATCTTGGTCCCGATGGATATTTCTATTTAATCGCCATGTTCAATATCTCGCGGCTGTTTCCCGACTTCACGACGCGTGCGATGGAACCGAACGACCCGCTCATCGTGGCTGCCAGGCGTATCTTGCTCGTTACAGAGGACCTCCAGCCCTCTTTCAAGTGGTACCGCTATCCCATGCATTGGGCCGTTTCCAATCGCGGCGAAGAGATCGAGTAGGAGGTCTACTTTCTCGGTCGAATGTATCAATGATGTATCTTGTATCTATTCAGACTGTCGACGACCCGCTTGCGACGAGAATCACTACGGTATCTTCCCTTAGATATGCACGATGCCGTTCCCCGCTTTGCCTCGAGCCCACGAGCCTGCCACGCGCACAACGTGCTTTCAACCAGCGCTCGGCGAGCGTGCCATCGCGATCCTGCTGGGCTTACGGTTCTATTCAACCATTGATATGCGCCGGCTCACACTCGAGGCAGCCGGATGCCGATAGGCTCATAGATACCGAAGCCAGACTGAGGGAAACGGTCCAGAGGCGGTTATACGGAGCGGCAGACCCTCAGAGAAAAGTAGAGCACGAGAGCCGGGGTACCACAGCCAGAGAATCTGAGCACAGCAGCAGCGACCAATGTACCAGAGACGGAGCAGCAAGGGCCAGTGATGCAGGGTCAATGGATAGCTGCAGACGAAAAGAGGGAAGCAGAGTGAGCGATTTAGGGGAGGCTTGAGCGGTTTTTAGTGCGTGATGTCTTACGGATAAGTACACTGCGAAAGCGCGGGTGCATAAATCAGAAAGCCCGAGAGGGTGGTACTAGTAGAGGGCGACGTGGTGCTGGGCTGAAGTTGTCCTTGCCGGTCCGCAAGAATGCGAACAGTGGATAGTGGCACGATGCGAAGCTTGACCTCCTACTGGCTCTCTTCGTCCGAGTAGGGATTGGATGTGGCCCAACGCATGGGATAGCGGTACCACTTGAAGGACGGCTGGATCTCATCAGTGACGAACAAGATCTGCCTGGCAGCCACGATGAGCGGGTCGTCCGGGTCCATCGCGCGCGTCGCGTAGTCGGGAAACTCGCGCCCATTGAACATGGCGACCAGATAAAAGTAGCCATCGGCACCAAGCCAGATAGAGGGCTTCTGAGCGGTGCTGGAGAACCAGATGTGACGGTGGAGTTCAGCATGGAGAGCAGTAAGTATTGTGGCGACTCACGGAAAGTCGAACTCCTTGATCCACATCGTGATGACCTTTTCTCTGACATTGTCCATGTCAAGGCCCATGTTCGCCTCCGTTATGCGCACGTTGTATTTGCCAGCGCGACACTTCCACGCCAGCGCGTAGCATGGTGTCCGACGACCGCAGTGGATCGTGTTCTCGCGCGGTGGTGGGTCGTCCAACGGTCTGATATTGGGAAGTCTGACGAGAGAGAGTAAGCATTTCGCAAAGTTCACAGCACTTCTGTCGCCAGCACTGACAGGAGTTGTTTGGACATAGAGTAGTGACAGATCGAGAATTGCGGGGTTTATAACTTTATTTCCTTATGATCGTGATCCGGAGCGCGTTCGGACGCTGCCGACGATTCCTTGTTCTTCCTTTCGCGGCTCGAAACTGCGCTACGCGTGAGCGCTCTTCACGCTGAACAGCGCGCACATTGCGTATACAGCTGAAAACAATATCTCATCTGTCTGTGAAAAAGGTGTAGCAGCCTGGGCCTGGGGCCTGGGGCCAAGCAACTTGAAGTATTCCAGTGATCACCCATCTCTTCATACAGTTCGTGATGCCTTGCTGTCGTCTGCCTGGGTATGCTATGTAGTCTTTGAAATGACCTGCGCTTCTCCGCATCTACATGTCAGCCGCCCAGTTTCAATGTAGTGCATGTTAAGCAGGCTTCAAATTTTCCCGCTCCCGACAGGATTTATTGCACCAAGTACAGGCAGCGCTCTTGATCATGCAATGACGCAGAGGTTGGTCGCGAATGCAACAGCCTCTGTTGACATGGCCTGAGCAAGCAACGGGATCATCAACCGATGATGATGACGATGGCGCGCGCTGCTTGGTGGCGATGAACGCTGCGATCTAAAGTACTCGGCAGCGTGGAACTGCTGTTCTGTCTCTTCCTCGTTTCCCTTTCATCCTTTCTCTTCGTTGCAGTCAGCCTGCCGCCTCTTTTTTACTCTTCGTCCAAGCCTTTTCTCTCCATTTGCTTGCAGTTAGTACCAGCCAGCAATCAACCGTTTTGTGCGGGCAATTAACACTGGGAACCGCAGGCACTTATGCAGTTGAAGAATTCGATGCTCATGCTGACGGCGCTCTGCGCCGCCTCGGCCAGCGCGCGCGCCGTACACAGACGCGCCTGCCATACGAGCACGGACCCGGCACCGGCGCCGTCGACAACTGTCGCGCCTGCGCCGGAGCCGACTGAAGCGCCTGTCCCCGTCCCACCGATTTCGACTGAAGTGCCAGCACCCCCGCCTGCTCCTGAGCCCGAGCCAGCGCCCGCTCCCGAACCTGAGCCCGCTCCCGCTCCCGAACCTGAACCAGCTCCCGAGCCCGCACCTGAGCCTGCTCCCGCTCCCGAGCCTGAGCCTGCACCTGCTCCCGAGCCCGAGCCTGCGCCTGAGCCCGCCCCTCCGCCAGCGCCGACGTGCGGGAAGAAGGACGGCGACTGGTGCATTGACGGTTTCGGCGGGCGCACGCAGGGCCACGAGACGGGCGAGACCAACACGTACGTTGGCAACGTCGGCGACCCATGGGGCAGCAACATCATCACGGTCGACGCCGCGCTCGCCGACCAGTACAAGTACACGATCAAGTTCGTCGGCTCGTCCAACATGAAGGAGCCGTACCGCGTCGTCGTGTGGAACAAGATCGGGCCCGACGGCGGCATGACGGGCTGGTACGGCAACGCCGCCGTCTCGTTCATGCTCGACCCGAACGGCGAGCAGTACGTCGCGTTCGACGAGAACTCGCAGGGCGGCTTCGGCGCTGCGCCCGGCAACGACCTCCCGAAGGACCAGTGGGGCGGCTACGACAGCACGTGGGGCGAGTTCGACTTTGGCGACGCCAAGAACAACGCGTGGTCCGGCTTCGACGTGTCCATGATCCAGGCCCAGGCGGCGAACGCGCCCGTGCAGGGCATGAGCATGTGCGACATCACCAGCGGCTCCAAGGGCGTCTGCTCCATCATCACCACGAACGCTGGCCGCGTCGACAACGCCTACACCATGGCCGAGGCCCCCATCGGCGGCATTGGCGGCAACCTCAACGCGGGCAAAGTCAGGCTCGAGACGATCATCGAGTTCAACGACTGAGAGTGTCGCAAGCAACTTGGAGATATTTATCCATTGTACTCTTTTACCCTTTTTTGTTGTTTATCTATTTTCTGCTTCACTTTCGCAATGGAAGACAGTAAAACCAATGTTCCCTTTGGCGATGTGCCCGTAGATGGAGTACTAACGGAACTGTTTTCTTCTGAGTGAGTAATAAGTAAGCTACGGTGCCCTCCGTGCAGACGAAGCTATGAAATCGTGTCCTAGAGTATAGATAGTGCCACAAAATCCCCGCCCTCTATAGATATAATGAGGGCCAGCAGTATGAAGAGCGAAGGGTAGAGATCCGGATACGCCGCAGTAAGACATCCATGCTGCGGTAGCGGCGGAGATAAGGCCGCTCAATACGAAAAGATGACCAGCCAAGGGTTCAGTACGATCTGCGCATGCGAAGGTAAGCTGCCGGGAACAAACCGCATTGACAAGAAGGACGTGACGTACGGGGAACAGGATGTGCGCGCCGCACTGCATGGCGAGCGGGACGATGACGGCCCACGTCTTGCCATTCACGACGAACGCGCGCGGCACAATGTTCAGCGAGAGGACGATCATCGCGCCGATGAGGCCGCCGCAGATGATGAACGTGGGGTAGTAGCGTTTCCATATTCGCGGCACCTCGCGGAAGAAGTTGGACGACTCGACCTCCTTGACCGTCGCGCTCCACGAGATGTTATACGAGAATAAGTGCGCGAGGATCGCGAATGATACGCTGGATGCGTAGCAAACGATGAGCCTGGCGTCTTTGGGGTGGAACGGGATGCGGTGCGTACCTCAAGGATAGTCCTTGAAAGAATATGGCAAGGAATGGTAACCATTGAAAGTTTGTTATCAAGGCTTCGGTCTGTCGGCGACGGTCAGCATACAAGCGTTATTCATAAGAGAATGCTGCGTACCAGGCCCTTGATATTTGCTCGATATTCGAAAATGGCATGTGACAAATTGCCTGCTACCCAGAACAGCACTGTACAGGCCAAGAAAAGCTCAAATCTACGCTTTCAGGTCAGAAATTCTCGCACAATAGCACCAGATTTGCGTACCCTTTAATATAGTAGTTGTCCACGGGTATCGTGAAGCCAAGTAATACATAGTTGAGCACGCTGATAAGGAAGGCGCCAGCGATGCCATAATAAGAGAATAAATCTGAGGGCGTCGTCAGCTGAGCTCCTTGCGATCATATTGGGAACATGAACGCACAAGCCATTAAAGATATCTTGTAATAGAGCGGCACGCGCGACCACATGAGCTTGTGGAACTGGTGGTTTATCGGGCCTTTGCGCAGCCATTGGACAAGCGGGTTGAACATCAATTCCGACGCGCCTGAAGACGCGGAACGTCAGTCACCGCGCGTCAGAAAGCCAGGCGGTGAAACCCACCGTAGGCGTATTTCTGCCAGCGATTCATCTCGTCGTCGCACGTCAGCGATACGCCCTCCTTGAATCCGCCTTTGGAATACGTGGCCCAGCGCACGGTGTACCCGATAGCCTGCAATCGGAAGGACAGATCGAAGTCCTCCGAGACGTTCGCCTCGGACCAGATCTTGCGCTTGCCGTCTGCCGGGTCGACGAATGCGACCTCCTGCATAGCGCGCCACCGCAGGAAGCTGCACAATGACAAGCCCGTAAGCATGTGTCGAAGAGCAAAGTGCTCTGTGCTTACGCGTTGTGTCCGACGAACGGCGCAACGTCGCCGTTGGCGCACGCCATGGCGATCGCCTGGTTGACGCGACGTGTGAAGTAGGCCGTGATGTTCTCGAAGTAATGGTGCGCGACTTGCAAGACGTCCGACCCGTGCTGCAGAATGGCAACCTCAGGAGAGATGGCCAGCTCGCGCGCAGCGTCACGCAGACAATCCTAGTGCAGTGAGTATCGATGAGCAGCGCGGAAAGAGAAGGCCATACCTCGGGAACCTGAGTGTCCGAGTCGACGAGCAGAATAATCTCGCCAATCCGCAGCGACTTGCCGCCCGCAGCCCACGCCTCGCCGTGCGTCTCCTCGACGGCCAGCTCGAGCGCCTTACTGGCAAGCGCCGACTCCTCGTCAATATACGGGTCGGAGAGGTCGATGCCGAGCTCCGCGACGCGCGCGGCATCGCCCATCAGCTCCTCGAGAATCTCCTCCATGCGCAGCGCCAGCGACAGGCCGTAGTTCATGTTGCTCGCTTTCTGCAGCGGCGTCAGCATCGAATCGCGCGGTGATGTGAAATGGGCGCACCTTGAACCGTCCAGCGCGTACGAAGCCATTCTGGCCGTGCGCGGGCCGCGCGACCCAGCCGACGTTGCGGTTCTCGTAGAAGCGCATGCGCTCCTCGCGCAGCTCGGGCGCGAGGAGCTGCATACCGTCGTCGTTGATGAAGATGGACGAGCTGCCGCCCTGGCGCGAGTACGATATCATCGCCTTCTGGATGGAGTTGATTGACGGCATGCTGCGCGGGTGTCAGGATTTTACAGAATTTACGCGGGGATGCAAAGTCCTACATCGTGGCTTCGAGCGACTCCTTGTAAACGGGCATCTGGATGGTCACATGCGGCAAGGCATCCAATTTGATTTCCTCGGGCGGTATGCCGCTGTAGTACTTCGAGTTGTCGTAAAATTGTGATACTGGGCCGATGCTGGAGCGGCACATAAGGTCACGCTGAGCACAAGAATATGGCAACTCACATGTAGAAGACGCAGTTGACCAACGTCTGCGTGAAAAACTGTTCGTGCCTAGGTCAGCCCGTCGCGACAAAGAAATTGAAGCGCTAGGACGCACCAATGACACGCAGAACAAAAGCGGGGCAAAGGCGAGAAGAGCGAAACGGGTATAAGAGCCGTCCACGACGACTTCCTCAATTACTCGACTGACGCCGATGAGTACGAAAACTACAGCAAAATTAGCGACCAAAACGATGGGTTGAGTGCAGCGAGGCGCACATATCGAGAGACCAGTCGCAATGCCCATGAATATGGGCGCCTCAAAACGCATTGCGCGGCGTTTGCGCCGTCCCTCGCCCTCCTCGAGCGCAGCGATGTCGAGCGCGTCGACAGCAGCATCAGACTTTTTCTCGTCGACGACCTTGCCCAGCGACGACGCGCTATCCGGCGCATCCGCTACGCCATGGCTCTCGATTGCGCTACCATCGTGCTTCTCGCTGCTACTGGCATGCAAGTCGCTCCTCGACGATTCAGCAGTGGTGTCGCTGAACTTGGATATCTCCGGCGCAGGGGGACGCAGCTTGCCACTGTCGCGGTCGAGCTCGCTAACGACAAAATCCTCGGGCTCGTCGGAAGGCGCAGGTACCATCGCTGCGCGGCGGACGGGCGCGACGGAGCTCATAGACGGGAACGCCGAAGAAGCCGGCGCGAACGGCGACGCGTTGTACCATTCGGGTGGAGGTTCTACGTCGGGCAACGCGGGCGGCGGCTGCACCTGCGTGCGGTCGAAGTCGGCCGGGAAGGACGTCGCGAAGTCGTAAATCGGTTCGCTGTGCGCCGCAGAATACGGGATGCTGGGTCGCGGCGAGCGGCCCATCATCGCTGCTGGTGCCGTTGCAATCGTTCCCACGGAGCTCGGTCGGTGTCGCCAGACGAGCGCGAGCAGCCGCGCGTTAAAGTCTTTCACCGCGGGCGCGATGTCGTCCACTTCGTCCGCCCAGACGACTAGCATGCGTTCGTCGTACTGCAATGCGTTCAGACATGGAGGGAAGAAATGATACATGGCATGTACGCACGACGAAGGCTGCGCCCTGGCCTTTATCTGCAAAGGCGACCGCCGCCATGGTGGGCAAGATTTGTATACGATTCTCCGAGTCGATGAAGAGAACGTTTTCTTCGGGTCGTCTGCGCGCAATTGACCTTCAGCGACCAACACAAATATTTAGCAGGATCACATACACTTTCGATAGCGCAGCGGCGATGGTCGCGTTGGTGATCTTAACGGCGACCTCGGGGTTGAGCTGGCGCACGGCGGCCTCAAAGTCGTCGAGGTACTCCGTGTCGGGGTACACGCGGAACGCGCCCTGCCCCGTGCGCAGACACACGCCCGTCTTGGCCTTCGAGTCGTCCACCGACTTGCGCCGCATCATCGACACGCTACCCTGGGTCTGAAATTGCGCGCGCGCATGTTGATGAGACAAGACAGCTCGAAATCCGGTTCACGGTGAAGACGCACCTGGCGGAACAGATGGCGCATGACGGCGTCGAACGCGTCGGGCTGCTGCCCTGGCTGATGGGAGTCGGACATAGTGAGGGGCGCGCGGCAGGCTGGACGGGACGGGGATGGGGAGGGAGTTGGAGCGTTCATATGAGCGATCGGGCCCGGCGCGTTGGAGGTGCATCCGCGAGCCAGTTTGACATCCATCCGGAGGGCCCGCCCCACTCCCGTTGGCCGTCTCGATCGAGCCTGCCCCGCATGTTGAGCAAGATGATGAGGTCCGAGTCGGAGTTGTTGCAGAGGTGCGCGTGCAGGTCGAAACACGTTTTGATCTCCGACGGTTGAGCCTTTCCTTCGCAGATGCTAAATTCAACTAGGCGTCACCAACAATATCCGCCTCTCTTAACACGCTACGCCCAATTACTTATTTGGCTCGGCTAGTAGTGGTATGAATCCGTGCCCAAGTTAATTACCACCCCAGGCAACATTCTTCCAGCTCGTCCGACGCCCCTGTCACTACTCCAATATCCTTTCCTATGAGATCAAGCCGTTTACCAATTCGAAGACTATCACTCGTTATGGGAACCACCTGCAACCTGGCAAGGTGTCGCGTCCTGGAAATCAGGCCTATAAGCATCGACATCCTCAGGCTCTATCGTCTAAAGGTGGAAAGGTATACATTGCTAAGAAGGGATCATATACAGTTACGAACTATCCAATCACGTCCAACGAATCCGGATTCTTGATTGCATTCTGCTTTGCCATCTCGTACGCCCTTTCTAGAGCGGAAAACGTGAGCGTAGCCGACTCCATGAAGCTGCGCGATAAAGAGGCCACTGGATAGCTGCCGTAGGTGCTGTCCATCTCTTTAGGCCAGGCGACGACATCGTCGAAGGTTGCCAAAACACGAAGCAAATTGTACTCGGCCTGCAATCCGAGATCAGTTGGCGGGCAACTCCACAGGTAGGAAATTCGTGCCTTTGGTTTTGCTTCGGGCATAAAGTTTGCGTCCGCCGCCTTGAATTGTTCGAGCTGAGCGACCAGCGACAATCGTTCGGGTTCGTTCAGAGTGGTCCGTCCCGTTTTCTGTCCAGAACCTTATCAGCTTTCTATCATAATGTGTGAGGCAGGCGGCTACGAACATCGGAGTAAAATCCTTCGGGAGTGAGCTTCTTGAGAGCAGTCCAGATGGCGCCCTTGCGGTGCACAGTAGACCAGCACTTGCACTGGACACAGACCAGCAGCTCGGTGTCGTCGGGAAGCAAGAGCACGAAAATCAGATCGGGTCCGCAGCGCTCGTCAGGCTGCAGGAACGGAATGCGAGCGCGCCGATGATCGCTGTCCGAGAACCATGCCTGCGTCTCTTCTGGTGATAAAGCCTGGTAACCGATGCGAGTCGTTACTCCGGCAGTCATAGTATGGCTCCGTCCGTTAGGCGATGAGCGCTTGAAGATCTGAACTAGCACCCGTTTGTCCTTCCAGGTGGGAGACAAAAAGTGAAATTCGAAGACTTTGTCGAGCCGCGCACCATTTTTTGCACTGAAGGCCTGCCACAGAGCATACATGATGATGTCCTCGAAAGCATAACCTCGGGTCTTGGGATTGTTCGTGCTCATGGCGTTATCTAGGAAACGAGTGAGGGGGGCCTCGCCCTTCTTATTGACCCAAGCCATCAGACTGGCAAGTGTGAGGCTTTCCCTGATTATCCTAGTCCAAGTGCACATTTAAAAAAACGTCCAAAAAACGAGTTCCTCCACCCTTTGAGACCTTCATCCCAACTCTCAGACTGTTTCATCCAAGAATTCAATGTCATCCTAGCTGCGACAGATGTCATCCTAAATAAGCGCCCATCATCCCAAATCGGGCGCTGTCATCCAAAACGAGAAGCATGTTCATCCTAGACTTGAGTTTCCTCATCCTAAGGTAGCAATCATGTACAGTCATCCGACGTGCGTGACATGCCCAAAAAAGGCAATTGTGAAGGGTCCGGAGATACTCTTTGATTTCTATAAAATGGTACAATCTATTTAAGCAAAATATGGCGTCAACATAAATTCGGCCTTGGTAAGCTTTTGTTTTGTGCTGAGAATGGAGCAACGGATGATTCCTGACAGAGGAGACCCCGGAGACTGCCGGCTCTTTGGTTTCTTCCTTGCTGCCCGGAAGGCCTGGCGTGCAAAGAAGATTGCCAACATGGCAGGTCCAGGCCAGACTTACTAAGCCGTCCAGGGCATCAGCAATGGCCTCAAACGACAATCCCCTTCGGAAAACCCCAGCAAAAAACCCCGGGTGCAGGCCATAGAAAATGAGGCCCGTCCGTTTCTGTCCAGAACACTGATAATTGCCTTCATCACTTCTAATACATGTATAGATGACGCCCAGCACTTGCTCTGGCAGGGCTGAAGCTCTACCAGAGTCTGATGCTTCTGTAACTGGTCTCTAATTGAGCTCATTCTTCCAGTGTTTTGGGGTCTTGTCCCTGAGACTTTCCCCAATCACCCTGAATCCGGACACATACAGATAGCCAGTATACATTCAGAATTAATGTTGGAGACAGATTTTGTAGTAATGCTTTGGTTCAGATGCTCCCATATGAACAACAGTTTTCAATGACACATTACTTCCCAAAAAGGGCATGTCATGTCACATGTGACAGCGTCGGATGACTGTACATGATTGCTACCTTAGCTGGAAACTATCTCCACATCCTAGGATCCCTGCCTGAGCGCATAAATGCTTATATAAGCGCCTTATAGCCACCGGACACAAAACCTCGGCTCCGAGCTCCGGATGCTTCCGAGTTTCTGGTCGGCATCAAGTCTGTCTCCAGCATAGTGCTAAAATACAGATGATATGATAATTTTAGCCAGCAACAGTAATACAAATAAAATAAAATCCAGTTCCTGGGATGATTAGAAGCCAACTGTCTGCATCCGATGCTTCGGACTCAAAACTCGAAATCCGGAGACTTTTGTGTCCGGTGGCTATAAGGCGCTTATATAAGCATTTATGCGCTCAGGCAGGGATCCTAGGATGTGGAGATAGTTTCCAGCTGGATGATGTCAAGTCTAGGATGAACATGCTTCTCGTTTTGGATGACAGCGCCCGTTTGGGATGATGGCGTTATTTGGGATGACATCTGTTGCAGCTAGGATGACATTGAATTCTTGGATGAAACAGTCTGAGAGTTGGGATGAAGGTCTCAAAGGGTGGAGGAACTCGTTTTTTGGACGTTTTTTTAAATGTGCACTTGGACTAGGATACCTGATGGTCACAATCTCTTGCCCGCCAGAGAGACGCGGGGGGACGAAACAACCTAGCCCGAGAGTAACGAGATCGCGCATATCGGAACCGTAGTTTGGAAATCGGCCTTTGATGATGAAGCCCACGACCGCGTCCTGTAGCCTCCTCATAGTGTCTGTATGCGAATGAGTGAGCTTTCATTTACGCGGGGGCGAGGAACTCACCAAGGAGAGAGCTTTCTATGAGATCTGCTCTAAGTCTGGCGGGAACAATCATAGAAAACGAGAAACCGGGGATCTCATCGTACTCCCCAAAGTACTTCTTGCCCGTTGCACCGTCAACGAGTTGACCGAGGACCCTGTGAAGGTTGTCATGGTTTACGCCTTGTCGCAGGGACCATTGTATGAATGTGGAGAGAAACCTGCGTCTTGACAACAGTCAGTACATGCGTGCTGATTTTCGGAAGGAGAATCTGAGACGGACCTTCCAGCCAACCTGAACATGATGTGACTACGCATGACAGCCCTCAGCTTCGACACAAAGCGACGGCCGAAGAAGTGCAGCAGCACATTGTCGATCGTCGACGGGTCGGAATAGTCACCGAAATCGGTGAACGGGACCGCTGGCTTGCCCGACGGTTTCAAGGTGCTCGATCCGATGGCGTCTTCAATGACTGCTTCGTTGAATGATGTCGCCGCGACAAGAACACGGGTAGGGTAATCTGCGAATGGGGCACGGACTGCGTGAAGCGCGGGCTTGAGCAAGGGGCGACTGCCCATTTTACTAGCATTCACCGGATTGAACCCAAGTGGGAACTCGGCGGCAGGGACATGCGCCTCATCAAGAACTATAAATCGCATAGCGATCTCATACTTCGATGTATACCACTTCTCAAGAAGCGACCCAGTCGCGCGGATACTGGACTCGTGTTCAACTGCCAGGATGGCCTGGAATACGGTGTTGAACACGTCGATATGAAGGCGCTTCTTCGAGTCCCAGAGCAGCGGTCGAATCTGAAGTAGACACCACAGGCGTGTAGCTGCCGCATCAATGGGGCCATGTAGCTTTTGGTAGGCGGTAAGAAGCCAATCGAAAACAAGCACACGAGAATAGACGAGAAGCGAATATAAATGTGCGACGATCGCCTCGTTGTTTTTGCATGCCAGCTGTTGCGGTCATCACGGCCGTCGCAAGCTCTGTCCGCTTGCCCGCGGGTTTTACGCCGCTTCGCCGAGCGTTCGGTCGCTGCTGCATACAGTCGGCGCACTGTTTACCCTCGGACGGAGACTCGGCCAGAGTTATACACCTCGGGCTGTTCAACTCGGGATATGATCTGCACGCCGCTCTCTACCTACCTAGGGGTGAGACGACCTCGGTGCATACCCCAATTCGGCTCGGTGGAGGCTTCTCACCTTCGGACCAATGTTCGGCAGCTCCCCCCTCGCTGTATGCGTCGGATATGGGCGTTGTGGTGCTCGGGGCAGGCTCCAGAACCCCCTTTGGACCTCGGGCGGACTCGGTGGGTCACCCTGGGCAACCTCGGAGGGTCGGAAACGCCTCTATTGGACCTCTCGTCGGTACGGTACCCTCGGATGGATAGTAGGTCGGTTATCATCACCTGGTACAAGCTCGGCTACATCCTCGGACCCTCGGCCCGTGGCTTCAACAGCTCGGCGCTCTCCCCGTGTACTCGGGAGGTGCCCTCCTTCTCGGTCCGTGCACTCGGTGGGTGTGTGTATGTGTGGCATACCTCGGCACCTTCGCCCTGTCTCGGACCCTGTTCGACTGGAGGTGTGGTAGAGTGCTAGCACTATGGGAGACGATGGTGGATGGACCCTTTAGCTCCGGGATCACCATGGACCGGATCAGTGGACCTTGGGGATGGGTATATAGGTTGTGGGGTGTAGATGCGTGTACCCTAGGTTTGGTCTGGTCAATTGTACCGCTTGTCCGTTCTTCCTCGTCCTTCTCTCCTCTCTTGGGCGTCGGTCTCGGCGAGTGACGAGCGCTCTGCCGTGACATAAGACCAAACCTTCACTCCCTTTCGACCGACGCTCATCCCTCTTCTCCTTCCCCACACGGCCGCGGCGTCCTTTCGACTACTATCGCCCGTGTGTCACGCCGACGACCTCATCAGGCCGGCCTCGCCGTCAGCTAGCCGCTGTGCACCGGCCGAGGCCCATTGGCACCCGCATCCTTCTCCCTCGGAGTCGCCACCCACACCGAGAAGCGAGGCGTACGCTGCCAAGGCCCTATCTCCACCCCATCGGCCGCAGCGCATGACCAAGCCCTTGGCACAGCCTCTCCACACGGTCGCGTGGGATACCCCGATCCCGCCCCGGCGACCCCTGGTGCAGCACCTCCTTCGCACCCTCTACCCCGGCGAGTAAACCGAGACACTCGCCCACGCCCAAAACCCCGCCCCGGTTGTCTGGACTTGCGCGCTCAAGCCACAGCTGTTACACCTCTCCCTCTCGCACGCCATCGGCAGATGGGGCCTCGGCCGTGATCCGGATGGACTGGATGCACGCGCCGCCACGCCCGAGATATGAATATCCTCGTCCCGAGGACGTCACGAACCACCGGCCGCTGGCTGAACGACACGTACGACGTTTAACGATGTCCCGGGCTCGTGCCGAGGCTCCAATGACCAGTAACTTCGTTCGCTGCGCGGATCACAGTCGCCGAGGGCGATTCTCACACGCTCTTTATTTCCCTCATCATTTACTGGTCGGTGCGCAGGCGCAGCCGGACCGACAGGACACAGTACAGGACTGGAATCCAACCTCTCTCGGACCTTGGACTCGGCTGCAGGATGCTTGGGTCGGAAGATGCCACGCCAGGATGGACACGCCGAAGACTGGAACCAAACTCTCGGACCCACAGGAAGGAGTCCACTCGGTTTGGCGCTTGTTCGGACCCCCACGTCGATCACAGGTTCAAGAAGACTATTTATATTCTATACACGCGCCCATTGCGACAAGAAAACTATATACAAGACGGCCGACCCGAAACATCTAATCCATGTCCATCGCCTCCTCCACCTCCTCCAGATCATCCTCCTCCTCCTCCTCCTCCGGACCCGACTCAGGTGGCGCGGATGCGCGCGAGGAGGCCGCCCCAGGTGTCACGGAGGAGCGCGATGACCGGGTAGCCGTACCCGCTGCGAAGCGAGTGCCCCGACGCATCGCCGAGCGCAAAGGCGCCGGCGCCGACGGCTGCGCATTCGCGGCCGCACCCCCAGTGACCAGCGCCCACGCCGCCGCAAACTGGCCCATGAAGTTGGGGTGCAGTGCGGGCGCTGCGACCCCAAGCTCGCCCAGCGCCTCAATGGGCAGCGCCGGCAAGCTCTCCTTCGCGGCCCGGGATCTCGACGCACGGGACGACGACGAGGCGGGCGCCTGGGAGGTGACGGACGCGGCGCGGGAACGAGACGGCGGCGCACGCGTGCCCGACATCGGCGCCTTGGAACCCTTCCCGGTCTTGGTCCCGAATCCGAGTGGCGCGCGCAGGTCCTTCCACGAGCATTTCACCTTCCGGCGCGAGCACTCGAGGCACGCCGCCAGCCCCTGCGCCGGAAGGCACTCGTCGTCGCGGTCCACGCATCGGCTGCATGGCTGCTGAATGTTAATACCCCGAGACCAGCAGCAGCAGAACGAAGTGCTCACCGACGTCGGGACCCCGTGGCGGTCGATCAGGCCGTCGGCAAACGCATTGTCCCACGCCTGACGCCGCTCACGCAGTGCCGGGCGCTCGTACACACCGGGCGGGGGAGTCCTCGGCCTACGCGGGTGGTGGAGAAGAGCCGACGCTGGCGGAGCAGACGCAGGCGGCGCGCGGACAGCAGACGACGAGCGCGGCGGACGAGGCGTTGGCGCCGAGCGCGCAGGAGGAGGCGGCCCCGATGGTCGCGACGATGACGGTGCCGGTGCAGGACGGCGCGGCCTCGGAGCAACAGCGGACGGTGACGGCGCAAGCTCCTCGCACTCAGCATACAGCGGGTGCCCGGGCGGAACCTTCAACGTCGAGCAGCGCGGGCGGAACGGAGCGTCAGAAGGTAGCGGCGGCAGACGCAACGCCAGTGGTCGGACCGGGTCAGACGACGACGGCGACACGGTCATAGACGGCAGAAGCAGGGCATCCGACGGCGACGAGCACGCGGCCAGACTATCGGCCAGGACGCGGGCGGATGGCAGCAGCGCGAGCAGCAGGCGGCGCTCCGTCTCGAACTCGAGCTGACGGTGGCGGGCAAAGTCGCGGTGCGCGGACGGGATGCCAGGGTCGACGAGGGCGGCGACGATGCGATTCACGGCGTCGCCGAGCACGACGACACGGGCCTCCAGATCCTCGGGCCGGGCGCGAGAAAGGACAAAGTCCCCAACACGGGCACCCAGGCGGGCGCCCGCTGTTGGGCTGGTCGTCGCGGACGTGGTCAACGCGGTCAGGCGCGGGCATGGTGGTGGTATGAGGACAAGAAGCAAAACGACAGGCCGAAGCTTTATGTCAAACCGCGAATTGAATGGCCATTCAGTCCGCGGCGCCCTCGGCCCGTCATTTCGCCCTCCCCGCCTTGCGCCTCCCTCCCTCGGACGCTCCCTCGGCTCGCGGCTTGAAGGGGGGGTTATGTTGCGGTCATCACGGCCGTCGCAAGCTCTGTCCGCTTGCCCGCGGGTTTTACGCCGCTTCGCCGAGCGTTCGGTCGCTGCTGCATACAGTCGGCGCACTGTTTACCCTCGGACGGAGACTCGGCCAGAGTTATACACCTCGGGCTGTTCAACTCGGGATATGATCTGCACGCCGCTCTCTACCTACCTAGGGGGTGAGACGACCTCGGTGCATACCCCAATTCGGCTCGGTGGAGGCTTCTCACCTTCGGACCAATGTTCGGCAGCTCCCCCCTCGCTGTATGCGTCGGATATGGGCGTTGTGGTGCTCGGGGCAGGCTCCAGAACCCCCTTTGGACCTCGGGCGGACTCGGTGGGTCACCCTGGGCAACCTCGGAGGGTCGGAAACGCCTCTATTGGACCTCTCGTCGGTACGGTACCCCTCGGATGGATAGTAGGTCGGTTATCATCACCTGGTACAAGCTCGGCTACATCCTCGGACCCTCGGCCCGTGGCTTCAACAGCTCGGCGCTCTCCCCGTGTACTCGGAGGTGCCCTCCTTCTCGGTCCGTGCACTCGGTGGGTGTGTGTATGTGTGGCATACCTCGGCACCTTCGCCCTGTCTCGGACCCTGTTCGACTGGAGGTGTGGTAGAGTGCTAGCACTATGGGAGACGATGGTGGATGGACCCTTTAGCTCCGGGATCACCATGGACCGGATCAGTGGACCTTGGGGATGGGTATATAGGTTGTGGGGTGTAGATGCGTGTACCCTAGGTTTGGTCTGGTCAATTGTACCGCTTGTCCGTTCTTCCTCGTCCTTCTCTCCTCTCTTGGGCGTCGGTCTCGGCGAGTGACGAGCGCTCTGCCGTGACATAAGACCAAACCTTCACTCCCTTTCGACCGACGCTCATCCCTCTTCTCCTTCCCCACACGGCCGCGGCGTCCTTTCGACTACTATCGCCCGTGTGTCACGCCGACGACCTCATCAGGCCGGCCTCGCCGTCAGCTAGCCGCTGTGCACCGGCCGAGGCCCATTGGCACCCGCATCCTTCTCCCTCGGAGTCGCCACCCACACCGAGAAGCGAGGCGTACGCTGCCAAGGCCCTATCTCCACCCCATCGGCCGCAGCGCATGACCAAGCCCTTGGCACAGCCTCTCCACACGGTCGCGTGGGATACCCCGATCCCGCCCCGGCGACCCCTGGTGCAGCACCTCCTTCGCACCCTCTACCCCGGCGAGTAAACCGAGACACTCGCCCACGCCCAAAACCCCGCCCCGGTTGTCTGGACTTGCGCGCTCAAGCCACAGCTGTTACACCTCTCCCTCTCGCACGCCATCGGCAGATGGGGCCTCGGCCGTGATCCGGATGGACTGGATGCACGCGCCGCCACGCCCGAGATATGAATATCCTCGTCCCGAGGACGTCACGAACCACCGGCCGCTGGCTGAACGACACGTACGACGTTTAACGATGTCCCGGGCTCGTGCCGAGGCTCCAATGACCAGTAACTTCGTTCGCTGCGCGGATCACAGTCGCCGAGGGCGATTCTCACACGCTCTTTATTTCCCTCATCATTTACTGGTCGGTGCGCAGGCGCAGCCGGACCGACAGGACACAGTACAGGACTGGAATCCAACCTCTCTCGGACCTTGGACTCGGCTGCAGGATGCTTGGGTCGGAAGATGCCACGCCAGGATGGACACGCCGAAGACTGGAACCAAACTCTCGGACCCACAGGAAGGAGTCCACTCGGTTTGGCGCTTGTTCGGACCCCCACGTCGATCACAGGTTCAAGAAGACTATTTATATTCTATACACGCGCCCATTGCGACAAGAAAACTATATACAAGACGGCCGACCCGAAACATCTAATCCATGTCCATCGCCTCCTCCACCTCCTCCAGATCATCCTCCTCCTCCTCCTCCTCCGGACCCGACTCAGGTGGCGCGGATGCGCGCGGGAGGAGGCCGCCCCAGGTGTCACGGAGGAGCGCGATGACCGGGTAGCCGTACCCGCTGCGAAGCGAGTGCCCCGACGCATCGCCGAGCGCAAAGGCGCCGGCGCCGACGGCTGCGCATTCGCGGCCGCACCCCCAGTGACCAGCGCCCACGCCGCCGCAAACTGGCCCATGAAGTTGGGGTGCAGTGCGGGCGCTGCGACCCCAAGCTCGCCCAGCGCCTCAATGGGCAGCGCCGGCAAGCTCTCCTTCGCGGCCCGGGATCTCGACGCACGGGACGACGACGAGGCGGGCGCCTGGGAGGTGACGGACGCGGCGCGGGAACGAGACGGCGGCGCACGCGTGCCCGACATCGGCGCCTTGGAACCCTTCCCGGTCTTGGTCCCGAATCCGAGTGGCGCGCGCAGGTCCTTCCACGAGCATTTCACCTTCCGGCGCGAGCACTCGAGGCACGCCGCCAGCCCCTGCGCCGGAAGGCACTCGTCATGTCGCGGTCCACGCATCGGCTGCATGGCTGCTGAATGTTAATACCCCGAGACCAGCAGCAGCAGAACGAAGTGCTCACCGACGTCGGGACCCCGTGGCGGTCGATCAGGCCGTCGGCAAACGCATTGTCCCACGCCTGACGCCGCTCACGCAGTGCCGGGCGCTCGTACACACCGGGCGGGGGAGTCCTCGGCCTACGCGGGTGGTGGAGAAGAGCCGACGCTGGCGGAGCAGACGCAGGCGGCGCGCGGACAGCAGACGACGAGCGCGGCGGACGAGGCGTTGGCGCCGAGCGCGCAGGAGGAGGCGGCCCCGATGGTCGCGACGATGACGGTGCCGGTGCAGGACGGCGCGGCCTCGGAGCAACAGCGGACGGTGACGGCGCAAGCTCCTCGCACTCAGCATACAGCGGGTGCCCGGGCGGAACCTTCAACGTCGAGCAGCGCGGGCGGAACGGAGCGTCAGAAGGTAGCGGCGGCAGACGCAACGCCAGTGGTCGGACCGGGTCAGACGACGACGGCGACACGGTCATAGACGGCAGAAGCAGGGCATCCGACGGCGACGAGCACGCGGCCAGACTATCGGCCAGGACGCGGGCGGATGGCAGCAGCGCGAGCAGCAGGCGGCGCTCCGTCTCGAACTCGAGCTGACGGTGGCGGGCAAAGTCGCGGTGCGCGGACGGGATGCCAGGGTCGACGAGGGCGGCGACGATGCGATTCACGGCGTCGCCGAGCACGACGACACGGGCCTCCAGATCCTCGGGCCGGGCGCGAGAAAGGACAAAGTCCCCCAACACGGGCACCCAGGCGGGCGCCCGCTGTTGGGCTGGTCGTCGCGGACGTGGTCAACGCGGTCAGGCGCGGGCATGGTGGTGGTATGAGGACAAGAAGCAAAACGACAGGCCGAAGCTTTATGTCAAACCGCGAATTGAATGGCCATTCAGTCCGCGGCGCCCTCGGCCCGTCATTTCGCCCTCCCCGCCTTGCGCCTCCCTCCCTCGGACGCTCCCTCGGCTCGCGGCTTGAAGGGGGGGTTATGTTGCGGTCATCACGGCCGTCGCAAGCTCTGTCCGCTTGCCCGCGGGTTTTACGCCGCTTCGCCGAGCGTTCGGTCGCTGCTGCATACAGTCGGCGCACTGTTTACCCTCGGACGGAGACTCGGCCAGAGTTATACACCTCGGGCTGTTCAACTCGGGATATGATCTGCACGCCGCTCTCTACCTACCTAGGGGGTGAGACGACCTCGGTGCATACCCCAATTCGGCTCGGTGGAGGCTTCTCACCTTCGGACCAATGTTCGGCAGCTCCCCCCTCGCTGTATGCGTCGGATATGGGCGTTGTGGTGCTCGGGGCAGGCTCCAGAACCCCTTTGGACCTCGGGCGGACTCGGTGGGTCACCCTGGGCAACCTCGGAGGGTCGGAAACGCCTCTATTGGACCTCTCGTCGGTACGGTACCCCTCGGATGGATAGTAGGTCGGTTATCATCACCTGGTACAAGCTCGGCTACATCCTCGGACCCTCGGCCCGTGGCTTCAACAGCTCGGCGCTCTCCCCGTGTACTCGGGAGGTGCCCTCCTTCTCGGTCCGTGCACTCGGTGGGTGTGTGTATGTGTGGCATACCTCGGCACCTTCGCCCTGTCTCGGACCCTGTTCGACTGGAGGTGTGGTAGAGTGCTAGCACTATGGGAGACGATGGTGGATGGACCCTTTAGCTCCGGGATCACCATGGACCGGATCAGTGGACCTTGGGGATGGGTATATAGGTTGTGGGGTGTAGATGCGTGTACCCTAGGTTTGGTCTGGTCAATTGTACCGCTTGTCCGTTCTTCCTCGTCCTTCTCTCCTCTCTTGGGCGTCGGTCTCGGCGAGTGACGAGCGCTCTGCCGTGACATAAGACCAAACCTTCACTCCCTTTCGACCGACGCTCATCCCTCTTCTCCTTCCCCACACGGCCGCGGCGTCCTTTCGACTACTATCGCCCGTGTGTCACGCCGACGACCTCATCAGGCCGGCCTCGCCGTCAGCTAGCCGCTGTGCACGGCCGAGGCCCATTGGCACCCGCATCCTTCTCCCTCGGAGTCGCCACCCACACCGAGAAGCGAGGCGTACGCTGCCAAGGCCCTATCTCCACCCCATCGGCCGCAGCGCATGACCAAGCCCTTGGCACAGCCTCTCCACACGGTCGCGTGGGATACCCCGATCCCCCCCGGCGACCCCTGGTGCAGCACCTCCTTCGCACCCTCTACCCCGGCGAGTAAACCGAGACACTCGCCCACGCCAAAACCCCGCCCCGGTTGTCTGGACTTGCGCGCTCAAGCCACAGCTGTTACACCTCTCCCTCTCGCACGCCATCGGCAGATGGGGCCTCGGCCGTGATCCGGATGGACTGGATGCACGCGCCGCCACGCCCGAGATATGAATATCCTCGTCCCGAGGACGTCACGAACCACCGGCCGCTGGCTGAACGACACGTACGACGTTTAACGATGTCCCGGGCTCGTGCCGAGGCTCCAATGACCAGTAACTTCGTTCGCTGCGCGGATCACAGTCGCCGAGGGCGATTCTCACACGCTCTTTATTTCCCTCATCATTTACTGGTCGGTGCGCAGGCGCAGCCTAGGCTCAACTAAGCCGCCGGCTCCGCCCGGCGCCCTCCTCCGGAGGGGCTTATACGTTTGTGCTCCGAACGAGGGGGTCTGAATTTGCATCCTACCTCCTCAACCTCTTGTTTCTCACCATCAAATATATATATCATTCGAAAGAGGAGAAGCGAACCTATTTTATGGTGATTTATTCATAGTTATATCTAAGCATTCTGGAGCAAACGAAGCCAGGCAAGTGGAGGTGTTGATTTCAAGCAGCCACCATTTCGCCGGCATTATCGGTGCCAGGTAATCAATCTTGCTTCAGAATTACGTTCTTAAGGCAAGTAATAACAGTATTGTCTATGTCTCATGAGGGATATGTGAGGGGATATTACAGCAGAGACGTTATGTGCTCGCCAGTGGCTGACAAGCGACGGGTCGGCTAATGCCGAACGGGTCTGGGTTACGCAAGGCATCCCTCCAACGCGGAATGCTCCTCCACACAGCCAAGACAAGCTTCCCTTACGAAGTGCAACTTGTTTATGGGTTTATATACGCAAAATATAGTTTTATAGAGGCTCAGGTGTACGGGAATAAGCTCTTACAATTTAATTTAGTTTTGAGATGAATTTCCTGTACGGCGAGATGCCGCCTCCCTGCAACCGTCCATTTTCGGTATTTGTGTAAACCGAGTATACATATCGATAGAGAAACTTCTTCCAAACAATATTCCCCAGTATAGCGAAGGGAGAAATGTAGGGGATAAAGAGCAAAATGGAAGATTCAAACCCCCTGTTTTCGGGCACTTTGTCACAAACCCCTCCGGAGGAGGGCGCCGGAACCGGCGCGGTTTGGTCCGAACCTAGGCGCAGCCGGACCGACAGGACACAGTACAGGACTGGAATCCAACCTCTCTCGGACCTTGGACTCGGCTGCAGGATGCTTGGGTCGGAAGATGCCACGCCAGGATGGACACGCCGAAGACTGGAACCAAACTCTCGGACCCACAGGAAGGAGTCCACTCGGTTTGGCGCTTGTTCGGACCCCCACGTCGATCACAGGTTCAAGAAGACTATTTATATTCTATACACGCGCCCATTGCGACAAGAAAACTATATACAAGACGGCCGACCCGAAACATCTAATCCATGTCCATCGCCTCCTCCACCTCCTCCAGATCATCCTCCTCCTCCTCCTCCTCCGGACCCGACTCAGGTGGCGCGGATGCGCGCGAGGAGGCCGCCCCAGGTGTCACGGAGGAGCGCGATGACCGGGTAGCCGTACCCGCTGCGAAGCGAGTGCCCCGACGCATCGCCGAGCGCAAAGGCGCCGGCGCCGACGGCTGCGCATTCGCGGCCGCACCCCCAGTGACCAGCGCCCACGCCGCCGCAAACTGGCCCATGAAGTTGGGGTGCAGTGCGGGCGCTGCGACCCCAAGCTCGCCCAGCGCCTCAATGGGCAGCGCCGGCAAGCTCTCCTTCGCGGCCCGGGATCTCGACGCACGGGACGACGACGAGGCGGGCGCCTGGGAGGTGACGGACGCGGCGCGGGAACGAGACGGCGGCGCACGCGTGCCCGACATCGGCGCCTTGGAACCCTTCCCGGTCTTGGTCCCGAATCCGAGTGGCGCGCGCAGGTCCTTCCACGAGCATTTCACCTTCCGGCGCGAGCACTCGAGGCACGCCGCCAGCCCCTGCGCCGGAAGGCACTCGTCGTCGCGGTCCACGCATCGGCTGCATGGCTGCTGAATGTTAATACCCCGAGACCAGCAGCAGCAGAACGAAGTGCTCACCGACGTCGGGACCCCGTGGCGGTCGATCAGGCCGTCGGCAAACGCATTGTCCCACGCCTGACGCCGCTCACGCAGTGCCGGGCGCTCGTACACACCGGGCGGGGGAGTCCTCGGCCTACGCGGGTGGTGGAGAAGAGCCGACGCTGGCGGAGCAGACGCAGGCGGCGCGCGGACAGCAGACGACGAGCGCGGCGGACGAGGCGTTGGCGCCGAGCGCGCAGGAGGAGGCGGCCCCGATGGTCGCGACGATGACGGTGCCGGTGCAGGACGGCGCGGCCTCGGAGCAACAGCGGACGGTGACGGCGCAAGCTCCTCGCACTCAGCATACAGCGGGTGCCCGGGCGGAACCTTCAACGTCGAGCAGCGCGGGCGGAACGGAGCGTCAGAAGGTAGCGGCGGCAGACGCAACGCCAGTGGTCGGACCGGGTCAGACGACGACGGCGACACGGTCATAGACGGCAGAAGCAGGGCATCCGACGGCGACGAGCACGCGGCCAGACTATCGGCCAGGACGCGGGCGGATGGCAGCAGCGCGAGCAGCAGGCGGCGCTCCGTCTCGAACTCGAGCTGACGGTGGCGGGCAAAGTCGCGGTGCGCGGACGGGATGCCAGGGTCGACGAGGGCGGCAGACGATGCGATTCACGGCGTCGCCGAGCACGAGACGACGGGCCTCCAGATCCTCGGGCCGGGCGCGAGAAAGGACAAAGTCCCCCAACACGGGCACCCAGGCGGGCGCCCCGCTGTTGGGCTGGTCGTCGCGGACGTGGTCAACGCGGTCAGGCGCGGGCATGGTGGTGGTATGAGGACAAGAAGCAAAACGACAGGCCGAAGCTTTATGTCAAACCGCGAATTGAATGGCCATTCAGTCCGCGGCGCCCTCGGCCCGTCATTTCGCCCTCCCCGCCTTGCGCCTCCCTCCCTCGGACGCTCCCTCGGCTCGCGGCTTGAAGGGGGGGTTATGTTGCGGTCATCACGGCCGTCGCAAGCTCTGTCCGCTTGCCCGCGGGTTTTACGCCGCTTCGCCCGAGCGTTCGGTCGCTGCTGCATACAGTCGGCGCACTGTTTACCCTCGGACGGAGACTCGGCCAGAGTTATACACCTCGGGCTGTTCAACTCGGGATATGATCTGCACGCCGCTCTCTACCTACCTAGGGGTGAGACGACCTCGGTGCATACCCCAATTCGGCTCGGTGGAGGCTTCTCACCTTCGGACCAATGTTCGGCAGCTCCCCCCTCGCTGTATGCGTCGGATATGGGCGTTGTGGTGCTCGGGGCAGGCTCCAGAACCCCCTTTGGACCTCGGGCGGACTCAGTGGGTCACCCTGGGCAACCTCGGAGGGTCGGAAACGCCTCTATTGGACCTCTCGTCGGTACGGTACCCCTCGGATGGATAGTAGGTCGGTTATCATCACCTGGTACAAGCTCGGCTACATCCTCGGACCCTCGGCCCGTGGCTTCAACAGCTCGGCGCTCTCCCCGTGTACTCGGGAGGTGCCCTCCTTCTCGGTCCGTGCACTCGGTGGGTGTGTGTATGTGTGGCATACCTCGGCACCTTCGCCCTGTCTCGGACCCTGTTCGACTGGAGGTGTGGTAGAGTGCTAGCACTATGGGAGACGATGGTGGATGGACCCTTTAGCTCCGGGATCACCATGGACCGGATCAGTGGACCTTGGGGATGGGTATATAGGTTGTGGGGTGTAGATGCGTGTACCCTAGGTTTGGTCTGGTCAATTGTACCGCTTGTCCGTTCTTCCTCGTCCTTCTCTCCTCTCTTGGGCGTCGGTCTCAGCGAGTGACGAGCGCTCTGCCGTGACACCAGCACGACTTCGCTGGAAGTCCTGCCGTCAGCAGCGATGTCGCCCTGGAAGACAATAGTGCTGCCGTGGATATTGCGGTCGCCGTACTCGAGCACGCGGCGAGCGGTCATTGCATCTCGAGAGCCATAAGGATTTTTCTTCTTGTCATGCGCAAAGTTCAGATAGATCCCGAAGCGCTGGACAAGCAGCTCAAAGAGTAAACGAGTCTTGCCGACACCGGCCGCGTTCTTGAGAAAACTAGCAATCCAGTGAGTACTGCAGAACGAGCAAGGCACGGGACGCCTACTAGTCCCAGTCTCCGGCACTAAGGATTCGCGCGATGCGCTCGGTTATCGCAGGATCGAGTGCCGGAATGTTGCCGCCATCCGGGCTCTGATCAAGGCGCCCGAGACAGTGAAGCATCATGCATCATGTCCGGAAGAAGAGTCTCCTGCAGAGGAACGGTTGGAATCTTCAGCGCTTCTACATGCTCCCTGGTTTTGTCGCTACAGCCGCGCCAGAGTTCCGGATCCGGCTTGAAAGGTTCCCAATAGTCATCTTGCTGCTCGACATATTTCTTCAGCTCCTTCTGAACCATGTTCTTGAGAGTCAGAAAGTCGTTGTGCCCAGTTATGATGGAAGCCTCGGCGTAGTGAATCGGCTGCTGCATCGCTTCCTGGCGCGAGGTCATACCTCGGGCTGTGAGCCAAGTCAATGGAAGGTATTATCATACGTATGCTTCTTAAACTGTACATTAATTATTTCCCACTGAAACGGGGGTGTCACACCATTTTGAGTGTCTCTCACCTGTAGAAAGTGTGTGCACATCACTTTTGATGTGTGGACACACTTAGTCAGCAGTGGCGACACTCCCATCAGAGTGCCGACACTCCATCAAGGTGCCGACACTCCAATCAAAGTGCCGACACACTTGGAGGTGGGTGGAACACCAAGTTCCCTCACCTCCCAGAATTGCTTCAAACACTGAGATATGGTTGGGAAGTATGCTCTGAATGCCTCCTCAGCGTCCAAATTGCCTTTTTTGGTAAAATTTAAAGTTAAATAAACTCAAAATATAGCTTTAAATGCACTCTGAGCATGTTTCCCAAGCGTACCTGAGTGTTTGGAGCA
The DNA here is from genome assembly GCA_037042915.1 of Auricularia sp. M13. Classification (NCBI taxonomy): domain Eukaryota; kingdom Fungi; phylum Basidiomycota; class Agaricomycetes; order Auriculariales; family Auriculariaceae; genus Auricularia; species Auricularia sp. M13. Next base: position 2,664,651 of record CM073203.1, on the reverse strand, counting down.
GTTCTGGGAGGTGAGGGAACTTGGTGTTCCACCCACCTCCAAGTGTGTCGGCGCTTTGATTGGAGTGTCGGCACCTTGATGGAGTGTCAGCACTCTGATGGGAGTGTCGCCACTGCTGACAAAGTGTGTCCACACTCCAACTGAGTGTGTCCGAACGTCAAAAGTGATGTTCCCACACTTTATACAGGTGAGAGACACCCAAATTGGTCTGACACCCCATTTTCAGTGGGAAATAATAAATGTACACTTTAAGAAGCATACATACGCAGCATGAAACACGCACTGCCTATCACCATGCGAAGGAAGTCCGATCAGCAGGGACTGGTGTGATTACTGAAGATACATACGACGGACATCCCCTGAAACGAGTCAGCAGTTAATCCAATTCTCAACGTCAATGAAACTAAGTACGTTTCTTTTTCCAGGCCGCGTTCTCCTCAGTAGCTTCATGCGGGCCTATCACGAAGTCTTGAGTTCCACAATCATTACGATAGGAAGTAAGGCGTACGTTTCACTCCAGAAATCTTGGGCCCCGTCTCGAGTTCAATCTTCCTGCCGTCGGCGTCTTTTGGAGAGAGTGAGGGAATCCCAACGTCAAACCTGTATCATCAACGTACTGGATACTTCGACACTCATTTCTGAGTTACAGCACAATGATCAGGAACACTATAGAGCATACTGTCGATATTTACATACCGCTGTGATTGTCGGCGATATCCGTATCGCGAGAGTTTGTACGTGCATCCACCATCTTACTGAACCCTATCAGAATGAAGTCACAATCAGCCCGAGGTTGAACATTAGGAAAGAAGGATGTACGGTTGACCCAGCCCTGAAGGACGTCCTGCATGCTTTCGAGGCTGTCGAGTTGGTCGAAAGTTTCCAAGTCCCGTTGAAATTCGGCAGCGATGTCAGCATCACCAGGCAAGATAATTGCCACCCTGGTGTTTGTGACAAGTTCGAAGAATGTAATGCATCGATCGAGGTCGCTATTGTTCTGTTTCCACACAGGATTGAAAGCAACTCGGAAGGCATCGAGGTATGCCGCAGCGAGGGCTCCGTCGCCCGCAGACAGATCGACTGAAGACATACAGTATGTAGCCGCTTCAAGAAGCTCAGAGATTGTCGAGCTGTCGCGCTCGGTGGGGTGGGGGCTTGAAGCGTGAGGGGAAATCTATGGGTTGGCAGTTGATGAGGGTCTGTTGGTATCTCAGCCAAGGCGAGGGGGCGCTCATACCGATGGGCACTGGCAGCTGTGGGTACGAAGCCGGTGTAAGGCAAAGGCGAGGCTGTAGGCAGGTGCAATGTCTGGAGGGAACCAACGAGGCTGGCAGGGAAAGGAGGGCACGCTCCAGATACAATAGGGGGTGTGTAAGAATAACGGACCTTCGGGTTCGGATTCTCGTCGGGGCAGGCTCTCTGAGCGACCTCGAATACCTCAAATACTAGTTATCTAATCTAATCACACGACAATGCGGGACGGAGTCCGGCAAAGTCAACTATTTCTCAAACAGATCTTAGGCGGCTCCCAGCTGACCAAAGACAATCTCCATTTCACAGCAGGGGCTTCTTATATACTCTTCTCGTTTTGAGGATCCGGAAGCCCCTGGAATTAAGTAGTAAATACATGAATTCCTCAGAATGTCCTACAGAGTTCTACTAAGTTCTCCTGGATTCCCACTCAGTCGGGAATCGGCGCGCTGCTGTGCTGCTTAGTCAGCAAGCGCTGACCCGTTCTGTTACATCACTCCCCCCTCCGCTGCGAGCGAAGTCCCATTCGCTCGATTCTTAGCAATTCCGGTTGTATTCATCCCATTCGCTCGATTCTTGGCAATTCAGGTTGTATTCACCATACTTGCTACATCGGAATGTGTTTACAAGCTGGTAACTACTGTGGAGAGAAAACAAAGACGGCCAAGATACAAGAAGGGCAATGGTCACAGGTGTTCGTTCGAAATCAGAGTCGAGCACCATACAGGCGGTTGCGGCGCATCAAACGAAGGAACTTTCCTTCGCCACAAGCATACTGGGGGAAGGTCAAGAGCCTATCAATTTCGCCGGGAGATAGAGCGTGTTCCCTCGTGTGCCAGTACGCTCGAACACGGCGCTGACCTCCAATGAAGAAGCGGAGGTCGAGGTCGCGGACGTACTCGATTGCTCCATCCGCGAGGCGACACTTGTAATCGATGCCGCAGTCGCGGATCGCATGATCGAGTACGCGGGTGATGCGGACGCGAGTCGGAACGACGGGGTTACAAGGGCGCAAGTTGATCAGGACGCGGCCGACGAGTTCTTTGACTTCGGGCGTCAGTTGTCGCAGCCTGTAGCGAATCTCGGACGGCGACATGGATACATTGTACATCCATTCGGCGTACGACCCTATAGTATGTTGCCGGCGTCAGAATGAAATATGATGGCAATGATAATAAGGGTACGCACATGCCAAGAACTCGTCGTTCTCGAGAGAACCCATTGTTGGGGTGAGTGGAGGGGATGAAGGGGGGGGAGCCTGTACCACAGCAAAAGGAGGGGAAGTGGTAAATGCGCCGGTCTCGTCTGGGCCGTAGAAAATGCGCACAGGCTCCGTTGTGCCCGGACCGATATCGAGACGAGAATCGTGGGCAGGCATCGGCATTGGCGGCCGCGTTGGCGGTGGCTGGAAGCGCGGGTGTGCAAGGATGCCCTTCGTCTGCGTCAAGCCGGCTGTGGTGGCGTTATTATCCTTATGCGATCTAATCGGGACTGATCAGATGTACGGGGTGCGATCGGTGGTGGCATAGAGCGTGAGTCGTCCTCAACGTTCTTGGGCGGGTGCGACAGCAGGCCGTTAGTGGGCGGCAGTCCCTGGGGTTGTTCGTAGTCCATAGGCGAAGACGGCGGTGAAGAAGGTCAGGGAGAGGCTGAGGTTCGCGATGATTACTCTGAACACTCCTCAGATGCGTATGATAGTGAGGCGGATGTGAATTTCACTGAAGCATTCGCAGTTACCACCCGATCTTCCGCTAGGCGTCTGCATATGAACGACGCGCCCTCGCCCCGCGATCAGAAAAATTTACCGGATTCGATCTCTGTTGAAAGGGATGCAGGATCGGCGAAGAGCGCGCAGTCAAAACGTCGAGCGAAAAAGCAACGGAAGACTCCACCGTGCATCGACAAGCTCGCTGATGGCCTGCCCATCCAAAACGGAGGTCCGTCGCCTACCATTCTGTTGCCCGGGGAATCGCACAATCATAATTCACTCGATTCTTCCAGATTACAGATGGAGTTTCGGGACAAGACGCCCGCTTATTTAGATGTTAAGGTACGCCAAAGTTCCAGCGACAGATCCTTCCGAGCATGCGCTGACTCGGGTGCCGCGATTTCCATGATAGATGACGGCGTCAGACGGCTTCACCTTCCGAGCGTGGAACGTTTAAGCTGCCCTCTTATCAGCGTGAGCGGGGTCGCGGGGAACACGATAATTAGTGAGTACATTATGATCACGCTGCAACTTAGAGATTCTAAATTCGAGCAGGTGGATGTACCAGTAAAATTATATATTAACCCTGCGGATTCAGATCGAATTGTGCTCGGGAATGACTTCCTGGTACACTACCGCGGAAATATTGACGTACCGGGGCAAATTCTACATCTCACTTTTCCCTCTTCGTCCGATGGGAAAGAGCTTGAAAGCAGGAAATTCAAGCTCGCGATATTCAAGGACCCTTATGCAGTAGTTCGCGCTGCGGAGGCCTTTACTGTGCGCCCTCTTCATACGGCTCGCGTACCTATTGCATTGGAGGGTCGCGTGAGAACGCGCATGTTCTACATCGAACCCGTACCTTTATATAATAAGGACCATAGCGCCTTCGCGCTGGCGCGAACATTAGGGACGACTCAGAATGCAAATCACTGGACTGAGGTCTATAACCTCGAGCCATTCCCTGTCCGTATACAGAAGGGAGACCAGCTCGGTATAGCACATCCGATTGTGGATAGGACTTACATATCAAGGACCGTTGAGAACTTGGTAAGCGAAGTTATTTCGCATACGGAGAGCGAGGCTGATGCAGAGGAGTTCAAACGAACCCTAGCAGAGCTCGACATCAATCCTGAATTGACTGACGACGAGCGCGCTCGTCTGCTAGAGGTACTGTTCAACTACCGTTGTGCATTTGCATATGGCTCCCGACCTCTCGGGCGTACTAATTTGGCAGTTATGAAGATTGATACTGGGGATTCGCCACCTATTTCTACTGCGCCTTACCGCGTCTCACCCGAAGGAAGGCGAGTGATCGAAGATGAAGTAGCGAAGCTGTTAGCTAACGATGTCATCGAAGAATCTGACTCTCCATGGGCATCCAATGTTGTTCTTATAAAACAGCGTGGTAAAATCAGGTTCTGCGTAGATTACCGCAAGGTCAACGAGGTGACGAAAGCCGACCAGTACCCCCTTCCGAGCGTATCGATGTCACGATGCTGGGGCGATAATGAGCCAAGAGATACGTCACCTACCTTGGAAAAAGTTATAAAAGCTGACACCCCACGTCGTGTCCCAGCAAAAAAGATTTGTGTAATAATGTTGAACACGTATTCCCAGAACTCCCCCGTCTCGTCCTACACGTCGCTGCCGTCGCACTTCACGCCCTCGCCGTCGCAGTCGCTATCTCAATACCCTGGCGACTCGACAACGATGTACGACATGGCCGCGGCTCAGGACGACAAAATGGAACTGCAGTTCCGCTCTCCATTCTGTACGTTGTCCAGAACAACTTTCCCATACCATTCTAGCTTTCTCATGAGTCCTCATAGACAATTCGGGTGCTGACGCCGCGGCGAAGTGGCCTCCGCCTCCTTTGTCGCACGTCAGTGCATTACCTTCGCTTGTTACCGCATCTTCGGACGGCGGGTCTTCCTTCGATTTGTCTTCTTCATTGATCACTTGTCTAAGGGAATGTAGAATAGCACGCTGAGCATGCCCTCCATGGATGGAGATGTCATCCGAGAACTCAGCTATAGCCTCTCCGAGCAACTGCATAAGCTCTGAGTACCTTACAGACATCAGGGAGATACGTCTAATCGACGTAGTCAATGTATCTGTTGGCGGGTACCGCCTATCTTCTTCCTCAAATTCCTCACGGATCTGGCGCATACGCTCGGCAAATCTCTGCCAGTTGCGAGACGGTGGTATGGGCCCTTGATCACTACTCGAAGTCGTAGAATTGGGTTCTGGTGAAGGCGTCGGATCAGCTCTTTCGTATTGCGTCGAAGGTGCACGAGTGACTGACGAACCTGAGCTACGCAATTCTTCGCCACTCTCTTCGCGGTCATGATTCGATGCACGCGAAGCTGGCGTAGAAGCCACGGGCGGGGAGAAATGGGAACGTCTGGACGAGCGACGCGATGACGGAGAGGGCGGCAGCGACGGAAGGTTGCGCGCCGGCGTAGGCACAGCTGAAAAGAATTCTTGTGGGTCAGTTTGCGGCGAGGCATTTGGAATATGCGTACCTGGGCGCACTGTGTACTCATCCTCGTCAACTTCCCACGCTGGCCTGCGGTCTGAATTCGTTACAGACGGCGGTCTCGAATCAAAAAGGCCAAGCTCACCCGGCATGGTCTGCGAATGCGCAAAGTCTGGGTCCGTACTCCCCTCCGCATCGAGGGACGTATCTTCCACGATTGTCCTTGCCGGCGGTTCTGCCGGCGGTGTGTGCATCGCACGGATTACCTGTGAACGGAGGTCAACTCTACCTCCCGATCCATCGCCCGTGCTTACCCGAATACGAGTATGCGCAAAGGCCGGGGATCGTTCATATCTACTCACCAGCCGCAATAGCAGATCAGGATCAGTAGCGCGTGGACTTGCAGGCTCACCTTGGCCTGCAGTCGGTACCACCGTCATACCCTTGGTCGGCGATAACGCCCGGCGTCTTGAGGTGAGCGATAAAGACGGCGGTGCCTCTGGCGCTACGTCGTCGGTCGGCGCTTCCTGCGCTGACTGGTTGCGTCTCGACATGCTAGTCGAAGCAACAGGGGCGTCGGCCGTTCGCGGCTCCGACGGCCCGGACATGGCTGTCTCGTGCACACGTCCTTCGTCTCCGTTCGTATCGGCAGACGAGGAAGCTGGCTGCTGCTTTGCTGCACGCGGACCACGCTTCCTTGGAGGCATTTTCAATGATTACTCAAGGTTAACTCAGAACCAAGGTGGTCACCAAATGTAAGAATAACGGACCGTCGGGTTCGGATTCTCGTCGGGGCAGGCTCTCTGAGCGACCTCGAATACCTCAAATACTAGTTATCTAATCTAATCACACGACAATGCGGGACGGAGTCCGGCAAAGTCAACTATTTCTCAAACAGATCTTAGGCGGCTCCCAGCTGACCAAAGACAATCTCCATTTCACAGCAGGGGCTTCTTATATACTCTTCTCGTTTTGAGGATCCGGAAGCCCCTGGAATTAAGTAGTAAATACATGAATTCCTCAGAATGTCCTACAGAGTTCTACTAAGTTCTCCTGGATTCCCACTCAGTCGGGAATCGGCGCGCTGCTGTGCTGCTTAGTCAGCAAGCGCTGACCCGTTCTGTTACAGGGTGTCACAGTAGTCGCAACATGTCGCAACGGAATCCGCAACGGAATCCGCAACGCAAGTCGCAACGCGTCGCAACGGCCGCTGCGACGTGTTGCGACGTGTTGCGACTTTCGTTGCCGATTCCGTTGCGGATTCCGTTGCGGATTCCGTTGCGACCACTGTGACACCCCCTAATGGACAGGTGTCGTGTTATGAGGTGCGGATATCGCGGTTGCTTTACGTCTCATGGGCGCTCCGTGAAGAAGTACGCGTCGATTGTAAAGCGGCCAGACTCTTACCAACGCGGCACACAGTCAACGACTAAACTGGCTTGATACTGGCCGAATAGTCTGATAATGACGCGAAGAACCATCGACATAGCGCCTGGAGGAGGATGTGCTGCTGGAGGAACGGACGGTTGGTGCAACGAAGCCAGGCCGGCAATCATTAATCAGGAAGCGGCAGCAGTTTTAAGAGAACAACTGCCACTTCCTAAGAGAACAACAGGAGAACAAGCCATCCGGAGGAAGACAGTAATGGTTCAATCGCAGGCACGGGATAAAGGGCGCTAAGGAGCCAGTTTTAGGTGTGTGGTCACATTCTCACCCGATGTTGAGAGAATACAACCCTTCATGCAGCCGTTGACACTATGCAGACTCGGAACAGGCATGCCGTGTCATTTGTCAGGCAGAAACAGGCAAGCACGTTGTCCTACGCAAGTGATCAGGAGTTCAAGCTTCCTCAGGTCAACGAGTCAGATTCTTAAGGCTCAAGGACTCAACAAGAAGAGCATCACTAGGTCATATAATTACGGCCATTAATCCAGTAGCAGCACGATGTGAAGAGTAGATTGACTGCAACGAGGTATAGCATTTGGTTGACGAATTCTGCAAAGGCACCAATAGGCACCTCTGAACTCTGGAACGTGCGCTCTCGACTGCCCATGTCTGCTTCTCAGTGCGCTGCATCAGAAGGTGTATGTGTGATAACAGTGAGTCGGCACGACTATGCTTCTTAAAGTGTACATTTATTATTGCCCACTGAAAAGGGGGTCCCACACCAATTTGAGTGTCTCTCACCTGTATAAAGTGTGGGAACATCACTTTTGACGTTCGGACACACTCAGTTGGAGTGTGGACACACTTTGTCAGCAGTGCCGACACTCCCATCAGAGTGCCGACACTCCATCAAGGTGCCGACACTCCAATCAAAGTGCCGACCAGGGGGCCCGCATGATAAGGATTGTGAATATTGGGTGGTGGTGGGTGGGTCGTGGGAAGATATGCGCGCTAATCAAACCCATTCAGTTTTTTTGGATGTCTTTTGCGTACTGAGGCCTCCGTTCTCTCCCAAAACCCCGGATTTTTTGGCAGTGAGCCGTACAAAGCAGACCGCAGCGTTCTGGCCAAAAATCTGAGTCAAAAAAGCTCGATTCTCACTCGTTGAACATTTTGTGACGATTGTTTGGGTCCCAACTCAATTGAGTTGCCATCAATCTTCCCACGACCCACCCACCCCCACCCGATATTCACAATCCTTATCATGCGGGCCCCCTGGTGCCGACACTCTTGCAGGTGGGTGGAACACCAAGTTCTCTCACCTCCCAGACCTTCTCCAAACACTGAGATATGGCTGGAGAGCATGCTCTGAATGCCTCCTCAGGGTCCAAATTGCCTTTTTTGGTAAAATAAAATTTTGAATAAACTCAAAATATAGGCTTAAATGCACTCTGAGCATGATCCCCAATCATATCTCAGTGTTTGGAGAAGGTCTGGGAGGTGAGGGAACTTGGTGTTCCACCCACCTGCAAGAGTGTCGGCACTTTGATTGGAGTGTCGGCACCTTGATGGAGTGTCAGCACTCTGATGGGAGTGTCGGCACTGCTGACAAAGTGTGTCCACACTCCAACTGAGTGTGTCCGAACGTCAAAAGTGATGTTCCCACACTTTATACAGGTGAGAGACACCCAAGTTTGTGTGACACCCCCTTTTCAGTGGGAAATAATAAATGTACACTTTAAGAAGCATACACGACTCGTGGCAGGCAGAATCCGTGAGATTGAGGCAACCGGGCGGAGTTGAACGTCGTGGGTGATTCCTGGCGCCTGAGCTGATCGTTAGGCTTTATGCCCCGAGGGTATTATGGTACTGGGGTATATGAGCTGAAGTATGCACTGTACGACTGGAATTAATTCAGAAATGTCCGACGCGAAATGAGAAAAATTTAACAATAAATTACAAACTACCCCTCTCCACCTATGTCCCATCTATGCAATCTAAGACATTTGACATCTCGAATTCGACTGGGCACTGTTGTTGTAGCAAGTACGACAACTTGAGCACGGCTGCAGGCGGATCGTAGCTCGTCCCTGCACGACTGAGGCGCGAGAAGCAAAGCAAGTTGAGTATATTGTGTTTTGAAACCTGCGGCATCGCCTTGGTCGATGTTCTACGACCTCTCGGTTGCACATCCGAGCCGAATTTCGCCAATGCTATCTGCAGTCTCTCGCGGGCTCGTTCGTTCTGCGATACGTTAAGGAGAACTGTTCATGCGCCAAGAACCAGCATACTCGTTTATAGAAGTCTCCTGCTTGCAAAGGCACCACCCCGTGATCGCGTAGAACGCGCCCGTCGTTGAGATTGCGGAGGCCATTCCGGTCCAGGCACACGAGAAGCCGCTGCGAGTCCGCGAGCTCGAGGACGAAAAGCAGCGCAGCACCAAAATCGGGATCGGGGATGATGAAAGGACGCGAGGCATCTTCAAGCCAATGAAAGACGTCATCGGGCGAAGACGCAAGCTCGATGCAAATATCGGTGCTGGAGGTATACTCCGCGAAGTGCGAGCGGCGCTGGGAAAGGCGGGGAAGAACAATCCGAGCGGATTGATCAGCCCATACCGGTGGACGGCCTTCGAAATCGAGGAAGGTTCGCAGAGTCGGCGCCGGATGACGGCCGAGTATGTCCCGCAGACAGCTCGCGATGCCTTCCGCGAAAGATGCATCGCCCACGGGGAACATCCTGTCTACGCTTCGACTTTGGATGATGCCATGAATGTTATATCGTGGGGATTTGCTTAACCAGCGCGCGAGGTTGAGCATGACAAGGGGCTCGAAAACGTGGGCCGTGTTGACGTCCTTTCCATACAGCGCGGCACCCAGCCCTACCAAATGCTTCGCGTTGGCAGTAACTGTGCTTGAGCGGCGGTGAAGAGCATAATTCAAAGTAGCTGTGCGCAGCGAGCTGCTGGCATGACCTGCCGATGGTCAGACGACGGCGCAAGTCACGAACACTGCTCACCCTGATCTTCAAGCGTCTCATCACGAAAGATCAACCCGATATCCATATATTGGAGAGACCGTGCGCTTGTGCGAGCGTAGCCTGTTGCCAGATGCACCAAAGTGTCCAAAACGCGAGTCAGCCTGTTCGCTCCATAGATGAGAGTGTACATCACGAAGACCGCGAGAAAACGGTGCCTGTCATGATCAGTGTGGAAGTTTGAAGTCATTCAGAAACGCTCACCTGCCATGCATCCAGGCGTGCACCATCTTGCACTCTTCCATCGGAACGTCGTCCGGCAGGAAATGCCTAAGGTAATGGGTTGTTCTCTCAAGCGAGCCAAAATGACCGAGCGAATGAAATACGCGAAGCGAGCGTATAGTCGACCTTGAAGCCCCGATAGGTTCGGAAACGACGTCCTCGTCGAGCAGGGTTCCAGCAACAAGTAGCCGAGACGCGGGGAGACAGTTTGCCATGCAGTTGACCAGTTGTCGCAGAACGGGTACGCGATGACGATATTCAGCGGTCATGAACGCGTCGCGATACTGGGTCATAGCTACGTTAGATTCATCGATGGCCACAAAGCGGATTCTGGACTGATGGATGTTGTAAAGGTTCTCGATGCGACAGAGAATGTCCGAGACCCCGAGGTCGCTAACAGCCCGCTTCACCGACATAAAAATATCTGCGACCAACACAGTCCGCGGGCGGAGTTGCAGATAGAGCCACTTCATACGCGCAGCGTCGTCAGATACACCGGTCTCGGCGACGATGGCGAGGAAATGGTCGAGGACTAGGAGACGCGTAAGAATGACCTTGATAAAGCGGCTGTCCGCAATCCGACGGTTGAGGTCGACCACCTCCTTCCAGGATGGCGGCAGCCGTTTGAATGCCGGTATATCTTCCGTAAGGTACTCGCCGTCGAGCAGCGTGTGGCCGATGCGGTCCAAGGCGTCTTGAAGGTCCATAGAACCGTACGGGTCGATACGCGGGTTGGCGGTGCAGGAGAAATAGAAACCCCAGTTACTAGCAAGAACTTCAAAGAGAATGCGCGTCTTTCCTGTCCCAGACGCATTGGAAATATACCTAGTAGATGTGTGAGCAGGCGACAGCGATAGCGGAATGAATTACATATGATCCTTCGCCGTAATCAACTCTTGTAAGCGCTCAGCGAAGGTTTCATCGAGTAAATGAAGTCGACCGAGAAGGTATAGGAGCATATCCGGTCTGTGCCTCACAGTAGGATCGCTGGTAATAAAAGCAGGTATGCGAAGAGTCTTGAGGCGCGTTATTTGGTCTGGCCCCCAAGACACCTCGTCCTCCCGTTCAGTCGGAGGCTCCCAAAGCGGAAGATCATCTTCAGATAGCAAGAATGCTCTAATGCGAGAGGTATACTGAGAAAGAGTACTTTCGACCGTGACCGGCGCAACCACGCCTTTTAAAACCAGCATGAGTTCTATGCGCCCGTTGAAAGGCAATAAAGCGTACTAGATACAGGACTACTAGAGCCGCTGGAATCCGCCATTGCCGAAGGACTGGGCATTCGGGTTGCACTGCAGACGGCGTGAGTCGCGTCGTAGGCTCGTGACCAGCCGCTTTAAAACTCCGCTGCGCTGCGATGTAAAGCGGCTGGGAACAACGGACGTCACAAACATATGTCACACTTTTTGATACTGAGCGTGACACGGGACTTAGCCAAATCGCGCTCCCGCACCTCATGCCAGTACCGTCACAAACCTATTTTTTCTTCATAATCCAAAAGCTGTCATTTTGCGTTTTTGAATCCATTTATATAGGGTAAATTTTACAAGTTTTGGAAATATAAAATAGTAACTGGGCACCAAGGAAGCCCAGGAATGACCCCCATCCAACCGGATTGGATCCTAAAGTGTGTCTCCTATACTTTGGGGAGTCAAGAATGCTCACGGCCATGCGCTATAGAGGTAGCGGCGCCAGGCAGGGTGCCGACCAGACCCAGACCATTACACAACCGTAGAGCAATCACCTTGCTCAAATTCTTGCACCATACGGCGTATTAGTACCCAAAACTAGGATATATTGACTCAAACCGACGGGACAAAACAAAAGGATGTTGGGTGCTCGGGGGGGAGAGGCGAAATCTGGCTAAGTCTGAGTAGTCCAAATGCCGGTCATCGGCTGTGCCCGACTGCTCCCGGGATAAGTCCTCCGCACCAAGAGTTGCTTGTGGAAGCAGCTATTCCAATCGATACAGCCTGAAACTTCTGTAAAACCATAATATAGACTATATAAGCTTAGAGAGATTAAGAAAAGGGAGAGAGATCACCTTGCGCCAGCAAGGTCTCTCGTTTGTGTGAAATTCGTAAGCGCGCGTGCCCTTTTCCCCGAGGCTTAGCCGGAGCGCCCGCGTCTGTGGAGCTGGCGACAGTCTGAACCCGACTCTCGCCTCCGTACACGTACAAGTTGAAGTTGTGCCATACAACTTGTACTACCGCTACTATACTTACTCTGTTGTCGCTCCTTGCGTGCCTATGGAGCCTCCCTATAATAACAACGTGATTTTCCGCTGTCGTATTGCGACGAGCTGCTCGTATTTCTCCTTTCTTCTTGAAGGTCATGAAGGTCAAGCCTTTGTGGGCACATAGTATTTCTTATGTAAGCTGTACCGGCCCCCATGCTCTGCCAATGGACGTTACGAAAGGTCTTAGCCCCGAGCAGACAGGATGAAGCAGAATGCAGATTTTGGCTGCTTGATTCTGTAAAAGGTGACATTCCTGGATTGCAGTACTTACGGTATCGTCGTGTTGTGCAGTACGGCCCTTTCGCACTCGCCGAGAGCCCATCCATGTTGGGTCGGAGTTGACGCGTCTGTTGGCGCGTCGGTCGCGCGTCTATCACGCGTCTCGTTGCCGGGTTGAACTTGACACGCCTGCTCCCACCTGCTACACACATCTACCTACGCCGCGGGTTGCTCGAAGCTGTGATATCCTCACCGGCACATTTGCTGTTATATTCATCTTCGGCACTGGCTACACTCCATCCGTCTGCATGGACATGAACACATCCTGAGTACGTGAGGTTGCCAGCAAGTGAAGCCTTTTAGTCTCCACATCCAATCCTTCTAACCGTTCGTCTTCCAGACGAAGATATTCACTCGGATGTGTCATGAATAACTTGTAGTCGAAGCCGCGCAGCAATCGGATGGCATCTCGACCTCGCCCGCGTGAGCATGCAACGTAGACGCTAAACCCGGATAGTTGGCCGGTGGGTGGTGTTGCTATATCGACGATGACTGGGCACAGCGTCTGACCCTGCATGCGATAGTCGGTGAAGGCGTATGCCGCTGTAATAGGCAGCTGGCTGCGCTCAACGGATTGCCTTCCCAAGGCCGTATCCAAGCCAAAGCTTTGCTGCATTGGCGCTATGGGGATAACACCCTCATCGAGCCCGTCCAGCTGCTTCGCGCGTGTCTTGTCCAGCTTTACTAGGATGTAGGCGGGTGCGTAGCGAAGCTTGACCTCATGGGCCGCTGGATTGATCTCGGGCTCGTCAGGATGAAGAACCACGCCGACAACGGTACCTCGTGCGCCATTTGCAACATCCAACTCCGTCTGGATATTGAAGGTCACCATCACCCTCATCCCAACTGCCACTTCGACCTCGTCCGGCAGCCGCCGTCGTTCGCTGCTCCCAGTCTTGCTCGCATACAAGGCGTAGCGTTCCACAAGCGTGAGCGGCCGACCGCCAATCCGATCATCCGCAGGGCAACGGTAGAGTCGCTCCCCTGTCCGTGAACAATGCCTGCGCAGGGCGGCACTATTCCAGCGGCGACGAACAGCATGTCTTGGCGTCACAAGAACTGCGTCAGACCAAGCCGGGTCAGTCGCAATGTTGTCATCGGGGCCCAGCTGCAGACTGCGAAGCATGTCGATATCGTCCTTCGTGCATGCACCATGCCGCAACCGTCGCAAGAATGCTGTCCAGACAGGATCCGCCGCGCGCATCTGCTGCCGCAGGATGACCACAGTTTGGAACTGCTCGTAAATTTGACGGCCCGTCATTTCACTAGTCGTGTCGTATTCGGCTCGACTAGGCCAGAAAAGTGCGCTTGATTTTTTCTTCACAACGGGTGGGAATTGATGAAAGTCGCCGCAGATGATGACATTCAGGCCTCCAAACGGCAGGTCGCTGTTGCCCCCCTTCGCCTCCGATATGATGCGTGACAGCGTGTCGAAAAAGTCGCGCGACAGCATTGATATCTCATCGATAATGAGATACTGAACGTGGCGCCAATATTCCTCGAGCCAACGTCGTGTCCGTTCCGGTATGCGTCCGTTGCGACGCGAGATTTTCGCTAACGTATGTAGAGTGCTGCCACCTATTAGGGATGCCGCAATGCCAGTATACGCTCCTTTACGTAGCCAGTGCGCAATGTTCCGCTGCTGAAACGTGGCCGTGACCAGCTCAATAACCTTTGTCTTCCCAGTGCCGCCCTCGCCCTGGATCTGCATGAGCAATTGGTCGGGCTGCTTGCCGTCCAGAACAGCATGGAGATGGTTGACAATAATGTCGTACGCGCGCCGCTGTTCCTCGTTAAGAATTGACGCATCTGCATCAATGTCGGATCCAAGCTCGGGCGCATGGAGTACGGATCCAAGGTCGCTGTCGTCCAAACCCTGACTAGTGTCCATAACAACATCACCTGTACGCAGTGTCAGCTAGGAACAACAACTACTAATGCAGCCTTCATACCGTCGTTAGGTTCTATCTCGGTACCGGCAAGCTCTTGTTGCACAGCGCGATCTGCGGCCATTGCGTCCTGCCAGGACTGCAGCCGCTGCATGTGCCCACCAACCGCTCATCCGGCCACACACTGCGAAGCAGGCCACTCGTCCGTCCCAGAAGAGAATAAACCGGCCTCGACAGCTGCAACCATTGCTGCACCTGCATGAACCTCTTCGCGCCCGCCTTCTGCAGCAGCTTTCGCTCGCTCGACATCCTCTTCGGTGACACGGAAAGACACTGTCTCCGATGGCTCGGCACTGTCCTCTTCCATCGCGTCCAGCTGATCGTGTCCCATACCACGCTCTGTCCCACTGGTATGCCAGCCAGCCTGCTCGTCCCGTTCTCGTTCAACCCGAGCAGCTTCCTGACTCTCTTGATAGAACCGGATATTCCGCAGAACGTCAAGCGCAGACTGCGGAGCCATCGCCTCCCACTCTGTAAAAGCTGCCACCCAAGTAATTTCTGCTGGCTTCAGATCGTTGTAGGTACGCCAAGGCTTCAACAGCGCGAGCATAGATGCATAGAAGAAGTCGCGCTGATTTGGATCGCGTTCCAGTGGGAAGTATCCGCCAATGATGTTGGGAAGTGTGTTGTGGTTGTCAGGGCGAAGGATGCGTAGGCGAGTTTGGTGACGAGGATGATGCTCCTGGTACCGACTTCGCTGAGCTCTCGGTCTACCTCGAAATCGACGCTGCTCCATGCCGTCAGGTACGTGCTCCTGCTCCAAAGCTTTATCGCGCTCAGTAACGCGGTCTTCGTAGGTGTCTACTGTGAACTGGAGAAGGTTGAACCTTTCCAAATCATCACCGCGATACGCATAATCGTTGATCTGCGAGCGACCAAGTACATCGCCGTTACGCTGGATTTCGAGCGTAACGACGTCGCCCTATTCAATCGAAGTAAGTACTTGATTGTGTCGCACCTACAACATCAACTGACCGTATCAGGAGATTCTGACACTTGACCAGCTTCCTGGTCTGTGCCGTTTGGCTCTGTGGTCTCCACATCCTCGTTGGTACCTTCGCAGCGCCTGACACTCTTTGTAAGTAGATAGAACTTTATATGATAAAACAACTTGCCGCTTTCGAAATTCTGAAAAATTACGCAATAGAAACCCTCTGACCGACGACCAATAGATGGGAGCGTATCGATGTGACTGGAACGTATCGCCCCATCCCATCAGATACATCATTATCCTCCTTAAAGTGCACAAAAAATATTTTGGTCAAAAAACGGCCTCCTTCAGAATATTTTGGCCTGCCTACAGAATTTTGGCTTATCTCCAGAATTTCACCCAACATCCAGAATTTGAGGCAATTTGTTCAGATCTGCAAGAAGCAGCTTCAGATTCCACACCCGCGTGATCAAACTCCGTGTCGGCGCAATCAGATTTGGCGCCCGTGCGATCAGATTTGGCGCCTGTCCGTTCAGATTTGGCGCCCGTCAGTTCAGAATCCATCGAGCTTCTCCAGAATCGCACCTCAGTCGTTCAGAATGTACCCTGATGCTTACAGAAATTTAAATAGCCTATTCAGAATTCTTGCACTTGATGAAAGTCACCTGATCATGATTCAGATTTAAATACAAGACCAATCAGTTCACTGCTCAGCCAAGAATCTGAGCGTCTTTTCCATATCATCAGGGCCCCGAGACAAGGTTCGGAGGCCTCGGAGCTCTCGAGTTCTCGGGCGGCTGTCCGACGGCATTTCGAATGAGCGACCAGCCGGGACTGTCGGAGTCCGCCGTTTAGGCTCTGCCAGCGCGACCGCACAAATACTAGCCTCATGCACTCTTGGCGCTGCAACTGTCACAACGGAGTTGCAACGAGCAGCAGGGCGTTGAACGCGTGTGGCTGGCAGGACATCCTGAAGAACGCGCGTGAGTCGTACTTCACGCCATCGCCGTGCGCGTTTGGGATCTCTCTGACCCACGTTCTGCTGCTTGGCTATATCGTTTACCAGTTCTTCGACAGCAGCAAGGCGCTCATCGTTGACGGCGTAGGCTTGCCCTTCCTGCTGCTTGTCGTGCTCAACGCGATCCACGTCAACCTCTGGGTGCGCAGGCTCTACGTGATCGTCTTTGTCTTCTGGTTGTGCCACAGAGTCCAGAGGGCGAGTCGCAACAGTCTACGATTGCGCCCAGGGCAGCTACACTGGCGATTCACGTTGACCATGCTATATGCTTCAAGCGTCCTATGGTACTCTTTCATTTATGCATTTCATTGGCCCTCCTTCAACCTGACCCCATTTTTGCCATCGCTCTTGCTCTGCTCGTCGTCTGCTCGTTGTTTGACAACTCTACAATAATTACTTCTTCCTTTTCCTCTTTCCCAGTGTACACGACAAACATAAGGTGTATGGTATTTTAATTGTTTTCCTGTCCAGAACACCACATGCACGCCGAAATGGTCCGTTCATCCCAGAATTTCACTGTGTGCTCGTCTTTTTTCTGAGGCCTGCATGAAGATGCTGCTGCTCTGCTTTCCAAAATAGCCACAGGTCTGGGCTGTGCACACTCATGCACATGTTACGTTTACCGAACTTCGGCTAGGATCCCTTTAAAAGGCTCGTCGCATTCTTTACCGTTCCATCTCCTCACTCGTTTCTCCTTCCCCCTTGTCGCTATCATGCCTCCGCCGCCTCCTGGTGGGAAGTGCCACAAGTGCCCCTGCCCTATGTGGCAGTTCAACGCCGTCGCACAGAGGCTTGACTGTTGGCGGTGCGGTCACTGGGATATTGACCATGACCCTGCGCAGCCACAGGCAGCGGCCACTGGGAGTTTGGAGCCACAGACCCCCGTTGTCTCAGAGGCAGCACCGCAAGCTGTCCCGCCCATCCCAGCCTCAGTAAACTCCACGGTCGTCACGACTGTTGGTGTTGCGGAGCCGGCTATCGTACCTCATCCGACCTCCACAGAGGCGCAGAAGTCCGCGATCAATGCCATGTTCGCGGCAGCTGGCGTTCCGAAACCGTCCTTCGTCAAGAGTGCAGCCGTGGACAAGGACTTTGCCGCGCAGGCTCGCCAGGAGACCATGAATGGCTATCGACCAGGACTTGTGGCGCAGAAGAAGCAGCAGACGGTAAAAGGCAAATAGTATATTGCATGATGATGGCTGATGTGATCCTCTTCAGAAATCCCTCGCGCAGCCCGATACCACACAGCCTGTGGAGCAGGTGATCTTGATTCCCTATGGCCTCGAGAGTGCAGACCTCGTACGTCACGTTGCAGTCAGCTCTTTCCTGCTGCTCAAATTCGCAATTGATTTAGGATGTGAACGGTCGCCGCATCTATCATTCCGTCAAGGTCCCCTTCCCGCAGGATCAGGCGATAGCAGATATGGTTCGCGACGGCCTGGCATATAAGCCTCAGCCTGGCCCAGCTTACTATGATACGGCTTGGACGTCGGCGCAGGTTACCGAATGGATCGAGCAGACTTGTTTTCCGCGTGCCATCCCTTTCCTTCGGAGCATGGTGACATCGGGTGCACAGCAACCTATCTGGCGCGTTTGTGGCATGAACAAGAATGGGAAGAACTTGGTGCCATATAGCGACGACGCTCCGACCGGGAAGCTCCTCCAGAGGGCACTGCACACCAACAAGAAGACCCACGTAACGACGCTTTACCTTGGTAGGTTCTCAACGCTCTTCTTGGTGCAACTTCTGCTGACTAGAGTCATTAGTGACTGCGAACTTTGTGCCGGAAATCTACCGCGGCAACTGGGAGACACCATTTGAGCCTGTCAACGAGAACGACACGCAAGCTGCAGACGATGCTCAGGCCGGAGACAATGACGCTGCTGCTCTCAGCACTCTGTCTGAGTCTATGGACAACGCTGCATCTGATTCTGTGGATGAGGTCCCTGAGCAACACCGGGGCGTTAAGCGCAAGTCTGCCTCTCTTTCTAAATCTGGGGAGGGCTCCAGCAAGCGCGGAAGAACTGGTAAGTTCAACTTTTGCCCATGGTGTAATCCAAGCCGCTGAGTGTTATTCTGGTAGTGAGCAGTGCATCTTCTGCATCGTACCCGGGTAGTCCGTCAAGTGTGGACTCTCGTCTTCCTGGTACGCGCCGACGCATCCTATTAATCGAATATTTTACTTATGCTGGCAAAGGCACGGATGCCGTGAAGCGCCCAGAGCGCACAGCAACTTCTGAGGCGAAGCTCCTTCGCGCTGGAAAGTTCCTCAAAGGGCTTCTATCGGCTTACAACACCCCGTCCAGCCCATAGAGGCTGTGCCACACTGCCAGCGTACCTCCCAGCACTATATTATTTCCTAGCCCATCCACTACTCAATCAGGGCCTGCTCTCGAAGATCCCAGTCCTTTAATAAGCTTCATTTGTTAGACACCTATTAATTCTTTCATTGAACTAGTCGCATTACCCAACGCCAACGCCTACTGATATTGCCTCTAATGATAGCCTTAATTGAATGCCTTACTTGTTTTTCTCCTCGCCGTTGCACTGTCGTATATTCTCCATTGCTGGCAGCAGCAGCGCGATGAGCAGACACGCGACGCAGCAGCACCGCGCGTACAGTGTAGCGCAATTGAGCATGAAGCACGTCGCAGGCACCCAGGATACAGCGTGCGAGCTTGATGGAGCTGCAACAGAAGGTAAGTGGCGAAGGACAATGGTAAGCCGCCGTCATCAGCGATATTCTGCAGGTCATACCTGCAATGCTGCTGACGCTTTTGAGGCAGAACTTGGCCATATGGTGACAGCGCGGGCAACGTTTCTGTACAGGCCAGCATCAGCGTCACAGTGCATTGAGCTTGACACGCCCTACTTACAGCATACAGATTCCATTGGCCATGATGGAACGGCTGTCCTGCGCGCACGGTGACAAGGGCTGCTGCGAGTCGGTCCGGATGCGCTGACTGCAGCCACACTAATGGCGTGGTTCAACAGACAGTGCACACGCCTGACTCAAGTGATTTCTGCACTGGATTGCAGCAGCAGCAGTAACATCAGGATTGAGGGTAGACGTTATCTGTAAGGGCAAACATACCAGATATTGCTGACTGCTTGTATTCAGCATAACGACCGGCGAGTGCGCATACCAGTGCATGCCATTCAGCTGATTGAGTTGGACCGCAGTGCGCAGAGTAGGAGGGCAGCAACGGCGTCTATTGGCTGCTATCTATGGCATGCAGGGGTCACGAGAAAACCGTGCGCACGTGCGCGAGGTCCGTGCGCAGCAGTAATCCTGCCCTAGAAGACTGTTCAGACATTATAGAATGATTGTTGAGGGTCATTCCAGTAGCTTACACCTACCCGCACATGTCTGTGTGCACAAACCTATCAAACCTTAAAAACTGGCCAAGATATTGTCAAATTACTGGTTTCAAGTTCCGCGCGCATGTTGCGCACGTTGTGCACGGACTGCGCACGGATTTTTCACACTGTGCACGAAAGTTGAAATCATGCGCACGGATTGTAAATCCGTGCGCACGGATGAAGGAGGACTGCGCACGGATTGTGATTTTGTGCGCACGACATTTTGGACCCTGCGCACGGATGTTAGAATCATGCGCACGGACATGGTAGACATGCGCACGGACATGCTGACACTGCGCACGGATTTTGTGTGTTGCGCACGGATTCTGTATAAAGCACAACTGCATTATTTTGTATAAAGCACAACTGCATTATTTTTTTTCACTTTGGCACATCTAGGCGACTTGATTGAACTCATTGAAGTTCATTAACAAACACCAACAATTTCCATAAGTCTTGTTGCAATTGACTGCTCAAGTACAGTTTGTTAATACACTACAGAATGTAGTATACACAGGTAGAAGTGCCACAAAATGGATGTCTATGACTGGATTTGAACTGAGGGTGTTTCGAATCCATTAAGAACATGTACATGTTAACCACTAGTCCAAACTACAGAAAATACATCCTGGTAACTTGAGTATAATATGGTGTGGGCGTGCAAGTCCTCTGTGAGATGGCATGGTGAGGATGAGGTTGGAACCCATCTAATCAACAAGAAGATCTGAGGGGACGGGATGGTGATGTGATGCAGGAGAGTGAGCACCTCTGTGGCACAGAGGTGGTGGAGCAGACACAGCAAACTTTGGCTTGTTCCAGGTCCACTTCACGGCCCAAAACACGTGTCTCGTCTCTCCTTGACCCAGACAATTCATTTGAGATTTTTTGACCAAACTGGGATCAGGGCTTAGAATCTATTAGTGGATGAGTGAATCATGGTTACTCAGGCTGCAAAGGATATTACTCCTGAATTCATGAACCAAAATAACATAAGTTCTAACCTTAGCAAGCTTAATCTAACCTAACATAACATAACTGTATGAGGGTAACATCTTTTGAGTTATGAGTACCTACAGTGGAGGACATGGACATTTGAACACCCCAATTTTTTACTCCTGTAAATCTACAATTCCACAACATTGGGTAGTCCCTTTCTCCTACCAATGGCATGTGTTGATGAGAAGTAGCCAAGCTTTAACTTGGTGGTGGATTCATGTCGATTGCATTACTCTGTCACGAGTTATGGTGGCAAAACTGATGTGACCATATGCACACCACACAGCCTGCCGAATTTTATCCAAGCCAGGTACCTCTGAGACCTGTTGCACATAGGTAGATGAGAAGGTACACTACATGAATACACTCAAGGAATCTCATTTGCAGACTGCTTCATAGCTCAGAGCGCAGACAACTGTGAAACACAGAATGTGCAAAATTTGTATGCTCTCTCAAAGACCAACTGATTAGCTTCTGGACTTTGCACTTGGGGGTCACAATGTATGTCCATATATCTCATTGCCTGTTAGGCATCATGACCTGAGACCTCCTCCAGAGCGGATTGTGCATTGTTCAAATTTTGCCAATTCTGTGTTTCACAGTTGTCTGCGCTCTGAGCTATGAAGCAGTCTGCAAATGAGATTCCTTGAGTGTATTCATGTAGTGTACCTTCTCATCTACCTATGTGCAACAGGTCTCAGAGGTACCTAGCTTGGATAAAATTCGGCAGACTGTGTGGTGCGCATATGGTCACATCAGTTTTGCCACCATAACTCGTGACAGAGTAATGCAATCGACATGAATCCACCACCAAGTTAAAGCTTGGCTACTTCTCATCAACACATGTCATTGGTAGGAGAAAGGGACTACCCAATGTTGTGGAATTGTAGATTTACAGGAGTAAAAAATTGGGGTGTTCAAATGTCCATGTCCTCCACTGTACTTAG
Source organism: Auricularia sp. M13 (assembly GCA_037042915.1). Classification (NCBI taxonomy): domain Eukaryota; kingdom Fungi; phylum Basidiomycota; class Agaricomycetes; order Auriculariales; family Auriculariaceae; genus Auricularia; species Auricularia sp. M13. The sequence goes on along the minus strand of CM073203.1, from coordinate 2,642,843 downwards.
AGCCTCTTCAGGAAATCAGGTTAGAACACAAACCAACATGCTGGCTGAATATTTCTGATCCTGTACTAACGTGGAAGTGAAATTTCGAACAAATCATGTAGCACAGTAGTTTATCTAAAATAGTTGACACTAGAGATGTGCACCTCTATCAATGCACACAGTGCCATAAATACATCTATGATATACATCTTCAAAAGATTTTTGATGTTTTTCACACTGCGCACGGATTTTGTACTTTGCGCACGGATTGTGAAAACTGCACACAGATATCAGGAGCCTGCGCACGGATTGTGAAAATTGCGCATGAAAGCACATTTCATGCGCACGGATGACCAGGACCCTGCGCACGGATTTTGAAAAGTGCGCACGGACATTTGGACCCTGCGCACGAAAGTTAAACTCATGCGCACGAAAGTTCTAACCCTGCACACGGAAGTTCTGCGCACGGATATTCTTGCGCACGGATGCGCACGGACCCTGCGCACGGTTTTCTAGGGGTCCGGCATGCAGCAGGTGCGTACGAAGGGTGTGGGGATACACACAACTCGTTCGGGCCGAATGCCAGCCAGAGCACCCGCTCTGACTCGCGGGGGCCTGGTGCGTCTCGCCCTGTTTTATTTTGTCGTTGTCTGTCGAGAGAGCGCAGGCCAGATTGGCCATCTGCGCGCGGGATGGAAGGCTTGAGTGACCTGGACCGCAACAAAAGAAGCAAGTAAGCGCACACCGACGTGTTGACGGAGCAGGAGTCGACACCGAGCTACGCGCTTGCGGATGAGCGCGAGTCGGCAGGCCACGTGTGGTGTCGCCAGAGCGGTCTGCCCGTGCGAGGTCCGAGTGGCAGACGTGAACGCGAGCACAATATGTGGAGATCTCGCTGTCGCTGCCCACACTGGGATGCAATGCCATACAATATGCGCCCATTCCCTTCTTACGGTGGGAAGTGAGAGGCTGAGAGGCTGGAAGTCGTCGGCGTTATACTCGAATATAGTCAAAATGCAAAATGTAGATTGCTGGCCAACTCCGCTGCTTGCACTTGCCCCTAACTATCATAATCTGCTGCCCCGCGTCTGCACAATATTTCGCCATTTTATATTATAGCCTGTGAGTCAGCAAGGCTTAGCAACATTACATCTGCATCGCACACATAGTACTTGTACACAATTTCTTGCACCAAAGGAAGATATTCGTTGTCTCGTTTCATATTTACAACCTCTACAGGGGAATGTCATTCTCAAGACAAAATCTTTCTAAAGCATACACTGAAATCGCCCACAGCTCTGCACGTGCCTTCCAAGGATCATGAGGCAAAGGCACGTTCAGGGTTTTGGAACGACCCTTGCCATGGCGTATGAGCTCAAATGAGGGATATGGAGCATCCATCTCATCAGCATTGAGCCCGAATCCCGAGGGTATAAATCCTGCAGTAACAAGCTGCTCCCACAGGATTTGAAACCGGTTCGCTGAGTCGCCGTCAGGGAACGGGCAACCACCCGCAGGTACGTCAATGGGATCATGCTTCACATTCGGCTCGATCTGCTTCAGAATCTCCTCAGCCTGAATCTCCCTCACTGCAGCTAATCATCAGTCAGATGGGAGCGCCGCATTGGATACTATATGCACACACCTTTGGAGGCTTTGGTCTGCTCATGAAGCTCATCTTCGTTATCAGAATCTCCGGCTCCGTAGTGCCCGTCTGGGCGTTCGCGTACGCGGCCGACAACGCCATAGTACCGCTCAATGGTTTCTTCGTCAAGACCGTCGCAGTCGTCGACTTCGCGGTAGATTCCATGGAAGGCTTTCCCAATGCGCATCATGTCCTGCAGCCTTATTAGTATACCAACACTGTTGGTATTAGCGCGACTGACGTTCGGAGAGCGATGTTTTCCGTCGCCAGATATCGGCTTATGGTTCCAGGTTTCGACGAACTCCTCGCAGTCCCTGTTGATGTTATCAAGGAAGAGCGTATGCAGGATCCAGAGGTGGTGGCGCTTCTGCGGATCGAGATGATGAAGACGTTCAAGGCGAGTGAAGAACGCTCGCCACTGATGACCGAGGAATCTCCCAATCTCCAGCCAGAGGCGCTCAATCCGGGTATTATGAGTGGACCTAGTAATTTCATGAGCTACAGAAACAAAGGGTCAGAGTACGTACGAGCCCCAAATGAAAGACCCTCGGTTCAGGCCTCGCAAAATGATCATGAGGACAGCAACTTTCACGTTTTCTGGGCCACGGTCGCCGCGCGTGCGGGATGGATACGTCTTGTGGTTTCTGGCGCCTTCTTTGAACAGGGTCTCTACAGTCTCTGCCTCATTATTTGTGTGAGCACGAAGCGCTATGATCTGAGGCAAATCAACCAAAGCACGAATTTTGTAAAAGAGAAATAGAGCATACCAAGCGGCTGTATCCATCTATGATCCCGTGGATTACAATGCCCCACCGAATAAGCTTATGATGCCCATCCAAGTGCCAGAGCGCATGCGGACGCTTGACTTTGTACTGGCGCCGAGATGTGGCCTTCTTGCTACGAAGATATGCCGCGAGCCTGTCAACGCGCCGGAGTGACGCCTTCAGACGCTTCTGAGACACCTTGATGCCTTTCTTGCGCAGGGAACCGACAATGTAGCTGTATCCCGTGAGGGGGCGACTCTGCTTGAAACCAGCCACCAGCTCATCAAGTTCGGCGTCAGCCATGCTTGTGAAGTCCGACCCAAGACCCATCTCCTTCATTTTTGCTCGAAGGGTGTTGCGGTGTACATTGAGCTCTTGCGCTAGCTGGCTCTTGCTAACGTTTGGGTTATCGCGGAGGGCTTGCTCGAGGACATCTTTGCGTACGACCTTGCGGGGCCTACCTGGGCGGCCAGTGTGTTCCACATTGACGTAGCTTTCATGATGAATTTCTTGGTCTTCGCTGGGCTGAACATCAGTGTGGCTATGGTTCCCTGGCTGCTTGCACGTACCGTCCGCACGCAGCATCAAAGGACGCAATCAACCTCTCGACTTGATCTGCGAATAAAGCTGCGCACTCCATTATCCACTCCTCTGGTAAACCGGGCTGGTCACAAAGGTTGACAAGGATGTCCTTGTATGTCCCAGTTGCTTTGTCAAGGAGTACATTCAGCCGGAGGGGATCAGCATCGTCGAGCGCGAGCATATGAGCGGTGTGCGTGAAGCCGGTCTGGAGAACATCATAGGCTTCATAGACGCTCGAGGGCCAGTCGCCTTGAGAAGGTATAGGAAGCTCTGGAAGGCTGTTCGCCATAGCTGAAGACAAGGACTGGCGGATTTTGAAATTTTGTCCCTTTGTTCGACAGTCAACTTGCACACTTTCATTGCGCCCTGTCTTTCGTGACCTCTGCCAAGTTCATGAGCACCCAAGGTCTTGCTCAACCTCAACGCCACCCTTCCCTTTATTTTCCGGACGGGAATATTGTCCTTTGTGTGCGCTTCATACAATCTTGAGCTCCTTGTCAGTCGTCTCATGTGGTGCAGTGCGGCCCATGGCTTTACCGCCTCTATCGGCATCTGCTGTCGACAAAATGCCAATTTTTTGAAGAGATGTTCAGTCAACCCTCAAACGAAGGGACAGACGACAATAATCCAGTGATCATGACGCTACCGGAGAAGATCTCACCCAATGTCTTTGAGAGCTTCATGCTTCATCTGACATCATCAGCGTGAGTGCTTGCCTAGCCTCTAGGCACTGCGCCGCCCTAACTCTCGATAGATTTGACTCTATTGTTTTCGAGAGGGACTATATGGACTTGATGGTCCTCGCGGACTTCTATCGCTGCAAGACCCTTCTCCGCGCATTCGCCAGGCGGCAGGATATTGTCCAGGACCCACCATACCTTCCCATGGAAAAGCTGCACCTCGGTGTTCGCTTCTCGTATCCAGAGTGGAAGACTGAGGCTCTGCGCGCATTGCTCTCCTTTCCTTTCTACCAGTTCTCTGATGAGGACATCCGACTGCTCAGTTCGATTGGACGTACCGCGGATACACCGAACAACCATCTCCCCAACCTCTATTCCGTCATTACGCACTACCGCTCCCTTATGGCAAGCGACCGGCTTGACCTGGTCAATCTGAATATCAAGATTGACTGGGACCCATTCACCTGCTCACCAAGTGCTCACGACCGCTGCATCTCCGCTTGGCTTATCCACTGGCACCTGCGCGTCATCCCAACGTTGTTTTCGCGCACCAAACCCATGACGGAAGAAGAGTTCGAGACGTTGCTCTCGCAGGAGTTTGACTTGATGCAGATGAACGAAGACTGCCAGGCCGCTCATCTCTCCAAAGTGTTGAGCAGGGGTGTCCTGAACAAGGCGGCTATCTTGCAGGATCAAGCTGTAAGCGAGGCTTTGACCTACAGCCTTACCCTATAGTTTCCACCCCCATACTACCTTTCTTTCATCAGTCCTTCCCTTAATACCTAGACAGACCTTCCCAGATTGACCAAAACCTAGTCATAATTTCCATAAAGTTGCTTCTAATACTAATTTACTCCTTGCTCCCTTGACCGCGAACGCCTCCTCCGCGCCCTTGACGCCGAGGCTTGCCCGTGTACAAATACTGCCTCCAAGCATTTCGCGAGTTTGTCCAGGCTGTTGAAGCCTTTTCAGTGGCCAGCGCAATTGAGCCGCGCTGTCCTTGGAAAGGAAGGTTGAAATGAGTGAGCTTCGCGGATGGGAATATTATGATGGAAAAGCCCTCCATCTCAAACAGGAGCTTTGCCTCGTACAGCCCAAGCTCACCGCCAGTGAACTTGCCAAATGTAATGACGACGCAGACCTCAAGATCTTCATCCAGGTGCGGGTCAGTCATGACGCCAAAGTTCAGGACTAGGCCAGCAAATGGATAGCAAGGGGACCAGGTGCCCATAGGGAGCGCGCGCACGTAGCTCATGAGCACTTCGTAGCTTTTGGGAAGCGACGCCTTAATCTACAAAGCATCAGGAAATGCAAGGCAACGACAAAAGTCATATAAGACATACGCGGTCAGCAACCAGACGGAAAATCTTTTCAAGGACAGCACAGGCATCATTGTACCCTTGAAGGTCGGCGCGGAGATCCAGCTGTGGGCGCGGTAGACGCTGATGAGCATTGCCCTGCAACTCGTCTGCTGTTTCAGCCAATTGAGGCCCAGCGTCATCGTCACCCTGCGAGAAGTCAATAAAATGTTTGCATACTGAGCAGGAGCTTACGTTCTCAGAATATTTGTTGCTGATCAGGCAATGCACCGCTGGAAAGTTGACGTACGAGCCGTCACTTTCATTTGGTATCGTTTCTGGGTTTACGCGCATGGCATCCCTCAGATGTTCGAACAGCGGCGCCAGCTCTTGCTCTGAAAACATGCTGGTATCCAACACCTCTGCAATGAAGGCGCCGTTGGAATGACAAAACTTCAAGTCAGTTCTTAAAAGCAATCAATAACGCAGCGCACGAAAGCATCTCAACGCGTACTGAGTTTCGCGGGCGAGTCTTGTTGGGACAACTAGGTAGTCCCCAGTATCCGTGAATGCGTGTGAAGGAGCCTGGTAATAATTCAGAAAGCATCACAGGATAACCAAGCTATCTACCTTAGTCTGCAGGTCATCCCAGGAAGCACAAATATTCTTGTGAGCTTGCACGAAATCGCGCTCCTTTGTCGCGAATTGTTTGCGCAATTCCTTATTACGCGCCTTTCGCTCCTCCACCGACATTGTGCTGGGCAAGCGAGGCATGCGCGCAACCGGCGAAAAAGGCTTCTTGAAGTCTGCCACGCCAGTGATGACATCCCTGCAAGTACGCGTAGGAGGGGTCCAAACGACAGGCAAATGCGGGGTCAACTCAGGTGGCCGCGGTTGGAACATTGTCAGCTGTTTGGAACCATCCCAAGACTCCCATTCCTCTCCTCGTCGCGGAAGAATCCAGTCACTGAAACCCAGACAAAGTTTTGAAATAACTTCAGCGAACTAGAGCCTCGCAACTAGAGCCTCGCAACATACTTGAATTGAAGACCTGACAAGATCTTGTCATCTGCTGCAAGGTCTTGTCCAAACACAGTTCGTCCAAGGCGCAAGTTGAAGCAGCGACCCCATTCAACAAGCGTTGGTACAATGATATTGGCCACGTATGCCGGAGCTGCCAGCAATTTGAGTAATTATCAGAGATTGTGCTCTCTAGCGCACCGTGTTTTTTAGCCGGGTTACGGATACAGGCACACAGTTCGGGGAAGGAGCCCATGTCCATACGAATAAGCTTGCGGCGCAGACCAAGTAGAGCGCACGCAATAAGTAACGGCGCTGAGCCTGGAACAGCAAAGCCAGGTGAGCAGAACAGTGTCGCGTCTCTGCATGCGGGGACGTACCGGCGAGGAAGAGATACGCCCATTTCATACCCTTTGCATGATACTGCAGGAGGGAATGTGCGGAGGCGCCGGTACGACTGCTTTCCTCCTCCATCAAGGCGTCAAGACTGTAATCAGCCGCAGCCTCGTTTAGAATTCTGCGCAGCGTAAGTATGGAATAATCGGAAAGGTCTGCTACCTACCTCTGCGCTGTTACTGCAAATCGCATTTCCGACAACATCGACCGTAATGAAATAAGCCACAGCGTTGCCTCTGCATCCTGGCACTGCTTTGCATGTTGTGTTAAGCTTTCGGCATTATCGTCGGACAGGTCGTCTTGGGAAGGCAACATCTGCAGGTCTTGACCACTCCAGCTCATCTGCAATGCGTGCACAACGGAACCATATGCCATAGGCGACGAGATACCCGCAAGGCACGAGAGCACCTCCACAGTCGGTGCTCGAAGAGCTGGTGCACTGGTCGACAGCGTGTGGGGCTGGCTCTTATTGCGAGGCCCGCGCTTCTTTGTGGGGAGCCGGCCGCTTGAAACAGCAGAGGCGCCAACAAGCTCCCGCGCCGCGCGCTTTGCAGAAGTTGAGGCCCGAGGACATTCATCCCCTCCAACGCGAATGCCGCCCGCAGCTCCAGCACCTGCACCTGGCGGCCCAACACCACCCAGATCCTCTTCAACCTCCGTCAATTCGCTCTCGCCGTCTTCGTCAGGGCTGGGTTGGCGGTTGACAGCCGTTTGGGAGCGGTCGCGCTCCGGAGTCGGGTTCACAATGGTCCGTTCATCGTCAGACTAAAAATGTGATAAGGCTGCGCGATTGGAAAGGAACAATAGACGTACCGAGCCTTCTCTCTGACCCGGCCTCTGGTTCGCAAAAAGAGTCGCATTGTGACGGTCCCGCGCGGCCTGGTATTGGAGGACAGCAGCGATCGTCTTCCTACACCCATCCAGCACAGCGTGGCTCCCCTCATGCAGCACTGCATCCAGCCTAGAAATAATGTTGTTAAGGTCTTGCTCCAACTGCAGCTGCGGCCTGTTCCGTCGGGTTGGGGCCAAGCTACCGTCCCCGTTGAAGTCCAGCTGGCTAGCAAACGGCGGAGCAGAAGCGCATAGATGGGTGAAGGCAACTTGTATGGAGTTGATTTCTTGAAGAGCCCTTTGCTCCCTCGCAGCGGCAGCGTCGGCGTCTCCAGCGACAGCGTCTCCTGCGGCAGCGTCTCCTCCGTCGGCATCTCCTGCGTTGGCATCTCCTGCGTCGGCGTCTCCAGCAGCAGCGTCAGCGCCAGCGGCCGGGTCGTTACCAGCCGGCTCGGCACCAGCAGTGTCGGCGGCAGCACCAGCAGAGAGGTTGACCGCGGCAACCTCGGCGAGTGTCGTTAAGTTACTATTTCCTGGCAAAGAACGATGCCCTGACGGTGTACTAGTTCAGGGTGGTTCAGCCTAGCCACCCTACATCAGAGAGTAGGCCAAACGCACCTTGGAAAATCCAAGCCCACAAAGGGCCGTTCCATGGAAGACGGAGCAGCACCTTCTGCACGCTCGGCGACTGTCCTGCATGAATTTAGAGCTACAGATATGGTTGGTTGCCTGCTGAAATACGTACTGCGTCCCCTTCGAAGATCCAGCGCAGTCGAGTTGCCTTGGAATCGTACTGCTATCGACGAGCAAGCGGACGCGCTTCTGAGCATTGCCTTTGTCCAAATGCCCAGCTTGACAGCCGTTGTCGGCTTCAATCGAAGCGAATGCCCGTTTGCCTAACCCAGAAACTGCAAAGTATGGTCAGGAGCTGCTTGATGCTGAAATCGGGGAGGAAAGAATGCACTCACAGTCAGGCGATGAAGATCCCGAGGGCTGCACGCCCAGCTCGGCCAACAACAACGGACTGAGCTTATTGAGACGGTCGCGAATTATCCCTACGTATAACATACTGTTTAGTTAATCAGACGCTCATCCAGAGTAGACACGACGCACTGTCTGTGGTCAAAGCCCGTAGGAGGACGGCGAGGGCAAGACAGTCCTGTTCATCGAGGCCCGACGAAGCGCCGAGGTTCAAAGCGCTGACCAAAGCCCGTTGCAGGCTGTCGCTAGCCTCTCCCTGGGCAAGGATTACGTAAGCCTAAAGCCCTTTGTCGCGACAAAAGGGTTTGGGATCCGCGAACTGCTGTACCTGATTTATGCGTGTTGGCGACGAGGACATGTGTCTCCAATGCTGCTTGTAATGTTTCAGGGCAGAAAACGCGTCGGCACAGTCACAACGCACGCGTGAAGGTCGGTCGGTTGAAGAAGCTCGTACCGGGGCAGGGGAAGGTTGGGTCGGAAACAACCGCAAGCGCGTTTACTCCGACTGCCTGGCTGGCCATGCGCGGATGCTGCGCTGGGCGCAATGGGACGCAGTACCAGACCCCCATCGACGAAATCCAGGACCAATTCCAGCTCTTTTCCATGAACTAGTCGCCCAGCTTGCGCATGACGACATTGCGGTCTTCTGCCCCGCAGCCAACGAGGCTTTGGACTCGGCGTCATCGGTTATCGCGCCCGTTCCCAACATCAGCAGCTTGCTTAGCTGCTGCTGACACTGTCCACAGCATGCGCCTCGTCGACGCGGACGGCTTCCCGCGCTCAGACGTCGACGTGTACGCCGTGCGGCACGCGCGTGGGCGCATCTTTGAGCTCCGGAATGACCTGCGCGCCGTCATGGACAGGCTCTCGGACGCGCTCGCTGGCGCGTTCCCGCCGGACAGCGACAACGACAACGGGGTGGCGGGCAGCGAGAGCCCGTTCGCCAAGGTCGATGGCGTCGCACCCGGCTCGCCTGCGTCCAAGGGCCTGCAGCGCGACGACCTGTTCGTCAAGTTCGGCACACTCACAGCGTCCGCGTTCGCCGGCGCGAATCTCGCGCCGCTCCTTGAGCTCGTCAGCACGCACGAGAACGTATGTCCCAGTGCGCAATAGTCCCAGTAGCTGATTCACTAACTGCCTGCAGCGCTCGATACCGCTCAGAGCGCGGCGCGGCGAGCGCGATGTGCTCCTCAGCCTGACGCCGCGCAACGGCTGGGGCGGGCGCGGCATGCTCGGGTGCCACATCGTACCTTACAAACCGTGATGAGTTCAGAGCTTTAGACGTACGTCTGGGGATAAGAAATGTATCGATAAAAGCGATGAATCTATGGTAGCATATTCAACACTTCAATGTGGGCTCGCGAAGTGCCTGCGAATTGAAATCACAGCACTCGCAGCCCGTCCCAAAGAGCGTTTGTCTGTCTGTCTGTCTGTCTGTCTGTCTGTCTGTCTGTTGTGAGTGGGTGCGTCCGAGAGGTCCGTGCAGTACATAAGAGGGTGGTATCTAGTTCAATATCTGCGTGCGAATGAGACGCGTCAGCACCGGATAGCAAAGGAAATGTTGGAAGCGGCGTACAGCGAGCAAGACGATGGCGGCGACGACGACGAAGATGATCATGAGACACGCGGCGCGCCGGCCGGCCTTGCGCTGGTACTCGCTCGCCTACGTCAGCTCGTTCGCCGCGGACACGCACGGTGCGGGCGCTGTCGGTGTGCTCGAGCGGGACGTCGTCGTCGACGGCAGTCTTGGCGCCCTCGACGACCGTGCGCTGTCTCGCAACGCTGAGCTGATGGGCCTTCTGGAACGCAACAAGGCTGAGCTGGAAGTCATGCTGCGTCTTGGCGGGCGCGGTCTTGAGGTGCGGCCGGCCCTGCTGCAGCGTATTGTCACGGCAGAGCGCTCGTCACTCGCCGAGACCGACGCCCAAGAGAGGAGAGAAGGACGAGGAAGAACGGACAAGCGGTACAATTGACCAGACCAAACCTAGGGTACACGCATCTACACCCCACAACCTATATACCCATCCCCAAGGTCCACTGATCCGGTCCATGGTGATCCCGGAGCTAAAGGGTCCATCCACCATCGTCTCCCATAGTGCTAGCACTCTACCACACCTCCAGTCGAACAGGGTCCGAGACAGGGCGAAGGTGCCGAGGTATGCCACACATACACACACCCACCGAGTGCACGGACCGAGAAGGAGGGCACCTCCCGAGTACACGGGGAGAGCGCCGAGCTGTTGAAGCCACGGGCCGAGGGTCCGAGGATGTAGCCGAGCTTGTACCAGGTGATGATAACCGACCTACTATCCATCCGAGGGGTACCGTACCGACGAGAGGTCCAATAGAGGCGTTTCCGACCCTCCGAGGTTGCCCAGGGTGACCCACCGAGTCCGCCCGAGGTCCAAAGGGGGTTCTGGAGCCTGCCCCGAGCACCACAACGCCCATATCCGACGCATACAGCGAGGGGGGAGCTGCCGAACATTGGTCCGAAGGTGAGAAGCCTCCACCGAGCCGAATTGGGGTATGCACCGAGGTCGTCTCACCCCTAGGTAGGTAGAGAGCGGCGTGCAGATCATATCCCGAGTTGAACAGCCCGAGGTGTATAACTCTGGCCGAGTCTCCGTCCGAGGGTAAACAGTGCGCCGACTGTATGCAGCAGCGACCGAACGCTCGGCGAAGCGGCGTAAAACCCGCGGGCAAGCGGACAGAGCTTGCGGCGGCCGTGATGACCGCAACATAACCCCCCTTCAAGCCGCGAGCCGAGGGAGCGTCCGAGGGAGGGAGGCGCAAGGCGGGGAGGGCGAAATGACGGGCCGAGGGCGCCGCGGACTGAATGGCCATTCAATTCGCGGTTTGACATAAAGCTTCGGCCTGTCGTTTTGCTTCTTGTCCTCATACCACCACCATGCCCGCGCCTGACCGCGTTGACCACGTCCGCGACGACCAGCCCAACAGCGGGCGCCCGCCTGGGTGCCCGTGTTGGGGGACTTTGTCCTTTCTCGCGCCCGGCCCGAGGATCTGGAGGCCCGTGTCGTCGTGCTCGGCGACGCCGTGAATCGCATCGTCGCCGCCCTCGTCGACCCTGGCATCCCGTCCGCGCACCGCGACTTTGCCCGCCACCGTCAGCTCGAGTTCGAGACGGAGCGCCGCCTGCTGCTCGCGCTGCTGCCATCCGCCCGCGTCCTGGCCGATAGTCTGGCCGCGTGCTCGTCGCCGTCGGATGCCCTGCTTCTGCCGTCTATGACCGTGTCGCCGTCGTCGTCTGACCCGGTCCGACCACTGGCGTTGCGTCTGCCGCCGCTACCTTCTGACGCTCCGTTCCGCCCGCGCTGCTCGACGTTGAAGGTTCCGCCCGGGCACCCGCTGTATGCTGAGTGCGAGGAGCTTGCGCCGTCACCGTCCGCTGTTGCTCCGAGGCCGCGCCGTCCTGCACCGGCACCGTCATCGTCGCGACCATCGGGGCCGCCTCCTCCCTGCGCGCTCGGCGCCAACGCCTCGTCCGCCGCGCTCGTCGTCTGCTGTCCGCGCGCCGCCTGCGTCTGCTCCGCCAGCGTCGGCTCTTCTCCACCACCCGCGTAGGCCGAGGACTCCCCCGCCCGGTGTGTACGAGCGCCCGGCACTGCGTGAGCGGCGTCAGGCGTGGGACAATGCGTTTGCCGACGGCCTGATCGACCGCCACGGGGTCCCGACGTCGGTGAGCACTTCGTTCTGCTGCTGCTGGTCTCGGGGTATTAACATTCAGCAGCCATGCAGCCGATGCGTGGACCGCGACGACGAGTGCCTTCCGGCGCAGGGGCTGGCGGCGTGCCTCGAGTGCTCGCGCCGGAAGGTGAAATGCTCGTGGAAGGACCTGCGCGCGCCACTCGGATTCGGGACCAAGACCGGGAAGGGTTCCAAGGCGCCGATGTCGGGCACGCGTGCGCCGCCGTCTCGTTCCCGCGCCGCGTCCGTCACCTCCCAGGCGCCCGCCTCGTCGTCGTCCCGTGCGTCGAGATCCCGGGCCGCGAAGGAGAGCTTGCCGGCGCTGCCCATTGAGGCGCTGGGCGAGCTTGGGGTCGCAGCGCCCGCACTGCACCCCAACTTCATGGGCCAGTTTGCGGCGGCGTGGGCGCTGGTCACTGGGGGTGCGGCCGCGAATGCGCAGCCGTCGGCGCCGGCGCCTTTGCGCTCGGCGATGCGTCGGGGCACTCGCTTCGCAGCGGGTACGGCTACCCGGTCATCGCGCTCCTCCGTGACACCTGGGGCGGCCTCCTCGCGCGCATCCGCGCCACCTGAGTCGGGTCCGGAGGAGGAGGAGGAGGAGGATGATCTGGAGGAGGTGGAGGAGGCGATGGACATGGATTAGATGTTTCGGGTCGGCCGTCTTGTATATAGTTTTCTTGTCGCAATGGGCGCGTGTATAGAATATAAATAGTCTTCTTGAACCTGTGATCGACGTGGGGGTCCGAACAAGCGCCAAACCGAGTGGACTCCTTCCTGTGGGTCCGAGAGTTTGGTTCCAGTCTTCGGCGTGTCCATCCTGGCGTGGCATCTTCCGACCCAAGCATCCTGCAGCCGAGTCCAAGGTCCGAGAGAGGTTGGATTCCAGTCCTGTACTGTGTCCTGTCGGTCCGGCTGCGCCTGCGCACCGACCAGTAAATGATGAGGGAAATAAAGAGCGTGTGAGAATCGCCCTCGGCGACTGTGATCCGCGCAGCGAACGAAGTTACTGGTCATTGGAGCCTCGGCACGAGCCCGGGACATCGTTAAACGTCGTACGTGTCGTTCAGCCAGCGGCCGGTGGTTCGTGACGTCCTCGGGACGAGGATATTCATATCTCGGGCGTGGCGGCGCGTGCATCCAGTCCATCCGGATCACGGCCGAGGCCCCATCTGCCGATGGCGTGCGAGAGGGAGAGGTGTAACAGCTGTGGCTTGAGCGCGCAAGTCCAGACAACCGGGGCGGGGTTTTGGGCGTGGGCGAGTGTCTCGGTTTACTCGCCGGGGTAGAGGGTGCGAAGGAGGTGCTGCACCAGGGGTCGCCGGGGGCGGGATCGGGGTATCCCACGCGACCGTGTGGAGAGGCTGTGCCAAGGGCTTGGTCATGCGCTGCGGCCGATGGGGTGGAGATAGGGCCTTGGCAGCGTACGCCTCGCTTCTCGGTGTGGGTGGCGACTCCGAGGGAGAAGGATGCGGGTGCCAATGGGCCTCGGCCGGTGCACAGCGGCTAGCTGACGGCGAGGCCGGCCTGATGAGGTCGTCGGCGTGACACACGGGCGATAGTAGTCGAAAGGACGCCGCGGCCGTGTGGGGAAGGAGAAGAGGGATGAGCGTCGGTCGAAAGGGAGTGAAGGTTTGGTCTTATGTCACGGCAGAGCGCTCGTCACTCGCCGAGACCGACGCCCAAGAGAGGAGAGAAGGACGAGGAAGAACGGACAAGCGGTACAATTGACCAGACCAAACCTAGGGTACACGCATCTACACCCCACAACCTATATACCCATCCCCAAGGTCCACTGATCCGGTCCATGGTGATCCCGGAGCTAAAGGGTCCATCCACCATCGTCTCCCATAGTGCTAGCACTCTACCACACCTCCAGTCGAACAGGGTCCGAGACAGGGCGAAGGTGCCGAGGTATGCCACACATACACACACCCACCGAGTGCACGGACCGAGAAGGAGGGCACCTCCCGAGTACACGGGGAGAGCGCCGAGCTGTTGAAGCCACGGGCCGAGGGTCCGAGGATGTAGCCGAGCTTGTACCAGGTGATGATAACCGACCTACTATCCATCCGAGGGGTACCGTACCGACGAGAGGTCCAATAGAGGCGTTTCCGACCCTCCGAGGTTGCCCAGGGTGACCCACCGAGTCCGCCCGAGGTCCAAAGGGGGTTCTGGAGCCTGCCCCGAGCACCACAACGCCCATATCCGACGCATACAGCGAGGGGGGAGCTGCCGAACATTGGTCCGAAGGTGAGAAGCCTCCACCGAGCCGAATTGGGGTATGCACCGAGGTCGTCTCACCCCCTAGGTAGGTAGAGAGCGGCGTGCAGATCATATCCCGAGTTGAACAGCCCGAGGTGTATAACTCTGGCCGAGTCTCCGTCCGAGGGTAAACAGTGCGCCGACTGTATGCAGCAGCGACCGAACGCTCGGCGAAGCGGCGTAAAACCCGCGGGCAAGCGGACAGAGCTTGCGACGGCCGTGATGACCGCAACACGTATAGCCGTCAATTGAACTATTATTTCTTGATTTTTTCTAAATCCGTGAGTGCGTGGTCGCGAGGCGGGTCGTGCGAACGGGCTGTACGATGCTCTGCGCGCCATCGTGGCATGAGCGGGACAGCGACGGACAGTGGCGCGAAATGAGGGCGGACCTGGAGTCTTGCGGCTGGGTTGGTTGGTTGGTTGACCTTTGCGCTGTGCGGGAACAAACCTGATGCCCGTGTTCAGCAGCGCACAGCAGCCGGCACGCAGGCTACACACCTTGCCTTCGAGCTGCAAATGCAACTGGTAACCCCAAGACGCGTGCCGCGAGCAAAGCAGGTCCGATTAACGCGTGAACGGGAGTGCGGTGAAACCCAGAGTACAGTACCTAGAATGTCACGGTCGACTATGGCCTGCGCAGAGTGAGCATGGGTCCTCAAGCAAAGAATAAAGCAGAATTGGCGCACTATAAAGCCGCAAATCGATCGCGTGGATGGTGCGTCGGCCGCTGCTTGCCACACAACCTCGACCTGTGCAGGGGCAGGTCAGAATGGCCCAGCGCGCAGAGCGCGGCGCATCCCGTGCTTCGCCATCTCGCGCGTCGTCTCCGTCAGGTCGTGCAGCGCGCCGCGCACGGCGCCCGTGTCGCGCGCGGAGCCGAGCTGGTCGACGAGCTTCGCGATGCCCTGCACGTTCGCGTTGATCTTGAACACCTGCATCCCCAGCGCCGACTGCAGCGCGCTGAACTGCGCGTCGGCCACCGCCGAGTAACGGCCTCGCGAATACGAGGCCGCAGCAAAACAGGCGAGCGAGCGTGGGCGCGTGCGCGGCAACCGAGAGCCGCTTAGATGAACGCGAAGCGCAGACGCAGCAGTGCGCGACAGGGACTGCGCGCGCGAGGACGGCGACTGAACAGCCTGCCCAGACCAGGCGAGCGCGGCAGCGCGAAGCCGCAGCCACGGGGCGAGGACGAGCGTCCGCAGGGGGGTTAGACTCGCCGCCCATCCTAACGCACCGACCACAGTGCGCGGGGGATGGTGCAGCTGCGCAAAACGGAGTGACGAAGACTGAGCGGGTGGGTGGCGTCGCGCGCAAGACGGGAGCAGGAGGAGCGCGCAGCGGCGAAAGTCTCGCCTCTGAGCCTGCAGGCTGGAACGGGCGGGCACGGAGCTGCAGCGCAGCGGAATGGCGAGGACATGTGCGTGTGCGTGTGCGGGGTAGGGAGGTGAGGGGATTCGCGAAGCGAAACCGTCCGTGCCAAGTCCACCCGCACAATGCGTCTTGGGCGCGCTGTACAACGGCTCGTGTTGCATCTAGCATGTGCTGGCATCGCCCTCCAACCGGTTTTGAGCAGCACGGAGGCATCCTTGGACCGATCGTGAGTTTAGTTGGTCGGAACGGCAACCAAAGCAGACGCACCCGATCCGCGTCTTGCTCCCGCATTTCTACGATGGGAGGTACTTGGCATAGATGCCATAAGCCTCTAGGACTCGTGGCTTTGCGCGGCGTTGTGGGGTCATCGAGATCGCGAGCAAGTTGCGAAAAATAGACTGCCGATAGCGTCAGATTTTTTGCGCGCGCGATCTAACAATAGGAGGTCTATAGGACGTACCTAATGCACATCCTCAAGCGGAATTTCAGCGCGGGCGCAGCCTCTGTACGCCGGCGCGAGCGTTGTCCGAAGGAGGCTGAACAAAACAAATCGTAAGTGACCAACAGGACCTCGGACCGCGATGATAGACATACCGTTCGATAGCCCTCGTCCAGCTGAGTCATCTGCGCAAGCCTGAGCGACATCTTGCAGCTGGTGTTCGAGTTTGGGGCAAAGTCTGTAGAGTTGGTCAGTAACTATGCACGAAGCAAACCGCGTCTGATTTCTGAGTTAATGGTACTCACAGATAGCTGGAAGAGAGCCGTATACAATGCCGCAAATTTCGAGGCGAACGGACGAGATGGGCGGGCGCGAGAACGAACGCGCTGCCGGATGTCACCGGCCAAGCGCACTCGAGCTCGGGCTCGTTGCCCGCGGTTGTGCTACATGAGGCTCTGCTCGTCGCGAGCCGCGACAAGCGTGAGCGCGAGCTGAGCGGGGTAGGCGGTGAACTTGGAGTATAGAGAGGATGCTGGCACCGATATGGAGAGTGGCGGATCGCTCGCAGGACGTCGCGGACGACGGGCTTGCAGTCGAGCAGGACGTTGCACGCGACGAGGGCGAGTTGAAGCGATGGCTCGTGCATGGCTCGCTGGTAATGGGCAGGCGCATCTTGGTCTGGCACGTCGTTGGCGTGTGCGGCAGCTCGGGTCGGTCAACCGATCCGCACCTCACCGGCAACTGGCTTTCGTTTCGCGCAAACGGCGCAAATCCGCCATCCCAACTGCACGGTGAGTACATCCATAACTCTATCCACGACCTCCCGCCATTGGAGCGTGCCCAAAGTCGGCGCCGAGGCCGTAGTATCGTCAGGGCAAGCCCCGGCCCCCGGCTGCGCGTGGCGGGACGGTGTGCCTGCATGCTGGGCTCAGCTTGTTGTCATCGCTGCACGCGCCACCGCCACCGACTGTAAGACTCATCCATTTCCCGCAAGCCGCGACTATTTAGTGTATTCATGATATCCCTCTGGAGCATCCGCACAATATTATCTTGGAACAAAACACGACAGCCTGCTGAAGGGAGTGAACTCATGAGCAGTGCAAATTCATGAATATAGATTGCTTTAGACAATTCAAATCCATGTTCAAGCTCGGCGTACTATCAGTGTTGCATACAGGGGCCTGGCAGCAGGCATACACAAATCTCAACATCGAGGGGCTGGAAGCATTTACTTACATCCTGTTTGGATCTTATCACAGGAGCATGACCATTATGGCTTTTGCTCGCATGGCATGAGGGCCGGCACGAGGGCCAGCGGCGGGCAGGAGGTCCGTGCACAACGATGTGGTGGCCCGTACTGTAAAACCAAGAACTATTACCGCGTCACGCGTCACGGAGGTGCCGCGGCCCGGTAATAACGCCATTTTTTCACGCGTCACGGATGGGTCCCGGTAATGGGACGTCACGCTTTTTTGGCCTCGGGAGCCTCACAGATACCAAATTTTTTCGCCGCCGCGGAGCGGCGGCGGTGATGGAAGTGTTTTGTCACAGTCACAGAGCCTCCGCGGTAACCATTCCGCCGTGTCACGGACCGTCAGAGCCGGTAATAGTTTTTGGTTTTACAGTAGTTCCGTTGGGTGCAGCGGCGACAAGTGCTACAGCGTTGGCGCTGACGACGTCGAGATAATGGACAGAGTGTGGCCTGCGCCAAGGGTACCCTGTGTGCCAGCAAGGGGTCCGGTAGTTAATAATTTAAATCAATCAACATCGACGTTTGTGTTGTTTTTGTAATGGCAGCCATCGCCGGTCGGTGACGAAGGCATCTGTTGGTAGCGCAGGATAAGCGCAGGGCGAACACGAGTACCAGTGTCGCTGTCCAGCATACCATGTGGGAAAGGGACGCTGGTTGAGACCCGATCCCGAACACCCCAGGCACCTGCCTCGGAGGCAAAAAAAGGTTCCGTAGGGTGGTTTCTCTCATACAGAGAAACCCCCTATGGTTTGTCCGACGGACATGCTCAGAGGCCGCCGTTGCCCCTTCGCAGGCCGCCGCCGCCTTCCCAGGCCGCCGCCGCCGCCGCAGGCCGCCGCCGCCCTTCGCAGGCCGCCGCCGCCGCCGCAGGCCGCCGCCGCCCTTTGCAGGCCGCCGCCGCCGCCGCAGGCCGCCGCCGTGTCATCGGCGGGCCCCAGCCCCTCTGGTGTCGTCGTCAACAGCCATCAACGGGCGCTAACGGGGCGGGATCGGCATTCGCCGGACAATGTCGGACCCGATGTGCGGGACGTCCAAAGCTTCCGGACGCCGGCGCTTATGGCAAATTCCGAGCCGCATCAATCCACCCTCCTTTTGCCTCCGCCGTCGGCCGCTCGTTGCTTGCCGCCGGCCGTTCGTTCCCGTGCCCCCGCCGGCCGCTTCGACCCGGCTTGCATACAGAATAATCACATATAATAGCATGTTACTTCAATGCATGATTGCTTCTGTTGCTGTTGCTGTTGCTGCTGTTGGTGCTGTTGCTGCTGTTGGTGCTGTACCTCCTTGTCTGCAAGACAGAAACATTATGTACAGCCTTCGAAAAAAAACCGTGTTATGGCTGCTGCTGCTGGTGTTGCGTTGTTCTCCAGTCACGATGCTCAAGACAGTCCGCCGGCGGCCATGTGGTGCTAGCGTTCGCTGGCCGGATTCCTCAAGACTGTCCGACTGCAGCCATGGGCTTCATCAAGACAGAAATCCCATCTACCTACGAAACCAATCCGATCGCACAGAGTGTGTATGCTGTGTTGGTCTATCCAGACAGAGCGGCGTCCGGCGACGATGGTGACCCCATACATCCCAGAGATACTACTGAGCGGCGGCCGGCGACGATGGTGACCCCATACATCGCAGAGATATGCACCGTCTGCCGGCGAGATCTAACCAGACTGAGCGGCGGCCGGCGGAGTACCCATATAACCCTGTTCTCCAGTCACGATGCTCAAGACAGTCCGCTGGCGGCCATGTGGTGCTAGCGTTCGCTGGCCGGATTCCTCAAGACTGTCCGACTGCAGCCATGGGCTTCATCAAGACAGAAATCCCATCTACCTACGAAACCAATCCGATCGCACAGAGTGTGTATGCTGTGTTGGTCTATCCAGACAGAGCGGCGTCCGGCGACGATGGTGACCCCATACATCCCAGAGATACTACTGAGCGGCGGCCGGCGACGATGGTGACCCCATACATCGCAGAGATATGCACCGTCGCCGGCGAGATCTAACCAGACTGAGCGGCGGCCGGCGGAGTACCCATATAACCCTGTTCTCCAGTCACGATGCTCAAGACAGTCCGCTGGCGGCCATGTGGTGCTAGCGTTCGCTGGCCGGATTCCTCAAGACTGTCCGACTGCAGCCATGGGCTTCATCAAGACAGAAATCCCATCTACCTACGAAACCAATCCGATCACACAGAGTGTGTATGCTGTGTTGGTCTATCCAGACAGAGCGGCGTCCGGCGACGATGGTGACCCCATACATCCCAGAGATACTACTGAGCGGCGGCCGCCGACGATGGTGACCCCATACATCCCAGAGATACTACTGAGCGGCGGCCGGCGACGATGGTGACCCCATACACCGCAGAGATACAGATGTACAGCGGCTGGGGAAGATGGTGACCCCATGCATCCCAGAGATATGCACCGTCGCCGGCGAGATCTAACCAGACTGAGCGGCGGCCGGCGGAGTACCCACTGTCGCCGGCGAGGTCTGTGATGACTGAGCAGCGGCCGGGGACGATGGTGACCCCATACATCCCAGAGATATGCACCGTCGCCGGCGAGATCTAACCAGACTGAGCGGCGGCCGGCGGAGTACCGACTGTCGCCGGCGAGGTCTGTGACGACTGAGCAGCGGCCGGCGACGATGGTGACCCCATACATCCCAGAGATATGCACCGTCGCCGGCGAGATCTAACCAGACTGAGCGGCGGCCGGCGGAGTACCCACTGTCGCCGGCGAGGTCTGTGACGACTGAGCGGCGGCCGGCAACGATGGTGACCCCATATAACCCAGAGATACAGACGTACAGCGGCCGGCGACGATGGTGACCCCATACATCGCAGAGATATGCACCGTCGCCGGCGAGATCTAACCAGACTGAGCGGCGGCCGGCGGAGTACCCATATAACCCAGAGATACAGACGCACAGCGGCCGGCGACGATGATGACCCCATACATCCCAGAGATATGCACCGTCGCCGGTGAGATCTAACCAGACAGAGCGGCCGGCAGAGATGACCCATACATCCCAGAGCTAAGCACGTAGACGTGAACGGCTGAACGGGCCGCTGGCGGATTGGGGGGGCGGCCGGCGGCGATGATGACCCCTACATCACCGTCGCCGGCGAGGTCTATCTGCACTGAGTGGCGGCCGGCGGCAACCCCGCCATTTCGGCCGCCAGCGAACAACTTCAGGGTGTCTTGAAGTGTCCGTCGGCAAAGCAACCAGCTTAATAAGAAATGAAGCGGCCGATGGCCAAAAATGACACTAATTACATTTTGTCTCTGCGGACAAGTAGCGAGTATAGATAATGTCGGAGGTGAGGAATATCTGTTTCTTGAATGCCTGTTGCTCGCCAGGATCTCAAAACTGCAACATAGGCAGCCAGACACCAAGCGCCGCTGTCATTTGCATTGTCGATTGGATGTTCCTAGCGGGAGAGTTAGATTTTTCACACGTCAAGTTAGCGTACGCACACGCAGTGGCATGGCCGACCAGGACTCCGGCGGCCGGCGAGCATCATGTTGACCCTGGCGGCTGGCCTCTGCAAGCAGTAAGTGAATGAAGCGTGCAATCAGCTTCAAAGGAGGTTAGTGCGGGCATTGTGTGTGAAGAATCATCAACGAACATTGCAATGCCGCTCAAATGTTGGAGGGCAGGCACGGCCGTCAAAGAATTCTATGCGACCAGTTTCAAGATAAATAAAGGCGATGGCCCATGTCTTGTCATCCTGTATGGGCAGAACAACGATAGACCGGGTGGAAAAGGGAACAGCGAAGAGACCGAACAATTTGCGGAATGGATGTACCTCCACACCAAGCCGAGTAGGAATACGGCGTCAGAACAGCGACCTTGTGCATCCTCGACGGAAACACGGTGGACAACGACGCCATACAGGCATACATTGTCTGTTCAGCGAGAGGGTATCCCTCACGGATGCGGACGATGATCTGCAGTGGTACATCAATTCGTTTGAAACCGCCGCCAGCCGGCCGGCAAAGACTTTTCGCCGGCGGAACAGTCGCCGGCTGGCCGCGGAGTAAATCCGCGAAGGAGGCATCCACGGTACGTTCATTGGCCTATAAGGCCATTTAATAAGGCATACAGCATGAGAAAACCTTCATACCTTGTGTGCTACGATACGAACAAGGCTGGAGACGTCTTGGTCCTGTTCTTCATCATCAATGGCTTCGTCCCAAGTCGACACAACGATCGGCTCATCGTCAGAGGCTTCTGAGTCTTCGTCGCTGTCGTCAAGCATGTGCATGGCAAGCTGGAATGCCTGGCGATGGTGGGGTGTGGTTGGTGGCGTTGGCAATGGATGTTGGACGGCCGGGACAGCAAATGGGTCGGTGGATGGCAAGCGGAATGGATTGGCGGGCGGTGAAGATGGCACCGGCGACGGTTCATGGGAGGATGCTGGGGAAGGAAGTCCAATGCCCCGACCAACGGGCAGAGGGCTGCTGGACAAGGAGCGGCCGCCGATAACGAAACATGAGCACCACTGGCCGACCAAGGACCGCCGGCCGACCAAGGACCGCCGGCCGACGAGCCATCCAGGAGTGGCTGCTGGATCAATGATGTCCATTTGGCAAAGGGTATAGAAAGTTCACTGCATCCAGACAGCATGTCTTCGAGACGGGCATACTCGTTAAGGAGCAACGGCCGTACAGGAGCATCTGGAGCCTCATCAGGTGTGTCCTCTGGAGCGAAGGGCAGACTTACTTGTTTCGTCGGCAAATGCAATGCGAATGGCCTTGCTTTCGCGGGCTGCCCATGCAAAAAGTTGCTGCTCCTCGCGTGCAAGCCGTCGCTCTTCCTCCTTGCATCGATCCACACAGAGCTGTGCACGGATGCCGGCACGAACGGTGGGGTCCATGAGCCACGGCGCATTTCCCTGCGGTATCTCGGCCAGCCAGACGTCCTCGAGCAATGCCGGGTCATTGCGAAGTTGAGCAATGTCGACGGCGAGAGGCTCCGGCAGCGGAAACTGACGGCCGGCAGGCAGCAAGTCCTTGAGATCCTCACAGTACTTGTTGTACCGTGCGATCGCGGCTTTAATGGCTGGTGTGCGCTTTGTGAGGGATCGGACAGTCTTCTGGTGGGTCTTTGTACCTGCATCCGTTTTGCGGTCAGCAAGGAAATGCAGTGCAAAAATATTGGACGGCGGCTGACCAAGAGCAGAGTGCGCACCGCCGACGGCCTGGTCGATACGCTCCCATTCCAAGAATCTGCCAGTGAGCTTTTGCCGGGCGATGCATTTGGCGTCGTAGGCCATGACCAAAGTTTTCGCGAACTCCCAACCGTACTGTGCAATCTCGGGGAAGGAGGAGCGGACGTTGAGGGAACCATAGAGTTCCTCGGCCTGCTTGTTGAGCTCTCCCTGCGTGACGCGCAGGGCATTAAGTTGCTGTCGCGAGGCGGCAGCCTCTGGTCCTCGAACGGCGGTCAGAACAGGCTCAAGAGCGTGAATGGCAGTTTCGACGCCGTCAATCTGCTCCTGAAGGGCCATGACCGACTCGAGCTCCTTCTTGAGGCGTGGAGCGGGATCTGTCAGCGGTCAGAACATGAATAGGGCTTGGCGAACAAAGATACGTACGACGCCTGACAGAGAGCTGCGCTTCCTTCTGCAAAATCCATTGGCCAGCGAGGAACTCGGGCGAATGACCACAAGTGTGCAGAATGCGAGATGCATGCCACTGCTTGTCCGCAGTGGCCTTTCTGCGCCTTGCCAGCCACCGGCCAAGGTCATCTCGCAGCTGACGAACAATCCAGTCGAGTTGCCGCTCAAGGATGCTGAGCCGCCGTTTGCGCTGCACAGCAAAGTCAGCTTGCCGCCGAAGCATAGCTTGGCCGGCGGCGTACCGATACATGTCGGAGAATGGCAATAACGTCGCAAAGACGCGACCAAAGCCGTTCCACGCCCTCGCCGTCGGCGAGACCCGTCCCCTCTTTGAGCCGCGGGTTGAATGCAAGCTGACACTCCCATTGGTGGGCGTAGGCGTGCATGGCTGACGTGACAAAGCTTGTTCTGTTGAGCCAATCCTGAGGCAGAATGTCATACTATATGCACCGTCAGGGCAGCCGGGAAGGTGGGAGAGACACGCACCGCGATGAGCGTTCGCCAGCCGACACAGTTGATGTCGTAGGCGTCGCCGTAGGTGGCCGTATCCGGGGTGTGCAGGTAAAGAAAGATGCTGAGTGCGATCTTGTACTTCTGCTGCTCGCCAGGTGTGTCGATGTTGCAGAGTGCGACAGGGATGTCATGGCGGCAGACCATGGCCATGAGTCCCCGGTCGTCGTACATCTCGCCGGCGGTCTTCTGCTTGGAGCCGTCGCCGGCCGTGTGTGAATTCTCGCACTGCTTGAACGCGGCCTCAGGCACGATGCCGGTGTAGGGCTTTGCGGGGCGCTTGCGGCACATGTCGATGCAGGCCCCGACGGCGTCGACGAACTCCTTTGGGAGGAAATGCACAAATTGGAAGTCGAATGGCGGACAGTCGCCGGCGGTCTTCAGGTGGCGGTGCATGAAGTTGCCATCAGACGCAACCTGATAATCTGGTTCACTGAAGTCAAAGCAGTCAGCCCAGTCAAAAGCCAAAAGGAACCAGCATACCTGTCCAACGGCCGACCGTTTTGCGCGGTGTAAAAGCAGCTCGGGCAGCGCATATAGAGGTCTGGGGAGACGGCCGTGCGCCCGCGAAGCTTCCAACCGAGCTTGACGGCTACCTGCATCCATAGCCGCTGAGCAGGAGTTGCACCGGCCAGTACGGCGGCAGTCTGCTCCTCGTCGGCGGCCGGTTGTTGAGCATTGACGACATTGGCGGAGGGCTGTTGAGCGCCGTCCAGTACGCCGGCGGTCTGTTGCTCGTCGGCAGCCAGCTGTTGAGCGCCGGCCAGTGGGTCGGCCGTCGGCCCACCATCAGCAACCGGCGGCTGACTGTCTGCTCCTGTGCCTGACGAGTTCCGAGGGCCGTGGGGCGTGGCAGGCGGAGACATGAGATGAGCAACCCGAGCAGGTGGTGGGTGGACAGCTGGCAGCGGTGGAGAAACGGTCGGCGGCGCATCCAGACTTGCTCTGGCATTGTTGAGCCGCTCTTGCAGGTCGAATTCGATTTTTCGCCGTACAAGGTCGTACCACTTCATTGCATCGCCAAGCGGTCGCCTGTAGCCCTCCTGGACTGGGAGGCCATTCTTCTGTCGCACCACAAAGCCGTTCAGACGATGGCTGCTGTGCAGAGCGGCTGCAAGTGCCATTGCTGAGCTGCCGGCCTGCCGCTGAAGTTCCAGGTAGAAGTCGAGCAACTGGGTTGAAAACGCGTAGTGGGTAGACACAGGGGAGGAGGCAAAGAAGCCATGGGCGAGTAGCGTAGCCGGAAGCGGCGAATGTTCGCAAAACAGCAGCTGCTTGATTTCAAAGGCTGCACAGACAGATTAGCAAAGTCCAACTGGATGAAGCGAAGGCAAGCTCACAAGTCCACATCACAAAGACAATGCGGGTCCGCCTGGGGTGGCACGAGTGTGGGCAGCAGAGTGCGAAGTCGTCGGCGAAGTCAGTTGTCGGCGGTGAATGGTGTGGCCGGCCGGCGGCGGTGAAGGAAGTCTTTAACAGCAGGAGCAGTGCATTCCATCGAGAATAAAGGGCTTCTTTCTTGGCTGATGCCTCGAGGTTGGTGGACTTCTTTCTGCGTTGGATGGGCGGCATGGCATAGTCAAATGAATCCTCAAATCCAATGGCCGGTAGCCCGTCGTCACCTGGATCTTGCCCCGTGTCTTCAGCAGCTGGCAGGTCTTCGACGGCCGGCGGAGCTGGGGGACGTTTTGCTGGCCTTGAGCGCAATGCTGTAAGATGGGCCGCCGGGTGTGGAAGTCGCGAGGCGTTGGCCAGAAAATTGGCCGGCAAAATATAGATGCCAGCGTCCTTGGCCTTTTTACGCCGTTTGCGCGTTGCAGAGGGCGCCGTCAAAGCCCATTGTTTACGCAGGTAGGCCCGGCGAATGTCGTGGCTCGTGGGTAGAAGCGTAAGGGCCATTAAATCGAGGTATGAAAATGTCGTTCGCCGGCCAGCCTGACTTCGGACTTTGATAATCCGGGATACGCCGGTGGCGCAAAGGGAGTAGCTGTCCAAGCTGTCAGGGAATGTCCCTGAGGCTAACAGAGTTTAATTTTGCGCAAACGGCGTGAGACAGACTTCCTTGGCATGTTTGTACCGTTTTGCGGGGCTCAACTCACTTGCGACCCTTATCGACTTTGTCGCGACAAGAGCAATAGCGCTTATGTAAGCAAAGACCGCCCAGGAAGAACGAACATGTTGGAGCAGGATTCCGCACACAAACAGGGTGCAGCACTGCTTCCAATGCGTGATGCATGTGTCCTTCGTGTTCTAGCAATTTCATAGCGGCGGCCGGCGAGACAGTTTGTGCCGGCAGCCGGTTCACCGGCCAGTTGAGCAGCCTGCGCACCTTGCTGCACTCCCTGAGTCGCCTTTCCAATCAGGAATAGTGTACACTAGGTCATCCTAATTCAATTAATGACTTACAGGCCTGAGGTTGTGGTAATAAACCTCACAACAACTCGAACAACTTGATACAGTGTTGCTGTCTGCGTGCAAACCGCCGTCGAAACGCCTTATTCAAGGCTGCAAATGTCGGAAATGTATTCGGGCCTCACTAGGCACTCCTATAGGACTCATTAAGCAGGTATAAATTGTTCTATGCTGTGAGACATGTGCCACAACTTGGGTGAACGGAGAACAAGCGAGTGCATTGCCAGTTGCAACTTTGGTGAAACCTCAGTAACCTCGTTCACCTGCAACACAAACACCTTCTTCTGCCAACATATCACTTGATTCCTATTTGGATAGCCTGCCTAAGGTGTGCTGCGCCTAAGAAACCTCAGGGAGTGACCTAGTACCCTGTCAGGTGGCCATGTACTGCATTTTGGACGGTGGCCGCCGACTAGAAAATGAGTATATCTTGCGCCCACGTCATCGCTTTCCTTTACATTCTTTAGAGTATGTCTTATGACCAATAATGGTTGAATTAGACTACTTTATACGCGACATAGCGCTCGGAGTGGGTGGGACTATTCATGCTGCTGAACATGCGGACAATTAGTAACAGGTTCATTGACGTCCACATGACAATTCTCAAAGTTCGACTCAATAGATATCTTCACAAACATACCTTGCACGTCACGCCACACAGAATTGGCTTTGAAATACAATTTGACGCCTCCAAAGTCTCTCGCTGGACTTGGACGGCGAACGTTGACGCGGATTGCAAGTCCGACGGTTGCCCTCTTACCGTCATCCACCCGGTTGCGCAACGCCCCATCCCCGTCCCTCCCCTCCCCCCTCCCCCTCGCGAGGCGTGGACCCACCGCGCAGGTCCGTTTGGCGAGCTGCGCGCTGCGTAAGCAGCCTAACGTTGTCTGCAGAATGGCCGCAACGAAGCGCAAGCAGAAGGAGCGCTGGAGATGCTAGGCCAGCCAAGGTGCGTCTTAGTTACATGCTCCCGGCGCCCACTCACTCACGTTGTTGCTTTCAGGCTGGCAGCAAGGCGACACGGACTCGTGCGAAGAAGGCTGCGCAAACACAGGCGCAGGACGAGGAAAATGACGGCGACGATGCCGGGCCTATCCAAGTTAGTGTCGAGCACCCGCTGCCACCGTTCGCTGACCAGTTTCCTCATTATCAGGAGCCCGAGGACGACGCTGCCGATGCCGCCGCCAGCGGCCAACAAAAGGACCGTCGCCGGTTCCTGGGGAGTCCGACCAGGACGAGGACAGCGGGCAACCCAGCGAGCAGCCCACGCAGCCCACGGCTGCCGATGAATCGCGTTTTTGGGATGCAGTGAGTACACGGCCGAGTAACATGAATTCGCCGGCGAGCTGACTTATCGTCAGGAGGAGCACGCATCGGACGAGGACGAAATGGACAAGGCTATGACGCCCGCGACACTCGCCGCCATGGTGGAGTTTGACAGGACGATGTCCCTCACGCAGGAATTGGCGGCAGCCGGCGGCCAGGGCAAAGAGCTGGCTGGCCCGCCGCCAGCAGGAGCGAGTGCCCTCACGACCGAGCCACCGGCCACAGGCGATCGCCTCGAGGCATATGCGCAACCCATGGCCGAGGACCTGGTCGACATCATCGAGCGCCTGCTGGAGGACGCGAAGAAAATGTACGCGCCACAGAGCGTGCAGGAGGAGCTCCTCAACGCGGCGTACAACTGCGTCGACAGCGAAGATGCCGCAGCCACGGCGTGCGAAATGGTCGAGCAGGTCACGGCCGTGCTCAAGCTGCTCGACGACGCGCCACTATTTGTCTCCCTACACGCGGAGCAAGAACTTGCCCCCGTCCACTTCGCCAGCTTGGTCCGCCGCATGAAAGGGACCCGTGTCCCTGCCAACGTCATCGAGCGCTGCGGCGAGGCAACCTGGAAGCTCGCATTCGGCAAGGAGATGATGTCCGACATCACCAAGGCTGCGCTACATACGATGTGGGTTACAGAGGACAAGAAGCTCGTTGCCCACGAGAAAAGGCGCGCCGAGGCGCTCATCGCCAGGGCTGCCCGCCCACCGGCTCCAGGGCATGGTGGGTCGACGTCCGCGACAGGTATGGCTGTCGCAACGCGCGACCCGACTCCGGCCGTTCCAGCGCGCGAGCCTACGCGCGACCCGACTCCGGCCGTTCCAGCGCGCGAGCCTACTCAGGCCGTTCCAGCGCCAGGTCGCCCACGCACGCCAGACGGCCCGGCCGTCCAAGAACCAGTGCGGCCGCACACACCAGACGGCCAACAAGCTCGTCCGCTGTCAACGTCTGCTTCGCCGGACGACGCCAACGCATTCATTCGCCCGCCGCGACAACACCCGCCCACACCGCGCTACGTCCAGCGCCATCCAGCATCGTACCTCAAGGCGCCGCGCCCGGGGTACCACAGCTTCTATTCCACGGCGCGGGACCTCTTTGCACCTACCAACACCAGCACGCCATTCGCAGAGGACGAAGGAATGCAGGTCGATGAGCAACAGGTCGATAAGCAGCAGCCTGAGCGGCCGGCTGGCGACATGATGGACGTCGACAAAGAACAGCAGCAGCAGCCCGCGGCCGATGACCAGCAGCAGCAGCCCGCGACCGATGACCAGCAAGTGCCGCAGCCTATGGCCGTTGGCCAGCACGAGCCAAAGTCAGCAACAGGCGACCAGCGCCAGCACGAGCCGTCGCCGGTGCCACCACCACCTCGCCACCGGCCATCCAGCAGCCGGCACCGCCAGCCCACAGCGGGCAGCAACCACCACCAGCGGACGTCGGGCCAGCATCGCCGCC